>OZ018401.1:2277995-2871635 GCA_963969585.1 Drosophila helvetica | reverse complement strand
AGCAGAGCCAGACGAAACTGGAGACCTCCGAGCGATCCTGACCAACCTTATCAAGACGTCAACGGAATTGTCGTCTATGTTGAAGGACGCACGCTATATTAACAAAGAGATGAAGTTCCTGGCGCAGAAAGCTCTGAGGCTACAAAAGTCCGCGCTTTTTACCCTTGATTCAAATCCCCGGAGGACCGAGAATGTGGATGAACAAGACCAGGAGACGCAGTGCCCCTCCCAACGAATACCAATACAATTTTGACTGCTGAAGCGGACGGTTCTGCTCGCTCGCGACAGAAATACGGACACATCATACCATTACAAACATATATAAAATCGTCCACCATTTCTCGTCGTGCGTGTAGTTATATATTTAATTTCAATGTTTGTTCCGTCTTAAACAAATTCATGTGCGTGTAAAAATTGTAAAGAATGTAAAAAAAAATATAACCAATACTATTGTGAAAGTAGAAAGAGGAGCAAGGGAAAAAAAAAACATCGTCCGATGTTATGATTGGTCAAAATATATTAAAGCCGTGAAATGGTACTTTGTCAGAGAAACTATACAACTAAAACTACTATTTTACAATTAATTAAAAAAGTCAAAACTAGAAAAAACTACACTAATCTAGAAGACAGATATTTACAAGAGTCTAAAACAGTTACTACAATACAAACAAACTACAATTGAATAAAATATATACAGGAAAGATGAGAGATAGAGGATTGGACAAAAGTGACGATAGGTGGCTACATACATTACGTTTTACTACAGAGAAAAGGTTACATTTAACACGTATTGCAACTAAAGTCCACAGAAGGGGAAGAGGAACATATACACGTGTACAAACAAATATACACACAGATATACTCGTACTAACAAACATGTATACATTTTTGTGGCTAAATTACTAATTATTTTACATTTATTTATTTATTTGCAGCTCGGCATCGTGTGTCCAAACGGAGGAGGAGTGGGGGCCAGATTGCTACAGCAGGTGAGTTTTTAGTGGTGCTATTGCTGATGCTGCTGCTGCTGCTGGTGGGCGCCACAGGTGCCGGGTGTGCTGCAGGTGGCTGAATGGTATTGGCTGATTGGTGGAATAGTCGGCCAGCTGGTCCAGGCCGCCCCTCAACTGTTGGTGGCCTGCTGTGTCTGTATTTATTTGGCTTTTGTGACTATCGAGCAACGGCCAGCTGGTCCGGGCCGCCCCTCTATTGCTGGTGGCCTGCTGGTTGCAAGTTGTAGTTGTTTTTTATTTTAAATTGCAATGATTGTCCCCTTTTGAATGTCTTGAAATCGATAGATTTTTTCTGATCTGATTTGATCTGATGTGATTAGGTCTCGTCTATCGAATGTGCAAAGAAATGGCCATATTAATTTGCACATTTATTGGGGTAGTCAATCGGTTTAAGATCAAGAAGAAGAATAACGGAAATGGTCTTCTTGAATGGATCACGCACATTGTCAGAGGGAAGAAAACTATTTACACAATACTACGCAATCAGACTACAATCAAATGAAATATATACAGGAAAAACCGATATGTGCATGCAACAATAATTAGAGATAAAAAATTGGACAAAAGAAACAATGGATGGCTAAATACATTACATTTTACAACAGAGAAAAGGTAACATTTAACAAGTATTGAAACTAAAGTCCATAGAAGGTGTAGAGGAACATATACACGTGTACACACAAATATACACACAGATATACTCGTACTAACTGGACACACGATGCCGAGCTACAAATAAATAAATAAATGTAAAATAATTAGTAATTAAGCCACTACAATGTATACAGGGGGAGTGGGGGCAAGATTGCTACAGCAGGTGAGTTTTTAATGGTGCTGATGCTGATGCTGCTGCTGCTGCTGGTGGGCGCCACAGGTGCCGGGTGGGCTGCAGGTGGCTGAATGGTATTGATGAGATCGTGTAATAAACGGCCAGCTGGTCCAGGCCGCCCCTCAACTGCTGATGGCCTACTGTGTCTGTATTGGTGGGCTTTCTTGTGACAATCAAGCAACGGCTAGCTGGTCCGAGCCGCCACTCAATTGCTGATGGCCTGTTGCCCGTATTTATTTGGTTTTGGAGCAATCGAGCAACGGCTAGCTGGTACGAGCCGCCACTCAGCTGCTGATGGCCATGCTGGCTGTATTTGGCCTCTGCTATACAGCGTGCTTCATCTCTCACGATGTTCTCTTTCTGTCCGACGTTGTTCCTTTTCACGTATTTTATATTCTTCCCTTTTACGTCTTTCGCGTTCTTTAAGCACTCGCCGATGTTCCTCTCGTGCAAGTCTTTCTTTCTTCTTCCGCCTCTTTACTAAATGTCTCAAAAACACGGTATTCCTCCTGTGCCACTCGACAAACTTCATAATCCCCGGACCATCTAGTTTTAACTCATCTGATTAAAAAAAAAAACATTGCAAAGATGAATTGAATTATTAATAACAGAGCTATAGCCTCAAATTAAAAACAAAATTTTTAATAATTTAATTCTGTTCTCTTCAATACTCGAAATCTCCAAGAAAAATAAATCTTCATATGAGGCCTACAATCACCGGCTGCGCAGTCGCCGCCCGTATCGATCTGCAGACAGCGGAGAGGATTTCACATTTCAATGGAATCTCGTCCAGCAAGAATTTCTTTTCAACTATTCTTTTTATTTGTGCCTGTTCAACACTTTGAAAAGATACAATTTTTGTTGTTGGGAATTTCTCCAACCAATCTTTCTTATCCGCTGATATAGCTCGTTGAAGATGCGTTGAAACCAGTGGTTGGAACTCATAAACTACTACTAGCTTAATGAACTCGCGCCCTATAAATACAGTTCTCTCAAATTCGTTGACCTCCTTCCGTAGTTTCGCTTCCTCCTACTTGGGTGCCTTTTTGGGCTCAACGATTATGCGCCCGTGCCACCAAACTTTACTCAAAATGGATGTTATGTGCGAGATAATCCCAAATCACAGGGAACGGGCTACTGGCGTTCCGTTTAGCCTTACTGTTCGCTGGGAAGCCGTCCGCTACCACGGCTACAACACTTCCCGTTAACAATTGACCGCCAATTACCAGCACTTTCCATCTGAACTAATAAAAAACGAGGGGGAACGTTATGAGCCGCGTCTGCGCCGCGGCTCTACTTTATACCCGGTACTCAGTCAGTATATATGTATGTGAGCTTGTTGTAATTTATTACATGTTCGCAAAAGGACAAAATTTAATTTTAGCCAAAAAAAAAAAATTTAAGTCGAACCTTTTCGGAGTTTTTGATCTATTAGATGTTTCCATATTTGTTTACATACATTTTTTACATCTGCCTTTTCTACATGTTTTTATCTACTTCCTACATATACATACACGGCTGTGTGCGAGAGAGAGAGGGAATCAGTCTGCGCTTGGGAGGCCACTGAAATTTCATTTGTTCCTTCTGACTATATTTATGATCCGATCTGATCCAAATTCAATACTCTGATAGATATAGTCATTTTCTATGATTCTGCGTTTTTTGTTTTCCCGTATCTTCAAAATTGTAGATTTTCATCTTTTGTGGGGGCGGAAGGGGGCGTGGCCAAATTTTAAAACAAACTCGTCTCGGTTTGATATCACAGGAGCTTGGATAGAAAGTTTGGTGGTTCTAGCTCTTATAGTCTCTGAGAACTAGGCGTCAAAAAATTCGATCAGGCATAGCGCCTACCCCTGTGTGTGAGAGAGAGCGAGAGGGAACGATGCATTTCGAAATGGTTTTCTTCATTGTGGCTATATTTATTATCCGATCTGATCCAGATTCTACAATCTGATAGATATGCTCATTCTCTATGATTCTGCGTTTTTAGTTTTCTCGTATCTTTAAAATTGTGCATGCCACAGATTTTCGTCCTTGGAGTGGGCGGAAGGGGGCGGGGCGAAATTTTGAAATACACTTGTAACAGTGCGTTAGGACAGGAGTCTGGATACAAAATAATGTTCCTCTAGCTTTTATGGTCTTTGAGCTATAGGCGCTAATGAAGACGGACGGACGGACAGACGGACAGACGGACAGACGGACGGACAGACAGACATAGCTATATCGACTCGGCTATTGATGCTGATCAAGAATATATATACTTTATGGGGTCGGAAACGCTTCCTTCTGGGTGTTACACACATTAATTTTTTGCACAAATCTAATATACCCCTTTACTCTTCGAGTACCGGGTATAATGAACAGTTCTGCGTAAATTCAATAAAGAACGTTTAATGATCAATTTCGCAATACAAAATACTTTTATATATAATTTTTAATCAAATTAAATTTGTTGAAATTTAAAAAAAAATGTTTAACTATAGAAATTTTTCAAATTTTGTTTTCATTATTATCTATATTGGAAATAATATCTTATAAACTTAATTTTACTAAAGCATATTTACATATTTTCCGTTTTTTTTTGGCAGTTTCAGTGCTAGCTGCCATCAATACTATGACATACACGCAAAGTAAAATATATTGGAAGCCAAAACAGCAGACAGAAATCAAAACACATTTCAGTCGGTCGGTCTCATGTGCACACATACAGTTAAATCTCAGCCTCACGTATAGAACGAGGAAAATTTTACCAATAAAATTGTACCAAAAGTAAAAGTGAAGTGAGCAAAAAAGTAAAGTGAGCAAAAAAGTAAAGTGAAGTAAAATGACAAAAACTCTAAAAAATTAGAGAGAGGAAAAAATCAAAAACAAAATCAAAAATCAAAAACAAAATTGTGAGACAAGTGACAAGTGAAAAAGACACAATAAATGAAAATAAAAACAAAAACGAAAACCAAAACAAAATACTGAAAGCAGGCGGCAATCTGTGTGGATTAGCGAGGGCTCCGGCCCGAGCTACAGTGAAAAACAAAACCATTGGTGGACGGCCCCCTGAGAGACGCACCATACATAAAAATAAAAAAACAACTCGAATTAGACCAGTGACTTGGCTGCCAGAGGGCGGTCGGTTATCTGCAACTCTAAAAGAAGTGGGCATAGTGAGCCGCAACAACAACAACAGTGAAGAGTTTCAAAGAGATCCAATAGAGGATCAAAATAAAAATAAATCAAAAATCAAAAAAATCAAAAAACAATTAGATTCGAATACAAATACGAATACGAAAACGACAACAGTACATATGGAGGAGGAGGAAGATATGGATGTGGCCCAGCCCCCAGCCTCATCCTCTACATCGGGCATTAGCACTGACAACACCTTCAGCACCGTCAGTGGCATCAGCAGCAGCATCAGCGGCATTAATGGAGCCGCATAAGATGTTGGTGGTGGTGAGGACAGTGACGGGGCCATGATGGAGTACGATCACGAGTGCAACGGCAACGACGACGACGCCGACGACGACGACGAAGAAGAAGAAGTTGTTCACTCAATCAAAGTGACAGAACTAGCTAACATGTTATCTGAGCTACGAATTTTAAGAGATCAAAATAACAGTATGGACAAAATCATTAAAGAGTTAAAAGATGAAATCAAAAGTTTGAAAAACAACAGCGATACAGTCTCTGAAATTGAGTTCCCGATGCTGGGCAAAAAGCGCCCAAAAAAGCAACAACAATCCGTTAAACACTCACCTATATCGAACAAGAAAAAGAAGCATTCAGGTGCCATGTCGCCGGCAACGTCGTCATCACCATCATCACCATCATCGAAATCATCGAAACCATCAACATCAGCAGCAGCAGCAGCAGCAGCATCAAGAGCATCTGCAGCAGCAGGAAGAACAACAACAACAACATCATCATCAGTAGCAGCAGCAGCAGCAGCTACAACAAAATCATCACAGCAACCAGCAGCGGAGGTAAAAAATTCTTATATGCCTACCATATCCATATATAACATAAATGCTAAAGATATAAGTAAAATGCTAAAGGAAAAAAACATAGAATTTATACTAGATATTAAGAATAAAAATTGGGTGGTGCATCCGGAGAGTAGACGCATGGACATTATAAATGATGTGGTGGTGCTCAAAGCCATTCTAAACACCGATATTAACATACAACAGTTTTCCCGAGAGTGTACTGGGCGCTGTCCATTTCATTTAATCTCCACACAGAAAACTAACTGGGCAAGTGGAAGGCCTTGGCTATCGTGGCCATTATTGGCGACAATTCGCTAACCAATGAGGGGCGATTTTCGGGGCACTTTGTGTACCCGACGCTTGTGAACATCACACATTTTATGAGGAAAGGGTACCGGAGCATATGTAGCAAGGTGCAACGAATCTGCACGCAGATAACAAGAAACGTCCAGCTTAGCTTCAATTTATGAGAAGCGCAGAGAACGGCGATTTATGAGAAGCGCAGAGAACGGCGAATTGTTTAAAACTAGAGATGACACTGTGATGACACCTAGTGATGGGACAGCTAGTTATCTTTCAATTATATAAATTTTTTTGGGTAGTCGCCCGATATTTTATTCAAAAACACAATGGGGTCAGCGTATGTTTGCGAGGCAGAGGGTCGACGCGAGGAGGATATAAGGCGGCGTGAGCAGGCGCGTCTCCAACGCAAGGAGGATCAGCGGCGGCGCTAAGAGGAACGCCAACGGAGCGCGGACCGAATGGCGGCGGAAGCGCGGCGCGAGGAAGAGCGACTCCAACGGGTGGAAGGACGACGGGCGAAGGAACGCGAGGAGGAGCGGCAACGGAGCGAGGCGCGGAGGACTGCAGAGCGAAAGGCGAGGGAGGAGGCGGCCATGATGCAGGCGGCTCGAGACGCGCTGCGGCGCCAGACCGAGGCGAGAGCACGGAGCGCGGAGCGGGAGGCCGATGGACGAGAGAAGGCGGAGGCCCCACCGCCACCAAAGTTCGTGCGGATAAGGTCGGCCGCCGAGATGCAGCAGTCGCAGCAGCAGCAGTCGCCGCAGCAGCAGCAGTCGCCGCAGCAGCAGCAGTCGCCGCAGCAGCAGCAGTCGCCGCAGCAGCAGCAGTCGCCGCAGCAGCAGCAGTCGCCGCAGCAGCAGCAGTCGCCGCAGCAGCAGCAGTCGCCGCAGCAGCAGCAGTCGCCGCAGCAGCAGCAGTCGCCGCAGCAGCAGCAGTCGCCGCAGCAGCAGCAGTCGCAGCAGCAGCAATTGCGGCAGCCGCGAAGGCTGCTGCGACTGCTGCTGCGGCGAAGGCTGCTGTGGTAACTGCTGCTGCTGCGCCTGCTGCTGCGACTGCTGCATCGCGGTGCGACTGGCGGATATTACACGTGAGTATCGAGCGGGTCTGGTAGCCCAAGCCCGTCGCGCACCTATCGGGTGTTCCACGATCGGAGCTGATTCCGGACGATCATCGGTTCTCTGAACCGATAGGTGAACATCGCCAGCCGCGGTAACTCGCGAGCGATGGGAGCAGAGCACCGACAGGGGGCGCCCTGAGGGAAACGGCCGCGCGCGCAATTTAAAAGGCTCATCGGGGTCATGAGAGGGCCGTACGAGAGGTGAGCCGGAAAAGGGACAGAAAACCAAGGGTTTCAGTAATGAAGAAAGGGGGAAGTGTGAGGAGTTAATATTCCTCACAAAGCCCTAGTAGGGGATACGGCGAATTCGCCGTACGGGAGCGAGGCGGTCCCGTTATGAGAGAGTACAAGGCGGACACCGCGAGAGGAAGGGAACGATGACGGTGAGCCGGCCCATGTAGGCCATGTAGGCGGGCCCATGTAGGCCATACATGCCATGCAGGCCATGTAGGCTGGTCCCGGTGGGGAGGACGTGGGAACACAACGGAGGCCGATGGAAAGCTACCGACGCCACCGGAATTAACCGTTGCGGCCGAGCAGCAGCGCAGAGGCTGGGCCGCACCGAGCCTATAAGAGAAGGCCGGCGGCAGTGGATGGGGACAATCAAGTGCGGAGAGTAAGCGAGTGCGGAATAAAACCAAGGAAAATACAACAGAGTGACGCAGGAGTGAGATACAGGAGACAGCGGAAGGACGATCTCGACAAACAGGCCACGAGCCCGATCAAAGGTGAGAGTTACCGAGCCAGAGTGCGGAGTTGTGAGTGGTGGTCAGAGCGGTAGCCGCGTCAGAACCCCTAGCCCGAGCGCCATCCGAGTCGTGGCGGTAGAGGTACCACCGATATACCCCAGCGAATGATATAGCCGTAAGATAGCCATAAGATACCAATAAAGCGAAGTACTAGTAGAATACCTGACCCGCGTGTATTTCTTGCTTGTCGTAGGGGCAACATACAAATTCGTTGCAGCAACCTGCCGACCGCTGAGCCAGCCCAGCTGAACTTGACGGACGAAAGCGGTTCGTTACGGCCGGCAGCCGCTGGCCCTCCAGCTGGTGCGTGGTGTTCGTTGGACAGTTCCTGCAACGGGACAGCTTCGGTGTCCTCGAAATTGACATCTTTCGAGCGGTACGCAAATGGAAATACAACAATCCGAGCGAGGACTTCAAGTCGATGGCTGCGCTCGTACGTCTCCCGCTCATGACTGTCCAACAGCTGCTGCATGAGATACGTCCCTCTGGCATCTTCGAGCGGGACCAGATACTCGACGCCATTGATCAAGCGGATACAGGAAAGGATCTGGCCCACCGTGCACTCGTGTTGCCGGGGGTGGATGTGACATCCGGGGAACATCCTGCGTGCCGGGGCCTTGGCTATCGTGGCCATTATTGGCGACAATTCGCTAACCAATGAGGGGCGATTTTCGGGGCACTTTGTGTACCCGACGCTTGTGAACATCACACATTTTATGAGGAAAGGGTACCGGAGCATATGTAGCAATTCTTAGCGCAGGAGAAACACTGTGCCCAAGGTGCAAAGAATCTGCACGCAGATAACGAGAAACGTCCAGCTTAGCTTCAATTTATGAGAAGCGCAGAGAACGGCGATGTATGAGAAGCGCAGAGAACGGCGAATTGTTTAAAACTAGAGATGACACTGTGATGACACCTAGTGATGGTACAACCAGTTATCTCTCAATTATATAAATTGTTTTGGGTAGTCGCCTTATATTTTATTCAAAAGAAACTGGGGGTAAACATAATATGTGTTGAGGTACTGAGCTTTTTCAGCAGGTTATGTTTGCCATTTGTTTAATGATAATTCGATGGTTTTTCGGCTTTATATGGTTTATTGTGAGGGATGGTTTATAGTATATTGAACAATAGCAAAAGGTAGGAGCACGACGAGTCTGATGTTTGTTTAGCTCGATTCATGACGCGAGGGGTCGGCTCCAGACTGTGTCGATTGAAGAGCTATTCGATATTAATATGCGAGGTGCAATAATGCTAGATGTAGAGCAGAGGCCGGCAGCGTCTTATGCTATGTGCATAAGAAAAGACCACGAGGCAGCGCAGTTGGCACACGCACACTGTAAAAACTTCGTGTGGCTTCGGCACATACGGCACCGTTATTCTGCTCGGCTTCCGCAGCGGCAGAGAAAAAGTATCGTTTGGCTTCGGTCCTATGCACACAAGGCTCTAATATTCTGATAGCTAGTGACGCGGCAGAGAAAACGTAGCGGGTTTCTTCGTGCATGTTTTCTGCGGACACAAACGCACTAAGATCATCTGAGTGCTGCGTGCCGATCCTAAGGGGTAGAGGGTCAAGGGCAGGCGGGCCTAATAGTCCGTGCACTAATGCAAACGAGAGTGCGACAGATCGAGAGAGCGATAGCGAAGACGAAAGAAATAAAGACGAGAAAGAACGGCTGCATAGGCTGCTGCCGTGCGGGACAGTGTTGCCAATTCAGCCTTTTTCCGGACAGATCTGTCCCTTTTTAAACTACGTCAGCCAGAAAAAATTTCAAACATCCCCTATCCGGAAATGTATCCTTTTTGGGTTGAGTTAGCATTTTTCCGAATTTAATTTTTTACTTGAATTTTGGTACTTATACCCATATGACATTATGACCATATGACACTAGACTTTGCTAAATTTGCTGCGAAGAGAT
Source organism: Drosophila helvetica (assembly GCA_963969585.1). Taxonomy (NCBI): domain Eukaryota; kingdom Metazoa; phylum Arthropoda; class Insecta; order Diptera; family Drosophilidae; genus Drosophila; species Drosophila helvetica. The sequence continues at coordinate 2,861,725 of OZ018401.1, read as the reverse complement.
AGAAAGCATGATAGAAAAAATCAAAAATTAATGTTCGTTGTCGTGCCCAAGCCCGACTACCGGCGCTCAGTCGAATAACTGAGCCCCAATTTTTAACTAAATGATGTTTTCAAGCACACTCAGCCAGCCAGCCAGCAAAATCGTATCTAAAAAGTATAGCAATCGATAAACTCTGCCGCAGCGCTGCTCCCAGCTCAACTGGAAAAACCACTGGACGCACATATCTCTCTCGCTCTCACTGCATGCATTTTGCATAAGGCTGTCTCTATTTTTCAAGCTAGTCCAGCTTCAAAGTCTTATGTCATATGGGTATTAGACTTTGAAGCGTGACTAGCTGCAAACAGTTTATCGATTGCTATACTTTTTAGATACAATTTTGCAAACGACAGTGGCAAAGCGTACTGCAAATACTGAAAATACAGTTTAAATTCAAAAACTGACCAAGTCCGTGCACATATGACCACCAAAAACCATGCACATAATACATTGGCGTTTGCGCAGGCAAACAAAAAGAACTTCCAGCGTGTGAAAAGCAATGAACTTTGTCGCCAGGAGGCCGACTTATCAATGTTTATAGCCCAGCATGCAGCTATTGCTCCAGTCGGTCACCTTAGTGAGCTTTGTGAAAACAACTTTGGCGCGAAAAATGCGTCATATGCCCAGGATGAAGGCGAAGATGATGTTCTAGTTGACGACGAAGAATTTGAAATTCTTCCAAATATAAATAAAAATGTTAGATAATTTTCCATCCTTTTTTTCCCGTTTTTTTTTTGTTAATTTGTCCTTTTTTTTGTGGCTAGTAGCTGTCAACCCTGGTGCGGGAGCATATGTACATATATGTATGTATGTATTTACATATTCTTGATAAATCGTGGTCCACCCCTTGAATTCAACGCTCCTCGACAAGGCATCACGAAAAACTATAAATATATAGTTTATTCGGCATGCAACTAAAACAAGCTGAATGTATTTTAAAAAAATGTTAATTCGTTTATTGTATAAGAAATTCTAGATATACATATGTAGCTTGGAATATGCTAAAATGGCAGCACTGATGCTCGGCACGGCAGCCTGAGACAATCGCCACTTTTCCGTCTACGCTTTGCGCTGCTTCTTTTTGCGCGCGGCACTGTGGGACGGATTACATTTTCACTAGACAATGTACTCTGGTCCATTTAGATGGGATACAAAAAATGTATAAATGAATTCTGGGGGTAAATAAACATACTTGTAAAAAGGGCTTAAAAAACCCAAAGACTTACTGTCTGAAGCAGACAAAGTATTGTAGAACTGCCATCTCAATTCATCTACGTTCGAGCATGCCGTATAGTACATGCTCAGATCCGAAGATATTTGCCGCGAGCAAAAACAGGGCTGATATTCGTATGCAACCGATTAAAAAATCTTCTAGCAGAGCGACGACATAATGTTATTAATGAAGGCTGTCGAGAAGAGGGAATTGTTATGAAAACCAGGGGATAAATAGAAAATAAGCGGATTCATCCAATATTGCGGTGCTACATCCGTCCTCCAGAGCCACAGATGGTACATTTCTGCTTGCTTTGAAACAACATTTTAATTTTAAACTGATTTTATTTGTACACAGTGTAACCGTAGGGCATGCACACCTGGTCACACTCGGCCGATAGTATTTGATATATGGCACGTTTTGCTAGCAGAACATTTTTCGGATCTAGTACTAGGTTAAAGTTTTTTTTTCACCGATATGCTTAAAATGAGTCAGTATATTTCGGTATATTTCTAAGGGGCCAGATTCTATATTTGATCGAAAAACACTTGGTCACACTGCTAAAGAAATAAAATATATAGAAACTATTTTTTTATCCTGCCGAAAACATGGGCGATGTGGACAAATGGATAGAGATTGTTAAGGAGTGCAAATACCTGCCCGAAAATGAACTAAGGAAGCTCTGTGATATGGTCTGCGACATCCTCCTGGAAGAGACGAACATACTGCCAGTGAGCACGCCCGTCACCGTCTGCGGCGACATACACGGCCAGGTGAGTGGCTGTGGCAGTGGCGCCAAGCAACCAGCCAGACGCAAGCAGCGTGCTTTGTCCGAAAACTGATTTGCCCCCTAAAATGGTCGCCTCTTTGTAGTTCTATGACTTGGAGCAGCTGTTCCGGGAGGGCGGACAGGTGCCGGACACAAACTACATATTCATGGGAGATTTCGTGGATCGGGGCTACTACAGCCTGGAGACATTCACCCGCCTGCTGACGCTCAAGGCGCGCCACCCCAGCCGAATCACACTGTTGCGCGGCAACCACGAGACGCGACAGATAACCAAGGTGTATGGCTTCTTTGACGAGTGCTTTGGCAAGTACGGCAACACGAATGGCTGGAAATACTGCTGCAAGGTCTTCGATCTGCTCACCATAGCTGCGGTGAGATCCGATCCTCCGAAATCCCGGACATTAGCCTTGGGATTTTCCACCTTTGACACGCTTAGCTGTTCTTTTTTCTGCTTGCAGATCATTGACGAAGAGATCTTGTGCGTGCATGGCGGCCTAAGTCCCGAGATTATAACCCTGGATCAAATACGAACCATCGAGAGAAACGGTGAGATACCGTACAAGGGAGCCTTCTGTGATCTGGTCTGGTCCGACCCGGAGGACATGGAGTACTGGGGCCAGAGTCCGCGCGGTGCCGGCTGGCTATTTGGGCACAATGTCACCAAAGACTTTATGGCCATCAATAATCTCGATCTGATCTGCCGTGCCCATCAGCTGGTGAACGAGGGCATCAAGTACATGTTCGATGGCAAACTGGTGACCGTCTGGTCGGCGCCCAACTATTGTTACCGCTGCGGAAATGTGGCGGCCATCCTCAGCTTCGAGACGGCTCAGCAGCGGACAACAAAGATCTTCCTGGCCGTGCCCGACGATGAGCGTGTCATACCCAAGCAGAATACGACGCCCTATTTCCTCTAACTCCATCCCGCACAGCTGTGGTATTTGCTTCGACTACTCCGGATTGGGCCTGCGGCTCCCAAAGGTGCCGGAGCAGGTGAAGGAGAAGGAGGAGCCAGTCCATCCAATTGTCAAACTATGAAAACCAATCCACCCCCCTCAAAAAACGCCATTCGCCAGCAGCCGCCTTTACACCTGTAGTTTGCTCTTCCCCTCTTTACTGCTTGGCAACAAACATATCTCAATTTAGAGAGAACGTCTGTTCCATCTTAGAAATCCTTCACCGGTTGAGAGCGAGAGAGGGAGCAAACGCCTTTATCTATGTAGATATATATTTATATATATATATATCTATGTATATTCATTTCAAATGTGGATTCCAATCTTATTTATTTCTGTGAGCAAGCCAAATTGCAATTAAAATTTTTTGTACATTTTATAACGATATTTACGCAACAAAAACCACTTATGTTTCCCCCAAAAAACAACAAGAACTTTTTATGTGTGAGAAACAGAGTTTCCCCAAAAACAAAACGAACGCGCGATTAAAACAAAAATCAAATAAAAGAAAAAGACAATTTCGAAATGTTTTCTTCCGCTTTCTGATTTTGATGGACTTTCCTGTATCAATCAGGACGTGCAGTAGTTAGAGAGAGATGCAGCTAGAGAAGAAAGGGAGAAGGAAGTACTTCCAGACAGGATACCATTCCGCAAGGCATAAGGATAGCTTCTGTTCCCATGGATAAATATATATGTATCCTGTACATCTTAAAGAACCCCTAACCGAACATTTATTTCTTCTGTATGATTATTATTTCAGGGCCTTATGGCATTTCGACCATATATTGCCTAGTGCTTAGATTTTCTACCAGCCAGTAGGAGGTATATGGAAGATCCCTGTATTTTCAGCCTTTTTATGAACTTAAGAACCTTGCTGCGCTCTTATTTCCGAAATCCTGTGAGGGAAGGGTCTCTCTGCTGAAATCTCCTTCCATGGTATGCTGGGCATGTTTTCCGATATTCCCTGCTCCATTTCGCGGCATATTGTATATTTATTCTTTACTGAAATGCCATCGAATTAATATGGTTTTCAGAAGAACCTAAACTAGATAAGAGCACCGAACCCATCCCTGCACATACATCCATCAGACTGCCAACTATTTAAGGATCTCCACAACTAGCGAGAGCATTATCGAGAGAACTATTTATAAAAATATAATCTGATGGCGGTGCAGCCCTCGCAGGGATCTTCTTCCTCCAACAGAAGCAGACATCGAAAATATTTAGAATATATATATACTATATGTATTCAGTTTATTCCGTATATAGGATGAACAACAGTTTCTTACATAAATAGTTTTCCTCATTTTGTTCGTTTGCGTTCAACCAAGCGAACCATCCATCCATCACGAATATATGAATATACATGTATATAGATATACAGTGATATTCCCGAAAAGCAGGACATCGGGTATACCCCACTGTACCCTTCCTGTTTTCATTAATTTAATGAAGAATTTAGATAGAGAAATCTTTAACAAAAACAATTCATAAATTAATCAAATTTGTGTGAGGGAATTTCATTATATACCACATATGTATGTAGGTACATACATATATATATATATACATATTCTATATACCCTCTCCAAAGGTTCGGGTCGTCTCATTAATCTAATAAAGAATAAATTGAACAAAAAATTACATAATAATAATCACTAGAGTGTTTTTGCTCTCTAATAATATAATATAATAAGAATTTCTTTATATCGTTTAATTTTCATTATCTGGGGGATTGTATAATTCATTTTATGGCTTCCAGGCCATGCTCACAGTGTGTATGTGTATATGCGTGTGTGTGTGTGTCAACAACAACAACAGCCACTAACAACAACAAAAAAATATAATAGTGTATAATAATAAGGATTAATGCTATATAATATAATCTGCATTGTGTATAAGAGTTAGGAATTAAAAGGATTCTTGCAACAACAACAACAATTAAGAACCGATTCGATCCGAGCTTATCCGTTTCGATCCGTTCCGTTCCGTAAAGCATAAAAGAGCTCTCCCGTGGGAGGGGGAGGGATGATAGCATGCACTCGTGATTTTTAATAAGAAAACAAACTAAAACAAAAATACCACAATTTTTGAGAATTTCGAAACGAGACAAAACTAAAAACCAATCTACGGGCCAATTGTTGTTGCTGCAGTCGTGTGTGTGTGTGTGTTTTTAGATATTTTCTACCCCCCTCATTTCTCAGTTTCTGTAAAGCTTCTTCTATTTTCTCCCTCTATCTCTCTCTCTTTCTCTGTTCATATCAAATGGTGATCTTGATCCTTGATCCTCTACTGCGTTGTTATATAATTGTGCTCGAAAATATCCAGCTCGTTCTGTATGTAGTTGGCCTTGTTTCGTAGGAGTTTGAGCTGCTTCTGGTTCGACTCGAGCAGATTCAGCTGCACCTCGAGCGTCTTGAGCTCCTCATTCATGTCGGTGGTGGCTGTGTCCACAGTGCGGCAGAGCCGTGCAAAGGTGCTGGACAATTCCCTGAAGAACGGATGGATAGATTTGGGGATTTGTATTCATTCTTTTGTTTGGTTTTTCTTGCGAATACTCACTGCTGCACCTGGTGACTGCAATTGGCCGATGTTAGATCGACAATCATCTTGAGCTTCTTGGTGGCATGCCGCACGTACTGGCTCTTGAAGGTGCGCTCCTTGGCGGAATTTGTCCACGACAGGCGCTCGTACAAGTAGATGCAACCATAGAGTGCACCCACGCCGACCAGGACACGCCATCCGATTGTTTTCAGCATCTGGAAGAAGGGTAAGCGATGGAATGGTATCTGGCACGCACAAAGAGTAGGGCAAACAGAACGATACTTACGATTCCGGCCACCAATAGGCCACCCATGGTGCCCTGCCCGCCGACAGATGTGAGGGCGAATCGCGAGATCATCGACAGTTGTTCGGGCGTGATGCCCGCCACTACTGCTCCGGGCGATGGCAACAGGCAGATCGGTGTGGTGTCATCCACCGGCGAGCTAACGGGCGTTACGACCCCATGCTGCTGCTGCTGATTGGAAGAGACAGAGCCGGAGTCGGAGCCGGAGACGGGGATTAGAGTTCATCGTGTGATGATGATGATCCCTTTAGAAAGACTTACCCCAATACTGGTCTGACGGTTGGCCAACGCGGGCTGATTCTTTTTGCTGCGCTCCCGCACCTTGCCAGTGAACCGCTGGATCATGGCTGTAATGCCCCAACTGAACTTGAACTCGAGATCCTCCTGGAAATCGGCGCACAGGTTCTGGCAGTTCAGCGAGTAGAGCATCTCAAAGGGCTGATTGCGCAGGGCCATCTTGGTGCTGCTAACAATCAGTTGCTCGTTGGGCACCAGAGCATGCATGCGATCGGTCATGTCCGCTTGGGCGGACTCAACGTTCATGGCCAGGGCAATGGAGAGGCGTGCACGCAGGTTGCTGCCAAGGCCGCTCTCCACGTGGGCATTGAGCTCCTTCTTGTAGATGTTGAGGACAAGGCGCTCGGGATGGAAGGGCATGTTGAACTCATCGATGAGGACGCCCAGGCGCCAGATCTCCTCGTTGAGGGCCTTCGATACCTTCTCCTCCACCTCCTCGACCATGGCGTGGATCTTCAGCTTCATGTCTCGTGTCACCTGCATCATCTGGGTCTCGGTGCCCTGGATGCGGTCCGTGAGCATGTTCTTCTGGTCCTGCTTCAGGTTGCGAAAGATGGTGATCCGCTCGTAAATGTTGTCCAGCATCGAGCGCATATCGCCCGACACGCTCTTGCCGCGGGAGCTGTGCTGCTGGAACTTTGTCTTGACCGCGCTCTGCGAGATGCACTCCTCGAACTTGCGCTCAAAGTCCTGGAACTCAAAGTACCGGATCTGAAAGCCCTCCGCGATGGCTCCCATATGCGGCGGATTGCCCTTGGCCTCCTCGATGCGCGCCTGCAGGGTTTCGCGGGCCGAAACGAAGAACACCCGCTCGGCGGCCTCCTTCTCGTTGCTCACCTTCAGCTCTTTGGTGAGAAAATCGATGCAGCGCTCTGTATGCTGCGACTTGACCTGTCGAACGGATGGCAATCGAACGTTTATTATAGACTGGAAGGATCTTCTGCTCCGTCTGGCAGGCAACTCAACAAAAAGGGGGGTCTGGGGGGCGGGGAGGAAACGACTCTTGAGGGAACGACAAAGCAGAGCAGAACAGAACAGAACAGGCGGTGGGTAGGAAGGATTCTGGTTCTCTAGCTGTGTGTGTGTTTCATTACCTTGGCCAGATCCTGCCGGTGATGACAGTTGGACAGTTGTTTGTTTGTTTGATTGGTTGGGTGGTTGGTAAACAAAAAGTAAAAGACACATCAACAACAACGACAGAATGAAAAGGCGAAGATACGCGATACAAGATCGAAATACAGAAATACAGCCAAAAGGAAGGATGGATATTGGTGGGCATGTGGGGGGCACGTGGGCAATGATGCCTTACCGACTCCTGACACTCGGGCTCGTTGGCCGAGGCATCCCAGCGATTGTTCAGAATAAAGATATTCGGTTTGGAGAGCTTCTGGGAGACTGTGTGAAAGAACTGCTTCTCGGCACGCGTCATCGTGGACTCGGCATTGAGGACCAGCACAAAGACGTCCGCATTGAGGCAATGATTGTCAATCCAATCGTCCAGATTCGCCGACACATCCACGCCGGGCGAGTCCACAAACACCACATCGTCACGCAGCAGACTGCAGCGCTCGCGGGGCCAGAATATGCGCACCAGACTGCTCTCGCAGAGCTTCTCCTGGCACAGGGCATTTGCCAGTTGTTTGATGTTCTGCAATTGCCAAAAAGGATCATCTGAGCATTATCTAAGGATCAAAGCGTGCACAGTCTCGGTACGCACCACCACATTGAGCTTCTCCGCGGAACCCTCTGTCATCAGATATGCCTCGCCACCATCGTTGCCCTCCACCTGACAGAAACAGTTTGTGGTATGGCCAATGCCGCTGGGCAGGATCTTCTCGCGCAGCATGGCATTGATCACCGAACTCTTGCCGTTCGAGGTGCGACCAAAAAAGGCCACCTTCATGTGATCGCGCTGCAGCACCTCTCGAATGGCTGCCACCTTGTACACATAGCTCTCGAACAGCTCCCGCTCGGCCTTGTCCACGATCTCGGCCTCGGCATGCAAAGCTGCAAATGAGAAAGCAAATACAAGTTCAGAATGCAGAATACCGATCAGATGGATATATTAGGTTGCGGGGAAATGGCGACTCCTTACCATTGATAAAGGTCGTCGTCTCGTGCACATATTCCTCAATCTCTCCGTAGATGTCGTTGATCTTCTTTTTGGCCCGCACAAAGATCTGCAGTGGAGATTTATCATTCGATTGATACAGCCGCGTATCGGACGTTATTCCGCCCGTGTTCAAAGCGAAATTCATCGATGTATTTGAGCCAGACGGTTGTATTGTCGAATTGTGGCGCGAGAGACCAGCACCAGCCATTGATTTGTCAACAGTGTCCGTGGACGAGGAGGAGTTATGGTCGTCGGAGTCAGAGTTGCCGTTGGGCCCCGTTTGGCCAGTCACCAGCGAGATGGTGCGATTCAAGTAGGCCGCCATTTCGTTTTAGATTCGGTTTTGCGGTTGTGATTTCGATTTCAATTGCGATTGCGTTTGCGTTTGGAGAGGAAGAGAAGATTTTGATACAAAACAAAAGGTATGCAGCCTATGCAGGGTACTCTATGTTGTGCTGTGCTCCAGCCTGTGCCTGTGCCTGTGCCGGTGGCTTGGGGCCTCCTCCAACCAAGCACCAGGGGCCGCTGTCAATGGCGCACCAAAAACGAAAACACGAGAAACCAAAAATAACGAATACGAGAATAAAAACTTCTCAGAGACACTGGGAACGCGCTCAACTGTCGATTTATTACTATTTTTTTTTTTTTGGGTATTTTTGGTTCAAAAATCAACGTCACAAAACTGAAACGAAACGAAATGAAATAAAATTAAATAAAGCGAAATTATGAGACTGACGAACGAAGAAAGCAATTCGTGGAAAGGAAAATTAGTGCCAAATGGAAAGGAGATAAGCAAAAGCGGTCGGTGGGTGTGCGAGGGGGGACACAAAAATATATAAAAACGCAAATTGTGCACACACTCACACACACAGAGACACATAAATTGCGCTGCAACAAAAATTCATTTGAAGAGCAAAAGTATGTAATCTAACGATGTTTCTTTTTTTTGTGATTCGCGGTCGGTTCCTCTTTCGATTTGCAATTGGAATCGCTCTGTGTGTGCGTAACAATTATTGATAAACCCCCTCTCTTCGGCGACCTCCCTCCGCTTCCCCCGCTCAACTAACCTGATTATTGCTCTCGCTCATCGTATTGTTTTATATTTGTATTTATTTTTCGCCTGCGTGTGCGCCTGGTTTTCGGTTGCCGCCGCCTGCTGCACAGCGCCTGTTGGTTGGTTTGGCCTAGCGGGTAAATCGATGTTCAGCTGTCAAATGCATGGACATTTCAGCGATTTGCTTGAATTGAATTAAGTGGCAGCCAGCAGGTGATGGTGAGTTATCCGTTGTGGCAATTTTAATAATTTTAAGCTATTTTGACTCCAAATGATGTAACATGCGCTTTACTAGGGCTGCAGCGAGCCTATCGACACCTATCGGATTGGCTTGTAGCCCTGTTTTGGGTTTGCTGGTCACACTGTTGCACGTGCTATCTAGGGTCACACTTAGTTGCGGCCACTTATCGATAACAGCTCTGTGGAGCGGGGACTTCAAACGTTGGCGCCCTGTTTGAAAATGGATAAATAGCAAATACGTTTTCGTTTCAAGTTTGCTACATTTTTATTGTTGTTTTGTTGCTTTCTTGATTACACTTGCATGGCAACGAATTCTGCATTTGCAATTCTCATTGGTGATGGCAATAACTACTCTATATATGTATACTCTCTATATTATTTATTGTTCTGTTTTTTTATTGAGTTTTTTGTTTGTTTGTAGACCTTTTTTTTGTTTGGGTCTTCCGCTTTACACTTGCTTCTGTATTGTATTTCTCGTTATATCTTGTTTGCATAATAAATTATATTTAAATTAAAAATAATCAAGTTAGTACTTTTTTGTGGTTTGCTTTTCAGGCGGGCAGATGGGTGGGTGAGGGGGCGGTTATTGGAGGTGGGTGGTGGGAAGGTGAGGGTGGTGTGTTCTCTTCTCTTTTTGGGAGCATAATTTGAAATCTTACAAAATTGATGTAGGATTTAATTAACATAACTAAAAATAATAAAAGGGCCAGGAAAGGATAAACGGGTGCTGGCGCGGGGGCGGTGGTTGGTGGTGGTTGAGGTTTAATGCGCAAACAATTTTCTCACTTATAAAAATAATGAAGTGTTCTTGTTTTGTCGAGTGTAATTATTTTACTAATTTAAAAATAAGTTTTCTGCCGTTTTTCCAACTTATTGTTTTTGCTCTTTCTCTGGTTTTAGTTTTTTTTTTTTAGCAGTTTTGTTGTTGTTTAGCTGTTGGTTCGTATTTGGTTGTTGTTTCCACTACACATTCAATCGTCATTTCATTTCATCTCATCTCATTTCGCTTCCCTCACTCTCGTCTCATCTCGTCTCGTGTATTACTTGGCTACTGCCTCAAGAAGAAGAAAATTCATCTTCTGCGACCGCACCTGCGTCTAAAACTTCCAATTTCCCCTCCCCTTCCCCCCTCCCATCGCCGCCTTCGTCAACCGCCACCTTACTTCTTGACCATCTTGACCAGAAGATCGGTGGAGTATGACTTGGGGCGCTCGATGGGCAGTCCAAGGGCGCGATCCCAGACGAGGGAGGCGAGCACACCAAGGGCACGCGAGACGCCAAACAGAACGGTGTAGTAGTTCATCTCCTTCATGCCGTAGTACTGCAGCAGGACACCGGAGTGAGCATCTACATTGGGCCAGGGGTTCTTCACCTTGCCGGTCTCGGTCAGGATTGGGGGCACCACCTTGTAGATCTTCGACACCAGCTGGAAGAGCTCATCCTCTGGCAGATGCTTCAGGGCGAACTCGCGCTGGCAGGTGTAGCGGGGATCGGTCTTACGGAGCACGGCATGTCCATAGCCGGGCACAACCTGCAATCGATATCGAATAGTACGGTACCAAGTTAGTAAATGCCAGATGCCAGACTAGAAAGGTATAGTATATATATCGTGTACCTGTCCGGACTTGAGGGTCTTCCAGATGTAGTCCTTCAGCTGTTCCTCCGAGGGATTGTTGCCAGCCTCCTTCTGGAGCTTGCGCAGCCAGACGAGCACCTCCTGGTTGGCCAGACCGTGCAGTGGTCCAGCCAGACCGTTCATGCCAGCGGCGAACGACAGGTAGGGATCGCTCAAGGCGGAGCCAACCAAATGCACGGTATGGGCAGAGACATTGCCACCCTCGTGATCGCTGTGGATGGTCAGATAGAGACGCATCAGCTCGGTGAACTGGGCATTGTCGTAGCCGAGCATCTTCACAAAGTTGGCGGACCAATCGAGGCTCGAGTCGACCGCACGGGAGCCCTTGCCGCCGCGATACGTGTTGCAGTAGATGGTGGCGGCCACCACTGGCAGCTTGGCAATCAGATCCATGCTGTCCTCGTAGACGTACTCCCAGTACTTGCTCTTGTGCACACCCTCAGAGTATGCCTTGGCGAACTTGCTGTCGTGATTGAGGGCTGTTACGGCGGCGGCCAGCTGGGACATCGGATGCAGGCTGGTGGGCATGTTGTTCAGCATGGTGACCACATGCTGGGGCAGGGCGGCGCGCTCGGCCCACTCGCGGGAGAGCTGCTGCACCTGGGACTGGGATGGCACCTCGCCGGTCAACAGCAGCCAAAAGAGACCCTCGGGCAGGGGCTCAGTGCCACCGGGGGCGGCGGGCAGCACCTTCTGGCACTCGGGGATGGAGAGGCCGCGGAAGCGGATGCCCTCATCGGCGTCCAGCACGGAGGTCTCCGTGACCAGGGCCTTGATGCCGCGCATGCCGCCGTACATCATATCAATGGTGGTCTCGCCCAGCTTGGTGGCGCCATGCTGCTTGCGGAAGTTCTTCACGCGCTCCTGCTCCGCGGGCACCTTGGCGGCCAGTACGTCGCGCAGGCTTGCTCCATCGGCGGAGATCAGGCGCACATACGACCCAACATTGGGAAGTTTCTGGAATTACCAAAACAAAATGTATCGTTATCGAAAAGCTATCAAATACTATCTATTGTTATCGATAATTATATGTATAATGGAAATGGGGTGAAGTTACAAATGAAAGTGTCAGTTACCCTCCACTCCATCGTTTTCTATGGTTATCGATAATTAGAGAATTTAAGGAAAATGTTAGCTATCGGCGGAGATTGTTTGCAATCGATAGTAAAGCGATCATTCACCACAGTACATATATCATGCGGCTATCGAATGGATAAATAAGTCCTAAAGAAGATATGTATCACCTTCATTCAATAGATTCTCTGCAGGGAACACTCGACCACTCTTCAGATTATCGACAACCGCACAATCATATTCTATCAATGCTATCGATGGCAATCAGCTGCAATAGCTTTTGTAATCGCTTTCGCCCGTCATTGAGCCGCACTTCAATAGCATGACATTGCACACAGAAGTCGTCGTTGTCGTCGTTGTCGTCTGAGGCACACATCAGACACGACACGGACTGTGTGGACTGATAACGATGCACAGATCAAGAATCTCTATGGATTCTTCCATGACTCACACGCGTCACCATAGAGATGCGTCAACGAACTATGTAGAGTACTATTCGTACTACTCGTACTACTCGATTCCATCGCACAGACAGATGTCGGAAGCAGCTCCGCTCACATGACTGTAGAAACGATTCCCGGCTCTCGGCAGACTGTACCTTGGGACGACGCCACACATGGCTCATACCATAGCCAAGGTCAACCGCCTCCCTCCTCTTCCTTTCTCTTTGGTTCAGTGAACGGTAGACACACAGCTGTAGCTGTTTTGGGAAGTTCATATCGCTTCGGATCGTGCTATTGGCACGTGCCGAAGATATCCATTGTTTCTATGGGCTATACATATGTATATCCCATATACCATATACCCTTCTACAGCCAAGAGCACTTGTGTGATCTTTGCCACGCGTTCGCAACGCAAGTAATACTACTCGTAAAAATGCAAAGCGACATGGCAACGCATACGAATACGATCCAATCGAATACGATTCCAATTCCGACTTGGGCGCAAAGCAAAGTGCGATGCCATTTGATTGACAGTCGGCTGTCTGGGGGCTCTGGCTCTCTGCTACTGCTACTGCTACGCTGCTGCTGCTGCTGCTCCTCTCTGTGGTGGCTCTGCGGTGGCCAGTGGGTCAACAAATTCAATTAACCAACTGAACTTGTGGCGCCTGCCGCTTGTTGTCCGACGCGTCGGCTCGTTGCTTGCAAATTGAATTGCATGATTTTTGAGCCCCTCCGGTGCCGCACATTGATTTGTGTGGGCCACAAGCCGCAAACCGGTTGGTTTAGTATCTCTTTTTCTTGCTGGTTTTATTTCTCGTAGCCAAACATTCATTGATAAAATTTCACACGCATACGCGTGCAGCATACGTATCAATTATCGATAATTGGAGGGGCGGGTGTCAAACATAAACGCATCACGATCGATGGGGCGTTTCTGCTCTCGGGTTTCCCCATTCCACAGTCTAGACTCTAGACTCTAGACTTGTTTGGAAATTTGAAACCTTAGCAAAACACTGGGCGTTTTGCTGCACCAACCGCAAGCAAATCAAGTGGCACGCCCCAGGCATGGACAGGTGGACAGCGCTAATTGAGCTGTCAGTCGGCAAAGCGTGTCAAATGATGGAATGACAGAAACAGGAATGCGATTGACAGAACTATCGGCTATCGCTGTACGTCAGCGCTGGACATCCTTTGCAAGGTACTTCATCTGCCACTTTTTCCCTTGCTTATCCAATATTGATATCATTAGCCACAATTAGCCAAATTGTTGTGATAAAGCTGTTAAGATAAAATTAAATCTAATCTCTGTAATCTCTTATGTAAATGCTAGCTTTAAGCCAAAACTTATATACTTTCGGCAATAAAGCCGCATTATCCACACGAAACGTACATACAAATAAATGTATTTTGTCTTCTTTTCCGAAGTTTTTTGCTTAGATTTTGAAACCATCATTCTAAAGAATTCTCAAGCGTACACATTATCAGAGATTAGTCAAGAGGTAGGATGGAGTGGGGTGGGGTTGGTGAGGCAGTCGCCTGGCGTTCGTTCATCTCTTGATAACAGCCACACTAAATATCAAGTATAGTTCTATGATGTAGTACACATACATACATATATGTACTATATTTTTTGTGTGTGTGTGTAAATTTGAAGGTCTCACGCGCGGGCAATTATCGCTCGCCACACAGACTCGAAAGCTTTAAGCGGGAGCGTGTCGTGTGTACACACAAATACTATGTATGTATGTATGTATGTATGTGTACACTGTCATCAAGGAAGTTTCATCTAGCTGATCAGAGTCGCGTGTTGCTTGCCCCAGACTTCCTTTCGGCATCGAACGATTAGTCAAGCAAGCGATTATACAATCAATACCGTCTGGCAAAAGCAATAAAAATATTTATGTTGCTCTCTTGACAAGTGGACAGATCTCCCATGCTAACGGGAAGGGAAACCAGCCTCGAGAAGCGCAGAGTTGGCAGCGCGCGAGGTGATCCGAGGTGAGCAACCTCTCTCTCTCTCACTCACTCTCTTTTTATCTCTCGTTTGAAGGCCTTGGGTTCTCGCCTTGCCTTGCTGCTTTGCGTGACGCTTTCAATTTGGCTTAATGATTTCTACTATTATTTCTGCTATTATTACAGAACATTTTACAATTGCTTAATAATTGCATCCCCTGCTAACTGACTGACTGATTGACGAGGCTGCTGCTGCTGCTGCCGCTTCGTTCCTCCATCAAAGCGAGATCTATAATTGAGTTTTCTGTTAGCTATTCGTACTACTCGTACTTTGGTTGTTTTTGTTTTCTTCTGTCTCACAGCAGACGCCAAAAGTAAATACACATCACATTTGACACTGCCACTGCCACAGCCACAGCCACAGCCGCCGCTACACTGACGTAATCCCCCGACCATAATTTCCAGTGCGATTCCACTTTGTGTAAGCTGTGGATCTGTAGATCTGTGTGATATGTTCTGCTGTTGCTGGGGGAAGCACTGGGACATCATTCAGAGATACGCCTTGGTTAAGTGACTTTGCCTCCAATGAGCTGGCAACGGGGCTTTTTATTAGTCACTTAGCCGGGTTTAGGCCAAACGATCATTCAATCAGAAATAGAGCTTAAAACTTGTATCCTATACTGATGTTTTATTGCATTTACAAGTTATGCGTCATGCAGCAGTGCCCCTCGGTCGGTTGCTGGAGATTCGCTGCTAATTTTCAGAATTATGATGGCTTCAGATGATTGCTGTAATCCCACTTTTAATCATTTAAAGCTAACTGTAAGTCCGTGTCTTAATTCCTTTTCATTTACGTGCAATTGATTCGGGTTAGAGTCGGCTTCGTGGCCTTCCCCTGCCTTGAATTAGTATTGAGGTAGTTTCTCCAAATATGCATCCATATGGATTTGCTTTCAACTGGTACTCGTGGCTTCCAATTATCATTCATCATCAATCACTGTCCATCAATGGGCTTTGTTCTATCTGGAGGTTTCTGTTTTCCGTATCTTTTTGTGGCAATTGTCGCATTTCGATTTCTTCATTAGCAAAAGCCACTAAAAATGGCGCACTGCGAATGAATATTTGCTTGTTTTATCACTGAAAACTGATTGAATTAACACCTTCTGGTGGGGTACGGGCACTCGTTGGGGCTGGTGGCTGGGGCTTTGGCGCTATCAGCTCTACCCAGCTCTACAGCTGTCGAGCCCCACCCCACCCCAATGTGGTGGCGTCTCGCTCCTGTGCGTCGATCATGTGCCCAGCGCGTACAAATTTGTCACGCTTATCAGGCGCACTGGTCGGTTAGATGGGGATGGCGGGGGTTGGGTGAAGGCTGTGGCTATGCGGTTAATGCGAAAGAACAACTAAATTAGAGAGACAAAGACAGAGAGAGAGAAGTAGAGGTGTGGAAAGTACCCATTCCAGGCATCACATGATCAATAACACCCACTCTTTATCTCAGGCAAAAATCAAGAAAAGCTCTTTTCATACCCTTACAGAGGGACCCGATCTGTATCATATTTATAAAAAAGTTTGGCAGAAAAATAATAAATTTTTCAGCTTTATAATTATGTTTGAAGGCCAAGGTCTTGAACAACATTTAGCCTCTCCGAAATGGGGGTGTATAAAACTTTCCATGACGCCATTAGAGCCGTTATCTATACCGTTAAGAACTTGGAGCATAACTCAAGTGATACAAGGGAAGGACTGTTCTGGACTGGACTGGATTGGATTGGGGCCTACAGTAGGGCCACTTGAGCTTTGTACACACGTAGCACCTCCTCCATAAAGTACCGTTATAAAAATAAAATTATATATACAAGTCTAATCAGATCAGGTGTGGAGAGAGGCCAACCGAGAGACCATTTAGAAAATTTTGCATTTGGGCTGCTTCTTATGTAATCGTTTGATCAGCTGTTTAGCTCTAGACACCCACTCTCTCTCCCTCTCTATCTCTGAGTTTCTTTGTTTTGGCGAGTGTACGAGGGTGTGTGCGTGTGTGTACGCCCAAAGGGTCGTCTCTGGTCGAGGCATTACGTAAACATATACTAAACCTCGCGTCACGTACAATATTTGTGACGTATTAGCAGACGGGCGATAAAAGATTCCGCGTGTTCGCCATTTCAACGGTGAATGCTTGGTTGGGTTGGGAGGGGAGGCTACGGCTACGCCAAAGGTGAAACAAAAAACCCAATGTATTTTTGTGGCTATCTATCGTCGTCTCTGGTCATGATGGGTGATTGCTGCAAATGTTTATTATTCAATCCCACAAAAACCGTATTTAGCATAGCATTTACAGCAATTATTTATAGCAGAGAGAGAGAGAGAGAGAGAGAAAAGTAAAGCATTCAAAATAAGAAGGAGATTCGCCCCACTGCTGTTCCCTCCTCCGTGTGTGTGTGTGTGTGTGTGTTGTTCCGCTTTTCGCTGATGAACGTATCCACGTCAGTGCGCGCGCTTTTTGGCACTCTGCCCGGGACCAGAACATGGTTACAGCGAGGAGGGAGGAGAAAAGAGGCGGGGGAGTAGGGAGACCAAGCAGAAGAAGAGCAGTAAGAAAAGGAAGAGCAGAGCGCGCAGGCAGGCGGGCAGGCCCAGCGCCATCTCAATCCTCAGGCAATCCTCTCACGAAGGCAGATGGATTACTCAACGATTCAGAGAAACGAGAGCGAAAGAGAGAGATGGAGTGAAACACCCCCAGAATGCCCCAGAGTGAGAGGGACGAGACCGACACACAAGAGGAGGCTGGTCGTCCTGGAAGGCTCGTCGTTCTCGTTTCTCCTTTCCATGTGCGTGACTGTTTATTGATTTTCCAATAATCAATTTTCTGCTCTACTTTTGTGTTGCATAACCCATGCTGCCGCCCCAAAACAACCAACACACCCAAGCAGACGCTCTCATGCAAATACTTGGGTGCATTCCCAGTGGGCGGCGAATGGGTGAAATTGGCAGCCTCTTCTTTAAGGTCATTCGGCGGACAATGCTTCTTGGCTCTCTGGTTTTCAGTCAAGCATTTTACGTTTTTTTGTTATGGGATTTTTTGGCAACAACAACACGTGACACTCTTTGGAAAAAAAGACGCTATGAGGCATTATAATGCCAGTCAGAACAAGAGAGAGCGCGGGAGAGCAATAAGAGAGAGTGCCCAGAGAGAATGGTGGCGGCTGGCTACCTGCGACTTGTGGCTGCCCTGCTGCTGGCTGTCTTCTGCCAAGGTATATTTGTTCGAGGTGAGAAGAGCAACCGAATGGAATGCGGTTACAGGAGAACAAAAGGCCACTTGGATGAGCCACGCCGACTATCACCCCACCTTATATGAATACACCTTTCCTTTTGTCTTTTTTGTACTCTCGAGAACGAGAGAGCGTTCATTTGAGAGAGAGAGAGAGAGAGGACTGGTCTGGGGAGAGCATTGCCAACGCTGTAACATTACAAGAACAAGGCCGCATGGTGCTTTGGGCCAAGTCTGGTTTGCAAAGCCACGCTTATGGAAATTTCCCTGAAACATACTAAAGGCCACGGGGAGATGCGCGACCGAGTTCGATAAACCCGAATAAAGCAAAGAGTGTTTTATTTATATAAAACAAGAAATAAGCATTTGCCAAAATAGCCCCAAAGTGAATATTTTCGCCAGTCCCCCACCCCGCCCCCCTCTACAGAGATTATGTAATGTGTTATATATGGCGAAACACTCGACAGGATGGCCTGGCCAGCGTGGAATGCCACACACTACAAACTTATCAGGGCACAATAAAATAAAGTTTCTTAATCGCAAGCACATGGCGGAATCTTTTTTTTTTAATTTTTTGCGTGACGTGTAGGGTATTCGATGGCGAGGGAGTGCTGATGTGTGCGTGGGTGAGATAGAGAGCGAGAGGGGTAACAGAGGATAACAGCGAAACTGAATGAACCGCTTCAATGCGGTGGCGGGATGAGTAAATGGAACTGGAAAGTGAAACTGGAACAGGAACCAGGAACGGTACTACTCACCTGTGCCTCGGCCAATTTACGTGCGGAAATGCGATAGAGCGACATGATCAACGGTTATGTATGAAGAATGCTGTTGCTCTTTAGAGAGAGAAAGAGAGAGAGAAAGAGAGAGAAGAGAAAACACTTTCGCCTTTAGAAAAGATAGCAAATTTTCCACACTAACACACACAAACACTGAAAAAAATTGCTTTCCCCAGTGAAGAATATAGCTTTTGGAAATGTTATTTTTTTTTTACTTTTGTTGAGTTCTCTCCCTTCTTACACGGCAGCTGCGCGGCAACTGAATGGCCCGCCAAGCCAAGCACGCGCTAGAGCAGAGGGAATAACAACTCTGCACTCTTCGTTTGGCATACGGTTGTATGAACGAATGTCCTGTGCGCATCCCGAGTGTCATTAAAACCACAGTAGTCATATGCACAAGGTACTTCTTAAACAACCGCAGCACGTAAGTGAGAGTCGAATGTCACGTCATTTGAACACTTGTTGCTTGTTGACCAGTGGTATGGACATTTGGATACCCTTTTTTCTTTAATTGATATTGAAATAGTGTTTTTAAAGCTGCTTTAAAACGTAATTAATAATGTCTTTTCACAGATCAACATTTTTTTTATCTGTTCATTCAATTGATTTTTTTCCTGTATATATATCGCGATCCCGATCTCGATATAGTACTTTTATGGTTAGCTCTCTGTAAGAGGATCATTAACTACAATATTTCGTTGAGATATTTTCTTCATTCATGGGAGCGATGACAAACATTTCCTTAATTCTATCATAACTTTTTCCAAGGGGTATGCAGAATGTTGCTCATTCCGTGTCCATGTTGCTCCATGTTGCGGGACATTGTCGCTCATTTCGCGGAACATGTTGCTGGCCCATACAAATTAATGCTGCCAACGGTAAAATACGTAAGTGAGAGTCGAGCACGACGTAAAAACATCGAATTTTGATATTCCGCCTAAAATTACTAGCTAACCAAGACCCCACCCACTGACCACATAATTTTATCTGATAAACTAATCAATTTTTAACAAGAATTGCACAATTTTAAGGACCTCGATATGTTTGAAAGAGAGCACGTATGGTGAATACGTCACCTTATATATAATTTCACCATGGGGTGGCGTATTCGGCTGCGGTGAGGACGTAATTTTTTCAACTCGCTTTCTCTGCTCTCAGAGAGGCAAGCGCTAGAAAGAGATGGCAAGCGTTTTTCGCTCTGCACTCTTCGTTTGGCATACGGTTGTATGAACGAATGTCCTGTGCGCATCCCGAGTGTCATTAAAACCACAGTAGTCATATGCACAAGGTACTTCTTAAACAACCGCAGCAACAACGTAAGTGAGAGTCTAGGTTGGCAGCACCACCAGCGTCGTGCGCGCACACACACCCACCCCCACGAGCAAGATGTGGCGCGAAAATTTGACTCACCTGCTGGGCGTCATGCGTTCCGACCACTACCTCTTGCGGCTGGGCCACTGCCTGGATCTTCTGGGCCTGAACTTGTGCAGCCTCATCAGTGCCGAGAAAGCGGTCGCGCGCCGAATTCTTGGCATCCCAAACTGACTTTTTGGAGAATGTGCGGGATCGCAGTCGTAGGCCAACGCCGGGTGCAGCCAAGCACCGGGAAAAGTACATTCTCCCAGATGGGGGCACAGAAAATAAATATTTTACGAGCTGTTTGCACACTGAATAATAATGTTAATGAATAACAAGTGGAAACCAAATTTGTAACCTGTGCCCGGTATAATTGGAATTCGGCTTGCTGGGAACTAAAAATGAGTTGGCAGTTTTTCCGGGTCAGCTGTGAATACACCTAGCGATGGGGCAACGATGTATCGATATATAGTTTATTTTTTTTTTGCCAACTGCAGCTTTTGGCTAAAGAAACCTTAACAAATCAGACAGATCGTGAAGATTTATCTTTTCTCAAACTATTTAACGAAATAAAACAAAAAACAAAAGAGCATTTATTTGCACCGAAGGATCCCAACCTAAAACCTATATCAACACTCGCAGATACGGAAACAAACACAACAAAATGAGGAAACCTACCAAGCTACTCTTTAATGCAAACAGCCGCAAAATGAATAGCAAAATAGAGAGCCAAACAGCTCATGTCAATTCCTGACATCAAATATATGTTAAAAACACTTCAAAAATAAATTTTACGCCAGCGATAGTCGATAGCTGCACGAAAATCACGCCATCGATAGGGACATCGGATGTGGGCCAGCCCTAGTGTTATGCAAAACGCGTCTTGACATTTTGACGGCCAATTTCTTATTTTTTCCACAGAATTTTTATAGCGTAAGTAGTGATAATTCCATCCAATGACATTTAACCACCACTGAGTGTTCCCCACAGCAGCAGTCATCATGGCCACGGCCGTGCCACATGTCCCTCCTAAGCAGGACCTGCCTCCAGCCGGTGGCTACAAGAAGATTCCCTTTGCTCGTGTGCCTCCCAAGAGTTATTTCACAGGTGAGTGGGATCCTCGTCCCCTCCTCCCCGCCGTTACTATGTGCATTCGATAACCTTTGATCCCGTGTGCAGGCTTCACCATGATTGGCACCTATGTGGCCGTCACCGCTGTCGGTTTAGGCATCTACTATCTGACGGCCAAAAAGGTTAAACGCGACGAGATCGAGATGCGTTCGGCCCAGAATGTCATCTTTCCGATCCTGATTGCCGAACGCGATCGCGAGTTCCTGCGCCAGCTGCGTCGCAACCGGGACGAGGAGGCCGAGCTAATGAAGAATGTGCCCGGCTGGGAGGTGGGCACCTGGTACGGTGAGCCCGTCTTCAAGACCCTGCCCGAGGACACCCTAGTGACGCCCATCTTCAAGGAGTTCTATGCCCATGCCGACTGGAAGTCGTACGCCAAGCGTGCCCACATCAAGCTCTGGTCGTAAGCCCCGAACGGACTGGACGGAGCAGCGTACTGCTATTTAGTTAATGCATATTGTGAAGCCTTTTTTGTTTATAGAATTGCCTAAGCGCGCCCGCTCATTGCACTCAATTACATGTCGAGATTGATGGAAATGGGTAAAACGAAACGAAACTAATCTCCTGCTCTGCTCTGCAGATTGACTGCATTTCTGGGTGGGAGTCTGGTCTAGGGTTACCAGATGGCTGTCCAGCTGCCATCTGGTGTTGCCGTTCGGTTGGGAAAACGCCAACGCCACAACTCCAGTGTTGGCGGGCGATGATGCTGGGGAAAGTCCCGGACCCAAATGATTTCTTGTGGACTCTTCGTGTGGTTTTGGCTTTATTGAGTTTCAACACCAATTGGGCGCACTTATTGCGTTATCTCACAACAGCGGGTGTCTCTCTAAGCATTTTACGGTTAAATAGCAGAATTATATAGTAAGGTTTGTGTTTTGTTTAATAAGGTAAGTAATATACTAAGGCTATACAATGACCGGACAACTGGAGCGTTGGATAAAGTATTTCATGATTTTGCCTCTCCGCTGCCTCCGTTTCCGTCTCTCGTCAGCAAATATAATGTTATACCCGGCACTCGAATAGTTTAGTTTTTATTTTTAAGCCTAAATCGAATATAATTTGTTAACCAATAATGATCCCTTTCTTGGGGTTTGTTTGTTGTCCTTAAAATTAACAATATTTCTACTTAAAGGAGCCTTGTGCCTTTCATAAAGATTTTTCTTCAACAAATATAAAGTTTTTGGATTTAAAATGATTCATCGTGACAATAATAATATATCAATATATCAAAAAAAAAAAAAAGGGAAATATTAAAATATATCTATATATTATATATATATATGTGTATATGTACTTCAAAATGTTTTGGACTCTACCTCGCTCGATTCTTACCACCCTTCTCCCACGCAAACGATTGGGGAAAACGCAAAACTAAACATTTTACAGAATTAACAAATTAATAAGGATTTGATTGTCCCGCCTGGGGGGCGGTAGGGCCATCCATCCATCATTCCCCTGCCAATTGCTTTTGTCTCACATCCAAGCTATCATCATCATCATCATCATCGTCGTCGTGGTTCTTTTTTCCCTCCGGCTTGATAACAACGTAATGCATTGGTGAAACCATCAGGGGATCCACCTCGAACTTCAGCTGATGCTCATCATTATCATCGTTATAATCATCATCATTGTGGGTATCTAGCTGGTGTCGAGGGGGCCGCCGCCTGCGGTTCGTCGGCCGCCAATTGTCATTACGTTGCTGCCAAGTCTACTTCATGTCACGCCGCCGCTTGATGCTGCCATCGCAGGTGGGTAAATGGCGCTGAAGGAAACCCTCAAAGACGAACTTGCGGCCGCACCGATCGCAAGTGAATTCCCGCTTCTCCTCCACCAGCTGCTTGTGCTGGCGCAGGGCCTCCGCATTCGAGTACTTATCGCGGCAGCCGTCGCAGGCATAGCGCCGCTTCACCTGGCCCACATCGAAAACCACGGTGAAGTCCTCGTTGCAAAAGGAGCAGTTGAACTCCTTGACGACCACCTTCTTGCCGCCATGCTGGGCAGCCAGGGCGACGGCCTCGGCCTCCAGCTTGTCCTGGTGCTTGTGCGACTCCATGTGGGCGTTGAACTTCTGCTGATCGATGAATTTGCGGTAGCAACGGGTGCAGCGGAACGGCTGCTCGCCGGTATGCCGCATCATGTGCTCCTTGAGGTACGCCACTGAATTGAAGACCTTGCTGCAGACAGAACACTTTCGATCCTCGGGCGAGACATCGTTGCGCTGTCGCAGGCAGGCGCGCATATGCAGCTTCAGGGAGCCGGCAGCGCTGTAACAGTTGCCACAGTTGGGGCAGTAGAAGGTCTTGCTGCGTCCATCCCCCTCCAGGCTGTGGTCGATGGTGCCCTCGAAGACAATCGAGCCGACACCCTCTTCGTCTTCTTCCTCGAGGCCCTCGTGCTCGATGCCCAGAATCTCATCTACCTCCTGCTCCTCATCATGCTCGATCTCCTCCTGCAGTTCCTCGTCCTCCTCATCTACCACGCCATCATCGACGTGATGGCCGCCGCCGCCCCGTATGCTGGGCACAATGCGGAGAATGGTGTGCGTGCCATCGCCCTGCTCGATGGTCTCCACCTCCTCGACGGTGCTGTTCTCCACCAATTGCTGCAGCGTCACGGCATGCCCGTTCTCATCGATAATCACCTCTTGGCGATCGTCCATTGTGATCACCTCCGTCGTCTCGGCATCGTCGTCCTCTGTGGTCGTCGTGTAGGCATATGTGTAATGTGGTGTATCGCCATTTTCGCCATCTTCCGATTCCGTTTGTATGAGCACGGGCACGATCTCCTCTTTGATGACAGCCGGATTGGAGCTGGACAGGCTCTGGTACTTACGCTTCGAGGTCATTTTGGTTGTGTTTTGGTGTTTTTGGGCTATTTTCGCGTGTGTGGTGTGGTGTGGTGTGGCGTGTGCTGTGGTGTGGCGTGGCGTGTGTGTGGTGTCAGCGCCTTCTCTCCTCCTCCTCTTCAACGACAGAGCCACACGAGTGTACGGGCCGTGCCTTATGATGCAGTTGAGCCAGCGATTCCTTGCCGGGTTTTCTTTTGGCGCGTACTGCGATTGGTAAATTTTTTCGTACAATAGTCAACACTTATTTTTCGCGAGATTGGGTAGTTTTTTCATTCTTTCCGACTTTTATCAATTGTGGCAACTTCGTACCCAAAATGGTGGACATGCCTAGTCTGGCCGAATGTGTGGTATTTTTGTCGGCCATATTTAGTGAATTTTACTTCGTCTATCGATCTGGCATCAAGCATGGCACTGACAAATAGCATCCCTGTTTGCCAGTCGCCGTTCATGCGGCTCAACAGCTACGTAGCGGTGCGCTATTTTGGGCGGTTTGATTCAAATTGCAAGTCAATTTTTAACTTGCTTGCTGGTGGCACTTTCAATATACATCAAAAATGCGTCTGGCTAGATGTCTGTTGTAAATAAATCACTTAAGTTCATTGATTTTGGGCATATTTAATGATTTGAACTGGAGATCGCTTAAGCCAGTGCCAGTGCTGCCCCTTAATCCAAAGAACATCTGACACAACCTTTTGCAACACTGGCATTAATTAGAAATCATTTATGCAGTTTTGTGATTTTGCATTGCAGTTTGCGTCGCACCGCATCTCGTATAAACGTGCGATTCATTCGAGACATGCCTCTGCCCTGCACCGGCACCTGCCCCTGCCCTGCTCACTGAGATATTCAGATGTCATGCCGTTTGGACTATTTTCGCTGCTGCTTTTGTCACGTCGCCAAACCGTTTTTGGGGCTATTGGTGTGGGTGTTGGGTGTATGGGTGTGTGTGGGAAATGTTTTTATCGGCCATTAAAGAAATGCGCCAGCGCCTCATATCTATAAATAGTGGCCCGTACTTCGAATTGGCTGCAATTTAGATGCAGTTTGCATTTGTTTACCCCACAAGTGTTTTTTTATTTTTATTTCTGTGTGTTTTTTGCATCTTGTTTTTGTGGCATTCATTAACAGGCGGCATCCATCACTTCTTTAGACCCCGGACCCGCAGAGAGCCTTGAACCAATTATCGACGATTAACGATTGACGATTGCAGATTGTTGATTGTTGATTGTTGACGGCATCGCATCCCACAATGTTGAAAGAAAGAACTTCTCTTCTGGGTTGAGTCAGCAAATGCAAATCTTGACGAATTTCCACAGATATTGCAAGTTGGCATGGAGCATTTTGCCGATCGGTGGCTGTTCTCTCGGGGTGGTAATGACCTCGCATTGGAATGGGTTGCGCTATGTACTTTATATAATATATGGGGAAGATTCTCTCTCTCTCTGGCGTCATCACACGCGCCGTTAGATGGCAGTCCGAATATTGTATGTACGTTAAACCACTAGAGTGGTCGTCAGATGGGATGGGAGTAGGATCGAAAGTCAAGTATAGCTTGAGAGCAAGAACGTGTCATAATACACATTGTCTCTGCAAGTAAAAATATTATCAAGCGATTTGGTCACGTTTACCCTAGATGAATGAATGGAAGTTTTAAATGAAATCTAAAAAAATATTAATAAACGTAGGTTACTCGATTATTTAATTGGAGCAGACACAATCTGTTCCTAAAACGTAGAATGGTAATTACATTTCGGGAAAATAAGAAAATTTAAGTTATGAACGAGCATTGAATCTAACAATTTATTCTAGAACTTTCGGAAAAAAAGTCATATTATGGCATGCAATTTCTCAGTAATTTCTTTGAAATTAATTTAATTCGGCTACAATTTGGGTTTGAAAAGTTGAACTATCTAAAGTTTCCTGTTTGGAACATGATTATCCAGCCCGTGTAATACTCGTATGTGTACCCTTTTATTATCTCACATTTTTAGCGAGGCATTGACGTCGCTTAGAAGCAATTTCACAATTCTACGATCATTAGGTGAGGGGAAGTAAACGGTATTGAATCATGTGTGTAATAGAGCCAAAATCAGGCACTTACATAAGCCCTTCGGCGTGACAGATGCCCCCCACCTCCGACCATCCAATGTTTCTGGAATCTTCTTCTTTAGTTTCGAATAGAATTCCATATCTGAATGCAACCGAACGTTTCGAGGAAAAGCTCTGGTGGGACGTACGTGCCAAACGAGAAGAAAGTCGTCTACATATCGAATGGAAAAGACTATCTTCCATCTGGATCTGGGGAAACGAACATCCCTGAAGTGTTTATCCCTGAATTTTGAACCACAGTCCACCGTTTAACCCGTTCTTTCTCTCTCTCTCTCTCGTCACCTTGGTCTTTGAGCCAGGGCTCAATGACCAAGCTCAGATGTTCTTAGACCTACATACATAAATATGTACATATGTATGTACATGTACATGTACAGGTGTACATGTATCGTATGCTCTTTTTGCATGGTGCCGTGCCGGTGCGGTGTCGTTCTTATCGATCAAGTTCCCGTTTCTCCGAATGGAACAGCTGTTGGGGTAGGGCCTGGCCGCGGCCGGTGGGTGGCAGGGGGACACGCAATCAAAATACACTCATGAGCGAGTGGAATTTTCCATTGCAGTTTTTTTTTGTGCAAATGCTGTGTGCCGTCTTTAACCCCAGAATGGCTAACATTCGATCCTAGAATGCATTTGGTTGTAGATTATTATTATAGAATCTGTAACAGAATTATGTATGGACAACAATAATCTAATATTTCATAATTATTTAAATTATTTTCTTTAATTTAAAATTAAATTCGTTGAATTTATATAATCTTATCATCGTTTTTCTTTCCTGATCCAATAAAATGAAGGAAAAACTAATGCTAATTTTTTAGTTTGAGCAAAAAGTTTGGTAACAGCACAAGTGGTGTAAGTCGAGTAATTTTTGAACAATCAGTATAAATATAAATTATAGCGCTACATCGAGTGGAATGTTTTTGAATTATTGCAACAGTACAAACAAAAAGAAAAACAATAACAATAAAATGGTGCAATTGGAAGTTCAGTTCTGTGATTTTCACTTTTTGGCACACCTATAATTTGCAGTTACGTACCAGAACGACCCCTTGGGCATGCATGGGTTTAATTGCAGTCTCTCCACCGCTCGCTCGCTCTCCCCTCTCCCTTGCCACGCGACCATTAATGCTAATGGCATGTGAATGAACGAACAAAGAGGGGGATGCGAGGAAGAGAAAGAGCGCCAGTGTGACTGACGACTCTGACTGTCCCACTCACTCACTTACTCACCTACACGCCTGCCTGCTCGTTCACTCGCTCACTCACTCACTCACGTCACATGAAAATGCAGTGGCCGCCGTCACCCGTCACCCGACAGCGTTGTTTCTCATTGATTTTGCTTTGTTCGCGTAAATTTCCCTCTTTATGCTGATGTTGTTGCTGTTGCACTTCCAAATTGCCAACAGAAAGAAAGAATGAGAAGAAAATGAGTGTGGAAGATGGGGAGAAGAAAGAGGATTGGAAAGGGAGCCTGGAGGATTGCAAGGCTGACTATGTCTGTTGGGTGAGGAGTTCCCGTGTTCTCTCTCTCTCTCTACTCCACCTCTAACATTGCACTGTTGAGAGAATGCCAATGCCTCACCTCGCATTAATGTATATTTCGAAGAAGACTGGAAGAAGAGCTTAGCCGATTAAGAAAAGAGAGAGAGGACGGAATTGTATGTTAAGTTTACCGTTTATTTTAATGTGGGTTTTTCAGCTTAATGTTATGCATTTAGGGGGAAAACAAAAAACAAAAAACAACAAGAAAAGAAGGCCAGCCTCGGTGCGGCTGAAGCTATTGCTATCCTTGAAGATCGATCTTAGAAATGAATGGGTGAGTGTAAAATCTGAACCTTGGAGCTGAAAAATTCACTCTCATAGAAACCAATTGACGGACGTCTGATCGAGTGGATACGCGTAATACTCTCTTCAAGAATATGCAAGATTATAAAATAAGTTGGGTGCAAGGTCTTGGTACAGTACTGATCTAACCTCTTCCTTATGACTACGACTATGACGACGACTACGAGCGATTGACTACGACGGTGTCCACTGGTTCAGCGGCTGCTGTTGGAGCGTTGGCGCTCCCGTTGGTGCTCCCATTGCCATTCTGTACCGGTGGCGGCTCTATGGGAGGCAGACCCACCAGCTTCTCGCTCTCCCGCCAGAGCCAGTCGGCGGTGTCCGTGCTGCGGGCCCAGGGAACCAGGGGAAAGCGCATGCTGTCCGAGTAGTAGCCGCCGGTGGAGGTCTCCAGGGATGGGTCCAGGGCCAGGCGCAGCGTGGTCTGGGCCCCGGCCTTGGGTGACTTGAAGAAGTACAGCGAGACGACCGGCAGAGCCCTCTTCATCCAGGCGGGGCCGGCAAAGTGGCGGTTCAGTTCGGTGCGAACGACGCCCGGGTGGCAGCAGTTGACCGTCACCCCGGTGTCGTGCAGCAGGGCCGACAGCTTGCGGGTGAAGAGGATGTTGGCCAGCTTCGACTGGCTGTAGGCTCCAAAGAACTTGCTGTACTTGCGCTCGCTCATGAGGTCCTCGCGATTGATGCGCCCAAAGAGGTGGGCCGCCGAGCTGACCACCACGATCCGGCTGGGCGTGGCCTGCTTGAGCCGGTCGAGCAGCAGGTTGGTGAGCAGAAAGTGGCCCAAATGGTTGACGCCCAGCTGCTGCTCGTAGCCGTCGGCGGTGAGGGAGCGGGGACAGGCCATGACGCCAGCATTATTGATCAGCAGATCCAGGCGCGACTCCTCCGCCTTGAAGCGAGCCACAAAGTTGCGTACGGACTCCAGGGAGCCGAGGTCCAAGCTGCGATTGAATAGCTGCTGGTTCTGGGTTCGGTCCATGATCTCGATGCGGGCCGCCTCACAGCGTCCCGGGTCCCGGCAGGCCATGTACACCCTGGCCCCCCTACGGGCCAGCTCCAGTACCGTCTCCTTGCCGATGCCCGTGTTGCAGCCGGTGACGATCACCACCTTGCCGTCGATGCGGTTCGCCTTGCGGTAGGCGGGGCCCTGGATGCACTTGCGCAGCAGCCACATCACGAACAGTGCACAGATCCCGATCAGCAGCAGGAGCACGAACCACGCCCAGAATCCACGAAAGCAGAGCGTCTTCTCCACCGCCTCTGCGGTCGGATCGAAGCCGGCTGGCAGTGCTGTTGTCCCTGTTCCGCCAATGGATGTGACAGCCTGCGACATCGCTGGCTGTATGCGTATGTGTTTCCGTGTGTATGTGTGTGTGTGTGAGTGCGCTTCTATCTGTGTGTGAGAGAGAGAGGGGAGCAAAAAGAGAGAAAAGAAAGTTCAATTGTTGTTTTGTTGGGAAGGGGAAGGGGAGGGGGACTGGAAAGGGCAAGCATGGAAGTGGATCATGTGGATCCGAAGTGGATCGTGTGTATGATCAGTGTACGATCAGTAATTATCGATAAACCAGAATAAAATAATTGTTTCCTGCCAGCAATCAAATACGATTTAATTATGGGCTAGTGCTTACTGCACAAATTACATGATTTACATGGCATTTTACAACAACTTAAAACTGTTGGCGCTTGATTTATCGGAACTACGTCGCTCTATCGATTATTGATCGATTGAATTTCAAATCTCAAGAATATTTACAGGGATTTCACTTGGAATTATTGTACTTTTAGTAGCTATTTCTGATTGATAATTATCAATCACAAGTTCTACTTTTTCCATCGTCCTTTATTGTTCCATCTTGTCCGTACAATGTATTATCCTTGAACGAAGGCCTTTCGGGTACTGTTTTTCCCTCAATTATCATTTGCGGCGCTCCATTATTGATTGATTCGGTCGGTCAGCGCAGTACCATTTACCATTCAAATTCCAAAACAAGCCCCTCCACCGCCACCACTTTCATCGACATATTCGACATTCTTGTATGGAAAATGACTCAACTTTCTTTTGAGCAAGAGCCCAACACAACACAGTACACCTTGTCCACCTGCTGCTGCTGCTGCTGCTTTCGTGACTTACCGAATATTTGATATATTTACTGCAGATATCGCTGGATATTGGGGACTGGAGACAATGATGGGAACACAGATCCGACACTCAGTTGGTCAGTTGGTCAGCTGGTCAGGTGGCAATTTCGCACATTTCCACTTTCGTTTGCTCGATCGATTAGGAAGTCCTCTGTTTCTGTTTCTGCTTCTGCTTCTGTTTATGTTTATGGGTTAGTGGCAGTGGTAGTGGCGGTGTGGTGCCCCTTCTTGGTCGGTTGCGTCCAAACGACTAGCGCGATCTTAGCCAACTGAATGTAGGCTCCAATTGCAAGCTTACGGCTCCGTCTGAGCCGCTAACACGTCAAAAAATAACCTGAAAATAAGTGTTTTGCCTCGGCCGACACTGTCTGTCTGTTATTAACATGCCTCTGCATCTGCCTCTGCCTCTGCTGCCGCAGCTGCGGCCTGGCCTTAAATTCGAATCGTTGTTGTAGTGTTTCTCTTCGTAGTTCGAACTTTCACTTTGTATACCCTTTCTGCAGAGGCATATTCGTACTTCCGAGCATCACAGCCAGGCAAGCATTTTTCTCGCCCATCAAATAACCAATTCTCTTGATTTTGCTTTCAAAATTTACTTTTTGTTGCAAAAAATTGAAATAAAATCATATTTCGCCAAATGGGGTCCATAATACATATACGACCTTATATATCATATAGCTAATATAGGAAACATCTGTTAAATTCAACTGTTTTTGGTTGAAGATGATATATTAATATTTCTGTAATTTCATATACATATTTTATAGAACTCTTGGCCAAATAAATCATATAGATTCTATCATTGAAACGATCGATCGATCTGCAAGGGTATCAAATGCTTCGTCTTTCTTTTTTTTTCTATCTTTACATTGCTGCTTCTGCCTTTCTTGCATTCTGCTTTGCTCGCTGCTTCTGTCCACGTTTGTTTTGCTCACTCATTCGCGGAGCACACTGCCTGCCGCCGCCTGCCCCCTTTTGTGGCTTCCCAGTCCCGTCCCGCCGGCCAGCCGGCCACGCCACTCCCTATCTCATAATGAGGCCATTCCAGTTCGCATCACGATTTTGCTCGGCTCTCCCCAAAGAGAGCGTCGTTCGTTTGGTCGGTCGGTCGGTCGAGTCGTCGCCTCACCTGATTTTCGTGCCGTGCGGCTGCGGGATCAAGACCCCTGGGAGGGTCGCGAGCACCTGTCGAGGATCGCAGAGGTGCCTGGCCGCGCTGGCCCCTGGCCGACAAGGCCAAGCCTATGAAAAATTCATTAGCACCGGCTGGTTATGACTTGGACTTGGACTTGCACTTTGTAGCGCCTCTAACCCCTCTATTTGGGGGGAAATCCGTCGAGCAGCACGCACGAAAATCGATGCGGAAGCACGAAACACACAAACACACACACACACACACAAAAAACCAACAAAAAAACAGACGTATAATGACGACAGGGCAGAGTTGAATGTCCTTGACTCGGGCCGAAAAGCAAGTCGCAGGGGTCACAGGATTCGAGGGCTTGAGATGCCTTTTTTTTTTGGGTTTTTGGTGGCTGACGTGCGCTTTCACATGCCAAACATCAGCCAGAAAGAGAGAGAGGGAGAGAGAGCGGGAGAAACTCGAAGAAAGAGAGAGGAGAGAATGTTTAAGTAAAGAGAAAGAACACTCCAGAGAGACGCAGGGTCATAGTGTATTAATAAAAGGTGTGCCACTCACTCCCCAAACACACAATAAAAAAAACCAGACTAAACGAGAGCGATTGGACACAAACCAAATATTCATCTAAATAAAATACGCGCTATATAAAATATGCCTCACCTTGTATACGATATGCCTTGGCCGCATACAGGGTCGGAGCGCAGGAGTCGGCCCAAGTTTGAGAGCGGTGGCAGGGCCGAGAGAGTGCGCGCAACTTTGGACTAGGTCAGGACAACGCGTCGTCACTGTTAAATCGATGAGCAGAAGCGGCCAAGCCACCCCTCTTAATACCCTGGTCCTTTTGGTTTCAGACTTTTGGTTTTTTGGGAATTTTCCACTGCCCCCACTGCCACAAGGCGGGCCCTGAACAACAACGACCCTCGTGGAGGGTTTCAATGGAGAACGACTAGAACAGTCGTTCGTTTTGTTTCCTTTCGTTTCGTTTGGATGGTGGCAGAGAACACGTTTTCAAACCAACAGCATCGCCTATGCATTCCAAACTCAATGAAATATCATCAGGAACACCATATTGCACTTGGAGGGAGTACTTTAAAATAGATCCCATAAACCTCATATGTATATTCTTCATTCTTACTTCGCTAACTTGTCTCCCAGATTCGGAGCCATCTCCTCAAAGCTTTTCTGTCATGAATTCAACAGATATTTTGTTCGAAAATACAGTGTGCCGGAATGAAGTATTAGCCCAGCAATCAAATTTCAATTTACTGCTATTTTCATCGCGATTTTTAAAAGTAAAAATAATTGGTATTATTTTTTAACTTTGTTTTTGTATAGGAGCAATTTTATTACAATTATTTGGCACACTTGGTTTTTATTTTAATTATTATTCTATTATTATAAATATTACTAGTATTATATTATTATTATTAATATTTTATTATTATTCTGGTAATATGAATGCATGGTTAGTATTTTTTGAAAAAGATTCACTATTATTTCTATATCTGGGAAACTGTTCAATATTCAATCTCAAAATACCTTCAATGGTCGTCCAATCGGTCAAGTTTAGAAAAATGAGAGGTAAGGAAAACGAAACCCTAAAGAAAGTCGTAGGCTGAGATCTGAAAAATCACCAAGAGAGGAGCCAAGAGAGGAGGGTGGGTGGGTAACCCACATCCAATCCCAACGGTTCAACGGTGCAAAAGAGCTTCCAAATTATCAAAGTTCAAATCATATATGTACATAGGCTGACCTTAAAACCGGCACTACATACATATATAACAGAAAAACTTTCCATTTTGTAGCTGCACATCCCGTGTGGCTACGTGCTGCTAATTGCAACATGCTGTGGCTGTTGGCATCCTCCGAATTTCAGTAATTTCTGCAAGTGACAAGAACTTTTTGTTCTAGTCTAATTTACAGTGGTGCTCATAGACTTAAGCCACAAGACTTCAACCAAGAATTTAAACGAAAATTAAGAAAAGTTTTTATTTCACAGCTCCAATTTTTGGTGTCACATTAGTTCTATATATCAGTGTTCTAATAGAAGAATAACCAAGTTATAAAAATATATATTCAACGAAAAACTTAAAAAATCTGAGACCATCTCCAAAATGTCCTGCTCACATACTTAAGCCACCTGGAAAAAAATGGTTTAAAAAGTTAAAATTTGCCCAATATTCCTTATACTTTTAACAAATTTACTTTAATATTGAGTGGGATGACCTTTCTGCTTAAGAACAGCGGAGCAACGCTTTGGCATTGAATCCACAAGGCGTGCGCACTGTTGAGGGGTGATTTTTTTCCACTCCTCTTGCAAAATTCGCCACAAATCGTTTTTATTTGCTGGTTTTTTTTGGCCAACGACTTGTTTAAGAATTCCCCACAAGTTCTCTATAGGGTTCAAGTCGGGGCTCTGCGGTGGCCATTGCAAAACATTAATTGCCTCTTGGTTAAGCCACGACTTGACTATCTTGCTGGTGTGTTTCGGGTCGTTGTCCTGTTGAAATATCCAGGCAAGTGGCAAATTATCGGCATATTCTCCAGATAAATTGTTAATAAGGATGTCCCTGTACATTTCGCCGTTCATAATGCCTTCTATCTTCACTAGGGGACCTACGCCCGATGATTTTGGCAATCCGTCTATCGTCGTTTAAAGTGGTTTTTCTGGGCTTTTCACGTGGAATATTTTCCCAGGTTCCATGTTTCTTATAAAATGCAATGGCATTTCTGACTTTGCCACGCGAAAAATGTAAAGTCTTACAAATTTGTAGAATACTTGTGTTTTTTTCGTAATATTCCCATATTAGCTTTCTTTCTGCCGGATTTGTATTTTTATTTTTAGCCATAGCGGTCAAATTGTTTTGGGAAACGTATTTAGTATTCAATATTTTAGTTTAGAAAATAACCAGCACAACTTTCCCGGAAAAAACACAATTTTGACGATTTTAGCTCAAGGTGGCTTAAGTATATGAGCAGAGCGCAATACTCCTTTTTGACATTTAGTCAATTTTTTGGGAACCCCCGAATTCCTACTTGTCATTTTTTACTGTGATCAACTGCTTAAATAACAGTGTTGCAAAATGTAAAAATTTCAGGCCGAAATAAATATGTTCAAAAAAGTTATTAAGAAAACAGTTTATGGTAGTGGCAGTGGCTTAAGTCTATGAGCACCACTGTATAATGAAATTTCTGGAAGCAACTTGAAATTGAATTTCATTTTGTGGATATGAATTCGTTCGGTACTGCCACATTGTACGGACTGTTGAAACATTGTGTCTTGACCGTGGCAGAGGCAGCATTTAGCTGCAGCAGGCGGCTGTTGCAACACAGTTGCAATTCAAGAGGAGGCAAAAAAGGCTTCACGAAATTACCATGCAATGAATGGAGCATTTATTCCCTCATTATGTGGAGCAGGACTTTGTGGTGCACAATCCGCTTACAACTGCAGGGGGTGCATGGCGAATATGTGTCTACTTGCAACATTACATTTGGCTCCAATCTAGGTGCGGCTGCCGCTTTGTGCCCGATACGCGAACATCCTTTTATCCTCTTAGTGAGTCGGCGGCAGCTCATGCACTTAGCTGTTAATCGCCTTTGGGGTTCTATTAGCAGCCCAGCATCCCTCCCACACCCCACTGACACTTCCACTGCCACTGCCTTCCTTTTCGGTTTCACCTGCGACTTTCTATGCGACACAGGGCTTAATTGTGTCAAAGAAATTGTGCAAACTTTGCTCTCAACTTGCAAGTGCCACCCACTAGAATACATGCCGCTCCGCCTGACGTCAGTGCAGAGTAGGATGGGGCGGCATCGGGACACCTCACCTACATAATTGGGGCACATAATTGCGTTATATAAGCGCATGGGGAGAGATGAGATTAGATGAGACTGACCTTGATCTTCGAGCGAATAATCAATGGAAGCGCTGCCAAAAGCCAAAGAGCCAAAAAGCCCACAAGACCCAGAGACCCAGAGACCAGAGACGAGACAGAACCGAACCGAACCGCGAAAAGTACTAGTACTACGAGTAAACAACTTGTCACAACACGCGCAGGAGGCAACTGTACCGCTGTAGCACATGCCGCCTCTTTCTTATATGAAACGACTGCAGTAGGAAATAATTTATTTTGTTCGCTACACAGAGATAATCGCCATTCACCTTGCCCTGCCTTCCCCTTCCCCTTACCATTCCCATTCCAGAATCGAACCTGAAAACTGACCAGCCGCAAGACGCTACACACAGATCCATTGGAAAGAGAGGAGAGAGGGAATGGGAGCGCAGCCATTAGAAAGAGAGGGATCAATATGCCTTCAAGAGCGCGGATTAAAAAGAAGCACAGATAACGAGAGAGCGTCGAAGATTTTGAGTTTGTGTGAGGGCAAGGTAGGTTAAATAAAAGGTGGGAACAAACGCTTGAGATTGATGCATGGATTCACTAGAAAGAGTCTGTGATGCAACAGCCGCCTGCTGCTCAAGCCACAATGTTGTGCAGGAAACAATGTTTCAACAGTCCAGTCCGTACAATGTGGCAGTCCCGAATAATTTCAATTTCAAGTTGCTTCCAGGAATTTTATTATAAATTAGACTGGAACAAAAAGTGCCACCCACAGAATGTGGAAATTACCAGGTCCTAACCACACGGGATGTGCGGCTACAAAAATTGAAACTTTTTCTCGTATGAGAAACTTCTTAAAAATACCTTTAATAAAAAAATTAGAGAAGCAGCAGCTCCCGTCGCGCACAGCATCAAAAGTGTGGAAATGGAGGAAGGCCACTGAGGCGAGGCCGTGGCATTGCCGCCCAAAAGAGGATCGAACTGGGAATATAATTGTTCAATAATTGTTCAATTTAGCATCAACTCGAATACGGCACGCGCGAATCACAACCACAGAGACAGAGTGAGAGGGGAGGAGAGGCAGAGCATCAGCATCAGCATTGTTTGATGCGGTTGGTGGTGGGGGGGGGGAGGCAGTCAGCGTGGTAATTCCAATGAAAACCTGTTGCCTCTCATGGCAGCATAAGATAACACACAATAGCCCCCAGCACCCCCCCTAGCGTGCTTCTGTGCTCCCGATGACCAATCAAGCTTCAACTGATTCGTAAATTAGCAAACAGAATGGAAAGCCAAAGACAAAGAGAACTACAGCAAATGCACGAGCAAGAGAAGAAGCAAAAGGGGCGAGAAACGCAACAACAGCAACAAGCAGAGGCAGAGAGAGAGAGAGAGAGCAGAGCAGAACAAAGAGCAAGAGCAAGAGCGCAGCGAAAGGGAAGGGAACAGAAAGGCACAAGAACAAAAGTCAGAAAAAGGCGAAATCAGAAAACCCAGCAGGAAATTAAAAGTAGGCTAACGATTGGGAAGGTCGAGCCTTTTAATACCCTTGATCCCTGATCGATCAGTTATCATCGCACTCATGCCGGAATTACTGCATGGCATCCAATCCGATAGGAGAGCTGCCAACACAGCCATGATGTAATTGAATCTAGTGCAATGTGCTGTTGAAGGCTACTCTCCCTCATTTGCATTTGCATTTCCATTTGCATTCATTTTTGTCCGAGACGAGTACTTTCTGCTCGTGTCATATTAATAATGGTATTCCTGGAAGTCTCCTAGAGTTGACATTCATTTCGTGGATATGCCTGCTGTTGCATGCTTTCAGAATCGTCTTCCTGGAAAGTGGTTTTCAGTTTCAGTGCTACTATAACGGTACAATTCCCAGAAGTAACTAAGTTCTCATTGCTGTCGAGTGCGGGCAGGGCTTAGGGCTTTGTGTTTTTGTGTTGCATGGGAATGCCAGTGTCCAGTGCAAGGAAGGAAAAAAGGGTTCATGCTTACAACCATTTCTGCTATATTTCTGCTATATTTCTGCTAAATTTCTGCTATACTTAGAGGTGGAATATCATGAAATACTCCTGTAGGAGTATCATCTGCATAGATGCTGTATCAAAATAGAAAGCATCACCGATCTATTAATGGTTTTTCCACTCCCATAAAATGTCCAACTGTTGCACGCTCTGCTCATCAATAATTCAATTGATACGCCTGGAAGACCAAAAAAAAACCAAAAAAAAACAATACCATACCATACAAAACACTCGTAAATCAAGCAGCGGAAATTTATGAATCCATAAATAGTAACCCCATAGTATCTTTGCAATATTGTAACCATACTATCTAGCTTATCTTCTTTATGGCCATGAGAGCTTGAAAAACTGCCTCGAACTGGTTGAGTCGCTTCAGATTCCGCAAAATCAAAGATAACGACTAATGCCACCACTACAAAAAGACAAGATTGAACTATACACAGAAGATATAGAATATTGTATAAGAATAGCTATAAGTACAGATACGGATAGATCTATCTACCGACTCTGTAGTCGCTTCCTAGCATTGGCTAACGGTCATGCCTCGACCATTTCCACTAATTAATGGCATTCGGGTATCAAAGGAAAATAGATCGAACAAATGACACACTGACTCTCGCACAGATTCAAGAGCACGCTCGTACACAATTACGAGTAGCCCCTAAGAATCAGTATTGACTTTGGTTTTGATTGAAATTGAATGCTAAACGTTTTCATCGTTGGAATATCTATCAAAATGTATCTGCATATATGTACACTCATACGAGTATGTGTATGTGTGCGTCCCGGGGCTAACATTCATCTGTGCTACGAGTCGAGTGGCCAAAGATATATGTACAAGTCTATTCATCCACCCAATGCGGGTGACTAGCTGTCCGGGTGTCCGGCTGTCCGGGTGTGCGGGCGTGACACACGCCGCATCTCAGATTCCGCATGGTTTTGGGCCATATATATATTTCGACGCAGTCCAAAGGTCAAGGTTGGCCTCCTCATGGCGCCCAGTTATCGGGTATACCCGACTAGAGGTGAAACGCCTTTCCGATTCCCGATAGAACACGATAGCCCATGTCTTCCTATTTCACAGATGTTTCAACGAAGCTCGAAGTACAGGTACGGTCCGAGTGGTTATATTTTCTGGAAATTTCCACTGAGAAATCTGATTCCACTGGTAGACACATTGTATAGGCTTTAAGGCGAATTTCCAGACACCTTGTGGAATACTCAAATGTATTCCAGGGTATTATGATCTGGAACAGAAGGTCGCAAATATTTATTTCCGGTGTGAAACTGAAACCTATCCTCAGCAATCTATTGTGCAGCAATCACTATGTACACCAGCAATCGGTTTCAATATCAAAGTCGCATGATCCGCATTTCTATCAAATGGTATTTCTATCAAATGGTAGACATATCTTTCGGCTGATGATCAGGCAGACCAGAAGCAAGGAATACTTTTTGTATAGGGTAGCCAGAGGCTTGAGTTTATTAATGAAAATATGAATGAAGTGAATGTGCCCCAAGGGTACAATAATTTCATCGGTATGCAACATATGTTCCGCTATGAGTGTTCTAGGGTACACATCTGTGCATAGATCCAACCCAATTTTTGTACATTTTTTTTTTCATTTTCGTATTGATTTTTGTTGCACTTTCGTGTTGTGTGGTGCTCTTGCGGTGTCGTCTGCGGCTGCCTCTGCTTCCGCATGCCAAATAGCATGCCCAGCCGGCAGTGCGGGGTACCAGTGTAGGTGTAAAGGTGTAGATTTACCTGTGTAGAAGTGTAGTGTAGGTGGGGGTGTGTATGTGTGTGTGTGTGAGGAGAGCGTGAAGGAGCGTCTAATTTACGGTGTCGAGTAGCCTCAGTCACCATCCCATAACACCCCACCCCACCCCGAACTGCCACTCGACTGTCAACGCATTTTATGCGCACTTGGCTGTGCCACAGGCCGTTATGCAGTACGTGGCCGCCCCTCGCTGTAGCCCGCCCCCCTTGCTGGTACTGCAGCTGACATTTTAATAAAATTAAATTGTTTTCATTTTAGTTGATTTTATTTTATATTTTATTTTTGGTTTTCTTTCGATCTCTCACTCTCTCTCAATATAGTAGGTATTTGTATGTATGTCTGTATGTATATATTTCTCTTTCTTTTGTTTTGTGTATGTTTACAAAATTTAGAACCTAAGAAAAAAAATGAAACTAGCATTAAATATACGTATGTTATTTTTAATTTAAGTACATTTATGTAATATACATATATAGGTATATAGATATTGTATATGTAGCTATATACTGTGTATACAGGCATATAGTATTCACAATTTGGATATAAACGATTTCTCAAGTCTGTTTTCAGCGATCTGCATCTGCATCTGCATCCCAAAACGCTTTCACAAAAATATCTACACTTATGGTCGAAATACTCTTACAATTTATAGATACATATTTCAATAACTTTAGATAAAATAAATTGTAATATTCAGTTGTCAGTTTTATCAAAGAATTTTGAATGATACATGATTTTGATTTTGATACATTTTCCAGTTATAGTTGGTTTTTTTTTTTGTTGTTGACCACAATTGTTTGTGCCCGTATATAGTATGAAATACATACATACATACTCGTATGTACATGTGCATACATATATTGTCAATATTTGCGCTCACAGATTATGCAATCTATGCATATATAGTATGCATATATATATGTATGCATGTATTACAAATTTAACGATACAATATACATTTCTTTATCGAACATTTGTTGTACTATCTTTTTTGTGTGTCTGTGTGGTTCTTTTTTATAATGTTATACAATGCAATTTGGCAGTTGCAATTTTTTATGTAAATTTCCTTTTTTATCAAAGCAACACCACAATGCGTGCGGGGTGGGGGGCTGTGGTCTTTTTTGGGGAGGGATCTACATATAACCACTACTTGGAAGCCTTGCCACACACAAAAGCACACATATAAACACGTACATATATATACATATGTATAATAATATTTAAATTACATTTATAGTTATAGTTTTCATTTGTACACCGAATACAAAAAAAAAAGTGAATATTAAAATGGATTATTATTTGTATTTTTTGATAACTATATTATTCAGCAAAACAACCGCCGCCAACTATCGCCGACCCACTCACTCACTCGCATCGGTTTCGAGGGGGTCTCTCTCGCCGATCCACTAACTCAATCGCCTGCCTGGTCGCTGGCCGTCTCCTCCACTCATATTTTGTTTTCTCTTTCTCTTTTTGCTTTGTCACCCTCGCTGCATTCGCTTTGCTGCTGCACTGCCGCTGCTTCCCCGCTCCTTAGTCTGGCGAGGAGGTGGAGCGACGGACACGCATCTTTAGCCGACTGGCGCTGCCGATGCTGCTGCGTCGACGGTTACGTCGACGGTAGGGACTACTGCTGCCGCCTGTTAGCTGTTCGACAGAGCTGCTCGTCGCCTCTCTGTCCAGCTCCAGCGACAACGCCAGCTGCGGCGGCACAATGCTGGCGTGGGAGAAGAATTGATAGTAGCGCCTGAAGCGTCGCCCCAATCGACTGATCATCCCTCCCCCTCTCACAGGTACTACTTCTCTTGCTCTTGCTCCTGCTCCTTCTTCGTCTTCTGCTGCTGCTGCAGCTGCTTCTATTTCCTCCCAGTCGTGATTGTAGTTGTTGTTGTTGTGGCTGGGGCGATGTACAGCTCTGCCGCTGGCATTGTTGTTGTTGTTGTTGATATTGCTGTTCTGCTGCTGCTGCTGATGGGCCCGCTCTCAAGAGCGCTTGCCGCTGTCCTTGCGGAAGGATTTGCGGAGCTTGTCAACAAGACGCAAGTGGAATTTGGTATAATCGTTACTGGCGGCGGTCGCGGATGTCGCATTCACATCGCTACCGTTTCCGTTGCTCTGTTTGCGGCTCTGCTGCATCTGATTCTGACTCTGAACTGTCGCCGCCGCCTGGCGCTCCAGGGCCGAGGCCGTTTGCGTGCGGCTGAGGGGGCTGGACCGCGTTGGGGACATAATAAGCATCATGGAGCCGTTCGAGCTCCGCGATGCGTTTCGCGGGAAAGCGCGCGAGCTCTGGCACCGCTGCATCTGCATGCGGTGTCCACCATTGCCGCCGCCACCCTGGCCGTGTGAGGGGGAGGTGGCAAAACTTTCGGACTTGCATTCGGACACCTTGCGGCGTCGCTGCTGCTGCTGGTTGCCGGTGGCTGGTGTGGGTGTGCCCAAGGCACTGCCCAGGGCCGTGGTCCCGCTACTACTCGCATTGGAGCACTCGGAGGTCTTGCGTGAGCGTGTATCCTTATAGATATCATAATTGTTCTTCATCACCGGCATCATGAACGCCATTTTTTCCGCACTTTCTTCTCACTTTCGATCACAAACGCTCAAAAAATAAATAAACCTTAAACGAATCGTTTTTGTTATGCCTTTTGTGTAGGTTTTTTGTTTGCCGCCCGCGCTTTGTTTGCAGTTCGAATGCAACGGTTCCGTTGTAAAGCGAATATCGAATGCACAGAATGGAGAATGTAGAATTTCGAATTTCGTTTCGCGCGTTCACCGCTTGCCTGTTGTTTTCGGTTTGAAGCCGTTAGCTTCCCGCCACTGATACTTATACGCTGACCGCCTGGCGAGAGCACCTCGAAGAGAGCACCATGAGAGCTCCTCTCTCACTCTCTCGCTCTAGGTTGAGAGCGCGCCTGCGCAGTGGAGAGCGGGTCATTCATTTGAGTGCGTGTCAGTGTGTCAGAATGCGCGCAGAATGTGTGTGTGTGCGTGATTGGGTTGCTTGCTACGTTTATACGTGGCTCTTAATCGTGATCTGAGGCAGATACAGGGGCAGGGACACGGAGAGCACAGCGGAAGTTCAAGACATTGACGTCGCGACTGTCCCTTATCACGATGACACTGACAATGCCATGCGGCATTAGGCCTGAGCCCCATATGCATGCTAAATAGGCCCAAAATCATGATCGATTGCCAACGTAGCGTCGATAGTCCCTCGATTGCGATAAGATAACTCCAAATACCTTTAAATAAAAACATCCCAAACGAGTGCAGGTCCAAATCCCATCTAAACACAACCAAAACTAAAAGAAATCAGGTAGAACATTTGTTTATATATGATTTTTTGCCACTTTAATGAATATTTCTCAATTAATGTCTGTTTGATTTCCGTTTTCATTGGATTTTGTTTTGTTTTTGTTTTTGTTTTTTTTTTTGGTTGCCTGTACATACATATGTACTGTTTGTATGTGCATACAAATACATAATTACATACATACATACATATGTATGTATGCATATATGAAATCTTTAAATAATGAATGTGCATATATGTATGTATATTTATTAATTCATTTGTTTTGTTTTTTCTCTTACCATGTTTGTTTTTTGTTCTATGAATGCTTAAATTTTGTTAACAATTTTCCGTACATATTTCTTTGCTTATTTAACCGTCAACTCGCTCTCTTAATTTGCTGTCTATTTTTTGTTTTCGTTTTCAATTTAAATGCATTTTTAACAACATTTTCTTTGCTTGGTTTTAGTTAATACAAAAAAAGTGTATTCAAAAAAAAAAACGTTTAATATTCAAACAGTTTGAAACGGGAAAGAACTTCTGTGTGTGTGCGAATGGTATATATCGGTATATATATTTATTTATGAATATACATATACATATATGATTTCCTAAGATCTTTGCCTCTCTACTCGTACGTACTCATACATACATATCTCC
This sequence comes from Drosophila helvetica, assembly GCA_963969585.1. Classification (NCBI taxonomy): domain Eukaryota; kingdom Metazoa; phylum Arthropoda; class Insecta; order Diptera; family Drosophilidae; genus Drosophila; species Drosophila helvetica. Next base: position 2,818,848 of record OZ018401.1, on the reverse strand, counting down.
TATATATTTCCAGTGCATTTTGTGCTTGACCACTTCTGCTACCCCGCCAAAAAAAAAAAAAGAAGAGGCTAACTCCCTCCCACAACATCGTCGTTTGCATTTGTATCCTTACGCTCAAAGGATCTCCTGTGGGGGCACACTGTATGGCACCGCAGTGAATGCATCGTCGTGTGTTTATGTTGTTTATGTTGAAATTCTTTCGATAAACTCGTGTACAGCTGTCCTCGTCTGTTCTCTTGCACATTTTCAATGTTCTTTATGTATTGTATAATTTACCTATAGCTTCTGGCGTTCTCTCCTTTCATTTCCTGTTTAATATTATATTAACTTTTATTTGCTTAATTTGTTTTCTTTTTTTTTCAATTTGCTTCAATTCAATGAATGTCCGTTGCTCGTTAAGTTCAATCAATTTTTTCAATTTTTAGGTATTTTAAAGACTAGCTAAGGGGTTCCTTAATATATTTTCCATAGGTTGAGGGGTTATTTATTTTTTCTTTTTTTTGTTTGAAGCAAATAGTCGGTGAATCGTTCATCATCATCATATTTTGCGCATAAACCGTCTATGGAGGCTGCTACCTAACCGGTTCGGTTGCCAACAGCTGTGGCATGCCCCCAAACACGGTAACCGAACCAAAATGTTGTCTCAAATGTCAAATGTGTGTGTGAGTGTGTGTGTGTGCTGCTGGCAGTTTCGTTGGCTATATATAATATAGTAGTAAACCCATATAAATTTTCAAATATTCGGTAAAATATTCTTCTTTCAAAAAAAAAATACCATAATCGTAGTAAATCGTCAACATAATCTACAATTAGACTTATTTATGTACAAAACACCCCTACATGGAAGGGGACTAACTAATTAACGCTTCGAACTCGAACTAAATGCTACGGATCAGGCTATAATAAGTTGGTATGAGTATTAGACTTTGCTACGACCAAGTCGGACAAGGACAGGGACAGGGATCTCAAGTAGATATCTAGAGGATTTGTCTGAGCTATTTAACAAACTACTCGCACACACAAATACACGGACTTAGACCTAATTATGTATATATTAATCTGATCCAAGCATGGATCATTCAACATTTTATCTGGAGATCACATATAGTAGGTAGTATATAGTAAAAATTGCCAGCGAAAAAGTTTCTAGGGAAAATACCAGCCTCAAGATTGCTATAAAGTGAGTTTTAATTGTTGCTATAAAAAAAAACAAACACACACATTACCCATTACCCATTACAATGCAATACAATATGTGTATGCGAATGCGGTGTTATATAGTATATATAAGTATGTTGTATATCGTAGTACCGAGTAATATATGTAGGTATTCATATAGATTTTAGCTAATCGAATCGAAAGGAAACACTCGTGCACTCGGGTGCTCGTGTTCTCGTACTCGTACTCGTACTCTGATCGATCGATCGTCGCGTCGTTCGTCTCTGCGTATAACAACCACACTGCTTGAGGTACATTGAGGATATAGGCCAAGAGGACACACACTGCTGGCCCTTAGTTTAGTGAGTCGACTTACATATAGAAAAGATTACTGGTGTTGCTACCCTGAAGATCTACCATGAACCGAATCCAATTCTCGAGCTAATTGCTTTTTTCTTACTTTCTATCGGGAAATTTTCGAATTCGCTGACCCGATCCGGTGTCGCGTCGGGGAAACTCCTCCATTTGTGTCTGTGGATTAGAAGGATACAAGTTTGGGGATTAGTTCTATTGGTTTCACGGATTTTGAGGATGAGTCGCGGAAAGTGGGACTTATTTCAGAATCTATTCGATGCCATAAAATATTCGGATTTCCCATAACTTGAGGACCTTGAGGACGTGTTTTCTCTTGTATCGGAGGGAGCTAGAACTGAGTGAGGACTGGAGATCACTTGGAAGGCTACTCTCCAAGGATTCAGACAGGAATTATGGTTTTTTTTGTTGGGTCAATCAAATGATTCCTGAGAGCAAGGATATCTGGACACACTTCATGATTATTCGTTGTTCCGTTTCTACTATTATAGATTCAATATCCTTCCGATGCCATACGGACTGTGCCCTCAACTCACCCGAGCAACACCGCTGCCTTTGCTGCCATGTCGCGTTGGGGCAGGCATCTCCTCGTCCCCATAGACTCTGCAATGGGGGATTGGGAAGATTAGAACTGTATTAGTGGATGGGCAGATGGTTGCCTACCTGGTCTCCGGCTGTGGCTCGGGATCGAGCAGCGGCAGCATGTCCTCACCCTGCTGCAGCAGATCCACAGAGGCCAGGGAATCGCTGGTCGTTCCAGTGCCCGTTCCCGTTCCCGTGCCCGTGCTACTGTCCCCGGCGCCCGCTGTGGCCGTGGACGATTCGCCGCGCTCTGCCTCGTGGCACTCGCACTGGCAGTCCTCCGGCTTGACGTAGTTGTAGTGGAGCTTATCGCTGGCTCCAGTGGTCGGATCCTGCGAGCCTGGCCGCGTCTGGTGGTGGTGATGATGATGGTGCCCCGAGCCGGATCGGTGGCCACTGCCGCAGGCCGAGGAGGAGCTGGTGGTGGCCGTGGTGCTCGTGGCTATGGTCTCCTTGGGCAGCGTGGTGATCCGCTTGGCCGGCTTGCGCTTCTCCGGGATGTTCTCAAAGTCGATCCAGTGGCCGGACAGCTTTCGCTGTGTGGATGCCTTCGGCTTGGGCTCCTCCAGGCCGACCGGACCGGCAACTGGAGCCGAGGCTGGAGCTGAGACCGGAGTGGGGACGGGAACTGGAATGGGAACGGGAACTGCACCTGAGCCTGAGCCTGGAGCTGGGAGCAGCTGTTTGCTGGAGTCCTTGCGCTCCAGATTGTTGGCGCGAAGTCCTTCCTCCGCGAACTCGAACCACGACTTTCCGCTGGCATTGGAGATGCGTCGCGGCGACTTGGCGCTCTGGCCCGGGGCCCGGCCCTCCTTACCCATCGACTCCTTGCGGGGCAGACTGATTCGGAGCTTTTCTCCCCGCACAGGACCAGCCCCACCCACGGCTCCTGCGCCGCCTCCTGCCGATCCTCCGTTGTCCAGCTCATGGACACCCACATGGAGTGCCTCCTGCGGCGTCATGATGCCCGTGCAGTACTCCTCCAAGTGCGAGGGATTCAGGGGCGTTGTGGAGCGTGGTCTGTCCACGGGACAGGTCTTCAGCTCCATGTTGGCCCTCTCCTTCATCGGTATCAGCGGAACGCCCTGCGCCCGCTCCTCCGGCAGCGTCGTCGGTATATACGGCAGCTCGTCGTCGAAGGACTCCTGCGACACCAGGCCGGTGCTCTCGTGCTCCTCGATCACGCAAACGTTGCGCGGAAAGTGGTGCCGCTTGCCCTGACCCTGGCCCTCCCCGCCAACGGCCACCGCTGTCGTCACCGACGAACTGCCGGCCATATCGGAATCGCGTTCACTCTCCGATGACTCCACGGGCTCATGCTCGTCCGTCGACTGCGACAGACGCCGCCCCGCCAGCGGCGAGGTGATCATCGGGTCCGGACTGGCGGTTGGCGTCGGAGTCTCCATTCCCGTTTCCATTCCGGTTTGCGCTACAACTGGCATTCCAGTGGCCGTGGCTCTGTCTGTTGGAGTCGGTGGCTTGCCGGCGGCCGTTGGTGGTGCGATGGCTGTTGCGGGTGTGGGTGTGGGTGTTGGAGTGGTGGGCGTGGCACCGCCAGAGCTCTGCGAGGTTTCACCTGGGAAAAAAGGAAGGAACGAATTGAGTTTTTAGAGTTTCATTGAAGGTTCTATATGAAAGAAGATTTATCACAGATCTGTAACAGTCCTTCTGCTCTATGCAGCTTCTGGATCGTACTGCTATCTCCCGATGCGTCATATTGTAGGTATCAAGGATTATGGAATTCATAGACTATAGATATCATATGGCCCAGCCATACATATAACCTTCCTTCTCCTCTCTCTATGGTAAAGATATACTCTATGCTCTCTCTTCCTTGGACACCTTCTATCATATGTACTTGTTCTGTTGAGAGAGTGAGCGAGTCTGCTTCATTTGTCTCTGTCCTTTCGGTAGCATATTTTCCACGGCCCTGCTTGTGGAATGCGTTTTCTATGTTTCAATGATAGAACGCCTATAAACACACTTTTTTTTGCCAAAATGTAAAATTTTTTTGACTAATTTTTAATTTTTGAGGAACCTATTTATAAAGAAGTTAAAATGTTTGCCTATAAAAACCAAACCACATACTCTGGCTATCATTTAAAAAAACCCGCATGCAATTTGGTGCACGCGTGGCGGAGATAGCCCATTACAAACACATTTTGTTCTACAAATTTATGGTATAGATTTAGCTGGTAACTTGAATTAGCTTGCCATATCTATATATATCATATATCTATCATTTGTATCGCGGCAAAAACCTACACTTATAATCTTTACGTCCAAAATGATTTGCAAAGAGTATATTTAGTTTTTTTTTTTCTTTCATTATTTTTTTTTTTTTTTTTTTTTCCATTCTTTTTCTAAGTTTTTGTTTTTCTTTATTACTCACGTCTTGGCTCCGGGACACTCTGTCGCTTGGGCTTCCGTGGCACCGCTGTTCCACCTCCTGCACTTTCCTGCTGCTGTTGCTGCTGCCGTCGGCGCACCTCCTTGCCTTCTTGGGGCACATTCTCATGCAGTTTCCGGCGCACATCGAAGTTCTCCAGATAGCGCGAGTGGCGGAGATCCGCCGCCGGAGCTGGGGCCGGACTCTCATCCTCGGATGTGGGACGCGACCTGTGCTTGGAGCGCATCACGACTGGGGGAAGGTTGCCGCTGCTGCTACTGGCCGGCTGCTCCTCCTCGGAGCTGGAGATGCCGCGTGGTGGCGGCGGTGGTGGCTCTGTGCGTCGGATGACAGTGCCCTGCCGCTGCAGTCCGTCGGCGGTGCACGGTCCGTCGGATGCCGTCGAGTTGTTGGCGGACTCGAGGACCTGCTCGGACAGCTGGCTGGACTGGCTCTCCGTCTTCGAGATGCTGAACTGCGTGGAGAATATCTGCTCCTGGCTGCCGGAGCCCAGTCGCGTGGCGAAGAGCAGCCGACGGCGCTCCTTGGCCGCCGCATCCTCCGATTGGGGCGCACTGACGGTGGCCACCGTGTGGACCAGGCGCGGTGGTTCGCAGGCACTCTGCGTGCTGTCCACTGAGGGTAGGCGCTGCATCTCCCCCAGCCCGTTCTCACGCACCGACGGGTGCTCCTGCTCCTGGTGGATCTGCGCCAGGTTCGAGGCCCGGGCACTCACCACGGAGCTGACCGATTGCAGTGTTTCCTGCGACTCCTGCGAGCTGTGCCGCTGCACCTCCAGGCTCCAGCCCTTCTCCTTCTCCCTCTCCCTCTCCTTCTCTACCTCCTCCTGGGAGGGCAGCGACTGGATGGCATCCAGGTCGGGGCGCTGGGCCACCGCCTTCCGCTGGCCCACAGGTCGCAGGGCAGCGGCGGCCGCCGCCAACTGGCTGGTCGTGATGGTGGCTCCGGATCCGTTTCCGGTTACTGACACGGCTCCACAGGAGGCGGTCAGCGGCTGCTGCTGATGCGACTGTGACTGTGACTGCGATGGTGGCTGTGGCGGTGTCCTGGCCAGGATGGGGGGCGGGGAGGGAGCTGCAATCAGGTTCTGGATGCCTTGGAGCAGGGTGCGGGCCTCGCGCTCCTCTGGCGGCGTGTGGAGCGGTATGTGGATGACGCCCTCCACCGGCTCATCGTAGTACCGCAGCCGGCTGCCCGGCCTGGAGCCGGCTGGTGTACGGCTGCGTCCCCCGGATAGTCCAGCCGATCCGGGGGCCGGTGGTGGCGGCGGCGGCGGCTCGCAGCTCGGATCGATGGGAGAGGAGCTCTTGGAGCTCTTGGTGCCATCGGTGCCGGCGCTGCTGCCCCGCTTGCCCGACTTGAAGATGGCCAGCACGGACTTTTGCTTGCTGGGCGTCACATTCTGGGAGGAGCCCGTTGTGGTGGACGCCGCCGCCGTGGCCGCTGAGCGCTCCTTGCTCTTGCTGCGGGAGCGTGCGGACTCCCGCGGCGAGTCCGGAGAGTCCTTGCCCAGACGGAAGAGGGAGCTGAAGGAACTCTTGCGGGACACAGAGGCAGCCGCTGGCGAGGGTGAGGGCGAGCGGCTGCCCAAGCGCAGGGCATGACGCCCCGGCTTCGGACTGGCCGTCGGCGTCAGGCGGTTCTCGTCGATGGGGCCACCGCCACCGCCCTGCAGGCTCAGCGAAGCGGGTGGCTTGGGCTGTCCTGCGGAGGCGGAGGCGGAGTAGACGGGCGTCAGCTGGTTGGGTGCCTCCACCACACGCTCATTGGCCGCAATGCCCTTGTCGCTGTACATGTGGTCCGGCCGCAGATTGATGCGAATGTACTCGGTGCCGCTGGGTGTCTTGCCGATTACCATTTGGCCTGGGCTCTTGGTGCTCCGTCGCTGGGCGCCCATGGCCGGGGCCGTCTTTGGTTCGCCGTTGGCCAGCTTGCTGCGACGGCTGCTAGCGGCGCCTGTGGCCGCCGGGGCGGGGGGCAGCACCTTGATGCCTTCGGCCAGCACCGCCTGGGTGGGATCGTGCTTGCGGGCCAGCAACAGCTGCTCCAGCAGCGCCGTATTGGCCGCCACGCCTCCTGGCACTGCTCCTGTGACAACGCCTCCACCTGCCGAGCTCTCGGCGTGACTGTGCGACGAACTGGCCGCCGCGGAGCCAGTGCTTCCCGCGGCACTGCTGGCAGTGCCCTGCTCCAGGGGCTTGGGACCGCAGAAGGACGTCTCCAGCAGCATGCGATGGGGCGAGGGAGAGCGCGAGACGCCGGACACGGCGGAGAGGCGGCTCACGGCCGAGCCCTGGCTGCCGACGCTCGAGATGCGGCTTGTGCGGCCCGAGATGCAGAGCAGAGCGGCCACCTCTGAGCTGGCCGAGTCCTTGCGCTGGTGCTGCTGCAGGTAGCTCTGGTGGTCGTCAAACTTGAACATGTGCGGCGAGGAGCGCTTCGTGGTTGCCTGGGGAGGCAGAGAGAGAGAGAGTGGTAAGAGCAATCAGTGGGAAAAAGTGGACAAAAAAAGGGAAAGGCGAACTGGGACACCGCTAAGGAAATCATCGAAGCCCATTCCGTGTCAATCGCATTCCTCCCATCTCCGTTCCCCAAGCCCCCGCGGCTGTCAATCAACGTAGGAACAAATAATGATAGGTCAGAGCATAGGTCACAGAAAGAGACAGAGACAGAGACAGAGAATGACAAAGCTGCATTCGATTTTCCCCATGCAGGATTTTGAGTTTGCGAATGGGACTAGGGCTGAGGGCTGCGGGCTGAGACTGGGTCTGGGACTGGCTGTTGTGGGCGTGTCGGGTTAACGAAGGGCAAGGCTGAATGCGGAATGCACTACGCTATTCGATTGATTTCCATTTATGGCCTTGAACTAAAGGAAAACTGAAAGGTTGGGAAAAACTTTAAACTTTAAAATGTATCAATTTTTCTGTTTATCGATTATCGATAAAAGTTCGATAATAGATCGATTACCAGTGAAGAGTAAGTACTCATCATATCTACACATATGGGAGTAAGATATGAAATATATTCCAAGTTAACTTGTTTCGATTAGGAACTCCATTGGAGAGTCTCGAGACGAGACGCACAAGCGAATGCCGCAGAAGAGCGTTGCCGCGAATGCATGTCGTGTGCATGACACATTTTCGAATCGAGTCTGATGTTATTGGCCTGCCTCCCCATCGCTGCCTTAAAGCTAAGCTTTGGGGGGCCGGTCGATGGGTGTCCTCGTCCGTGGGATTACAGCAATTAATATAATATGCACATACTCGTAGACCAATTGCAGAGCTAATTATTGAAACATGTTAACTGTCGAATTGCTGAACTAATGCCACAAATTGATATGCATTCGAATTGGATTTAATTAAGTCAAAACCCCCACAACGAAACGATTTAAGTACTTGCAATTATGCCGGGGATATGTGCCTATCCCGTTAATGAATGGATAATGTTAGAAGCCAACACGAAATTGGGAATGGAACGATATCGATCACTTTAATTAAAACTTTTACAAGCAATCACCTGGCATCCTGGCGTCCTGGCATCCCGGCATCCAATTGGCATCGTTGGACGAATTGGAACTGCTTTCGAGCAAAACTCTTTGCAGCAATTAGGACTGGCCCGTGACCAAACAATCAATTGGGAAACTTCTTAGTAATTAGAGGGTCCTGTCGTACCGCCCCTTGGCTCCCCATCCCCCAGCCCATCCAATGGCTGGCCAATTGATAACTTTTTGCCAGTTGGCTGAGAAGTTCTTTCTCGAGAGAGAGCGAGCGAGAGAGGGTTCTCTGGGTCTCCCACGACTCCGGCGTAGCCCCCAGCGAAATGAAACTTTTGGCAGACATGAAGCATCAGTTTCATGGCAGGCGTTGCGAGGCGTAAAGTGCTGCCTCGCCCACTTGTCAGCTGTGAGTCCTTCCTTCCGCCATCGCCATCGACATCGCCGCCGCTGCTGCCGCCACTGCTGCTGCCGCCGCTGCTGTTGCGTTTCCCAGACCAGACCCTTGAATGCAATATTGCATTATTAATTCAACTTCTGTTGGCGCTGTGGTTTCCCCCAGTCCCCAGTCCCCAGTCCCCAGCCGCCCAGCCCCCAAGCACATCCTTCATGCCCTCTTCACTATCTCTCGTCCCCGTTAAAGCAATTTCCGGCTTGTCAGTGCTTTCTGCAGCCTCAGTTCCTGTTCCTGTTCCTGTTCCTGGGGAAGCTGTCGCTGTCCCGCACAGACAAGAGGTGAATCAAAGCTCACCTGCTGCTGCTGCTGTTGCTGTTGTTGCTGCTGCTGTTGCTGCTGCTGTTGTTGGATGCGGTCCTGCTCCTCCTTTTTCTGTTCGGGATCCATAAAGAACAGCTCCTCGGTGGAGCTGCGTAGCTCCAAGGCGCCCTCCTCCCGAAAGCCAAGGCCAATCGTTTCCTGTAGGGTGCCAGTGCCGACCTTCAGAGCATTAGTTCAACCACAAAAACCAGCCAGTACACACACACACACGCACGCACGCACACACGCACACACACACACACGCACGCACACGCACAGAGATTGAATTTTGGTTTTCGTTAGATAGTTTTCGTGGCGATGGTATGGATGTGGATGCGGGTAGCGGGTTAGCGGGGTGGAGGGTTTATTTGCATGCGGTGGTTATGCGATAAGCACACAGAAACGATATCAACAAATCAACAGCCAATTTGTAATTTGTGTGCAGGATCATCAGGGGCAGGAGCAGGAGCAGGAGGAGGGTGTGGGGTTTTTGCGGTTCCATTTGGGTGTCAAGGGCGTGGGTGTGTGTGTGTGTGTGCGAGCGGGGGAGCGAGCGAGCATCGGAGGGTGTTACAGACAGAGAAAGAGACAGATGTTCACATATATAGATAGAGAGAGAGAGAGAGAGAGAAAGAGGACGAGATGTAGACAGAGACAACAACACCACAGGCGCAAATAAAAGACACAAAAAAAAACCAGAACAAAGTACAAATAATTAGCACAAAATGTAGAACTATTCGTTAGCCTAGACAATCGATAATGATTCAATGGATAATGGTTTATGGTATGGCATGATATGGCTATATCCCGAAACCTATCCCAGGGACTCACCTGCTCGAAGACGTTCTCGGGACTGCTCTCACGGCTGTCCTCCTCGTGGTGGGAGGAGCTGGAGGCGCGGCTCAGCTCGATCCGTGGCGTTGAGGGTGTGGTCAGGGTGGCCACTCCACCCCGATAGCTGGCCTGGGCAATGGGTGGCAGCGGCTGTCCGCCCTCATTGCTGCTCACCAGTGTCGTGGTCACCGTCGTCGTGGCCGTCTTCAGCGGCGGCGGCCGCTGTTTCACCACAACCGTTGCCGAGCAGGTGGCCGACGAGGACGATGATGAGGAGGAGGATGTGGATGTGGTGGTGGTGGTGGAGGTGCTGGTGGTGCTGATGCAGATGCTGCTGGTGACTGGTGCCACAATCCTGGGTGCTGCTTCGCTGGCGCTGCTTCTATGCCTCGTCGTCGTTGCGGTGGTCGCTGTCTCTTTCCGTTCACCTTGCTCCATCATCTGGAAAATAGAGAGGGAGAGAGCCGAGGCACTGTGTTAGGGGATGCGACTGCATTCTTCCGCACAAACTCAAATCAAATGCTTTGACAATGGCTTTCCCTTGTTTTTCGTTGCAAGAGTGCCCCTAGAGCCCATAGAGCTTGCCGCTTTCCCACATGTGAGTTCTAAATGAAGCTTCGCCAGGACCTGGCCCCGTTCAAGCGTCGATTGTTTTCCTGTCCGTTCGGCTATACTCGTAATTGGGTTTTTGGTTTTTGCTTTTGGCATTGGCTTGGTGTGTTTTCGTTTCGGTTTCGGTTACGGTTACGGTATCGCTTCGGGGGTAAGGCAGGATACTGAAATGGCAGGTGGCATGAATCCCAGACTCTCGACTTCCCCTTTTCCCCCTTGCTTAAAGTGCACTCTATGGGGGGGAGGTCAGTGCGGGGCGTGTCCGAGTGCAGAACGGAAATTTGTTTCCAATTTCAATGAATTTTCGGTTCGTATAGGTTCGTTTTCACAGTCTCCCGACTACCTTTAATGCCCACTCTCCCACTCTGAACTTGCCCAAGGATGTGCCATTAAAGGTTTATAAAGTCTGCACATTCCCCCGACCCCTCGTCATCCCGGTGATGCTTTCCAGCTTAAAGCCAAAGCTCAGTATCCAGTTATCTGCCTGGCTCGTGGCTCGTGGTTCGTGGTTCGGGGAGGGAGGGAGCTCGGGCTCCATTAGCGGGCTTTAAGTTTTCAGAGCTCTGAACAAGGCTGTTGATGGCTGCGTACAAGGGGTGGGACGGGGATGGGGACGGGGATGGGGGCTAAGTTTACTGGAGCAACAGACGGGCACGTTCATGCACGCTGCATGCAACATAGTCACGACTGCACCCCGCAGCTTCCGTGGCATGCATGCTGCACACGCATTAAAGGCGCTCAAGGAGAAATCCTTTCACACACACACACACAGACACACACAGTCAGAGAGCTGAGCAGAGCAGAGCAGAGCAGGGAGAAGCGAGGACGATGATTGACACATGGCGCCTGAATCGTCGCTGGAAGGCGACAAAAAACAAACTGTACTGTTCATGGCTCTGTCGGAGTGGGGTGGGGTGGGGTTGGGTTGTTAGGGGGGGAGGTGTGTCTCCTCCAATGGGGGTCTCGCAGGGAGGGTTCCGTTTATTGTCTCTGCGGGACCTTGGGGCACAAATTAATTTAAAGTTGACTCTCTGTCGCTCTCTCTCTCTCTCTCTCTCTGGCTCTGGCTCTGTGGAAACTATGCAACGATTTCCAAATTGAAGGCAACGCGTGCTGTGGCAAGCAAATAGGTTCGCGTTCCCCCTGTTACCCCCCCTCGCACCCCGCTGCTCTACCGGGTATTTTTTGGTAACGGTGAATGGGTGACTGCGACTGGGAGGGGTGTGGTGGGGTTGCCTTTTGTTTTTGTGGTGTACAGAAAAGAAAATACGGTTTTTCGTGTTTTTCGTATTTTTTTGTTTGGTTTTTGGTTTTTGTTGGTGAAGGAACAGAGGGGTGGTCGGCGTGTGGGGGGGTGGGGGTGTGTAAGGCAGAAAGGAAAACGTGGAAAAGAATTCTAGGCAGCACTCACGAAAAGAGACGGCAACCAAGAAGCAGACGAGGAAGGGAATACAGAGAGAGAGAGAGAGAGAGAGAGAGAGCGAGAGAGGAAAGGAAGAGACAAACGCTTAATTAAATTAATTAAAATTTAAATAAAAAGCGACAAGGAAAGAGATGGAGAGAGAGAGAGAGCTAGAGATGAAGTATGGCGAGCAAACAGGAACAGGAGCAGAAGAGGGGAAGAGAGTGGGCAAAGAAGGGGAACTCAGCCAAAAGAGAAATCAAAGGAAAAGCGAAGAAGAATTGCAGGGCAGAGAAAGGGAGAGAGCAAAGAAGATGGGAAGAGAAAGCCGCCTATTGTTTGCCAGCAAGGTGCATTAACAGAAGGTGAGGCACTCCCACAACAGTCGCTTAAATTTGCCTCATCTGCAAGTGCAAAAAGAGAGCAAAAGCAGAAGCAGAAGCAGAAGCAGGCGAGAGAACGAAATAGGAAAGACCTCACCTTGCGCAAATACACCTTGTTTCGAACAGCGTGTTGTTTCGGTTCCCCTGCCCTTTCCGCTCAGCGGCTTCTGCCGCTACCGCTACCACCGCTGCCATGCCGCTACCTCTGCCGCTGACTCTGCCGCTGCCTCCGCCGCTGGCTCCGCCTCTGATTTTGTTTACCGTTCATGTACTCACCGCGGACCCAAAAATGCCGTTAGATGCCGTTACGCTGCTTCTCTGCTGCCTTTACTCCTCCTTCAGCCTATGTGTGTGTACGAGTGTTCGTGTGTATATATTTCTTATCGCTTTTGCGTTGGCCTCTGGATCTGGAGCCTTATCAATTTTCCATCAATTTATATATATATATATATTTTTTTTTTTTTTTGGGCACTGAACAACAACAAAAAATTAAGAACAAATTTGTGCCCTCTGCTGCTTCTTGTTCTGTTTGATTTTCTTCTTAACGCGGACTTCTATCTGGCTATCTCCCTCGGTCTCGCTTCGCCTCGCCTCGCTCGCTCTCGTTCTCCTCCTAACTCGCTCTCTCTCTCTCTCTCTCCCACACTTCGCACGCCTGGCTGGGGCTGGCTCTCTCTCCGTCACGTTTTTACCGTCAGACCGCACGCACGCAGCGTTAGCGTCGTACTGCCGAAAGCCCCGAAATGTATGCTAAACGCCGAATGAGCACAGCGTCGACGGCGGCGGCGACTGCGATTGCGACTGCGATTGCGATTGCTACTGCGGCGTCGAGGGGCGGCGGCGGTCGGTTAGCCGAAAGCTTTGCTCTGCTCTGCTCTGCGCGCTGCTGTGCGGTGCGGTGCGAAAGCTCGCCCACTGGCTGCAAAGCTCTTTGGCATCGGACTCAGCTGTGTCCCGTGAAGCTTCAAGAGTCAAGTCCCTGTGGGTTTGTGTGCTCCAAGTAGGAGTACAGCGGTGTGCAATTGCTTGGAATCGCTTGGATAAAAGCTCTTTTTAATACGAAATTCGAAGCTTAAGCGAATGCCAGATTTGCATTCCCAATCAGTTGGAAAATATTCTTTGGGATATGTCTATATATTGCACCCAAAGATGTCCCAGAAAACTTGGGGAACATTCTTAGTTTTATATGACATCAACTATGTTGAAAAGAGAGAGCTTTGAAGATTTTCTGGATAATTGATAAATTTATCAAAGATCCTACTTTGTTTAAGGGAATTTGTAAATATGAAGTGCATTATTACTGCACCTCGTACGAATATCTTGGCAGTTGGCTGCTAATCTTGTGGCCTGCACTGTTTCTGCCAGCCCGCAGCTTCCTCTCAGTCAACTATCTCCCCTCCACCCCGCGAAGCACTGGCTGTACGACGACTCTCCCCCATGGTTCGCATGCTTTTGCATGTTTCATTTTCTAGGCACTGCTCGCTCGCTCGCTCGCTCTCCCTCACTCTCTCTCTCTCTCTCTCTCTCTCTCTCTCTTTCTCTCTCTCTGTCGCTCTCAAAACTGCCGTTGGGGTGGTGGTCGTGGTGTGGTCCTCTCGCTAAATGACATTATTTGGAGCACTTCACATTTGAGGCGGATGTGTGCCACTGCCTCTGGCCTCTGTCAGGCCTCTGCGGCGAGGGGTGAGCTGGTGAACGGTGAGCGGTGAGTGGTGAGGGGGTGGCGGCGCGTGTCTCAGACAGGGGGGGGGTTGCCTGCTTCTCCATGTGTGATTCGTGCTGTTGCCGTTTAAGGTTCATTTTGTTTATTAGCCAAAAGCGTTTGCTTGCCCTGACTTTTAAGTGGCCATTTGCATGATTTTGGCATACATCCCATGCAGGGCCCCAGTCCACAGCGCCCGCCCGCGCCCTGCTACCCCCCTCTGACTCTGGCGCTGTCACTGTCACACATGGAAGGCGGAAAGCTTTGGCCAAGCTTTAGCTGATTTCATACTGTGGGTTAATTAATTTTAGCTCTGCATAATGTGTGTATGACATGTCGGGCCACAGCACACAGCACACAGCAAGAAGGGGTACAAGAAGGGGCACACTGCTATAGGGATCCTCTCTGCTTCTCTCTCTCTGGGAAATTTCTTACGGTACATTATCGTGATATATAAGTACATACAAATGTGTGTATATATAGGCTAAAGGACACTCACCGCTGCCTGGACGCCCGGCTGCTGCTGCTGATGCTGCTGATGCTGCTGATGCTGCTGGTGTGGCTGTTGCTGTACATTTGTCGTGGCATTGTCCTCAAATGACTTCTCGAACGATGCAATTGGCGCTGGGCCAAGTCGCTTCTGCCGGCGTGCATCCATTCCGTTCCGTTCCGTTCCGCTACTGCTGCCCCCAATTCCGTTACTCATTCACACACACACACGAAGAGCGAGGCGGCAATGCGGAGGCGGCGGCATGGAAGGGCTCCTTTAAATGGTACCAAAGCACATACATATACATCATATAGACAGGGAAGGACACACACACATTAGAAGGCCATTGGCACGGATTCTCGCTCTATCCCACCCGTACCCCCCTCCCCATCCCCATCCCCATACCCTCTCGCTCGCTCTGTCTCGCTGTCTCCATATATCTTTCAGTGGTGCCTTTATCCATAATTGCCTCTGGCAACACCAGAAAAGCCCAACAGAAACTGTTGCAATCACACATCCTTTCGGCTTTTACTGCCCGACTGCCTGCCTGCCCGACTGCCTGCCTGCCTGTCTCTCTCCTCTCCATCAATCATTGGGGAATAATTCTTTGAAAAATAAAGCCAGCAGAAGAAAACTTACATGTTTGCATCGGCCACAAATTATTATTGGGATGGGAGAGAGTGGCGGGGTGGCTGGTCGGCGGGTTGGCGGTGGAGTGGAGTGGAGAGAGAGGTCAGACATATCGTGTCAACGGTTCATTGAACTGTGCCCGACAGTACGTGGCGGAAGTGAAATAATAATAACATCAACAATTGATGAATATTTTAAGGAATTGCGGCAATGGCTCGCGCTGGCTGTCAAGTTGTTGTTCAGTTCTGATGGTGCACCCCACACCCCTCACCCCTTGCCATTTGTTGCATTTGCCCATAAGGAGGTTATTGGACTCTGCCATCGCAGCCCCCCGGTCAATTATCCATAATTTATTTTGTTTTTGTTTTTTTGCTGTGGCTTTGGCTTTTCATAGACCTGGAGGAGCGAGACCTCGGCATCCGTCCAAGGATAATTTGCCATTAAGGAGCCTATTGAACTTGTGCTGTGCTGTCCTGTTATTACGTCTATTAATTTTAATTTTATCAGACACTTTAGCTGTGAGCGAGGATCTGCTGCTCATAATCCTTCCAGGGGCTTTCAGTAAGACAGTAAACAGGACGAAATATTTGGCAGCAGTTCCAGTTAATTCTAATAATTGTAGCCATTTTGTTTGCCTCCTTGAGAGAATGCTCTTCCGTTTGCTGTTTAAATATTAAGTATCTGCACATCTCTGAAAAGGATATTCAATCTATACAGAGCCAGCCGCACAAGCAACATGATTTCCCACACTCATTTTCAATACATCAAAGTACATCAATTCATTTCCTGATTTGCTTGTTCATTTTTCCATCAAATACGAAACATTTCTCTGCTTTCTTTTTCGGGGAAAACTGTGTCAACCAGAAATGATGTGCTCGTATACAATAATGCCATCGACATACAGACATTGCTATCGGTCTTGCTAGTGCTCCACTTTTGGGGTGGTGGCCTGCCGTATGACTTCATCGCATCGAATCATCCTCCCAGTGAATGACCGTGACAGAAATATACCATATACCCATATACCCATATACCATGCCAAGAACCCTGTTTATATCCGCTTAATCCTAGTCCACTGTGGGCACCATCAGAATACCCTCTCGATTCGAATACCCTCATTTTCGGTATTTTATGGAATGGGAGCTGGAGCCGTAATGCAATTAATTACTTCGTTTAGTTGCACATGAAACCTACCAAAAAGTTTGTACAGAATAGTATATTTTGGGCCTCAGAACGGGAAACACCCCTTAAGCATTTACTTGATTTTTCAACATTTCCCTATAATATAATTTGGATGGAAATCTTTGACAGCTTTACTCCGTGTTCTTGGCTTACGGGCAAGGCTATGTCTACGGTTTGGCACAATTTGATCTAAGAAATGATTCATTTTTCCAATTTAAGCAAAAGTTCAAAAGTTCGGGTACACAAATGGCAAATCAAAATCGAGCATCCTTGAACAACGCACTATGGGGAATTTTGCCACTTTTTGTGGCATTAATTAATAACTTCCAAACGAAACAATATTTTTTGATTTGGTTTTTTGATATGAGTTTGTAATAGCAATAGAAAGTAATTTTGAAAAAATGGGCGTGGCAGCCCTTTTTATACCCGGTACTCGAGAGTACCGACTTCATGAGCGCCTAGATCTCAAAGTCTATAAAAGCTAGAGCAACACAATTTTGTATCCAGACTCCTGTCTTACCACACTGTTTCAAGTCTATTTCAAAATTTCGCCCCACCCCCTTCCGCCCACTCAAAAAACGAAAATCGGTGGCATGCACAATTTTAAAGCTACGAGAAAACTAAAAACGCAGAATCATAGAAAATGATTATATCTATCCAAGTGTTGAATCTGGATCAGATCGGATAATTAATATAGCCACAATGAAGAAAACCATTTAGAGAGGCATCGTTCCCTCTCGTTGAGCGCCTCGATCTGCGAGACTATAAACGCTAGATCAACCAAACTTTTTATCCAATATTCTGCCATATCTCATTATTACAAGTGTATTTCAAAATTTCACCCCGCCCTCTTCCGCCCACACAAAGGACGAAAATCTGTGGCATCCAAAAATTTAAATATTCGATAAAACTAAAAACGCAGAACCATTAAGAATGACAATATCTATCAGAGCCTTGAATCTGGATCAGATCGGATCATAATCATGGCCGCATGGGAAACAACTCTGAATTTGACAAACTTAGGTTAGGGCCTAAAATATCAAATTTCAGAGAAAGTGCGCAAAAGTGCACATTAATATGATATGCATTTAAAAGAGAATTGAATTCTCTACAATATGTATTAAATCTTATGGTTGGAATAGGTTGGACTCAGTTTGTACGCCTCTTGAAAGACTAATATTTGTCACAAAATGATACTCCTAAACAATTAACAATTACATGAAATATAAGGAGTATTTGTACAGTTTAAAAACAAAAATACATATTAAAAACCTCTTTGATTCGAATCCATTGTAAAAATTGTACTTAAATTGGTCAGTTACCACCTTTTTAGCTCCTTCAACTTAGAGAAAAATTACTCGTTGTATGAAAACTTGCACATCGCTAGCAAACAGCTGTTTTTGACAGCTGTTAACTTAACAGTGGTTCGCTCTGTTAAAATTTCGACTACATAACATTGAAGACTAATGTTATTCTGGTACATAGCGGTTAAAAATATTTCATTTTAACGACGTTTTGAAAATGGGTTTTGGCCAGAAAAAGTGGCAAAATTCCCCATAGTGCAACGGGCAAACACACACACACGTACACACACACACTCAGAAGCTTACTCACACACTCATGATTATTGCAGTTGGCTGCCGAATCACAACCGAAACAATTTCAATACCCTAGGAAAAGGCATATTGACTATGACGAAATGCTTGCAGGACTCAAAGGGAGATGTTCTCCACATCTTCAGCTCCATTTTAAGAACGAGCCTTGCATATGCTAGGGTATCAGAAGCTTCGAATTTGTGTATTCGTTTGGTTTTATTTTTTGTGGTTTTTCGGTGCTTCATGGGAAAAAAATGGTATTTTGCAGTTTGTTGTCGTGGTTTTGGGGCAAGGCTTGGGCGGTTCGGGAGGTCCTTGCATATGCATATTGATTGGCCCATCTATTGGGAATTTCAAGTTGAAATTAATTTTGTGCACGGAATCAGAAGGGAATTTCTGATTGTTTTTCTAAGCAAATGCATATACAATATGCATACATATATATATCGCTCGAATGGATAGTTCCGATTTGGATTGCTTTGATTTGATGCCCCTTTTGAGTGAGTGCCAGTCAGCCACTCACTTATTTATTCACTTAACCATTCAGCCACTGACTAAATAATCACAGCGACAACCTTGATTTGAGCACACAAAAGGCACCCTTTGCGGGTGTCATACATACATAAACCGTACATACATATATGCACATATGTATGTTTGCTTATTCGACTCATGGCCGATATTTATAGTACAATAGTGCTTTGTCATTGGGGCCCACATCCACTCCCAACGTTTAGGTAGTTTCTTTTTTAATAAACTTGTCAGCGCCGCGCCGTTTTCCGCAATCGCAATCGCCCCCACACATCATCGGACCACTTTCTCACTGTGCGCCCAAAAGGATAGACCTACATATGTACGAATGTATGTATGTATGTATAACCAGTAAAAATCCTTTTAAACCCCCCCACGGATATTTTCGATTAGAGGTGAAGGCAAACGTTTGACCTTCTTCGATGGAAAGTCTAATTTTAAAAGCAGCAGTTTAGCAGCAATTTTTTTGTAATAATTCGCTCAATGAAAATGATTGAGCAAATGTCAGTTGAGGGCAGTCGAACGGGTACCCGAATGTTGGCTTGTGGTGCACTTTTGGCGAAGGATGGAAGGATGACTGGAAAAGTCGTATTTGCTTACATAAACGGGGCATGTATTTGGCTTTCTTCTGATGGAAACAAGCTTGCCTTTTGCTTCATAAAAGTGCCATAGAAACTGAATAAACTATCAATAAGAAACTATAAATTATAACTATAAATAGCTCAAGTTTTGCTCATGATTAAAGCCCCAAGTACACATCTAATTTTGAAGGAATTCGACCACTCACATGGATTAATATTCGTACCAAAAGCAATGCCCCAAAAAGTAGGCAAGCCTTTTTGTTGCAGCAATTTTCGCTTTGGATTTTTGGAAAATATATGTACATACATTTGCACATATGTATGCTGATTTTTGCAGTTACTTTAAAGTACTGGGGCCTGCCTTTAACCGACGACCTGGAAAGACTCTGGGGACCTGGGCCTCGGAATCTTGAAAATCGATTGGCGAAAGCGGAACATTGGGGACGATGCCTCATCGCGATGAGGCGGCACAAGAAAAAAATGTCAGACATAAGCGCAAAAACTTTGCCAACAGCTTAAAGAGCGATTCTTTAGCCCACCCCCTGGCAGCCCTTATAGCCCATGCAGCCCCCATACAGCCCCCATACAGCCCCCATATCCCATGTCTACTCCAACCCCAAAGGAATCTTTCAGCAAAACTTTGCGGCGCGACAGAGCCATGTGTAGAGATGTTTTATATACAATATGAATGTATGTATATATGCACTATGTATAAAGAACGAGACCGTCGAGCAAGTCTCTTATAAGATTCATTGTCCTAAAAGGAATTCGAGTAATATTTGTAGTTTGGATTAATAAAGTTTAACAAGGGGACACATCGTTTAATGGTTCTATTCCTTTGGAAATATTGATTAGAAAATTCATTTATATAGCAGAATATCGCTGAAGGAATAGGAAATTGTCGAAAGGCATTCCCAAACTTATTATTCTTTTGATTTGGGATCGGATTTCGGGAAAAAATGATTAAATATCTGGTTATATCATTCAATCCGTTGGAACTGTTTCGAAAGCCCAGGGCTGGAAATCGTTCTAGTTTGGGATTCCAAGTGATCCAGACTGTCGTTCCCCCGGGCATTCCTGCCTTCTCTGCTCTGCTCTTCTTTGCTCTGCTCTGCTCTTCCAGGCTGTCGTTTGTCCTTAACAGTAGACTGCTGTGCCGAAGGCGGGGGGAAAGGCCTTTGCCAGCATTGCCCCCAATGACATTGGGGCGCCTCTAACGACAATGTATGTATATCTAATAGTCGTGGGGTCTGGGTCTGGGAGGCGGGGCGGGGCGGGGCGGAGCGGCGGGATTATTGGGCGACGTCGCCGCTGTCGTCGCAGGGAAGCGCGCAGCGGGCGGCAAAGCATTTCATTGACCTCATAAATTGGGCCCCAAAAAGGAGCAATCCAGCAAGCCAGCAAGGAGCAGAGGGAGAAGGAGAAGGAGAACCGCAGCGCCCGAGAAGGGGGCATGGCATCCCCCTCGCCCCACCCTCAGACGTGGCGGCCATTTAGTGTCGTGCAGAAAAAGTCAAAAGACAAGACAACGGGAACAACTTGAAAGCAGGAATGGCTTCGGTGTGCGCAGCATTTGATACCCTGTAAAAACAAAACCAAATTGCTCTATGAAGAG
Source organism: Drosophila helvetica (assembly GCA_963969585.1). Lineage (NCBI taxonomy): Eukaryota > Metazoa > Arthropoda > Insecta > Diptera > Drosophilidae > Drosophila > Drosophila helvetica. The sequence continues at coordinate 2,798,519 of OZ018401.1, read as the reverse complement.
TCCCTGCTGCAGGATCGTTCGTTCGAAAGGATCGCGTTTTGATTAGTTGCAAAATTAAATGTGAATTATTGAAATATTGGGAGTATCCCATCTGATTATTATAGTTCGTAATTGTTTTTTTTTTTTGTCTACTCCAAAGGATTGTACCCCCTCGACAAGGGTATGCGAAGAACCGTTATTAATGCCTGCTCGTTGCTCATCGTTTGTTCGCCGCAGTCGCTGCCGCAGTCGCCTCGCAGTCGCAGTCGCTGCTGCCGTCGCCGTCGGCTAAAGAGGAGACCAACTAAATTGCTTGTCATCAAGCGAGAGTGTGAGCTGTTTAGCCAAGAGAGGGGGAGAAGGGCAGAGAGAGAGAGATAGAGAGAGAGAGAGAGAGTCTGGGAGTCTGGGAGTCAGGCCAGACAGCAAAATGAATAAATTCAATGAGGATGTTCAATGGCTGTCAAGAATGCAAAAGAGAAACTGCATAGCACGAAAATTGAATGACGAGAGCAAGAGAGCAAGAGAGCCAGAGGAAGAGAGAGAGAGAGAGAGACGGAGAGAGGAAGGGAGCAATGCAAACAGTTAGTTGTCAGAGCAGAGCAGCAGGACAATGGAGCAAGCTGGGCATAAATCTGTTCAAATTGAACGATATCGATGATATCCCAGCAATCCATACGCTCGCACTCACACACAGACTGGTTTCGGTCACCTGAAAGCCTCTGACTCAGCTTAAGCCACAGTCCTTGGTGGTATATTAATTTATTTTTATTTTACTTTGACGGCAAAGCTGATTAAAACAAACAAAAAATTAAGCTGCCAATTACGAACATCGCCCGGGGCAACCTTTTCTCCAACTTTTTCATGCAAATATAATTCCTATAGGGGACGGGGACTTTCCCTGTTCCATTCATTATCTGCCCACTGTGGGACTTGCATGAGCTTGCCTCAAAGATGCTTATCAAGCAACGCAAAGCTGTCTGCGCGCGTGTGTGTGTGTCTGCGTGTGTGTGTGTGGGGGAGGAGGAAAAATAAATGCAAAATGAACACAAAACGGTGCCTTTGATGGCTGGCTTTTGATAAGCGTCTATGACATACAAGTAGTCGGTGGGTGGTGAGGGGGGAGGGTGGCGGTGGCTCGTACTTGCTGCAGCAACCCAGCGGATGAGGCAGTGGACGGGCTCCAAGGTCCGGCTCCAGTTGCTGCCAGTTGCAGCCACTCTCATTATGTCGGACCAACATTGTAGCCGAGTCGAGTCGCCGGACTAGGGCCCTGCACTGAGGCTGAGTCATTATAATTTAGGCCAAGAGGGGCGGCTGGGTGGGTGGGTGGTTGGTTGGTGTTGGCAGAACAGGTGGCTAGGCAACGGTGTTTCGCTCTTTGCTGACTGTTCGCCGATGCTGACCAGGGTGTCTCGTGTCTCGGTCTCCCCCATCCCCGTAAGCTCTGCTAAATCCGATTAAATGCACATTTCTGCTGCATACTTTCAGGCAGCTGTAATGATGATATTCCATGTCAAATTCCTACATAATTGGTCTGCTAATAACCTGTAAGACTGACTTATGCCGTTTTGGTATCACCGTTCTTTTCAATGATTGTTTATACTTCAGATTACTACTGAATAATCTCGAAATTAAAGCCTTGATGAGATTTAAAATATGGAGCATTTCCATGGAAAGGTTCACCGAGACCAGACAATTAAAAACTAAATCAAACACATTTCCATATACTTTTGTACAGATATTGTTTTTTGTAAATTGTCTAAAATGTAACTAGTTTAGCCAATTGGCATATACTTTCATTAAATTTGATCTGAAAACGTATCCCAAAAAAAGTTAACTTTTTCGGAAATTTTTTTTTTTTGGGTTTTTATAGTCATGTTTTTCTTTACAATTTTCCTATAAAAAAAAAAGATTCCTGATACAAATTTTTCCCCAAATTCCCACTAAAATATTGAACTATAAAAAAAAAAAATCCGTCTTTTTTTGACCTTTTTTTGCCCGTATTCAGGGAGTATTCAGGCAGGAAAATGACTTTCCGAAAGGTAAGCCAAAAGCAATAATACAAAAGAAAACTAATTTACGAATGACTAAAGAGAATTAGCATGCAATAGAAAAGAGAGAGAGAGAGAGAGAGAAAAGGAAAGGGAAAGAGAAAGAGCAAGGGGGAAAGTGGTTGGAATGGAGAGGGGAAGATGACTAATATGGTCGCTTGACAGAAAGTATTTTATTTTTTTGGGGGTAGCACGGCCCTTCTTAGGCTCTAACCTGGCACTGGGTATTATTAATTCGATCCTTTATCATTCAAATCGTATAAGTTATGCACACAGCCTCGCAACTTCACAGATCGAATGACTATATTATCTAACGACCACAACTGACGATATCGTGCCAATTTCCATACAAAACTAAACAGCTTTAATGGGAAACGATGGAGGTGCGAGGGTATCCAAGCCTTCGGACCCCAGTTCCTGTTATTTCTGTTGCTGCTGCTGTTGCTATTGCTGTAATAGTGTAATGGCGTGCCGACTGCCATGGCTGTAGGTGTTAAGTAATGACACACACACACACACACAGCGAAAGGGAATAGAGAGGCAGAAGCAGAAGGAGACGGGAACGGGAACAGACATTAGGGTTATTCCATTGCACTGGCTGGCTGCGGGGGCGGGGGCTATCCAATTAATGGAAACTACACCACAAGATGTGTGTGTGTGTGTGTGTGTGTGTGTAGGGGGGGGGACCAAAGTCGATCATTGAAAGGGGACTTGGGCTATGCTGGAATATTACGGAATGCTCTCAGCTTTCTTTCTTCTGCTGCAAACCAACAGTAGCCGTAACAGAACAAATCCAATAAAAAATAAATAAATAAATAATAAATAAATAATAAATAAATATAAATAAAAATAAATACAAAATTCAGCTATGTTCTTTCACTCTCAGAAGAGAAAGTGCCGCAATCAATTGCTGATAAAAATGGCAATCAATTTGGAAGATTGACAGAACTTTTGGGAATTTCCCTGGCAGATCCAACATAATTTTCTCTTTGAAATCGCTAAAATGGTAAACCATTTATCAAAATCCTTCGGGACTTAATTATTTTTGAAGACCAATTCAAACTAGAACGATCCATGCATTAATCATTCCTTTCAGACCCATTCTCTTACAGAAAGATGAATGATTGAAAACGGATCTTTGAAGATCTATAGAGATAGATACAACTATGCCACACACCCAATAGAATAATGTACTCCTAGGATCTCTGTCCATTAACTTTAAGATCCGTTTAGCCTTTAAGCCCTACGCTTACTGCCAGGACCCCCCACCACTCCACCACTCCAACACTTCCACCCTCTCAACCGTGAATGCTAATTTCAGTGGATTACCCTTACCCCCGAACCCCTCCCCTCTCCTCCTCCACCGAAATGAGTCGCCTGGTAACAAGCAGCCTTATATAATTGAACCTGTGTGTTCACCCAATTGTTCCACTGAACATCCACATGTGCGGCTACGACTGTACATGTATATGTATCACACACACAGGCACACACACAGGAAAAAAAACTGCAGCAGGAATTCGTGGCATACTTTTTCGGGCTGGCTGCTGGAATTCTTGCACTTCTTCTGTTCCGAGCACTCAAAAAAAAATAAAGGAGGAAAACCCACAATCGCAACGGGATAAGCGAGAAATTTAGCGCATTTTTGCGGGACAGAGAGGGAGTCAGAGCGAGGGAGAGAGCGCGTGCGAGAGAGAGATAGAAGCGAAGAGTAACGGTAACAGTAACAGTAACAGTAACAGTAACGACCAAAAGTTTGCTCCCCTCTCTCCCATTTACTTCTTGTTGTTCCTGTCGTGTGTGTTCGTTCGCTTTTCACTTCGTTCTGCTATGTTTTTGGGGCTGAATTCGATTAGAACCGTTAACCGCTCTCGGCGCCAAGCGAACGCCAACTGAAATTATCAGTCACTCAACCGAACAGCGACCAACGGCTGCCGCCAGCCACACTGCCAACGAATGTTGCCACATACACATGGATGTGTCTGTGTCTGTGTCTGTGTCGGTGGCTCTGTTTTTGTCTCGGTGTGTGTGTGTGTGTGTGTGTGCGAGGGTGTTGCGACGACAACGAGCATGCAACAACAACATGTTGGACCTTTCACACACTGACAAACAGAGGAGTTCCAGCACACACACACACAAACAGCCAAACAGCCAGAGACAAAGACAGGGACAGACCGATATGTGGCATATTATTATAGGGTAAGGTATTACCATTCAAGCAAATCTGTGAGCCCAGCTCTTTGTCTCATTCCGTCCTTGCATCGTCATACCGATTTCCTAATACCTTCCCCAGTTATAGGCCCGTACACCCCCACATAAACTTGGACAGCCAGCAGAAGCTACTGATCTGAGTATGAGGAATCATGTGGGTTGAGATTATGAAGTTTTTGTGCTAATAACTAAACCAATATATGCATTTTCATAGTAGCTGTTGGCATATTAAAGAAAGGGTGCAATAAAAAATCACTAAAGTTATTTTTTATTGTTTTCGAATTGCGATATATGGGTGTTAGAAATTTGTTTTAAAAATGTGAGTGTTTTCCATGTACTTTCTGATTTATTTAACCATTTAAGCAAAATGGGCCAAAAAAATTAGTGCTATTTCCAAGTATGGGCACCCTCCTTTGGCCCGTTGTGAGCACCCTGTTTTTGACATATTTTAGCACTATTTTTATGCATTTCAGGTCAAGTCAACAACGTAAGAATCATTAAATTAAATATAATCATTTGATTAATCAATTAATTGAACAAAAAATAACTTTGAATTTTCTGAGCCATCAGCTAAGCGCACCAAGAAAGAGGAGGCCAGTGAAGGCTCTGAAAATAGATACATTTTCATATTCATTTTCTTTTTCTTTTCATCTGTGGTGGTTTTCTTTCCAATTTATTTTTTTTTTAGTGGACTTTTCAAGATGCCAAAAACGGGCTATATAATTTTTTTTACTTAAAAAAAATGATCGCTTTGGTGAATTCTTGATAACTTTTTTTTATTCGAAGGAATCAATTTAGTTTCTTCATTTTTATGATATGCCCTTGGAAACGGTGCCCATAACTGGTATGTTTTCCCTACAATTTCTCTTCCAGATATCATATTACATTGGCACACCTTGTATTAATGCACCTTGGGCTCCCCAAAGAGAGAGAGAAATACAACGGAAGCAGCATTGTTGACGGCACATTTCGCCCATTGCTTCTCCTTCGGATTCTCCGTTTGCGCTTCTTCCCGTTCGCATTCGCCTGCTCCTTCTCGTTTACCTTCTGCTTCTGCTTCTGCATCTTTCTGCTTCGACTGGCCACAGAAGCAGCAAAGTGCTTTGGATAAACCCCACCCAGTGCGACTAGTGTCCCAATGGCTGTGATCCCCGTCCCCAAATATGGGCATACAACTCCATCCGCCAACTTTGCCAAGGACTTTGAAAGCCCTGGTTTTCCGGAGAACCCTCTGGCGAAGGTAAGTATTCAGCTGATTGTCTTCTGCTTAAGATTTTATTTCTGAACCTGTATCTGTATCACGTAGCTGGACTTCAGGACCTCCTACCTACCCTGCCTCCAGATTCTGAGAGAAATGGCCAACCACTTGATTGACTTTCCCTCAAAAGAAAGCTTCTGCTTATAAGGATACTCGGACCAAACTCGGACCAAACTCGGACCACCGAACAGATGGAAATAATGCCGCAAGCTACAGACCACAACAAATCATCGAAGCCTCTAAAACTACAATTACGAAAAATACGTCGCAATCCAGACGCTTTGCTCACCCATCAATCAGTTCTCTGACCGCAAAAAAGATTCACCAGAGCTCACCGGCATGGCACAACTTGATCAGCGCTCAGTGATCAGTGATCAGTGGAGTATCGCATCCATCAGGTTATGAGTGCTGGCGCATAGCTTAGAACTAGCTCAGAACCTATCGATATTGCCACAAACAGCTGTTTGCTTATATTTTATGAAAATGGAAAATAATTGTATTTGCAGTATTTTGCTCGAATCCCAAAAACCAAAAGCAATTATATTATATGGATAGCTCCCATCTCTGATCCATGAATTTATGCGTGAAAGTCACTGATGACCGGTTATACCTGGCACTTTTGCATCATATCCAGGACTGATCACTGAGCAAGTTGTGCTGGTGATAGACTCCACTGCAAGCTTTAAGGAACATACTACCTATGTACTCGAATATTGGATGAACAACGACAGGGAGACTCCATCTACTTTTTCAGACTCTCTGGCTTAAGTAATTCTTACAGCCAAGTGTCCGGTTTGGTTTCAGAAATTGTTTATTTCTATTTTCATATATTTTGAAGTGATCTTAATTTTTTTGGGTTGTTTTATGTATGCACTTCATAATGTAGAGGTAAAAAACCCAAGAGTAGTGGTGAAAAAATGAACCACAAATTTGTTTCGATATGTCATATACCTTAAGCTGTGAACATTAATAGGGACACACGCATAAAACATATTATATTTCGTAAAAGAACCAGTTTCCCACGAGTTATTTGGTTCGAAACTATTGCGAGTAATTAGTGTTAGTAATTTGAGATGTACAAACATCCATAACACAAAGTTCAGATACTTAGGATGTTAAAGGACGTGCACTGCAACGCCCAGGTAATCATGCACATGAAAAAAGTCTAGAATAAAGAATGTTCCAAGATCATGATGGATAATGCAATAAAACATAAGACTCCAGAGGAAACACCTGGACAAAAAACAAAAATATCCAAAAATCTAGAGAAAAATATGCTGAGAATCGTGAGACAAGTCCCATTTAAATATTCTAGTAATTAAAAAAAAAATATTCCATGGATGTTAACCCTTCTAAACTAAGAGTATCATCATGTTGGGTACATCCTTCTTCGATAGGAAAACATTTTTACATGGTTCTTGTGGACTTTAGATTGTTATATATTAGTATCAGAACTTTTTCATACTATTTTTAAATATTCTTTCATAAATTAGTTATTTTAGTTAAAAATAAAATCTACTAAAATATGTTGGCAGAATATCTACTTTATTCTTGTATCGAAAAATGATGCCTAAAATTGAGTCAATTCTCTTGAGCCTAAGAACGGAGACCTCCCCTCCCCTCCCCTCCCCTCAAGGGCTATAGGATTTTGTGATGGCATACCTTTTGGGCTTCGGAAATACTTTATTGCCAGCGAATACAAGCTTTCAGTCGGAATCAGTTCACCCTCTGCCATGGCAGTAAAACAACAATGAAACGCCCTGGAAAATGCAGATTGTCAAAGCGACCGGCCGGACCAGGGCAGGACAGGGCAGGGCAGGGCAGGTCAGGGCGGTGAAGGGCGGTGAAGGGAGGTGAAGGGGTCTGGGCAGAAGAGCAGACCAAAGCGCAGCGTAAGCTCTTTTGTTGTGGGTCTGCGTCTGCCCGAGAGTGGCTCGAGCATGTTAATGGGGTCGCCCTGCCACGCCCACGCCCACGTCCACAGACGCCCATCCACACGCTGCACTGCACTCGTGCAACATTTACGATTCTCTGTGGTAAAATGTAAAATTGATCAATTTTGGTGTCAGGTCTTACAGCACTTTCGCCCCGTTTACACCCGCTTTTGGCCATCACAGCGGAAAGAGGCAAAGTGGGTAGGTGGTAGAAAAAGTGGGCTAAGAGACTGTACATGTACATATGTATGTGTCTGTCTAGGCATCCGCTTGTTTCGGCCATCGTTCAAAAGCCTCTAATTGTTGTCGGCCAGTCATAATGCAATTGGAGGGTTGCTTGACTGCCACTGCCACAGCCACAGAGGGTGCATGTGCATCTGTGTGTGTGTGTGTGTGTGTGTGCGTGTTTGTGTGTGTGTGTGTGTGTGCGTGTGTGTGTGTGGAGATGCAACCATCAGCAGAGCAGATGATAAGCTGGTGGCTGAATGTGGCGACTATGGATGGACGTGGCCCGATACGGGCTTTCTGTGGTTGCCCAGACCAGACTCTTATTAACGCTGAACACCGCCCTCCCCGACACTCTCTCTAAATAAATACAAGAATGTACTAATACACAAGTATTTAAGGCACAATCTAAAGGAAATGCTGAATTTCAATTAAATTTAGCCTACATTTTAGAAAAATTAGCCATATTCATTAAAACAGATTAAGGAAAAAAATCCTCCCAAGCCCAAGCTTCTGAAAATGGTCCGAGAAAAGTAAAATTATACAAAGAAAATTGTAAATAACAAAAGTCAATGGTACGAAATCCTCTGGACGTTCCCTGATCCCATTACTCAAATTTACCCACACAAATAACTCAAAAAAACCTCTATCTGGATCTCACAATTGGATTTAACTTCCCCCCGATCGGCCAGTCACAAGGTCCATATAATAACGATTGAACGCATCCTTAGCCTGTGCCCATGTCCTGCAACTATCAAAATCAAACCTATATATCACCCTAGGTATTGGGTGATCCACAGAAAACCTACAACTAATAGCAGAATATCTAAACGGAACATACATTGCATATACCATGACATCTAAATACTTAATTAAAAAACAAAAACACTATTACTCCATTTAATAATAATCTGTAATATATTTTACATAATCTATTCTTATAGCAAATGTTCGTTTAAATAATTCTATGGTCTATGGCTCTGGCAGCTAGTTCTATTAAGATCTCATATTGGATCTGACTTTGTAAGCGATTCCTGATATCTAATAAACTATAAATAGAACGTGATCTTTTTGGTTTAGAAAGAAATGTAATGATCTACCGGGTTTATCTTTAAGGTTCTTCAAAATTGTTATTTTAGGGTGGCCTGCCTATAGTCGCGATCAAAGCCCAATCGAGAATATTTTGGGGAATACTTTCGATCAAAGTTTATAGCAATGGGCTCCAATTTGAAAAAGCTGAACGAGTTCAGAAAGGCAACTATTAAAGAATGGGCCAAAGTCGACCTGAATCCTGCAATCTTTGGAAGCTATTTCAAATACCCACTATCCAGTAAGAAACCCATTTTTTTCCACTAATTATAAATTTAAAAATAAATATTCTTTCCAGTGTACCACTAATTATCGGCCAATAAGGATTTTAATTTTTCCAGATAGGATCTGTAATTAAAATAAGTTTTACCTAATTCCAAAGCACATTTTCCTTTTACTTATTTAAGAATAAAATTTAAAACAAAAATTTGAAATTTAAATCCGATTTTATTTGAAAAACAGGAGTGTACCAAGGCCCATTTTTTCCTCATGGAAAATGCATTCAAATGTTAACAATCGCCCTTCAATATTCAACTAAAATCCAAATTATATGGCTGCTATAGGACAGGGTAAGAACTGCCCAATCCCATGACTAATACATTTACAAAGAAACAACATTTCATGTGCTCTGCTCTACTCTGCTCTGCTCTGTTCAGCTCGGCATTTGAAAGGACGTGTAGGCCCCTCCTTGCGGTATTGGTACTTATGTAAATGTCAACCGAATTCATTGGAGCATTCGTCACATTGCACTCGAATGTACCGCCCTACATTGGCATTTAAGATTTTTGGCAGAGCGTGTCAGCGTCATTCGGCAGGGACTTTGCACGCGCATTCCAAATTTGTAGGCATGATCGACTATGTCTGTGCCTGACAGCCACGGAAATGGGATTGAAAATGCTGCGCAATGCTACGCCAGAAAAAAATGTTGTCAACAACGCACATCCATCCATCCATCCTTCCTCCCCACCCGGCAAGGACTCCACTGCTCCACAGCCTGCTGACAGGCTGCTGGCAGAGTTGCCACATAATTCGATTACCGAGCGTCATGCATTTGCATTCGCTCGACGTCACGTTTTCGGATACGGATACGGATACAACAGACGTTGAAAGGAGTAGCGTCAACACTGGTGGACACAACCAGTGAACCGAAAACAGCGAAATGGCATTTACAGGGTAGCAGCAGCGGCTACGTAGGAGGAGGAGTAATCTTGTTTTGCTTTCCGTAAGAACGCAAAAAAATTTGTTTTGTTTTTGGCATTTTTATTCGACTGATGGAGCTGAATGGGTGGAGAGGGGGTGGTGGAAATGGAAATGGGTGGGTGGGTGGTAGGCGTTGACTACGCGTTGAAATATATCAAAGAGCCGTTGGCTGCGTGGCGAGTCTGTTACGCAATCTATCTGCGCAGGATGGAACAGTAAATGTGCGCAGCTATACCGCACCGCACCACCCGTCTGCCCTGTTTAGCAACACTGTCGGGTGTTTACCAACACTGCCAGCTAGCCGACTTAGATCCGAGAAGCTCAAACGCGAAACATTGCTAATGTACCCTTCATCGAGTGAAGACCTTGTACAGTCAGCGACATAAAAAAAAGAAGTAAGTTGTGCCAGTGAATAGATTCAGATAAGCCGACTGTACTAATAATAATAAAAAATAATAATTAAAAATATAAATAATTGAGACAACTATTTTGTATTTTCGAAATACCACCAAAAAATATTTTTTTTAAATAACTTTTAAAAATATATGCACAAATCGGTGTGAAAAATGAAGTTAATTGTTTAATTAATTGAAAAGCTAATACTTTGGCATACTCAAAGCGAAATCAAGTTCTGATTTGCCATTTCGTGAAACTGTTAATTAGGTTTCTCAAAGAATTTTCAAAAAACTCTGTTAATAAATTTCAAAGTTAAATTACAGAGATTATTTCATCACAAAATCAATTTTCATACCCGATTCAAATATTTGCAGGAAAAGAAAATTAGTGTTTCGGATTAAAACAAAAAAACTATAATTAAAATTATTTCCTGATACTGAATATATTACTGGCTATGCTGGGAAGCAGGAGGAAAACTATAATTCAAAATTTTTTAACTTTTTGATCTCTATTTAGTAAAAGGTTCTATGATCTATAGATCCGCAAGACAGACTGAACCATATGGCACATTCTTAAAGGCAAATTTGAACGAAAATAAATCATATTTATTTTGCACACTGTAGTATATGTACATTTGGAGTACTTATATATGTATTCTTGGGTCGATCTGTTTCACTTTTTTTCTTTTTTATTAATCGAAGTGCTAGACAACTGGCCGTTCATCCTCAAGAATATTTAATATAGGCTTCGGAGAGTCCTACATACGTTAAATTAACCTTTTCAAAATTTGAATATTCTACAGTTATCAAGGAGAAAGTTAAGCAAAGCGTTTAAAAACAACAAAAAAAAACCAGAGAACTAAGAACACGGTTAGATCATCAAATGAGCGATCAAATGATGTCCGTAAGTATTCTGAGATGAACATTGAATTCGGATCCAAACGCACTGAGCTCTGCCTTGTTTTTTCCAATCTAGGACATCGCACTGGCCATGTGGTCGAATACGGGTGCAGCCCGTGTGCACCGAGAGATCAGCTTGGCCATGGGGATGCAGAACGGAGAGCCGGAGTATCGTGGATTTAAGCTCTGGCTGGTCGATCAGTCCTGGTCTAATCTATGTGCCGAGATCAAGGGCCCACCGGACACTCCCTACGAGGGTGGAGTGTTCGTTGTTAAGATCACTGTGCCTAATACCTATCCGGTCGTACCGCCGCACGTCGAGTTTCGGACGCGCATCTGGCATCCGAACATTTCGCCGGAATCGGGCGCCATCCACCTGGACTCACTCTGGAAGGGTTGGTCGGCCGATATGTCGATCCGTACCATCTTGATGGCCGTCAGGAACTGCCTAGCCATCCCGGAGATGGAGACACCCATCGACGACGACGTGGCTCGCCAATACATCCAGCGGCACGATCTGTATACGCTCACGGCCCGGCACTGGACCCATCGCTATGCCGGCGGACTCTACCCTGTTCCCGAGTTCGATGAGAAGGTAAAAAGTCTCAGAGGCCTGGGCATGTACGAGTCCTTGGCCCGTTCCTTACTCTCAAAAAAGGACTGGAACGTGGAAAAGGTCTCCCACAACTTTCTAATGATTAAAAATAAGCACTTAACTCCTCAGGCTCCCACTTAACTCCACATCTCAATTTGTCGTAACATTTGTTGAATGAATAGCCATCCATGAATCACACTTAAGAACAATAGATCTGTCTGTCAATAGGCCACAAGAAACTAGCATTTAAGTCCGCCATCCAGAGGTCACATTAATCCATAAGCCACGACACTGCACAGCCCAATCTGATCCATCCCAAAAGCACGAGACGAACAGTTTCCCTACAGTTCAGTCGCTTGTTCTTATCAAAAGTACAGTACACAAATAAACCCACCGACCGTAACCCATCCAACCCCACAACCCCCAATAGCCCAACCACAAAAAACTATGACTTTTATTTATTTCAATTTGCTTCATTTTGGGGATCTAATCGCTGCAAAGCGATGACCCAGCTGTTGGAGCCGTGGAGCTTCTGAGCCACTTCTGAGCCACACCTCGAAGGCGTCACAAGTCATTCCCATTGTCTATTACGATGTGTCGGTAGTCTGTGCAGATTGCTGATTACGGAGACTGCGTGGAGGCACTCCAGATTCCACAGCAGGGCGGCGCAAGGGCTGGTCAAACGGATACGGACTCCTCAAGTGCTCTCTCTCTCTCTCCCTCTGTTCTGCTGCTGCTCCTGCTATTGCTTTTGCTGCTGTGGTTGGGACTGTGGTGCTCCACTTGCACACATTTATCCTCTCGACAAGGATGTGCGCCAGCTTACTGCACTGGCCCTCAAAGGAGGGCTTCAAGTGGGTCTAAATCTTAACGAGTGGCTTAAGTCGGTAAGGATATGCAGCAGCAGCAGCCGCATGGTGCAGGAGCCTCAGGTGTAAGTGAATTAGAAAGCAATTCAATGAGTGACAGAACGCCACGCCAACCGTTTTTTCTCTCAGTGCATGCCACACTCTGTGGCCACTCTGTTGTCCCCGTTGCCGTTCCCGTTGCATTTCCAGAGAGGACTCTGTAGGCACTTAATTGCATTTGCCAGGACATCCACAGGCATCTCCATATTGATTGAGATTATGTTGCTGCATCGAAACTGAAAATTCTGCGAGAGCCGCACGTCAACCACTGCCACTGCCACTGCTCCTAGCACTCCACCCCACTCCTCCACTCCTCCTCGCCCCAACCGCAACCGCCGATGCACAATGAAAGCTTTCAGGGGGAATTCAATTATGAATATGACGTGGGAGAATCGAGGACGAAGCGCAGACCAGGCCAGGCCAGACCAGACCATTGGGGATGCGTTGTTCGCATATCCATCCGTACGATACGTATACATATACATATAGCTTTAGTTATAGATAGGCGAATAATAATAGATATGTATGTAGGTATGTATATTTACAGCGGCCCCCGAGCGCAGCTGGGGATGTGGCATGTGGAGTGAAAACAAGCAAAAATATGGAATATATGTAGGTTACGTTTTTTAAGTACAGTTGTGCCATCGCCAGCTAATCAATTTCCAGATTCTTAAGACTGTGCGCTACCGAGGCGGCGGTGGAGGTGCCAGATCTTCGGCTGCTGCTGCTGTTGTTGTTGTTGCTGTTGTTGGGCACCTTTTTGGCCTTGTTCAACCGCCAGTTCTGGCCATCCATCAGATAGTCCCTAAAAGAATACATGAGCGGGGAGGAGAGGAGTCGCTCGTTTAAAGCATGGGAGGGCGTGGCGTGGCCCACTCACCGCTGCTCCTTGAGCAATTGCACCCACTGTTGCTTCAGCTCGGACATTTTGCCAGCCTGCCCGCCGTACTCCTCCGGCAGCATGGAACGCGGAAAGTGCTTAAAGGGCGTCTCCGCATTGGGCAAATGGAAGTGGATCAGCTTGAAGACCTCACCCTTGATGAACGGCTTGACCACGGTGAGCACCTTGTCCAGATAGGAGGGACAGTTCAGCACATGGACCTCCTTGAGCCGCACTGGATGCGCCTCCTGCACGAACTTCATGTACACCCGCAGAGAGCTAAGCACCGTCTTGGTCAGGTGCCGCAGCGTATACCCGGCCATGTCGAAAATGGGTATCTCTCCGTCCGACAGCCGCGAGTCGTTCTCCGTGGCAAAGCGACAGTCGGCCACCATAAAGAAGACCTTGATGCCGGCCGTAAAGTTGAACTGTGTGAAGAGTGTGGGTAAACAAAGTGTGGGTGATCGAGACCGAGTGGGTGGGGATCTTGGGGATTACCTTGTCCGCATCGAAGTCGATCAGTCGGTAAAAGAGCAGCTTATTGTTCTCCGGGGTCAGGCCGGGCAGCGGCACCAGGTCGCTAATGGAGAGCGGGTATAGAGAGAGAAAGAGAGAGAAAGAGAGAGAAAGAGAGAGCAATGAAAGAAGGAAAACCGGTTACCGGCTGTGGCATGGGGCTGGGGCATGGGCATGGGCTGGGGCATGGGCCTGGGCCTGGGCCTGGATCCCATGCAATTTTCGAGTACTCACGCCACTTGCAACAGCTGCTGGGAGCTCGCATCCAACGGATCGCGCTCGATGAAGATCTGGGCATGCTTGTTGCGCAGTCCATAATTGTGCTCCATCAGGCGCTGTGTGGCAGCCAAATCGCCGCGCGTCGTGTGCAGAAAGCGGCGCAGCAGCATGCATGCTGCACAGAGAGAGAGAGGGTTAGGGCAAGGAGGCAATTGGGCAATTGGGCAATTTGGCTGGAAGCCTGTTATGCAACCGATTGAATTTTTTGCACTGCACTCACATATATTCGGCGGCAGCTGCGACTGTGTCTTGATCCAATCCTGCAGCTCCAGCACTCGCTGTACCATCAGCTGATCCTCATCCTTTTCCTGCTTCTTGTGCACCATGTTCCCGTCCCGTTAAATTGCCAATCGAATTCGAATGCGAAGCTCGAAGTTTCGAAGTTCTATGCCGATTCGAAGTTCCGTTTCGGTTTCGCTGGAGAGCACTGGAGAGGCGCACCTGTGCGACGCTAATTCGCGACTGCAACTGATTGCTGATTGGGTTTCGGTTGGGGGCTTTCCTCAAGTCTCTGGACTGGGGGCTCTGCCGATGCTGACGCTGACGCTGCTCCGCTCCACTCTGCTCTGCCGCGGCCACTGCTTGCAGAGCGAGCCCTGTACGAACTCTGTGATCGAAGCATGTCTGCGCATACAAATGTACATGTACATAAGCATGTATGTATGTATGTAAATCTGTACATGTGTGTGTGCGTGTGTGTTCGATTCTTCTCTTGCCTATTCGCCATGCGACGGATTGTGCAACAACTCCCGTCCCGTCCCGTGTGGTGTGGTGTCAGAAGGTCAGGCGCCGCCCCCTGTTCTACGTGGGGGACTCTGCCCTCCCAAAGGGCCAGCCGGCCAGCCATGTTTGGGAGTGTTTCACAGCTTTATCGCGACATTGGCAACACACAGTTTTCGGCGACCGACTCGCTGCGAGGCGAACTGCCTGCCGTGCTCCACTTGTTATGCTGCCGCCGCATGTCTGCTGCCTGGCTGGTCTGGGTCTGGTCTCCGGCGTACGTGTTTCGCAAGTTAAACTATTTAAAAGAAGACAAAAAACATGAATTAAAACAATAACAACAAAACTGTCAAAAAGAAGAAGCAGCACAGGCAGCAGCAGCAGCGAAAGCGAGACAAAGCAGAGGCTTCGATACACTCACACTCACACTCGTTGTTGTTTTTGTTGTTGTTGCTGTGCAGAACGCGTAAACGACAACAAAAGAAAGAAAGGCCAGGTCGACGCCTTGCATACCCTAGCTTCTAGGAGTCGGCAAGGTGCGATCATACATATGTGCAAAGAGGAAAGTGCATGGCACGTGGCGCCAATACATGTACATAAGTACATACATACATACATATATGTGTGCCGATCCCTGCTCGAAGTATGTACATTGTACAACCATTTGTAGAATTAATGATAGCCATTTTATGGTCAAAGATCAGATGAGATTTAAGCCTGACAGCTCCGACTGGCAGAGTGTGAAATCTAGTGGAAAATTTTGAATGGAAATAGACAGAAGGTGCAGGTGGATCGGCCTGGCCAAATGTAAATACATCTGCCCAGAATCGTAATACCCTCTGCACGGTCACGTAGTACACAACAATGGAGTCGTCTCAGTCGTGTTGGATCGCCTCACCAAGCTATTTAGCGACCCTTTAATGGAGCTGTAAACTGTAAACTGGTCGCACACATGACCTTGGACATGGAACATGGAACATTGACGCACATAACCTCAAATAAAGCCGCCAATCAAATGGCTGTGCCAAGTTCCATTCAAATTCGTGAGATGCACGGAGCTATGATCATGATACTATATGAGGCAGCCGGCATTATTGGCCTCAGTGACCTTTGCTTTTGCCTGTGCTGAATCATTTGCCAATATAATTAGCCAAGAACACTTGAAGGCAGCGCACTTAATGTCGGATTATTGTATTGGATCGGCTGTGGCCGAATCCAAAGTGAGCTACATTTTACCAATACAAATTCGGACAAAGAATATGATGATCCACAAAAATCCACATACAAATTGCAATCTGTGCGAAAATGCCTATAAAAAGAAAGGAAAACAATATATGGGGTCTTTGAATTTTTGTTCGCTATTTTTGCATACATATGTACATATGTAGCATTTATAAATTATTATACATATGAATATTATAGTAAATTGTTGTGAGCCCTTTTCCTCTGCCAATCCATCTGCCCAATGGGGATGTGGCAACACTGTCCCATTCAAATATTGGCAAATGCTGGAAAATTGCATAAATGCTGCGACGCATTACCAAAGATATCCGAGATCTGAGTGCACCGTACCATTGAGCAAGCAAGCTGTGGACTGTGGACTGTGGACGGACTGTACTGTGTGTGGATGGATGGGTCAGCACAAAAGTCACCGCATAATTAAACGCGAATTGCGACACACACATATTAGACAGTTTCTGTGCAGTCACTGCAAATACATATGGACATATGTACATACATACTCGTACATATTTATTCCCTTTAAATGTTGTTGTTTTTTTTCTTCTGATTTCAAACTGCCACTGGCAGTGGCGCCATCTGTCCCATGTAGATGTAGAATTCATGTAGCACCAGCAGAGGGCGCTACCTGGGCAGGTGAGGAATCAGTTGGACAGGAAATGACGAGGTTTTCGACGAGTACGACGAGCGGGCTTTCCGGGCCGTCCAGGAGATGCCTGGAGAAGACATCCGCTTCTGTTGCTGACAGACCCGGAGACTATCCCAAAATGCACAACCCAAATAAAAGTTCGAGATCCACAAGAGATTTGTACATTCAGAATTGATTTTAATTTGCATCTTTTGCTTGCCACACATTCAGAATACTCGTAAATACATTCAGAATAAATATACTATATATGTATGTATTTATTTATTTCCATTAATTTATGTATATATGTATACCGCAAAAGGTGCGTGGAGGAGTGGGCAGGAGTAGGAGTAGAAGTAGGCCGGGGGCGGGGATGGGGGGCAAGGGTTTCAAGGTAGGGGGCTTGAGGAGTAGGAGAATTCTGTACACACCCCTCTCTCTCTCTCTCTCTCTCTCCCACACTCTTTTTCTCCATCTCCATCGCTCTCTCTTTCTCTCTCTCTCTCTCTCTCGCTGTCTTTCTCCGTTTTTCCTCCGAAGGAGTGGAAAATAAATCAAGTTACAAGTTTTCGTTGGAAAATTTGAGTATTAGAAATAATATTGCATGGAAATATTGTAACCGTTTTTCCGCTATACCGCTATAACCATTATCCATTATCCAATTTATCCTTTATTCGCTAACACCTATCCGTAATATGCTATCCTAGATAATATCAATCAATCTGCGTATTCAGAAAGTGTTTCCGAATCCGTATCCGTGTCCATGTCCGCATCTGGGTTCCGTATCCATTCCGTATCTTATGACTCCTGTGATCTTGTGATCGTTGTCGCATCCGTGTCCGTTTATTTTGCTCATTCTCATATTTGGTAAGTACACATCAATAGTTATCATGGGGAAATCTGGGAGCGGGGGATTCTTTCTGTTCTAAGGGCGATTATGTCCGTGTTTATGTATGTAATTGTCATTCCGATATAATATAGTATTTAGACACCAATATCTGGGGAATTACTGGGGGAATTACTACATATACGTTTGTAGGTATGTATGGGCGATTATGGCTACGTCTTTACGATTTAACGTGTGTCTACAAATATGTCTGCGAGTCGTCCTCCATTCCAGCGCACCAATATCCGGGCGACTCGCTCTCCGAGTCCGAATCATCGTACTCCAGCGAGTCTGGCTCTGGCTCTGACTCTGACTCTGGTTCTGGATCATCATCTGGCTCTGGTTCTCGCTCTGGTTGTGGCTCTAGTTGTGGCTCTGGTTGTGGCTCTGGTTGTGGCTCTGGTTGTGGCTCTGGTTCTCGCTCTGGTTCTCGCTCTGGTTCTCGCTCAGGTTCTGGTTCTTGCTCTGTTTCCGCCTCTGGTTCTGCCTCTGGTTCTCGCTCTGCTTCTCGCTCTGCTTCTCGCTCTGCTTCTCGCTCTGGTTTTGGTTCTGCCTCTGGTTGTGCCTCTGGTTCTGGTTCTGTTTCTGGCTCTGGTTGTGCCTCTGGATCGGACTCAATAATAATGATCCGTGGCTAAAATGTTTGGGCATTGCGGCAGACGCCGCAGCCTAGGGCGAACTCCTCGCCGGTGGGCGGATGCATTACGTGGAGGGGGCATTCGTCGCCCAGCAGCTGCTTGGCCTTGGGCCCGGCGGGGCACTGCGGCAGCTTGATCTTCGGTATGTTGGTCAGACGCTGGAAATCGTCGTGACAGGTGTCGCAAAAGTGGGTCGTCCCGAAGCAGAAGAACACCGCCACCGAGCAGCAGTAGCGGCACTTGTACTCGAGGAAATCGGTGCCATGCTTGGGGCACATCTGAGCGCGAGCCACGTCCGAGCAGCCGCCGCAGACCAGCTCCTCGGGATCGAACTTCTCGCCGATCTCCGCGTCGCAGCGTGCCTCGCCGCCGTAGTACGCCTTTTGGCACTTGAAGCACACGTAGTAGGCGTACCGATCCATGGCCAGCTGGGTCACATTCACGTCCTTGCTTTCCGTGTCCTTGACCACGCCTTCGTACTTGATCCTGCAACGGTTCGAAATGATAATACACAATAAGGAGGTGTTGGTATGGTCATGGTACGCACCGCATCAGCGCCTTGCGCTTGACATCCTGCTTGAGGGTGTTGATGGGCTTCAGGATCTCGGCCAGCAGCGGATGATGGATATCCGCCTTGCAGATGGGGCACAATGAGAACCCGAATGTGATGCGCGGTCCGCTCCAGCGCTTCTCCAGCACCGCCTGACAGCAATGGAAGTGGAACACGTGCCCGCACTCCAGCTACAAAAAACAAAAAAAAAGGAAAGATCGATCGATTAGAAATCGTTTGCGAGGGGGCACCATTTGGGGGGAGGGGACACCTACATGTATGGAGGGGGCACAGGAGACCGCCTCCACGAAGCAGATCATGCACATGTCGTCCGCGTCCTGCGTGAGCTTCGGATCGTGGTTCTCTTCGGCCAGCTCGTTCTCCCTGGCATGGCACACGTGCTGCAGGCAGGGCAGGCACTTCTCCTCGCCCACCACGCCGCCGCAGGCATGGCCGCAGGGCTTCGTCTTGAGGCATGAATTGGCCGCATACTCCTGGCACTGGGCATCCGCGCACACATTGCCGATCTCCAGCAGGCCCGAGTTGCCGGTGAGGCCGCAGAAGCGGCATCTGCCCACCGCCTCCTGCGGCCCCGAGATGATCGTATGGCTGCCATCGCGGAACTCCACCATGGCCTTGAGGGTCTTGGAATCGGCGAGGGCCAGCAGCCAGAAGAGCTTCGTTCGGCCGCACGATTCGTGCAGCTCCACGCGTATGGCCTCCTCTTCCTCCTTGCATACCTGAAATTGCAATCGGAATTGGAATTGGAATTAGAATTAGGATGGAATGGAGATGGAGATGGGAATGGGGATGGGATATGATGGTGGACAACCCACCGTTCGCTTGTGGGCCCGCGTCTTGCGGTTGAGATGCAGGAATCGATCGCAGTCCCCGCAGAGGGAGCCGCATGTCTCGCACTGTATGATGGCCGCCGTCTCGCCATCGTCGTGATTGGTGCACATGGGTCGGGTGTCGCACACCTTCGACCACTGGCCCGACGACAGCTTCTCCACGTGATCGCTCTCGAGGACACAGAGGCTGGCCAGCGCCAGCCAGAGTGTGGCCGTTTTGGTGCAGTGCTCCGGCGTGCGATAGATCTCCTCGAGCCGCGTCAGATTGAGCACGGACTCGGCAATGGCCGCCTTGGTGGTCTGTGACCACTTGTCGCTCAGCTTTCCCTGCGGATCGAAATTTGATAAATATGATTTGGGGATCAATGATCGATCATCGACGATCGATGGTTCTACATACGCTGGCCAGATCCCGGATGAGGTTTATAATGCTCTCCGCTTGCTTGGTTGAGATGACGCCGTTGAGGAACCAGCGCTGGTTCAGATTCCTCTTCGACTCCTTTCTGGGTGGGGCAGCCAGTTCGAACTGGAACGGATCTCCGCTCCCGCTGCCGCCGCCGCCGCCACCGCTGCCACCGCCGCTGCCACTGCCGCCCGACGTAGACGGCAACTGTGCCTCTCCTGTGGGCGGGCGCGAGCGCAGCTGCTGGACGGACAGGTCCAGGGAGCTGCAGAGCCTCACAAAGGCAGCGGTCTTCTCCTGCTGTCCGTGCTGCTTCTGCTGGGACTGGCCTGATCCTCCGTTCCCACCGTTGCCACCGCTTCCTCCGCTGGACGATGCCGCTGTGGTCTTCACTTTGACCTGCAGCTGCAGGGATTTGGCAATCACGGCCAGGAATATGTCCAGTAGCCCCAGGCGACTCATGTCGAAGTCGCTGCCGCTCTGATGTGCGATGCTATAGTCGGCCGGCGGCAGGCGCTGCACGCCCAGCAGATCCGCAAAGCTCTCGGGCGAGATCTCGGGCAGAATGCGACGCAGCAGGGCCGTCACCTGGCGCTGGACACGATCGCTGCCGGTGTGCAGCAGTCCCAGGAGGTCGCGCAGCAGTCCGTGCTGCTGCGACAGGTAGGAGCGGCCCACAACGCTGCCGGACAGGGCCAGCACCATGCTCAGCATCTCGAAGCAGTAGGTGTCCGGGGCCCGGCTCCGCTCCGAGCTGCTCTCGCTGCTGCCGGCGGCGGCAGCCGACTGCTGGTGCAGTGGTGGGCCCGGCAGAGCCGCGGCGGCCGCCTCCATGGGATTCTTGAGGTCGTGGGCCAGGTTGGCCAGCTCCCAGTCCTCTTTGGCGCGCAGGGCCTCCCGGCGGATGGCGTGGACAATGTGCACGATCACCTGCTTCTGCAGGTGCGAGAGTTTGCTGCGCGAGAACAGGATGCCCACCATGTGCTCGCGCAGGTCCAGGGAATCGGCCAGCAGGGAGGAGCTGCCACCGGCCCCGCCACCGCCTCCGCCACTGACGCCAGCCGGGCCGGGAACCTCCGGCGGCGGCTCCTCGCTGCTCCTCACCGCATTCACATTGCTGATCAGCTTGCCAAAGACCTGGCCGGTGATCAGGCGAAAGACGCGCAGGGTCTCCGCCTCGCAGATCTGCTGCTGGATGTGGGAGGCATGGCTGAGCCGGAGATAGGGCTTCAGATCGCTGCCAAACGGATCGTCCAGACCCAGGCCCAGACCCATGCCCATGCCCACACCCATGCCCATGCCCATGCCCAGGCGCATAGTCTCGCCGAGAGTCTGATTCTGGCGCTGCTGATCCTGATTCTGGACGGGGAGTCCCAGCAGCTTGATCTGGCGCACGCGCAGCGTGTTCTCGGGTCCGTGCAGCTCCAGCCGGAAGTGGGTGTAGCTCTCGTCATTGATCTTCGCCGATATCCAGGTGCAGGCCTTCGAGTCCACGTCCACCGACTTGATCAGGTTCGTGTCGCCCAGCGACTGGCCAGCATAGAAGCCCACATTCAGGACTTTGTTCTGTGAATGGGAAATCAAAATGGAATTGCTATTAGATATGGCATCTCCATCCGAGAGAGTATTCTTCCACTCACCTGAATATCGCGACTGTTGTCGATGTGGACGAGCAGGAAGCGACAGGCGTATGTGAGCCTGATGAGGGACACCTCAATGATTTTGACCTTGTTGCGGTCCTCCTCGTCACTCTCCCAGAACGTCTCCGTGGAGTTGTCCGTGAGGGACTCGGCCATGGCTGGCCTGGACGACACGGCAATATCGAACATTCCGGCGAGATCCGTGTAGCAGACCACCCGGCCCCCCGGTCCACCCGATGCGGATCCATTCAGCTGATTGTGCTCGATATCGCAGTGGGACTCGGACTTGAGCAGCGTGGACACGGCCATGGCATCGTTCTGCTCATCGGACTTGGACAGGATCTTGGAGATGTTGCCAAAGACATGCGAGCTGTGCAGGAACTGATGATCGGCCTGCCGGAACCGAATGCCAAAGCACTGGATGGCCACCCGCTGCAGGGGCGATCCTGGCGGCAAGTGGAGCGTCAGATCGGCCACGGATTGCAGCAGGACATGCAGCGACTGGGTGATCAGGTGGGCAAAGCGACCGCTGATCTGTGTGTAGGCGGCCGGATGCTCCAGCGCCATGTCCGGCGACTCCTCGTATCTTCCGTCCGGCAGATGGGTCACGGCCGTCTCCAGGGAGCTGACGAACCACCACATCAGATCGTGCAGACAGACGCCCTGGGTGACGCTGCGCAGCAGCCAGTTGAGTGCCTGCAGCGAGTAGCTGCGGCAGACGGAGATCCTCAGGCTCCGCCGCATGGCCGCCCGCAGGCGCTCCAGCTCGTGCTTCTGCGTGATGAAGGCCATCGCCGGGCGGGACAGCAGGGAGCTACCAGCTCCACCGCCATGGCCCCCATGTGAACCGCCCATCTCTGGCCCCGGACTGATTGACTGCTGGGCATCTGCCTCTGCCGATGTGGAGGCGGCTGTCTGGAGGACGGTGACGCTGGCCAGCAGCTTGTGCGGCACCAGGCGCCGCAGGTGCTCCGACGGATAGCAGATGAGCCTGGCGCCCTCGCTCTCGCTGGTAAAGTTATTCCTTCGCCTGTACACCACCTTGGGCGGCTCCTGCTGCTGCTGCTGCTGCTGCTGTTGCTGCTGTTGCTGCTGCTGCTGGGGCGGAGCCTGCGACTGCTGGACCAGCGAGGCCCAGCCCTGGCCCATGGAGTAGCTGCGATGGAACTTGGAGACGGCCCCAGCTGCTGCGGCTGCGGCACTCGTGCCAGGAGCCAGAGAACCAGCTGCCCCCATATCGTAGTTGTTGGGATCGCACGACTCGTACGATATTTCCGATAGCGGCTGTCCCCAGAGACAATAAATCAGTTCGGAATCGTTTGGGATCTGTGATGGATCTACTTACCCTATCGAAGGCATTCTCGTTGGGGCCCAGGCCGAACATCTCGTAGGGCGGATCCTCGTGTCCCGCCGTGCCCAGGCACTCCAGGCAGGCGAAGCTCTCGGGGGCCAGCCAGAGGTTGTCCGGGGCCGTCGGCGGACCACCCACAAAGCTCTTGCGGAAGGCACTGCCGCCTCCGAACTTGGCTGGGCCGCCACTGAGTCTGGCCAGGCGACTGTTGCGACTGGTGCTGGGCTTCAGATCGGCCACGCCCAACGGATGATGATGGTGATGCTCGATCACCACGGGCATGGCCATCGACTGGGGCGAACGCTTCGCTAGCAGGCTGCTGCTGGTGCCGCTGCCACTGCCGCTGCTGCTGGTCGCGGAGCTGAAGCTGAAGCTGGAGCAGAGCTCCAGCAGGAAGGTGGCGTTCTCCCGCATGGTGGTGTAGACCTCGGCATTGGCGATCAGTGTGGATCGGGCGCCGAACAGATTGAGGACATTGTCTGGAAGGAGAGCGAGAGAGAGAGAGAGAGGAGAGAGCTGTAGCGAATCTTTGCCAGGGGACTGGGCTGGAGGCCACACTCACCCTCCGCGGAGTTGGCCTCCTGGCCGCGTGCCACACTATTGATGTTGTTGGTGCTGCGACAGCTGGCCAGATACCGATCCCGGCACGTGTCGCACATGAGGAACCAGGAGGAGGCCCCCTTGCCGCCCTCGCCACAATTGCCCGCCCAGCCCTCACAGAATATGCCCACGGAATTGTAGCCCTTGCCCTTGGCGGACTTGCCGCAGCCCGGATGGGCGATCCGCATGTGATAGGTGACGGGCATCGGCAGGAAGAGCTCACAGATCTCGCACCAGCTGCCGTCGTCCTTCTTCTTGCGCTTGGCCCTCTTACCGTCTTTGTCGCTGGCTCCCGCCGATCCGCCCGATCCGCCCTGGTCCATGTGGTGCTGCCCCCGGTTGCCCTCCTTCGCGTCATGGCCATCGCTGTGGTGCATGGGCGAGAGGAGGCGCGGCTGGCGCGGCTGCTCGAGGCCGTTCGTCTGGACAATCTGCACACAGCCGGAGCAGATCTGCTCCCACAGATAGACCAGACACCGCAGTGCCGGCGGCAAGACACTGACCACCTCCGGCAGTGCCTGCAGCTTCTGTTGTCCCTGGCCCTGGCCCTGTGCCTGTGTCTGATCCTCTCCCCCCGAGGATAGCGTGTTCTTGCGATGCTTGCTGCGATTGTGCAGCGAGCTGTTGCCGCTCTTGGTGAGCGTCTCCAGTGTGGAGGGTCGTATGTTCAGGTAGTGGCCCGCATTGGCCACCTCCACCGAGTGCCGCTGCTGGGCCTTCTGCTCTCGGGACAGCTGCAGCCGGGCGTCGCCCGACTCGCCCCGCCGCGTCACCACAGTGGCCCCCTCCTTGGGCAGCCCGGGATGGAACTTGAGGAAGCTCGCGCAGGCCATGGCATCGTGGACGACGCCCTCGTGCCACAGCAGGGCGGCAAACACGGCCCGAATGCTCTCGGCAAAGGACGGGGGCATGGCCCGCTTGATGGGGCCCATCGTGTTTCGCTTTGATCCTCCGGATGATCCGGAGCCCGAAGCGGAACAGGAAGCCGCTGTCGAGGCGGAAGCGGAACAGGAAGCCGCTGCGGTTGCGGCAGCGGCTGCGGCAGCGGCAGCTGTGGCCGCTGCCGATGTGGAAGCCAACTGGAGTTCGCTCTGCTGTTCGGTGCCCGTTGTCGTTGTGGTTATCTGGAGCAGACTGAGATCATCCTCGAGGCCGGAGACCACCTCCTGGACGGCAGCGGCTGCCGCGGCAGCCGCCACCCCAGCGGCCGTTCGACGGGGCGTGTGCTTGGGCGTTGAGAGCAGGGCCGCCGTCTGGCTGGGGGTGTAGTTGGGTCGCCGCATGCTGGCCACACTGAACTCCGGCTCGGCTGCTGGTGCTCCTGGGGACGGCGTATCCTGCTGCTGCTGCTGACTGCTGCTGCGATTGCCATTTCCACGCATCGAACACGATGGCGATCCAGAGGGCGAGGGCGAGGGCTCCTGTCCGTGTCCCTGTCCCTGTCCCTGACCCATGGCCCGGACCATTTCCCGTACAGAGACACCACCATGCGGTGGACTGGCCTCCATGTGGCTGGGCTCTTGGGCCTGTGCTTGGGGCTGGCCCTGGGGCTGGGCTCCCTCGATGGCGTCGCCTTTGAACCATTTTTGTAGGGCCTGAAGCCTGATGGCACCGCCACCGACAACGCCGGCAATGGCGGAGCCGAGATTGGCGGGTAGAAGCTCCGTGGCCGCCACCGCCGAGGAGGAGGACGACGACGACGACGCTGCCGCTCCCGCCAGCTCCGGCTCCAGCTCCGGTTCGGATGCCGCTACAGCTACTGGCAGAGGCGCCACAGCAGCCACAGGCACAGCCGCTCCTGCGGCCAGTTCTGGCTCCGAATCAGGCTCCACATCCACCTCCACATCCACATCCACATCCTGGTCTGGTTCTGGCTCCATTTGCTGCACCCTTTCACGCTCCTCCCGCTCCCGCTCACGCTCTCTCTCTCGCTCCTTTTCCCTCTCCCGCTCCCTCTCACGTTCCATTTCCCGTTCGCGTTCCCTCTCGCGTTCCCGTTGACGCTCCCGCTTGGTGGGATACAGGAAGGGATTCGTGTTGACGGGACCGCCCAGGAATCGGCGCTGGACAACGGGCGACTTGGGCAGAACGGGGCTCGGTGGGGGACTGGGCTCGTGCTCGTGCTCGGGCTCGGGCTCTGGACTGGCCTCGCCGCTGCATCCGCCGCCGGTGGGACTGCCGGCTGAGGGGGCGCCATCCTTGGCATCCAGCACTGGCTGCAGCAGGACCTTGGCCAGGTGCTGGTTGAACTGCAGGCACCAGGCCTCCGTCGGATACCAGCCCATGGTGCAGTGCTGCCGTATGGACTCCGTGGAGAGGCGCAGCCAGATGCCGTCATCGTTCTCGATCTCATCGATGAACGAGATGATGCCGCCCAGCCGCACCACGCCCACCTGCTCCGACTGGAGGGTCGGATGGGAGCGGATCCTCAGGCCGGCGCTGTGCCGCACCTGGAACCGTCGCAGCTTGCTGGGCGCCTGGGGCCGGCGCGCGGTGCTGCTCCTCTGGGTGGGCGGGGGCAGGACGCCCTCCTTGACCTCGACGCGATAGACCTCCTCCAAGTGGATGCCGTCGATGATCACGGCCAGGCAATAGCCGCCAACGGAATTGGGCGTCCACTGGACACTGAACGTTCCGTCCTCCATGTCCCGGGCGCTGAGGGTGTCCGTGGTGCGCGTCTGGACGGGGCTGGAGTAGCGCAGCTCCTCGAACGAGTAGTTGGTGAAGGGCTTCATGAAGGTGATGGCCTTGAAGCACATCCGCTCCTTGGTGGTGACTTCGTAGTTGAA
Organism: Drosophila helvetica; assembly: GCA_963969585.1. NCBI lineage: Eukaryota > Metazoa > Arthropoda > Insecta > Diptera > Drosophilidae > Drosophila > Drosophila helvetica. Next base: position 2,771,801 of record OZ018401.1, on the reverse strand, counting down.
TCGCGGCGGCGGCGCCATGCCGCCCAGGCACGCGTCTGTGGCCGAGGAGGCGGCGCAGGAGGCGCGACGCATCCGCAGGATATTGGCGCCGCCAACGCCGCCCGGTCCATGCGGGCCCGGACCCGTCGGTATGGCCTTGATCTCCACCTTCAGCTCGGGCACAAGGACAGCATCTCCGTACTGGTCCCGTATGGTGATGGTCACCTGTGTGGGCCAGCCGTAGCGCAGCGGCTCTGTGATCGGATTCATTTCGCATCTGCAAAGGGAAAAGGATTCGAATTCAATGATGGGATGCTCCTCGGATGACTCCATTCCACTCACTTGTTGGGATCCAGGCGGGACTCTGGCTGGAGCCAGGCCGCCAGGCGGGCCCCCGATGACCCAGGGGCACCGCTGATAAAGTCCTTGAGGAACTGTCGTTCATTGGATTGCGATCTGGAATTCAAAGAACATGTGATATGGAAATTGTCAGCATTGTCTGGAGAAACATCAACGGCTTAATAACTAAGATAAGGATCCAGATTAGAGCTAGATTAGAGCTAGAAACAAGTTCCAGTAGCCCATTCGGAAGGAATACAATAGGATAAGCGCACATTACATTATCGCCTCAAGTGGCAAAAAGTCCGCAAAAGAAAATGGGATAGAACCAGCCCGACGACCCGACCTGTTTTCCTTATCGTAAACAAAGATAAGTCCAGACATTCAAAAACAGAAAATCGGATGAGCGATCGTTCGTTCAGGTAGTCACGTCCGCCACAATTAAAGCCAAATTACAAACATCTTTACATATGTATCATACCATAATTTAGATGATACATACTACATACCACGTACTATATATGTACTTATGTTTCATACTATAGATATATGTACATATAGATGTCTGCTCCAACTCGTATGATGGTATCCTTGTGGTCCATTTATTTATACCGATTGGTTCGTCATATTTTTATTTTGATAACGTGCGTTATGACAATTGTTTATAATCAAAGACCATAAAATACCAATATGTTGCATGAGGGACCAGAAAGCTGTTTCAGCAGCCATGCTCCGGTTATCGCATATCCCAAAATGTGGCGAATTTACCGTCAAATCGTCATACTGAGTGCTCCGGTTTTCGTAAAGATTCTTACGATTTAAAACCGATTGCTAATGAGCTTCAGGTTTTCCAGCAACTAATACACAGTATATGGCAACGCACATCGTGGATCAAGACTCGAGATCCCACTAGTTCGCAAGACCTACTTTGCATGGGCATATGATATAATACTATAATTATGATCAACTTATTTTTGTACAATAAAATGCAATAAATGCATTGAAAATGTACCTTAACGCTTTATGGGGGAAACTCTTAAGAGATTTTTATGATTTGCGAGCAATCCACAAAAAAAATAAACAAAATCAGAGCAATCTTTATCTCTAGACTCTTCGAGTACTGGGTATGACAGTTCCTATCAGGGAGACTTGAGGCTCACGCATACAAATATTGTTTTTGCATTCTCGGAAACTCCCTTTGTACATTTCGCTTGTGCGTCTCGAGTCCGAGCATCCTATCCCAAGTGTGGGATAAAGTCCACTTTTAGGACTTGTCAAACTAAAAATTCAATAATTCCAAAAATAGAAAACGGATTCATGCGCGAAAAATGAGAAAAGACCATACCGAAGCTCTAATTCGGAAAAAAGAGAGCTACGATTATGCATACATATGTACATATGTGTTTATGTAAGTACATATATAATTATGAGGTCTTGGTCTGTGGGCAGTGTATAATAAATCATTGCTGATCCACTGAATCATTGCTTTATTAACCATTAAACCCTTCCCTAGACAAAAAGTAATTCAAAAAAGTGCATTGCCTCTCTATCGCTTTCGATCCTCTCTCTAATGGGGTGGGAGTCCCTCGGCACCTTGGGGGTGCACTCTCCCAGAATCCGAGAATCCCAGACCGATTCCAATCCATTTCCAATCCAATCAGAAACGCAGCATCAAAGCTAGAACACCGCTCCGCTGCCTCGACTCGCATGCCATGCCCTTGCCATCCCATCCCATCCAATCCCGCTGACCTGCTGGCCCTTCGAACAGAGCGGAAGGAGAGGAGCACGTAGGGGCGAGAGGGACGCATACCGAACGCACGTTCGGCTATCGCTCGCCGCAGGCGGTGCGGTGCGGTGCGATGCCCGATGCATGTGTGTGCGTGTGCGTGAGTCAATACAATGCGTAAGCAACAGGCACGGACATGTGCGGTACGGGAACGAAACCTTTACAACAATGCACTCATATGCACGTCACGAAAGATAAGATAACGCTAGATTTTTGTACTGATAGATAGGGACTGTGGAGGATGATTTCATAAACGATATATGAACATACATACATACATATGTACATACATACTATGCACTCGCATAGATTTCCAATCGGCGTTCAAGGTCCGTTAGCTTAATATTTTAAAAAATTTTGAGAAATTATAGACATTTGTCACAAACAGTCATTGCAGGCACAGATTTAAGCATTTCCGATCATATTGAGTAGATACCACTATATACATATATGTACACATGTACAGTGCATCCCATAAGTGCAAGCAATGATGGTAATGCCTCTTATCAGATTTTGTTCTACTACTGTATTTATTTACTTACTTTCTAAAGTGAACGTGCTGATAATATACATATGTACATAGCGTAACAGTATGAACACTTTCAGTTTCAAAATTATCTTTCTATATATGTATGTACATATGTATGTATATTTTCTACAAGATCTGATCATTATATGTATCATTGCATATAATCATATTTTTACAGCACTGAAACATCCAACATCCCAGCAAGGTACTCCAAAAACCATTAAGGGAATCAAAGGAATGGGACGAATGGGGAATGGGGGAGGAGGTTTATGTTGGAATAGAAACAAACAAAACTGCGGACATACACACACACATTTACATAAAAAGCAAATAAAACAATACCAAACAAAATAAATACAAATGAAATGGAATTGAAAATGGGAATCGGAATGGGAATGGGAACGGGAACGGGAACGGGGGGGTGAGCAAAGTTTTCCAACGAAAATGATAATGTCAGGGTCGGTCCCCACAGCCAGAGTTCCAACTCGCCCTGCCAGCTCCACAGGCACACACACACACACACACATGTCAGAGGTAGATACAAACAGAATGGGCAAGGCAATGCCAACCCTGCGCTTCAGTGGCCAAATTGAGAGAGAGAGAGAGAGAGAGAGAGAAGGGGGGACCAACAACAAGAACAAAAGAAAGCAGCAAACCAAGTGTTGCCGCAGCCTACCTGTGGGAAAACACGTTTCCACTGCAATTCCAAGCCCCCACCAAACAAACAAACGCACATACACATGGCTTAACCCATTCAGCTGATCCTGCCCAAGCCCCCCAACCCACCCCGCCACTTTACGGGCACGCACTCACTCACACGAATGGAAATAGAGCGCAGCGGTAGAGCAGGGAAACAAGTTGGAGTTGAGGTGCATATTTATCTACAGGTAGGTAAGGCAGTCTCCCGCCTGCTATTTATTTGTCTACTCTCTCGCCCTCACTTGGTGCTTTGCGGCAAGTGAAGCGTATTGGGAATGCAGCAAGCCCCATACCTTCCATTTAATGTTCCTTGGAGTTGAGAGTGTACTGCTCCGTGGGGCAGAGAGCAAAGTGGAGTAATATGTGGATAGCGAGTACAGTGTGTGCGTGTGTGTGTGTGTTTGCTCCCTATTGCTGCAATGTCATCGTTCAATTCATTCATTCATTCAATTCATTTTTATCGCAGCATGAAATGCGGAAGAGAGTTTTGACTTGATAAACAACCGAGAGCGAAAGAGAGCCGAGCCTCATAGCGGAGTGCATGATCGTGAGTGTGTATGTGTGTATATGTATGCGTGACATTCGTCAATTCATTCCCCTTCCAAAAAAAATGAAACAAAACCAGAAAGGAAGAGCGGCTTTGGATATCGCAGCCTTTGATACCCTTGCAATTGCATTGCTAACATCTGGTCAAATCGTAATACCCTCTACAAGACACACACCAGGAGAAGGGAGTCCCCAGATTCGTTGCAATTGAAGACAGAAGCAGCAACAACAACAGGAACCAAATCACCGTTCGATCCAATGATATAATAATTGAGTGTAAGGGAGAAAGCATTACATTTAAGTGCCCGCATCTCTCTCCCTCGCCACGATCTATGTATCGCCTGGGCTCTCTGCATGTGTCTCCCTGCGGGCCTGCAGCGGCAGCGGCGGCACTCTCTCAACTTCCGCTTGCATCCCCATCCCATCCATACCGTCGTGTGTCCGTGCTGGCATCCAAATTGAACGCAAATTGATTTGTTGCCTGCAAAAGGAACGGGTGCGGAGGGAGTGAGCGAGAGGAAGCATTTTCATTCAATGCAACTTACAACTCAGCTTGGCTCTCTCTCTCTCTCTCTCCCTCCCTCCCTTTTGGATCACCCTCTCCTCCCGCTGTCCGTAATGACGGCAATTAAATTTTCTTATGTCTCTCTCCCACGGGCAAAGCAATTACATGAAATATATGTGCCTAGTGCCCACCCTCTCGCTCTAGCCACAGCCAGAGACTGGCAGAAAAGCTTCTCCATTTGTGTGTGTGTGAGCCGTAGAGGGGCCAGGGGTGTAGACAGGGCCATGTACATACAGTGTGCAAAAAAAAAAACGAATCTCCTATAAGAAATAAATATTATTCTAAAATTCGTGTTCAATCAAAATGTTTATACAACGATTACAAAACATTTAAGTGAATCGGAATACCGAGTGTGTTTCTGTGGAATGTGGATAATAAATGAGCTTCATGAATGAGAAAACTTGAATGTGTTCCACACATAAATCCGTTCGTAAACATACAATTTTTTAATTTAACCAAAGATCGATGTTCTTAAGATCTACTTACTAAATGATTCAAAAGCTGTCCAATCTCTGAGAATATGTTTATAAAGAATAATAAATAAATAATAGAATAAATTTAATTTCATTCCCTGTGGCATTCGCCACATTCGTAATGCTCGTCACTTTCTTATCGCCTCTTAACTATATACCCCAACCTGCACCACTTGCATTGTGAATCATTACAGAACTCTTCCAGCTGAGTCTTCTAGTATATGTGTGTGTGTGCACATATGTACTTCAATGCTAAATTGCTTATAAATAGCAATTACTTTAGTGAATATCAATTATTTGTATACATATATGTACATATAAAGTGGTCAACGATTCGGAAAAAGTATTGACTCTGAATCTCTGGTTTATCTACCACTGGTGGTGGTGTTTCCTCTTTTCTTACAGAATAAAATATGGGATAAAAAGAAAGAACTTTTCAGCTGATTTAATTTATCTAGAGCCACCCCCCTCCTCTCAGACAGCCGATCAGCTGGGGTCGCTCTTCTCACAGCCACAAACACCAAGAGCGAGATAAAGAGAGAGAGCGAGATAGAAAGAAAATAGCATTAAAATGGTGGAAGGCGAGTGACGCACACTTCAAGGTATATCAGGAAGGTAAGGCAACTGCGTTTCACTCTTTGTTGCATTAATCTGATCGACATCGAAATTATTGCAATAACGCAGAATGAGTTCCGTTATTTCGTATTGCATTATGCAAACCCTTGATATGAGTTTTGATGACAATAAAAAACAAGACAATAACCATTTCTGGAATTAACCAAATTATGGAAAACGATAGAAAAATTGAAGACAGTTACTTGATGATTTTATTTATTTATTATTTTCAGCTATTGCTTTATAGAAGTGGGACACTCCACGTATCGATAACAAATAAAATAAACGCACCTGCGTTAAAAATAACGTAGCTTTGTATGTGAAAAAAGTAAACAAAGTGAAAACATGGTATAACATGAGAGCAACCATCACAGCAGGTTGCACCTTACCATCGAATATACCTTGGTCTCAGCAGCAGCGCGGCATAATACAGCGGCAGCACGATCATTCTCAAAATTGAAACGAAGCGGTTCGGTACGGGAAAGCTGCAGTATTTTTTTATCCGTTATAAGTCGCAACTCTATATATTTTTTTTATATTTGTTGTTGTTTCTTTTTCTGTGCGAGTGCTAAAATATTTCTGTGGATGACAGCGGCTGGGCCCGTTAATATGTATTTTAGTGCGGTGTCTTAGATCGCAAGAAGAGACCGTTTTCTGCAGCAGCCCCCAAAAGGGGGGAAGAGCTCACAGACAGACAAAGAGAGATAGAGATAAAAAGAGCTCTCAATTGCCAAAGGAAAACGAAAGTGCTAAAAGAAAAACAAAACAAAAAACACCAACAAAAATATTGTCTTCTAAGAAGAAAGAAAAAAATAAAAAAAACGGGTAACGATGTCTGGAAAATCGACGATGCTCTGGCTGATTCTTGGCACTCTCTCGCTGGTCGTGTGTGATGTTGAGGCCAGGGGTCATCCACTGTACGGCCGATTGCCCATAGCCGCCTACTCCGGTTCCGTCCCCGCCTGGAAGAGTGTCGCTCCCGCTAGCCTGATCACTGAGCCGCAGGGCGAGGACATATGCAATCAGTGTTTTTGCCAAAGGAACACAGTCATATGCGATTTTCAGCGGAATGTAACGGTGAGTAACAGGTACATAATACACACACATATGGAATGGGAGGTATTTTGCAGAAAAGTTTGTGTGGTGTGGGCTGCCGACTAATTGGCAGCTTTTTGCTAAAAACGAAACCTGCAATGCCATCGTCCACGCACATGTGTGGAACCCAAGCCACAGCCACAAGTGGCTAGCTTTATTTGGAACAGTTAATTGCAAAAGTAAACAAACGCAACAAACCCGAAGGACAAAGGCAGAACAGAACAAAGACAAAGTCAAAGCAAAGAAAATCAAAGAAAAGCAAAGGCAGCGGAGTTGACTGCGAGTAGCGGCAGCGATGGTGTGAGAGAGCCAGCCAATCGGACAAGATAAATCATGTCTTCTCACACAAATACCGTTTTTTTTAAATTTTTTTTTTGGCTTTACTTGGTGGACTATGTCATTCTTTAAGACTTCACAACAGTTTTTTGCTTCGCGAAAAACAGCTGATTTTACTGTTTTCAAGCAGTGCAACATATCTCCCGAATTACCGTTTTATTTATTTACATATGAACATATGTATGTATGTATCTATGGACATAGATTCACTGATGGAGAATGTGTGCCCTGCATAATCAGGAAAATATCGATGACTCTCTTATTATTATTTTTTTCGAATGGTCTTGCCTTTGTGTCATCTTGTACAAATATTTAAATATTGCCTTGTAGGGAGTGTATTTTTTTTTTTTTAGAAATTTGAATTTTCGTTTGGACTTCTAAACGAAAGTTACGGATGTGCTTGATTTTTCTTCTGCCAATTCGAATTTAAACAAAATTTCTGTTTAATAAACATGTGGAATGGACTGCCTTAACAGGTCCCACCACTTTCCTGGATCGGGGGGAATGTAAACAAAAGCTCCAAAACAGAGAATGAGAGAATGAATGAATGAACCGCACCGAACCGAACCGAACCAAAGAAGGCGGTCGGTTGCTGGTCGCTCTCTGTGCTTTGTGCTCTCCCACTTCAACCAGTTGAACAGGTTATGCTAATTAATTACGGTTTACAAAAAGAGAACCAGAACGAGAACGTGTGCGTCTGTGCGAGAGTAAGAGAGAGAGAGAGAGAGACAAGTGCAAGTGACTGCGAAAATGGATTTATGGCAGAGCAAAGATATTCTCCTCTAGCATAAAGAATATCCCACTCTTATGTACTTCTCTTATACATATGTGTCTTATATCTCTATTGCTTTTGTTTGCTTTGGTCATTTCCTCTGGAATTAAGATGCCGCTCCCCTCCTCAAAGCGGATGTGGGCCAAGCGGGTGACACCCACCACCCACACACACACTCAAAATAAAAGCTTATCATTTATGTGTTTGTGTTTGTGTGTGTGTGTCATCATCTCGTGGATACAGAAATACTCATTATTCCGGGATGGATGATCATCAAACATTTGAGCAAAGTGGTGGCATGCCACTTATAGATTCCGCAAGCAACAAATATTACCCCAAAGAAGCAGATAGGCAATTCTTATCTAACTGGAGCCTCGAAAAAATTACGTTTTGTACAGAAACAGACCAAAGGTGATATATATAATTCACAGAATTAAAGCCAGGCCGGCCAGCCGGCCATATCCTTACAACTTTGGTGGGGTGATAGCTGCTTAAAGACTTGCAAGAGTTCTATTACAGTTGCCCAGTTCCGTTCCCTTGTGGGGAAATGATTGTAAAGTCAAAATTCCATATAGCGAATTCGTTATACGGAAAATTCGTAAAAAGAAATAATGGAATTGACCGAAATTGCAGTGTTCTCGAAATAAATTCGTCATATGGAAAACTTCGTTGTACGGAGGTTCGTAATGGAGAATTTCGACTGTGCAATGAATCATTTTAATCATTCGCGCCAAAAAAATAAGTAAAACAGAAGTATAACAGTAGTATAATAGAAGTATAACAAGAAGTATACCCCGAACCCAAAATGCACTCAGAACAGTCGAGGATGGAGGAGGAGGAGGCACAGAAGATTGAGGATGGGGAATGATGTGTGTGTTTTAGTGAAATGCCGCACCGCCGCCTACTTAAAGGCCCATTTCGAATGTCTACTTAAATACTACTTTGAAGAACACACACACACACACACAGGCAGACAGACGGAACACACACTCACTCGCACATTTATGGGCTGTGGGAGCTGCTAAAAATCCATCAAGTGCCACAAATTGAATGCTCTCTCTTATTTAACAATAAACAGAGACAACAACAACAACAGGAGGAAATTCTGACGGAAAGACACGAGGCAGTAGGAACAGGAGGAGGGGGAGGAGGAGGTGTTAGTGTGTGTGGCAGTGGCAGTGGCAAGAGGCAGGCACACCACCGCAGGAGGTGTCCGAGCAAAAAAGAGATATCACTCGAACGAATGAATGAATGAATGATGTTTTTTTTTTTCGGCCAATAAGAGTGCTGCAGGAAAACACACCTCTAAAAATTCAAAATATACATATGTAGTTTATTATTTGCCATAGGAAATATATGATGGAAGCGCACAAATACCTAATCTCGTTTATTGCACCTGCACCTTAATAAAATCAACCGAGAAGCTACCAGAAGTAGTGTTCATTGGTAATTTTTTTTATTTTTTAACCAGAAGAAAAATGTGCAAAAGAATCGACATCGAATCGACACCGACACCGACACCTCCTCGAATAATCGCATGATATATACATACATGTGGAGGGGGAGGAGGAGGAGGAGGCGGCGGCGAAGAAACACTACTACACCGAGAGGGGTCCAAGAAAAAGTCACGTACTGTCTGGTTGTGTCTGGTTCTGGGACGTGCACGCTGTGTGGTTACCAGATATACCAGATACCAGACCATATGGGTGCATTTCCATGGGTGTTTGTGTGTGTGTGTGTGTGTGTGTGTGTGTGTGTGTGCGTGTGTGGAAAAAGGAGGGCTCTGCCACAACGGGGAAAGTCCTTTTTCCAGGGACACGTTCAGACGTGTCCAGAAAAAAAAACCATGTGGCTGGCCGACGGCTGACCCAACAAACCCTCGGAGACATTGTGGCCATGTGATTTTTTTCAGGGATTTCCATGGACAGAGAGAGAGAGAGAGAGCAGGGGCAGGGACAGGGACAAGCGGATAGAGAGCACATCATAATTTATTTTTAATTGGCTTTTGTTTCTTATTTATTTATGTGCTGCTGCTGCTGCTGTATTTTGTAGCTTTTGGCACTTTCCAAAGAACGATGGAGTCTCCTCGCGGTGGCAGCTATTTCCGCCCCAAAAAGGCCTCGACTCCACTCCACTCCACTCAGCCCACTCCTACCACTCCCACCTCTCCTACCTCCCTATACCCCTCTATACCCGTCTAGCAGCCATACCAAAATCTCATTCGGTGGTTAAAAATATCATGTAAAAGTTGTCTCGACGACAAAAATGCCCGGACAAAAATATGTAAAGAATCGTAGAATGAGAGGGGGGAGTGTGCGGGGTAAAAGGAATGGGGGAATCTTTTGGAGAAAAGCGCCAGGCCAGGGCAGATCGGTTCCGTTCCGTTCCGTCCTGTCCCGTTCCTCCGTTTCGTTCTATATATAGCGCCTGGAAACCAATGCACATTCTCATACTATACAGAAAGCGAGAGAGAGAGAGAGAGTGAGTGTACAGTGGCAGTCAAAATTGTAGTCGCTAAAAGACACTTTGCTCACACGATTTTGTTTATGTTTATATATGTAGATATCTTTAATAAAAATAATCGATACTCATAAGTCCAATTGATATCACATTCTTTATCGATCCTAAACATGGCAATAAATTTATTAATTGAGTAATTCGAGTTTATACGCTTTGAGAGTTATGTTCTATCTCATTAAAAGTTACAAAGCTTTGGAGGATATCCAGGCTTCTGTTCCCACATATTTCTTATTCAGCTTATTCGTTTGTATCTTACAAGAGATTTCCGAAAATCTATTCTTCTAGTCTTCTTTCAACGTTTTCAATACCAGTCTCCAAGTTAAAATTTTTTTTTTAAAGCAGATTTTTTTGTTCTACTGATATTTTGGCCAATAACTGCGCTGATTTAGAGTTTTTTTTTAATATTTACCTCTAGATTTAAGAACGAATACCAATAGACTTTCTTTGAGAGTGGAAATGGGAAATTGGGAAATGGAAATTGTGTAGTAAAAAGAATGAGTTTTCTCTTACATTATTTAATATTAAAATTAAAATATTTGATTTAAACCTATTTCGTATTTAGTTTATTTGTTTAGTAGTTGAATTCTATTTATTTGTATTGAAAAATCAAATATTTAATTTAAAAATGGGTGTGTTTGGGTTTTGGCTATGCCTTCTTTCTCTGAGTGTACCACAGAATGACTGTTCCAAAAAACCTTGGGAAAAACGGAATAGATTCAGAATCATTCAGAATCAACTATTATTTTGTCCTCAATTGTAGATATATATCTATATATAGTATGTACATATATCTCACGCTAGATATCCGAACTTCATAAACTTTTGGGCCAAGTTCTTTTCTTTTCTTTCCTTTTCTGTTTGTTGTTTTCCACACATTTCCACACATAAACTTGAATCCGAAATGGGGTGAGAAATGAGGGATTGGGGGATAAAGATACAGATACAGATATAGATACAAATACAAATACAAAGAAGATAGAGAGCGAGAGCGAGAGGGAGGGACTAACAAGCCAGCGGACAAATTGAAACTTGCACGTAATTGAGACTTCCTCTTCAGAGAGAGATACAGAGAAAGAGAGGATGAAAGAAAGACAGAGAGAGAGAGAGAGAGAGGGAAAGAGCGAGAAACTGGAGCAATTGAAAAGACATGCAATCCATCGGGGAAGCAGCAGAGCGAGAAAACGCTAAGCGTGGATGCTGATGCTGTTCGCAATGAACAATCTTCGAGATGAAGCATAAGAATAATAAATAAATAAATAAGCAAAAGAAAACACACACACACACGCACACGCACACAGCGAAAGCAGCAATCTCAGCAAAGATACAGAGAAGCAAGTGCAATCCAAATCGCCACAGATAGGAGATGGGAGGGGATACGTATGTATGTACATACTCTCGTAACTATGTGCAGCTGCAGCCAGCCATTGAACCCACAAGGGAGGCCACAGACACCATCATGGATGTCCAGCAGGTGGCATAAACAATGGGCTACCCCCAAAAACATTTGCCTAACATTATGGCAATACGACGACAAAGACAGAGAGAGAGAGAGAGAGAGAGAGGAAGACGAAGGAGGCACGTACGGAACGGAAATTGGATGCAAAGATATCGATAGGCTATAGCAGCGGGGGGCATAATTTTTGGAAAGCAACAAAAAAAAAAAAAAATATATATATATATATATAAATCAGCGAAACTCGAGTTGCAATACACTGCATGCGTCATGCACACGACATGTATTTTGGTTTATCTTTTGCACGTTTCGCTTGTGTCGGGGTGTGTCGCTTATCGAAGAGCAAGTCTCGAAGCCTTGACTGATTTCCAAGCGATACATTTCATGAGGAAACACTCGCAAAGAGTGCAGGAGTCGCATATTGCATGTACAGTCATGCATCTAGTCGCTCAACAGCAATCAATGAGTGGGGGAATGGAATGACTCGAAAAGAGTTCCGATTTATCAGTAGAATCAGTGATTCATCAGCGATTGAGCAGCTTATACGATTAGATATTCATTGAAAACTAATGCCCCACTTTCCATACGCAGAAATCAATGCAAATGCAATGATGCCTATTTCGTTGTCAATTCCGTTTCATTAATATTAATCATAATAAGGAAGATAGATCTTGACCAGATCAACAAGAGATCATCAAGATCCATTAGCAGACGACCCAATCGTCACCCCCAAAGGGGCACGGCAGAGGCCCAGGCCCAGGCCCGTCCCGGGGGTTTCAGCACTTGAGAAGTTGAAACTATTTTTCACTTAATTTAATGACAAGATTGCACCAAGAACCAACAGAAGACTCCTCCTCCACTCCCATTTTGCCTTTGAGTTGGGATTCTGCCACAGACGGACTGTCGGACTGTCGGCTCTGTCTGTCTGTCTGTCTGTCTGCCGGTCGTTTTGGAGCAATGAACGTTGTTGCTTTGCGGTCAAGTTGTGGATTGGATTGGATGGATTGGATGGTTGCTGTTGTTATTGTTATTGTTATGGTTGTTGTCGCAGACACTGCGTTTAAAAATAATACAAGTACTCGCACAATAGGGAGACGAGACACAGACATGGAATGGGATGGAAATGGGGATGGGGATGGGATGGGGACCGCAAAAGAAATGTAAGTCAAGCGTCAAGTTAAGCGACAACAAAGCACCATACAAATATAGTACACACACACACACACACACACATCGATGGATGGATGGATGGATGGATGGTGCAACAACACTTTGATGTCTGTGGACTCCATTTACACATTTCCCCATTTCCCATTTGGACATTTTCACCAAAACCCACAACAAGACACACATTCCCATACATTTCGATATATTGTTCCAAATTAAATTTTATTTAAATTAATATATATTTTTTAATAAATTTATTATTGAGAAAATTTATTAAATTTTGTACAAATTTAAGAAAGATGATTATTGATAAAAATCTCTCTATAGAGTAATACCAGAAAAATGGTCAAATTTTTGCCTAAACTAAACAAAAAAAAACGTATTACAAAATGTAGTTTTTATTTTTCATTTTTAAATATATGTTTTTTAATAGATACATATAAAAAAAAAATTGTTTGAGACATCAATGCCGATGACTCGAAATATTGTCTCGGTTTCGTTTATGGGGATGATGCAATATTTTGTTTGGAACGAGTGCAAAATATAGAATAAATATTAAAGACCGATAAGAGCAGTTGCGGTGCAGTGACCATTTTTTTCCTCTGAAGAATACCTGTGCTGCATCACCTTTTTGGACTGTTTAATTCCACCGAAGTGGGCATTCAGAACATATTCAAAGAACATTTAAATCAAGAGAATCTTATAGGGCTCCCTAAGATACATCTTTTTGATTGAAACAGGCCAGTTTCTTATTTATTTGTTTTATTGAAAGAGTCCAAAACGAGTATTTTATCTGACCTGAAAGATGCAGTAAAATGTGTGGATAAAAATGAACTAAAATAAGGGCCAACTTGGAAAGTTTACCATGTATGTGTCTCGCAAAGTTGATTCCTGATTTACTTTGGATAATTACTGGAAAATCTGTATCTATCAGATTAAAATTAAATATATTCGATGTTGTTTTTGCTATTCTTGGGCATTCTCTTTGGCACTCTTCGGGAGGACGGGGTGCCGCGTTATGTGGCATGCTCTGATGTCTGTGGACTCTACATTTCTCCAATATATGTACACAAAATACTTATTCGATTCTAAAATTGCTTCTCTTTTGGGTAGCTCTCCGCCAAATGGGATTCCAAGTACTTTGTGCCAGTGCCCATAACCGCCATAAGAATACGTTTGGCCGGTGGGACACAATTCGAGCTGCACAACGAGTTCTTTCGCAGGAATCGCGTGAATTTCTTTGGCATCGAGGGCCAGGGCAGCACGGAGAACGATCAGGTGGAGCTCACGAAGAACGCATTTCAGAACAATCTTGGCGGATATCCGGACATACAAGTGCGTAAAGTTAAGAGCGTGTTTATACGCGAGGGCGCCTTCTCAGGTGAGTTTTCAAAGAGAAAGAATCCGAATCGAATCGAGTCGAAAACAATCCTTATCCTTATCCTCTTTTCCTCTGAATAGGCGGGGAATTTGTGCTGCGGGTGGAGAACAGCCAGGATGTGGTGGTATTTCCACGCGCCTTCCAGAACATGAACATTTCGTGTACCTTTCGGCATGTGGAGAATCTCGAGATGAAGGAGAAGACCTTCTATCCGAACACGAATAGCAGCGCCAAGTCTTTGGTGAATGTAAGTGGAAGCAGGACCCATCAAACCATCTCATCTAAGCCTTTTTTCTCTCTGTTGTTCTTCAGCTACGCATCGAGGACACCAGAATCGAACAGATTGGCAGCTTTGATGTCTCCATGCGAAAGGTGAGCTTTGTGAGGGCGAGGATCGGCCGGATCCAAACGAATGCATTCGATGTGACCGAAATCAAAGAGCTGTCGTTCGAGGACTGTCACATTGGAACGATCGAGGCGAGAGCACTCACCAGCAAGCTCCTGAGCGATCATGTCTCCTTCAAGGGCACGACCATCGGCACGATTGACAGCGAGGCAATCATTGACTGCGGCATCTCCCGACTGACGCTCAAAAATAACACGTGAGTGGATCGATCACCAGAGTCCGGAGATCCAGATCCAGATCAAGAGTATAGATCTCTATTAATCCGATATTCTCTCTCTGTCTGTTTTCCAGAATCATGAAAATCAAATCGAATGCCATGCAAATCTTCAGCGTGTTCGTTTTCATTCAGGACAACACCGTACAGCACACGGAGCACAATTGGCTGCGCGTCAAGAACGGGGAGCACATTGTCATCGAGAACAACAGCTTTGGGCATTTCAATCAGTTCGGTTTGGAGCTGGCCAAGCTGTCGAAGCCCTATAACTGCACCTTTGCCAACAATCGACTGGAGGATCCGGAAAAGAGTAGCCTGAACTTCAGCAACTGCGAGGTTCATCGCATCACGGTGGGGCACGACTGTAGCTGCGACAACGAATGGATGCACCGGCTCACCGATCACGATCTCGACTCGGAGATTATTTGTCCCTTGGTTGCCAGCGATCGGGGCTGCTTCAATGCCAGCAGCGTCAACAGGCGGCATTTCGTACACGAAGCCTGCGGCGGTGGCGGTGGCGTTGGCGCCAAGAATGTGACGCGACACTGCACCAATGGCCAGTGGTCGACACGAACCGCCAGCGATTTGCTGGGCGGCGGCGGTAACCTTACGATCCGCCATATACCCATGTATTTAGTGGGAATCCTTGCTTTTGTGCTTGTGATAGCCGTGTCCTGGGGCTGTTCGGCCTTTTGGGCGAAGAAAAGGAGCAGCAGCAGGTCGACCTCAGGCTCTGGGAATGTGGACCTGTGCAGCTTCACGGATGATGACCGGCGCACCATGCTCAAGCAGACAGAGTCACTGCGGGACGGCGACAGCACTCGGAAGAGCATCCGAAAGCTGATGAGCGGAAAGCTGAGTCGCGTCGAGTGCAAGAACCAGGTGATTGATACCATCAAGGAGATGCCCAATGGGTCCTCCGCACTGAAGGAACTGCTCACCCAGCATCTGTTGGACTGCCACGACACCAGCGGCAGCAACAGCAACAGCAACAGTAGCCGCACCAGTCCAAGGTCGCAGGGAGGGGACTACTATGCCACATCGGCAATGCCCCAGGACAGTTCGAGTGCAGCGGCGGGGGCACCGAGTGCCCCCAATTACGAGGAACCCATCTATGAAGAGCCGCAACAGCCGCTGTGTGAGCCGCTGCTAACAAGCGAATATTCATCGCCCTCGGATCCGATGACCGAGACGCCCGTCTACTCGGAACCGGTCAATTCCACTGCCCCACCGGCATTCAGTAAGTACGGTTATAGTTACGGCGTACTGCCCTCGTGCGACTACAACCGTAACAGTAACAGTAACAGCAGTGGCCGGCCTCGCCCACTAGAAACACCACCCCCTCGCACTAGCACTAGCACCCGTCCACAGAACCCACAGAACCACCATCATCCTCTCACCGAATTCCAAGCCCCACGAATGTGAACCTGTAAACCCGTAATCTTGATAATCCTGTAGTACCTGTAGTCGTGTAATCCCCTAATCCTAATTATAAAAATATATATAAAAATGTATATAATATGTATAACCCGTGGATATCGATAGATTATATAATATGTACTATATACAGGTTGTGGTACGTGTTAAGTTCGAAACCCATTTGTAATTTTAGATCGAAAAATAGCTTTAAAATCGCCACTAAAAAAAATGAATAGGAAATGATGGCCCTGAAAACGATAGTCTGAAAAATGCGAGTGTATGTTATTGATAGACCTTATCGATGAAGGAGGAACAGTTGGGATCGTACAACATAAAGAAAAATTAAATTCACTTTCAGTTTTCTAACCTACAGTAGATTATAGAAATATTTAACACAAGCACTTTTCACTTCACATATATAGATTGTGATCGATTAAACCTAAAAAACATATAGAGGGGTGGTCAAAATAATACGTACACCAATTCTACAAAGCCGAACACTCAAAGCGTATCCAAATTTTCTCATTATTTTCCTATTTTTAGTAATCGTATGCTAGTATACGGTATAGCCACTCCTTTTTTGTTTGACTTTGGCGATTTCAGCCCCTCTAAAGGTTTTTTTTAAACTTTCATGTACTTAAACATGCAAGATGCAATAAAAACCAACAAACCTTTGACCAGATCCTGATAAAATCCTTTAAAATTTGTAAATAACTCAAGTGTACTTATTATTTTGACCAGACCGAAAAAGACCATCCAACACCAATTTAAGCTTGGAATGGAATAGTGAAGGTTCCCTACTTTAATTTTTGATTTAAATGTTTGCCAAAATATAAACAATTGGCAGCCAAACATTAGAGATATATAATATCAAACTAGCACGATACCTATGTACTTATATATCCACACGAAGGGGAGGGGAGGGGCAGGAGGCACCAATTGGATCCGGCCACAGGATGGAGCGGGACCAGGACGAAAAGCTGATGCATATGTTCCACATGAGATCCACAAATACAATTAATGCACTTTCTTTTAAGCAACACAGATTTATAAATATTTCTATGTTTATATGTATACGCGCCCAAAACACACAAGCACACACACACACAACACAAACACCCACACATACAAACACACACACACACAGAAAAGGCAAACTACACACACGTATGGAGCGCATTAACCCAAAAAGGTACAACTAAACAAAAATTGGTCTTCTCTTTTCCTATTCGTAATCTACTCGTAAATATGGTGATGGTACTACTACCCTACCCCCCTGTCCCTGTCTCTGTCTCTGGTTTTACCCCCGCAATCTCTATCTATCTTTGGCTGTGTGTATCTTCTGTATCTTTTGTATCGCCATTTAATCGATTCCCTGTATATTCTCCTTGCAGATGCGAATAACGATATACCCCCGGCTTATCAGTATGCCCTGCCCATGCGACACCTGGGCCCCCAATTGCCGTCCACAAGGGGCCAGACGCAGCTGCCCGCTCCACCGTCGCAACAGCATGTCGTCAGCTATGCCACGCCCGTATGGCGTTCCACAGCCAGTGCCACGCCCAACAGTAGGCCACCAACAGGAGGTGGAGGCGGAGGCGTTGCAGATATCACCCCACAGCGGCATGTGCGGGATCTGCGACAGGATCTCGAGGCGATGCCACAATTCCATCCAAATCAGCTGACCTCAGCACGCCACCAAAGACAGTTCCACCATCCCCATCCCCAAACACAACCCCAGCTACAGTCACAGTCTCAGCCTCAGGGCCAGGCCCAGGCCCAGCCCCCGCCATACAGTCAGCGGATGGGACAGGGGCAGGGGCCAGGGAGTAGCAGCAGCAGGAGTAGGGTGAGGAGCTTTGAGTGCCTGGATGGGGCCGCCAGTCTGGCGGCCATGGAGCATATGGACTCGGGTTCGGATCATTCGGGAGGCAGCGATGAGACGGTCCAGATTGGCGATGTGATCGACTATGCGGATGCCTGAAAGACATGCCACGCCCCCCACCCAAACAAAGCCCTGCCACGCACAAAAAAAAAAAAAAAAACATTAAATGTGATATTTGAAAGAAAGAGAGGAGACGATGAAATGGAAAAGGAGATGGAGTGAAACAGAAGGAGCCACGATCGATGAAGCCTAGACTAAAGAACTACATATTTAAGCCAACTATTATACGATCATACAAGTGTAAGAAAAATAGAAGAGGGTCCTCAATAAACGTAGTGTACTGCCTGCCGACTACCAACATTGTGTTCGAAATTTGTATTACCCTGCCATTGCTGCGATATCTCAGGTACACAAACAGACATTCCCCAGTCCGTAATCCGGAGACACAAATATTAATCACCCACAGTTGTTTTGGGTCGATTGTTATGGCCGGTAACGAGGTAATAGGCTAAAACGAAAAACCAAGTTTGCTGAAATTACATTTTGAAATGTTGTAGAACTTGATTTGCAAGCGAACGGAAAAACGGAAAAAACAGTGAACGCTTCTGGCTGCTGACCGGTGCTATGCAAATCCGTTCTAAAAGCCTTTTTGAGTTATTAATGTGCATATATGGGCAGTCGGTCGAGTCAGCAGATTGATCAGGCTGTGCATGTCTGTGCATGCACGCTAGAGATGGCAATGGGGCTGTGATCAATGCAGAGACATGCCTTCCCAGGTTCATCCAGGTATCATCGCATGCAAGCAAGTTGGCTCGTGCCTCAGACCAAGTTCAGGCTTGGATTTAAATATATTACCGATGAGAGCTTAAAGCTTGAATAACGGAAAAAGATTGGCATGAGGTGCATGCATACCTCACCTTATAAATACACCTTTTGGGCATAGCTTTTATCTCTCAAATGCACCTTTTACTCCCACGCTCTCTTTCTCTCTCTCTGGTCTGTCTGTTCTATCGCTTATCCTCTGCCTGCGCTTATCTCGTGTCATTTCACTAAACGCTCAATTTGCTACTCAATTATTTTCAGCGATAAGAATGAGTCGGTTTTAGAGAGAAGCTTCCAGACTGTAAGTTCCCAGGGTATCAGCTAGCTATGATGACTCGACATTAGGCATAAATCTGAATGAGAAGAAGAGTATCCTCCCTCCAAAACACACACACAAACACGCACATGGATGAAGATGGACTTAAGGTTTTACTTGAGTTTGAGTTTCGAGCGGGTAGTGTGGAGCGGATAGTGGGTAGCTCTCCACTAAGTGCTTGATGTTTGTGTTTGATTTGATTTGTGTTGTCTTTCTCTCGCCAACGACCGTCTTTGCGGGGGCTTTCGTGGAGGAGCAAGTGTCAAGCGCTGCATAATGTCAGTCGGTGGCCGTTCAATTAAGCGCTGCGCAAGCAATCAAAGGAAGAAGCAGTAGCAGCATCAGCATCTCTGTGGCAGAGACGACCACCAACCAACCATCACAGATTCAACTTCAACTTGAACAAGGCATATTAAATATTAGGTAGGGTCTCTGCTGCAGTTTTTTATCGGATATACATATGTATGCGCTGAAGTTGTAAAAAACTCAAACCTCATATGTAATGTAACTTGATCTTGAGCCTCCTTTTCCCGTACCGTTCATTCCAAGGCATACAAAATGCAAACAAAGCAAATAAACGCGAAAAATTCTTTCATTTATTTTTGCTTTGTTGGTTTTGTTTCTGTTGAGCTTGCTTAGAAACGCTGCCGACGCCGTCACAGCCAAACTGGCGCTCGTACCAGCTCAACGAGAGAGAGAGAGAGATTTGAGAGACCAGCAGCCGTGGTGCACCTTCAGCCAGAAGAAAGCTAGCTTGCGATCAACAAAAAAAAGCCAACTTAGAAATGAACTACTAAACGCATGCGATCATGGGGTAAACTCCAGCTAGAAATTAAAGATTAGCTTTCACACATAAACAAACATTACTAAGCCATCGCGAATTAAAACCTTTTGTTTTTTACAATTGATGTTTTAGCCAGAGATTTTATGACAGAGTCAACAGAACTTTCCGCTAGGGGGCCAAGTGCACAGCACTGCCTCGCGCTCTGCTCGCTGTTATTGCTCGCGGTCGAACGCTGTGCTCTGCTCTGCCTGCCGCTCTGTCGCTGGTGGGGGGCTGGGCGGCGGCGGCTAGCGGCTGGTGGGTTCGTGGACGTCGCGCTTTGGCGCTCAGTTTGTCATTTGCACGCGCTTACGCCGGTTGGGCCAACAACAACAAAAACAACAGCTAGAGAGCGGACCGACCGTCGAACTGACCGCCGTTGCTGTTGTTGTTGCGGTTCTTGCCGTTTCGCGTCGAGTGGCGGCGTCGCGTGTGTTTCAATGTTTTAATTTTGTGCGCTGATTTCATTGCTAATGCGAATATTTGCCTTAGCCTTATTTAAAGTAAAAATTAACTATATTTTGTGTTTGTTTTTTGATTCTATATGTACATCAAATATTACCCCAGGGCTTGTGTGTGTGTGTGTGTGTGTGTGTGTGTGCATGTGGCATTTTGGAGCCAGCCACAAGGCGCGTCCATAATAAAGTTCAAAACGATAAAAACAGCCAGAGAGGGCAGCATCATCGTTGCATGCAAAAAACAAAATGCAGAGAGAAAAGAACTCAAACAGAGAGGATGGAAGGCTGAGGCACATATCAAAGTCAATGCACATATGTACATATCTCTCCCACTCCCACTCCCACTCTCTCTCTCTCTGCTCTCCTCTCTGGATTCCTTTTCCTTCTGCGCATTGCGTAAGGCAACAACAGCACAGCCAGCCCACGCATCAAACCAAAACAAACAATCCAAGCCAAAAACAAAACAATGCTGGTCGGAGCTTTTAATACCCTTCAATTTTGATAGTGTCTTTGTAATATGCAAGGTGCATATAATACATACATGACATATCTATTTTTTAGTCATTCTATTTCTATAGATATGGTCAACCAATGTAAGAGACTTCAGTACTGATAAAGACAGGCATTAGCTACATTTTTAGGGGAATAGTTTCGTTCTGCGTTAAAATGGATATACCCTCTTCAAGGAAGGGTATGCCAAAGGAAGGAAAACAAGAAATTTTGATGCTGTTTTTGCTATTCGCCCCATGGGAGAGGTAAAGAGAGGAGACGAGCAAATCATGTAAATTAGCAACGCAAAAGTCTGTGTGTGTGCTTGTGTTTGTGTATTTGCTTACGCCCCCTCCGATACAAATTGGCAGACGACACCTTGCCATATATCTATATCCATTATGCGCCCTGCCCGTCATCATTGTTCGCGTCATCATCGTCAAACGATTTTTCGATATTTCAAGGTTAACTGACAACGAAGAAAAGCCAGCGCGAAATAAAAATCTGTTTTTAGTTTCGCATTTTGCCATAAAAAAAACGCTTTCGAATATATATGTATGTACATACATACATATGTGTATACTCTATGCACAGTAACGCCCCAGAGTCAATGTTACAAAAAGTTCAGCTGAAATTTGTGCCAAAAACCACGAAAATCCACAAAAGCCTAGAATATCACGAATATTTCATGAGGTAGAAAGCAAAAAGAGCACAAAGCAACAAAACAAAACCGAAAAAACAAGCTAAAAACATTAACCCCACATCAAAAGTGCCCTCTCTACACATTCTGTACCCCCCTCACACCTCTCGGCCTAACCGAGCTTTTGCGGTTGCCACAGACAAAGCTTTGGAAAGAAAGGTGAACTGATAAGCTGATTTCTCCAGAACCAACATCAAACCTGTAAGAAAAGCTGGCTGAGCTTTTGCTGTAAATCCCAAACAGTCTTATCGGGACTGATAATAACACTGATGATGATGATTTCAGCCAATCAATAAACAGATCCGCTGCACTAGCAGTGCAATGCTTGTTCAGGTTGTGAAAGTCCAACGAAGCATTTGCACACCCCATTCGAATCGTTTCATTACGATTACGATTACGTTTCGATTCGATTCGAGTCCGTCCGTGGGGTGGATCGTTTGGTGTGCTTATAAATCCATGAAATGTGTTAATTTATACATAATTTCCGTCTAATTGAGTAACGAGAGTGGCGGTCGGTCCGTAAGAGGGTGGGGGCAGCGACTGTACCCTGACAGGAAATGCAATTTTTGCTTTAATTTAATTTCCTAAGCGATGGTCCGCACAATGAGAACCACTTGATGCATTTGGAAAATGGTTCACCCTAAAGGGTTGCCTCTCCTCTCCTCTCCACTGCGTCTGCGGCACTTCCGGAGCTCTTGCGGAGCCGCAGCGGTGGGGTGGGGTGGTGTGTGGGGCCTTTGCATTCTGAAAGATATGCGACAGCTAGCGACTATCGGTTGGTTTAACTTTAGTTAGTTTACCCATCCATTTAAAGTGTCAACAGTTGAATGAGTGCAGATGATGACTATTCCACTTTATAAATGTGTCAGAGACTTTTAAAGCGACAGATAAGATACAATACGATAGCCAGATAATGATGATATTTTCATAGGAGAAAAAAAGGCACTAGGCTGCCTGAACGGCGTCATCTGATCGTCAATGCCGGAGGGCAGCTGAGTCGGTCCCCAGAATTCAATAACAAAATACACAGTCAATGGTAGTTCATTTAATTTCACTAAGCTTTGCACTTAAAGACCATATATTTTATTGAAATATGGCTATATTTCTTTTTACTATACCATATACCAGTCATAAATGATCAGAGCCTTAACTGTATATGCTATATGCAGTTAAGATTGTCAAAGTACCCGGATCAAGTACGGTTTAATGGTCAATGAAGTGAATGATAAAGCGGCGATTGGGCAAGTCCAAGGGTATTGCGAGACTGACTTTTGTGTAACTTGAGAGAAAGAGCTTCGAGTATGCGTATTCGAATTTCTCGACTCGTGGGCAAATATTTGAACAGTCTACTAAACACTTGAGATGCAGAGATGGAGATGGAGAGATGTAGAGATGGAGGAGCCAGCCAGAAACAGCCAAACAGCCAACCGACGACACAGCTGGCGACGAGCTGTTGACTACATTTCCCTTTTGTAAATTAAGTTCTTTAAACAAATGGAAATGGCCATAAACAAATAACAAAGCATAATTGCTCATGTTCGGGCTACCAGAGAGATCCAATATCAGTCACAGTCACAGTCACAGTCCCAGACCCAGTCCCAAAAGTACAGTATTTCCTATGTGATGGACGACAGTACCGACCTCCAAATTCAATTAACAGCATTCGCCAGAGTCCCAGCATTGATTGAAGTTTAAGAGAAGCAGCATCAGCCGCAAAACTAGTGAAGTGATCATCACAATTGGAGAGGGGGTGGGCGTTGTGTTGTGATTCAATTAGAGCCACAGCCACAGTACAGCCAGAGAGCCACAGAGCCACAGATAGTTTCCCGCTTGGACAATCATTGGGCAATTGCGTTACGTGATAATTATGATCGACACTGTCAACTCTCGAAAGTTATAGTTGGTCAAAGATTCCGTCTAGCGATTGGCCCATCGATCATACCAGAATAACAATTGAAATTCCATGTTGCTATGCACGAGTCTATATTTATTCTCTCACAGTCTCTTTACATTTAAATATTGTAAGTTCTAAACTGGAAATGCAAACCCAGAAGTATAAAGAAATGTTACGGAAATCAAACCGTAGAATTTTAGAAATATTTCCTAATAACTCGGAAATCGCTTGGTTTGTGCGAAATACCAGAAATAAATTGTATTTATATGGAAATACAGTTTGTAGATTAAATACCAATGGCAAGAAGTATTATATTATATCTAAAAATATTTGAATATTTTTTGCTGTTTTACTTTTTGCAATTATTGAATGAATTATTTCTTAACGCTAAATATGATTGGTTCGAATCGTATGTTAATATGCAAATATAATATTCATGCTCGCTCATGTTGGCATTTATTATAGAACCCTCGACCTATTCTTCGACATATAAGTTGTATGTATATCGAAATTCTGCAAATATAGAATTTTTTCTGAGAAAATACGCTTCATATAAAGCGGATGCAAATGCTCCTCAATGTTTTTGATGAGGATAAAGCGGTTCCATTCCATTTGGATATGTGTACCTTTTGCAGTCACTGTACGTGGTGATTGTGATAAAAGGAAATGTATTACTCATAGACAAAATATGTACGTGTGTTGGTGTGTTTTTGTGTATTTTGGTTGCAATTTTTGTGTAAATTATAGATCTAAAAGGGGGAAGTTGGCCCTCTATAGTAGAAGGGTACTTCTAGTAGAGTGGCCCCAAAAGGTAACTACACTTCCCCCACACACACACACACACACACACACAGATAAATATGTGTATGTGTGCGTGTGGTGTGTGTGCTTTTCTGTTGTAGATAAGAAACACCTTCAAAAGATAAGAGTAGAACCGAGCGATTTCCAAGCTATCAGCATTTCCATGTTGAACGTTTAGCCGAGCAGAGGGGTGTCTCCGCGCCGCGACAAAAACCGAGTGCGAAACGAGGCGAAACACACACACAAACCGAGAGAAGATAGAGAAGAGAGAGAGAGAGCGGAGCGGAGCGAGAATAATGTGTGTAAAGAGTGCGAGGTGAAATAAAGAAAATAATAAGCAATAGCCAGAGACCAGACGACCAGACGACGCAGAAAGCTGATGATTAAAGTAACATGAGGAACGGCGAAGAATAACTCCATACAGACAGACAGACAGACCACACACATCCCCAAAAAAGGCAATAACCATGCGAAATATCAGAAATCTCAAGGATCCCACCACCTGCTGGGGGATACCGATGCCGATCCTGTGGCTTTTGCTGTGGCTGGTGGTGCCCGGACAGGCGGAATTGCCGAAAGTCATTTGTCGCGATCATGACACCACCATCACCTGTGACTGCAACAACGAGGAGCAGGTGAGTCATCCAACCCCAACACCCACCACCCACCCCCAAATGGTGACTCAACTCCATTCTAACCCACTCGATTCTTGTCCACAGGCCATGGCGTTGCCCCAGCTGCATGGTGCGGTCTTTCAGGTGGAGGTGCGCAACTGCCGGGACCTGGTGGTGGAGGCCCATGCCCTGACCAATACGGAGGGTCTGCGCAAGATCTCCTTCCGCCAGCTGGGCCAACTGGTGCTCAGGGAGTACGCCCTGAGTGTGCCGCGCTATGCCAGCAACAAGGCTTTGATTGTGGAGTTCGAGGCGGTCAATCTCAGGACGATCGAATCGCACGCCATCAACGGGAACATCGAGGAGATCTCATTCGTGGGCGGACGGATCGATCAGATGCGTCCGTTTGGTTTTACCACCACCAAAAACAGTGCCATATTGCTAAAGATGGATGGTGTCACCATTCAGCGGATCGAGGGTCAGGTAAGGATTCCTCCTCTGATGGCACAGGCCTAGCTCTAATCTGCTCTTTTTAGGCCTTCAAAAAGTTTGCCGTGGAGCAGCTAACAATCGCCAATTGCCAGTTCCTGGGCGACCTGCCCACACGCTCCTTCTACGAGCTGGAGGTGCTCAACGAGCTGAGCATGCGCAACAACCGCTTCCAGGTGGTGCACTCGCATGCCTTCTCCTTTAAGCGTAAGTCGCAGGCGATCCAATAATCAGCTATCCATGACTAGCATTCATCCTGCTCCTCCTTCTTGTCGTAGTTGTCTCCAAGCTGAGCCTCAGCGAGAATCACTTTGTGGCTGTGGACGGCGAGTGGCTGGAGGCGCAGATACGGGATGCGGTCACGCTGCGGGGCAATAATTTTGGGGCCACCAGCGAGATAGCCTTCCGCAGCCTGACCGTTCATCGGAGCTATCAGCTCAGTGAGCGACTGGAGCTGCGATTCAACAACAACACCCTGCGCAGTGCCCGCCCTGGGTCGGACCCAGCAACGGGACAGCAGGATGTGCCCCCCCAGCCATTGCGCTTTGACGAGCGCTTTGCGTTGAGTCTGCGCGAGGTGCGCTACGAGAATGCCTGGAGCTGTGATCAGCTGGACACCAGCCTGGAGCCGCCCCTCCCACGCTCCGACTTCTTTCGCCTGCACAGCGAGCAGCTTCTGTTCCCGCGCCTCACCCCAAGCAGGGCCCAGCTGCAGCATCAGCAGCAGTTTGTGGCACTCCGTCAGCTCATTCCCGAGCAGTGCCAAACGACCAGCTATGTGGCGTACATCGTGACGGGCAGTGTGCTGCTGGGACTGCTGTTGCTCATCCTCTTGCTGCTGCTGTGGTGGCGTCTGGCCCAACGGCGCAAGCGACGCAAGCTGGATGTGGTGCAGCCGGAGCCGCGAACCTACAAAGAGACACAGATTGTATACCAAATCGAGAATGCTGGCCTGCTGAAGACTGATTTGTAGACAAACACACACAGCACACACACATTCAAGGACATGTAGAGACAGGATGCACACAGACACACAAGAAACACGGAGCTGAATAGAAGCTAGAGAAGCGTCAACGAGCGCACCACCCTTGAACCACTGAACCACACACTTGAACCACCAATCCACCAATGAGTGACCTTTTGTTGTACCAAAACCATAGCCTAAAACTTAGTCCTACAAGAAATCTACACATAAATAATATAATAATTATTGTAATATAATTATTTGTATAATCATAATATTTCGTCAATTGTAAGTCGCCCTGTAAATAGTTATTATAGATCGGGATGGATAGATGGGATCGGAGGGGATGCAACATCCCACCATACAAATACGATTATATTTGAATAAATCGAGAATCAAACGATAGTTATCGTTTATCATGCGGCTACGATTAACGATTAACGATGATCCGAGTTTCATATTTATACCAGAGCCAGAAACCATTGAGGTGCCTAAGGGGGAAGGGGGCAGGGGCATGGGGTGCATATATTAGAATAGAAATAGAACTTACCCAATGGGCAGATATGGCTCCAAGGCCTGATGTACATTCAGATGTGGATCGGACAGTGCGAATCCCTTGGAAAGCAATGAATGATGTGCCATTATGGTTTCCTCAACGCCACTCATGTCCTCAACATCCTTGTCCTCTGCGAGAGGGAGAAGGAGATATAATTATTTATTTAAATGCAATCATTTGAAGATGTATTTTTCAGGGTGTAGGATTGTATTATAGACTAGCAGACCCGCGCGCTTCGCTGCTAGACCAAATGAAATGATATTAGGAGTTCAAGCCAGGGACCGTAACGATTATAATTTGTATAAAAAAAGTAACAAAATAAGAAATATTTTTTAATTTTACCAAAAAAAAAATATTTAATAAGTATTAAAATTGATTTATATTATAAAAATTAAAAATAATTATTATGCATTAATTTTTATATAAAAATGAATTCATAACTTTTATGTTAAATTTGTATAATAAACTTTTATTCTTAATTTTTATTATACAAATTGAAAATAAAACTTGAGTTCAAATATCTTTTGAGCCACCGGATTTTAAAAATAACATATGTCTATTTCTTCCATCCATCTTGGAGGCTTTTTTGTGCTTCAATTTTTTTGAGCTCATAACTCTTATTTACGATCCCTGGTTCAAACACACACATTTTTGGCCAGAATTTAAGATTTTGTTGACTAATTTTTAGTTTTTGAGGAACCTATTTATAGAAAAGTGCAACTTTTTGTCCATAAAAACCAAGACACATACTCTGGCTATCATTTAAAAAAAACTGCATGAAAATTGGTGCACTCGTTGCGGAGATAGCCCATTACAAACACATTTTGTTCTACAAATGTATAGCATTGATTGTGGCACAGAGCCGTAAAATACCCAAAGAAAGGAAAGTACGGATAGGTCTACATCTCAATCTCTTTTCGAGAAGAGTTCCGGAGCTCGTATGATAAGTACAGTCCCACAGTACTTGTGTGTGCCTCACCTGGCATATTGAGCTCCTTCTTCATGAGATTGGCACAGCACATGCCGCCCAAATAGGATAGCTCCTGCTCCAGTCGTATCAAACACGAATTGCTGCCATTAATCTGAGCGAGAGGGAGAGAGAGAGAGAGAGCATCAGCATGGAACCGAAAGAGACAGATAGATAGAGAGAGAGAGAGAGAGACGAATACTCACTGCCGTGGGATTGTCGTATCCCACCACCAGACACTTGAAGCCATAGCGATTGTTATGCGGATCCTGGGCATACAGCGAGGATGTCTCCAGGGAGAACTCCACACAATTGCCGGGCACCACCAGGACACTCATCAGCCAATTGGAGGCGCTGCAAGCAAACGGTAAATATCAAATAAGGCCACAGCAAAGCCCACCAGGGTCGCCCACTTACGTGTTGAACTTCTTGACCACAATCCATTCTCTGTCGTTGGCATCTTGGGCACGTAGCGGGGATGTGGCAGTGCCACCACTGCCACCGGCTGTCCCTGGAGTGCGGCAACAGCTGGCCATCAGTAGCTGGGCATTGGCCGAGCGCGTCTTGCTGGCAGCTAGAGCAGCAGCCGCCGTTTCCGATGCCGTGGGTATCACAGTCCTGCGTGACTGGTCCATGGCACTCGGTAGATTGTTGTCCAGCATGTCGTAGTAGTCATCGGTCTGGGTGGCTGGCTCGCCGGCAGCCGCTGGCTGTTCGGCCGGTCGCATCGGTATGGACAGCAGCAGGTAATCCTCCAGCTGTGCTGTCCCAGACTGTCCATCAAACTCGATGGTCATCCACTGGACGCAGGGCGGAAACTCGACGCGGTAGCAACTGATGCTGGCACTCCGGTACGGATGCTCGCTCTCCACCATGCAATAGTGATTGCTCGTGGTGATGCTGCTGGATCCCCCAGAGTTGCTCGAACTGTAGCTACCTGTGGCTCCTGTAGCTCCTGCTGCTGGCGCCGTTGGGCAATGTTCCGCCTGTTCTGGTGGGGCTGCCTCTGGCGGATGTGGAAAAGCTGTCGCAGCAGCCACTGCCGCAGCTGCTGCCTCTGGCTGCCGCTGCTCCTTGGACACATGCAATTGATTGAGGGCCGCAATGTGTGGCAGAATCTCCTTGATCAAGCCGAGTATCTGTACGGAGCTCTTGGGATCGCTGCAGGCCAAGTTGGACATGTGCGCGTAGACCAGCGGCAGGAGCGTGTGAAACATATTCGAGGCGGCCAGATTGAAGACCTCCAACAGCTGCAGAGCGGCCGCGGGGCAGCCACCAGCACCACCACCACCACCAGCTGAAACTGCGCCACCCAATTGCGGCACTCCTCTCGCAGCAAGTTCTCCTGCTGCTCCCAGTATGGAGGATACTCCTGCTCCGCCCAGAGCAAAGCCACTGCAGCCGGGGCCGCCAGCATCCATTGGCGCCGCCTCCTCCGAGTCCGAGTGCACCAGAAGCGACTGCTGCTGCAGCTGCTGCGAGAACTGCGACACCTGTGGCATCTCCTCCTGGGGCGGAGCTGTCGGCACTGGCTGTTCGGCCATCTCAAAGTCCATGGCTCGCTCATTGCCATTGATGGGCAGCACGCTCTGCACCTGACTCTGGCTGGGTATCTGGCCGTTGGCCAGATCATCGGTGTCTTCTTCACCGATCTCGGTGGCTCCCATTTCGATTTCCATCTCGAATGGATTCGTGGAGCGCTTCGTGTCGAATGTGAGCGTTTGCATGATGCCCTTGGAGAAGGATTCAATGCGTCTACCCAGGTCCCGGGCCGTGGAATTCTGCGGATCTCCAGAGCCCGCCGCAGAGCTGGCTGGCTGCTGGGCCTGCGCCTGTCCCTGGCCCTGGGCCAGCGGCTGGGCAGCAGTTCGCGAATTGTTGGCCCAGTTAATGTCCATGTGCTCCTCGATGGGCGTTATGTTGTGCTCCGAGTCGATTGTCTGCGTGTGATTGGAGCTGCTGTTGTCCGAGGGCGAGCAGGAGGCAGCCATCGCATTGCGGGCCATGATCAGCAGCTCGGTGCACTTTTTGGTTATGTCCGAGGCGATCTGCAGGGCCGTGTCCCGTGTGGACACCTCGTGGGCCAACAGCTGACTGCTGGCCGCCTGCAGCATGCTGGCAGCATCGGCCGCTGCCATGGCCGTCGATCCGGAGCCCACGACGCCCGCCTCCAGTTTGACGGGCGTGCTGTAGTACAGGATGCACGGCAGCTGGCCCCGGGCCGGTGTCGTTCCATTGAAGCTCAGATCGCACGCATAGAAATGGAAATTTGTGCCGCACGGGCCGCGCACTGTCGGCAGCCCGGAGTCCCCCGAACAGGTGCGTGCCCCCTGGGAGCAGAGCCGCAGGGCGTAGCGGGCGTGCTCTTTGATTGGCACCGGATGCTCGAACTTGATCTCGGCCAGATCGTTGTGCACTGCCTCCTGGTCATAGCTGCCGGACACCGATTCCAGCGTCTCCCACTTGTGCTGCGGCTGCAGGTCCACCGTGTTGTCGAACAGCAGCTCCAGCTGGTAGTCGTAGCTGCCCGAGCCCGTGTAGACCATGGCCCCCGCTATGGCGATGCCCGAGCGATCCACCGAAAAGGCAATGGCATCCGGGCCAAAGTTGCCCGTGTTCCAGGTGCGACTCAGGTCGCAGCGTGCGAATCTGGCCCCCGTTGAGTGGAGGGTGCGGGGCGGCAGAAACAGCTTGTCATACTCGCCCATGGCCGTTTGGTAAACGATCTCCGCGAGGACGCGGGCCAGCAGATGGCAGCAGTTGTCGATGAGGCCCTGATTGATCCACTCCTTGCCCGGATAGCTGCCCTCGAGGCTGCGGCTGTAAATCGATTCGATGCGCTGCCGAATGGGGCTGGCAATGATGTCCAGCAGACGGACTAGCACATCCTTGAACGTCCACGTGCTGATCAGGAAGTCACTCTTCTCCTGCTGCGTCCGGTAGATCATCTGCTCGACCAGTATGGGATACTGGTGCGCGTCCGTGGAGGAGAGCATCGGCAGGCCCGAATTGTCGCTGGGACTGATAATCGACTGGCGATCGTTGCCGGGGGCACTCAGCAGCGAGAAGGTGGCCCGCAGCTTGACGGTGGGCGAGCACAGACCTGCCAGAATGGCACTGAGCAGCCGGGAGTGGAGGGCACCGCGGTCCATCTGGGCGAGCAGGTCGCACAGGCAGCTCCATTTCAGCGAGGAGGTCGGATAGAAGGCATCGAAGCAGGCCACAAAGCTCAGATGGCACTCCTCCAGGATCTCCAGGGTCAAGGCATAGCCTGAAAACGCACAAAACGATTGTGATTACGATTAGGGACTGCGCTCTCTGCTCTAGCATCTGCACTCACCTTCATCTGTGGCTATGTCCTTGAATATGTCGTCGCAAAAGATGCCAATGAGCAGCGCTCGTACATTGCCCACACACTCGGCCAGCTGTATGTTCTCAAGGTTCGCTTTCCGTGTGATCGGTGTGCCCGTACCAGGCCCCGATCCGTCAGCGCCACCTCCCCTTGATCCTCCAGCACCCGATGTGGATGGATGCTCACCAAAGTATCTTGACACTGTTACGGGATTGGGTACAACACGAGGTACGTGTTTGTCTATAACGAAAGATGGAATATATATCTATAATATTGATTGATCTTTTGGGCCAACAAGATGACAGTGGAATGATTGTGGCAGGTGCCCAAAGTCTTGTATTGATAGAGTATTCTATAGGCTAGACCGAATGTAACGAAAGAGGCGTTCAAACACACGTTTTTGGCCAAAATTTGAGATTTTTCCGACTAATTATTCACTTTTGAGGAGCCTATTTATGGAAAAGTATACATTTTTGCCTATAAAAACCAAGCCCCATACTCTGGCTATCATTTAAAAAAAACCGCATGCAATTTGGTGCGCGCGTGGCGGAGATAGCCCATTACAAACACATTTTGTTCTACAAATTATATAGAATAGTATAGATTGCAAGGTTTCCTGCTCCTTTCTGACAGTATCTTAAGGTATCTATGTAGTGGAGTTTGGCATTCGAATGCCACATGCTACACCGATGGAGTTTGAGTGAATCAATGCCCTCACGTAAGACTCTTACGCACAACATTTCAATGAAGAGGCACGACTTGAATGAGTGAAAGTGGGTTTGGGGAATGTATTCTCTTGGCCGAGTAGCAATGAAAGCGGCTAATATGTCTGTCTGTCTGTCGTTCGACTGTGTCGTTTCCTTCACATTGTTTTTCTAACTCCCACAGGCTCCCATTCAATTCAATTTAATTCAAATCCATTCGATTTGGACCATCGAACATTGTGAGTCGAGCCCTAGCCATATCTCCAGTATCCATCTCTAATAATTTCAATTTCTTGCGGTGACACCTCTCTATCGCTCTCACCTTTGCTTGATTTTGAGTCCAATTTGGAGAGAGCAACAGCCATGCTGCCGCCAGCACGGCCAGAGGAGCCGGCCTTGCTGTTCCGACCAGCACCGGCACCTGTACTGGCGGTGGTTGTGGCTCGCTGTGGATAGATCTCGTTGGTGTACTTGCGCAACAGGCGCAGACAGGATTTGTTCACGTAGCCGAGATACTGCAGCGACTGTTGCAGCTGGAGGGGACGCGAGCGATCGCTCTGTTCGCGCAGCTGCGTCTTGAAGCTCTCCCACGACCAGCTGAGCAGGACCACAAGGCTCTCGAAGCACTCGCGGCTAACGCTATTGGCAAAGGCGCGCGATATACGCTGGACTGGATCGGCGTCCATCGGTGCCGGTGTTTGCTTGCAGTCCTGGGTGACCAAGCGATACAGGATGGCCGGTATTTGGCCGGAGTTGACATCTGTGCCATTGTTGGCCTTCTTGCTGGACTTGAACGAGAACACCACCTGATCCTCGGTGGTGACCGAGGCCTGACCGCAGGATCCACAGTCCGAAGAGGGGCCAGCGATGCGGGCCCAGACCAGATACCAGCGTCCCGCGGCCGCGCTCACCGGCTTGGGCAGCAGAATGTGATGCTTGCTCCGCGCGGCACACTCGTACGGCACCTCCTTGGTCTCGCTGAGGAGGACGCCCTCCTTCTCGTAGCCACCACCGTCGGTGCCCAGATCGAAGAGCTTCACCTTGCAGCTGTATTCGCCGCGGCCGCCGAACATCCCAAAGCCGCACAGCACAATGTCCGTGTCCGAGGCGAAGCGTATGGCCTCCACACTGTGTCCGGAATAGCCCCAGCCGCCGCCAAAGTTGTCGAAACGATTCACCACCTGATAGTCGCCCCCAGGGGTCTCCGTGGTCTGGTGTATGGCCTTGGGCAGCGTCTGCTCGAAGCAGTACGGTATGTTGTCCTGGGCGGAGGTGAGTATGTCCAGGCAGGCCAGCAGATTCAGTGAGCCCTGCGACCGGGAGACGCGCGCCTCTGCCTTAATGGGCAGCGATAGCTCTGGCGAGAGCAGAGCCCTATAGTTGGCCGCATTCTAAATTTGGGAGGGAATTCAGAGGGGTTTTAGATGGCCATTCAATCCTGGGGGTATACGCACCTCATCGCTTTCGGATATATCGCTGGCCACCACATTGTGGCAACGTATCCGCCGCGAGACGCCGTCAAAGACCCACAGTACATTGTAGCTGGGATCCATGGCAAAGGCCAGCTGTTGCGGGGACTGCGATGTGTCGGACGGTGAGCCCGGCGCACCAATCTCCAGACGCTGTCTCAAAAAGCGACGCGGCCGTGGTATACATCCACCACTGCCAGAGGCCACAACTGCCACGCCTTCCGGTTCCTCAAAGATCTGATTCCGTGCTTCGTGCATGCTCCTCGACATCTGCTCATTGATCGGTACGCCAGCGGTGGCCGTGCCCGTCAGGGCAGTCAGCAGCGAGGTGGAGGAGTGGGCTACGGGTTCTGCTAGTGCTGGCGAGGCCATGACAGGTGTGGCCGCATCGGCCTGTCCCTGTCCCTGTCCTGCTGCCTGCTGCGGCTGTCCCGCCTGCGTCTGCGCCTGCATCAGCTGCAAAAAGTTGCTCTGACCGCGATAGTGGGCCGTGCAGCTGCCGTCACGCCTATTGATGGACAGGGTGTGAAAGGACAGCGGTATGCTGGGCACGAGCACTGCCAAAAGAGATTCGAGATTCGAGATTAGCTCTGCTGAGACGATGCTTCCACGGGGGAATGTAGGCACTCACGAATGGTCTTTCTGTTGGCCACCACATGCATCTTGGGCAGCATTTGGGCGGTGATCAGCGACTCGTCTATTTTGATAAATGTCTGGTCTCCATTGGCCCCGATCCAGGTGACTTTCTTGCCAAAGCTGGGACCCAGGCCACTGCAAAAACGAAGGAAAAAAGGGAAGATTAGGGTACAGATTCCATCTGGATGGCGGATGGTGCTTACAATACAGCTGCTGGGGAGCAATTCCAAAGGAACTTTTGCCTTTGGGTCAGCACGGGGCAGGAGTAATTGGGCATCAGGGCTGGCAGCTCCTTGGAGCAGCTGGGCAGGACACTGCTCTCCTGAGCCGCCACAGCGGTGGCAGGACCATCATCCGATCCAGACGGGCCAGCATTTGTGCTGCTGGGTTCTTCATCCTGTGCTTGAGTCGGGGCCGAAGCCGGAGCCGGAGACTGAGCCTGAGCCTGACCCGGACTATGTCCTGGTCTTTGGCTCTTGTCTATATTCGGGCCAAAGTCGCTGGGCAATCGACCCAGCTGTCCCTTCTGATAGTTTCCAAACGTATAGACCATCCCCTTATGCGTCAGCAGCACCGAATGATTGCTGCCAGCCGCCACTTGACTGATGGCTCCCGGGACCTGGACACGCACCGGACCACTGACCGGCTGGAGGTCCCCGCTGCCCAGCTGTCCGTACTGATTGCTGCCAAACGTATAGACCTCACCGGCCAGCGTAAGGACGACGGTGTGATGGAGGCCACAGGCCACTTGGACCACCGGCGAGGCGCTGGGCAGCTGCAGCAGTTGCGGCGCCAGTGGAGCCACACGCGGTGGATCCTTGTCCAGATCGGTGGGTGTTGCGGCGCCGCCACCAGCGGCGCCCGTCTCCAGTTCGCAGGGCTTCTTCTCCTTGCGTCGCATGAGGAGCGTCTTGGAGCGCTGCTGTCGCTGCTGCATCTCAGTGGACAGGGTCTTCAGCTCCCGGTTGGCATCTAAAAAGAGAACGAAGCAGATGTTGAACGAAGAAGATGTTCAAGACTTGAGGTCCTACGCACCGTTATCGTTGTCCTGCAGGGCAATGCAGGTGGCACACAGGCCGCATTTGGCACACCCGGCATCCCCGTGTCCGCAGGGGCAGATGCTGCCCGCCAGCCTCTGCTCGAGCGGCACATTCAGGGCCGAGACACAGCTGACGTTGTAGCCAGTGCATTCGCGGCACACAATGCAGACGCGGCACTGGCCCTGCACCAAGCTGTGATCGTCGTAGTCGCACAGGGCCGAGAGGTCCAGCTTGTAGCGCTTGTCGGGCGGCAGTAGGGCGGCAAAGCAGGATGCCGCGGCCGACGACGAGGCCACATCCTTGACGGGCTGCAGCTTGTTGAAGATCCGTCCGCACTGGCCCTTGTTGTTCAGGCCGAACGAGAAGAGCTGCCCCTTGGCATTGAGGGCCACGCAATGGGCCTTGCCCAGAGCCACCTTCGTGACGTGCTGGTCCAATAGGTCCGTGACAAAGCCCATGCCGTCACAGTGGGCCGTATCCTTTCCGTACATGATCAGCTTGCCCGCCTTGGTGACGAACGCAGAGGTGCCATTGTTGCAGGCCGCATGCACCACCACATGCCCATCGATTTTGGTCATCTTCTTGGGCTTGACGGCCTTCGGCTGCCTGCGGTTCTTGCTGGTGTCCCCGTCCTCGCCGCGTCGTGCTGTGCCCGCAAAGAAAACGGTCCCATCGTCGTTCACCAGCAGCGCATGGATGCCGTCGTGCCCGACGGCCACATGGACAATGTGCGCCGCCTTCGATATGATC
The DNA here is from genome assembly GCA_963969585.1 of Drosophila helvetica. Taxonomy (NCBI): domain Eukaryota; kingdom Metazoa; phylum Arthropoda; class Insecta; order Diptera; family Drosophilidae; genus Drosophila; species Drosophila helvetica. The sequence continues at coordinate 2,735,778 of OZ018401.1, read as the reverse complement.
AGTTCGGTGAGCTTCAGCGACGGCGTACGACCCACACACTTGAGCCCAAGGGCCGTCGACTTGCCATAGTAGTAGACGCGTCCGTTGCTGGCCCTGACCAGGCCGAACTCCTTGCCGCAGGCCATGCCCAGCACATCCACATCCCCGTCCCGACAGGTGGCCGGTAGCTTGGGCTCGAAGCTGTTGTGCGACGACTGGATGCGCTGCACCTGATGCTGGTTGAGCAGATCGTCCTCGAAGGCAGCATAGCCCAGGGTGCGGAACTTCTTGCGGGCCAGCTGCAGGGGCAGCTCGAAGGGCTGCGGTTCGCTGCTGTAGCTGTTGTGGTACAGATTCAGCTTCTTCACCACCAAAGTGTCCTGCAAAACAGAGCAACAAGGGTGGGTATCAAGGATTAGGGTGCAAGGATTACGGATTGCGGATTGCGGATTGCGGCCACACTCACATCGCGATTGCTGCAGATGGCATGGAGTGAGTCATCATCGGTAAATAGGACATAGTTGATGCCCTCACGCATGGGCAGCATATTCAGAGGACTCATCGACTTGAGGGCCAGCGTGTCCAGGCCGACCAGCTGCAACTGATCGCCCGTATTCCGGCGACAGTTCCTTCTGAAATACAAGTGCCCGGCACTGTAGCCCAGCCAGGCATTCCGCTCCCGCGTGAAGTCATCGTTCTGCGCGTACACATGCCCCTTGTAGGAGCCCCCAAAGCCAGTGCCGATCTTCAGCAGATAACCATCGTACAGCAGGTACAGGAAGACACCATCGCAGGCCATGGCCGGGGCCGTTTCGGGACCTCCTGGGCCCACATCGGGCAGCTTCAGGGGGAACTGAAAGGGCAAAGGACAAATCGAATCCTCAGATCACATCACACCACATCACAGGACGTCTCGACTTGTCCACACACTCACCTCATCGATCAGGGAATTGTGCGGCACTCCGTGGCTATGGAAATCCGGACGTGTGGGCTTGTTCAGAGCCGCACTGATCACCGTGTGCTGGAGGGCGGCCAGCACCGCCGGCAATTGGACAATCTGGGCCGAGAGCTGGCGTGGCGACATGAGCATGGCGGCAATCGCCTTGAGCATCTTCCCAGTGTCCCCGCGGGCAATGCAGAGGCCCAGGAGGGCGGCACAGGCCATCGCCGACCAATTGGCCTCCGCTCCCGTCGTGGAGTTGAGGGCCGCCGGCATGGTGGCCAGATCAAGCAACAGGTCGTACAGCGGATTGATGAGCTCCTCCGGTTCCATCTTGAAGGACTCGGGCTGCTGGCCCTGGATAACGTCGAGCAGGGCCTTGAGCGCCTTGGTGCAGAGCAGCGGCTGAATGTGGCGGGCGTCGGCAATCAGCTCGAAGAGGCTGCGCAGTCCGGCGCCCACGATGAGCGGCACGGTGGCATAGACGGGCTCCCGTTCGGTGTGCTCCTCGGTGTCGGAGTCTGCATCGCTGTTGGCACTGTCGCGACGATTGCGCTTGTCGCCAGAGCCGCTCGCTGCACCGGGTCCGATCACCACACCAATAAGCCCGGCGATGGCCGCTCCGCCAGGCGCCATGCCCAGCCCCTGGCCACCGCCGAGCGCGCCGGCGGCTAGGGCCAGTTGGGCGTGACATGTGCAGTCCAGAATGTTGCTGGCCAAGCAGCTGGCGGCACACAGCAGGCAGCAGGAGGAGTCCAAATTGGCGGCCCACTTTTTCAGGCCCATTCCGGCCTCCCTGCCACCAGCGCCGCCGGCGCCCTCCTGAAGCAAGGCATACCTCGTCTCCGCCTCCAGGACTGTGGTGCGAATGGCCGAGAAGACGGCAAACTTGGAGGCATTCGGCTCTAGTTCGATGTGGCCCGCCGGGAACGAGGGCATGATCATCAGCTGCTCCTTGACCAGCGGCGGATCCAGGGGATTCACAATGCTGCCAGGATTCCCATCCAGCACGGCGGCGGCAGCAGCGGCCGCCATCGCCGCCGACGACTTCTCCTTGCGGCTTTTGCGCTTGGTGAGGGTCCTCCTTTCATTGTGGGCTCGCCTGCGGAAGGGGAACGGAACGACCCAGAGGGTGTATCGTATCGATTAAACAAATTTTGTGTGGGTGGCACGAAAAGGACGAGGACGAGGACGTGGTGTGGAGCGGCGCTGGAGGGACATTCCTATGGATTCAGGCTTGCAGTGGAGTAACGGGACCGACAGCATGCGCGCACTCGATAGATTTGTAATCGGAAAATGAACCAACGGAAATTTAAATTTGAAACAGTGATGCAGGTCGCGGTCATTTTGGTCTCTCGTTTCTCGGATGGCAACAACAGTCAGGGGGTGGGGGGAACAGCAAGTGGGGTGGGAAGCAAGCCATCAGCTGACGCGCAGACGGGTCAGCTGATGCAGCGGTGCTGCCCATTTGTCGAGCCCGGGCGACGCGACTCATTTCAACCCCGTTTTGGCATCCCGTTTGCCGGGGGTTGAAGACCTAGATTGATGGCGGAGGGTGGAGGACGCAGGGCGCAGGAGAGAAAGTGCAACTGCGACTGCGGCTGCGGTGGTTCGATCGATTTTTCAACCCCACAGTAGCAAAAGAGGGATACAGCTATGGTCCTTTGTACTTATTGGGATTACCTGCGTGTTTGGTTTGTAAACAACTCGTAGAAATGATCACCATATTTCATGGGATTCAATAGTCCCACCATGTTTGCGGGCATTTTTCCTTCAGCGCGGTCAAATCGATATTTTCTTCTCTATATCTATATAGCTTTATATATATATATATATATACACCTCCTGTAAAATCGTACTGCGTAGGCCGTACCGCACCGAAGAAACCGTACCGTTAGCGTTTAACAAGCGAAAATATTTGCGAACTTTGATTTATCTTTGGCTAATTTATTGCACAAAATTACGAACATAAAAAAAAGTGGAATTATACAACTAAGAATTAACTATTTGGCATTGGCATTCTAATAAAATATTGCTAAAACTTCAACTTAACTATCGCCTACGCCATTTGCCATTTGCACTCCGCGAACGCACACACTTGCAGCAAGTAGCACAACATTTTAAAAGTTTTCGATGGAAATCCCGATATGTCGATGGTTTAAAACATCGATGGATGGTGAAACCATCGGTGGAACGACTATCGATGGTTGTTGGTCGTTTATGAACGAACTGAGTTCACTCCAACGAGCCACCATTTAAAAAACATCTACTGTAATCTTGAGTTAAACGGCGGAAAATAATTCTGTTTGTAAATTCTCCTTATAGATTTAACGTAATTAATATTTATTCATGTATGTCCCGTATATATGTATATATCTCGATCAAAATTCCGTTGAGATAGCCTTAAAACTTCGAGTGTAGTGCTGGAAAACGTTGTTTGCGTTGCATAAGTTGGCAGCCCTGTGGAGCAGCTGTCAAAGGCGAAGAAACAACAAAACCAGAAAAATCGACGAGGAAACATTTTACGTAATTTATTTTGTGTGATTTTGAATGATTTTGCATGCCTAAACAATGTTCTTTGACTTCCCAATAGGATGGGCAACGCTGTGAATCACTATCTGAAGCCAGATGTGACACCCGGTCCGGACGTGGTGCCCACATTCGATCCCTTGATGGGTTTCACGTCGCGCAAGGAGCGCGTCATGATCGCCACCCAGGAGGAGATGGAATCGGCCAAGCTGCCGCTCGAGGACCGCGACTATTGTGCCCACAAGCTGATCGCCTACCAGGCCTGCCGCTCCGACAAGTTCCCCTTTGTCTATCAGTGCGCGCACGAGAAGCACGAGTACTTGACCTGCGAATACGAGGACTATGTGCTGCGCATGAAGGAGTTTGAGCGCGAGCGTCGCCTGCTGGAGCGCCAGAAGCGCCTGAACCAGGCCGCCTAGGCTCTGGATCTTGCTGTTACTTCCTGCCCCAACACACACACAAACAGAAACAGAAACCCGGGCCATTAAGCTTCTGCGTGCAGAGTGCAGGATAAAACGATGATGCTGCAGCTCCAAACACAACCCCACTGCCCGTTGCAGGCGACCGAACCGTTTCCAGCGGGAAATGTCGATAATAAACACCAATGCTAGTAATAATGTGGATTGGCTTACTCTTTTTTTTTAGTGAATTAAATGACAAAACTGTTGAAAAAACCCCCCGCTGCTGAAGTTTCCTTCAGATGGTAAGCTTTCGGGGAACCAGCTAAGCTAATGGGAAGGCCTTCAGGGCTGAGAATGTGTCCTATACAGAGAGAGAGCTAGAGGGAAATGGAACCCTGTCAGGGCACTTGATATCTGAATGCCGCAATGGTTAAAGTAGGGTGATATGTGGCAGCCCCAGTGGAACAAATGTTGTTTTTCATTTCCTTCTTGTATTTCATATAACCTCTTAGTATGTATTGCTTAGAATTACAAATTGCTTTTGTTTAACAATGCCTACACAATCACACACGTTGGTATATACATATATATATAGTATATAGGATATACATCTGGTTTCAATAAATATGTATGCATGTATAGCTATATAGAACTAGGATGATGGCAAGCTTATGCGGCGGCTTATGGGGGGATATGAGACCATAAGTGCAGTGTATTACATACTAATTGGCAACGACAATCGTTCAAATGATTGAAATTGAAATGCTGTTGGACATGGACCTGGACTCTGACATAATGAAGCTCTCGCATCTTTGGTAAACTCTCCACAGTCTTCTCTGGCTCTGGCTGGCTGGCGGAGTGGGATCATCAAATGCCCAGCTTGCGCCACAGGTGATGCATACGACCATGGGTCTCGAAGATGCTGCGCAGCATGAAGACCTGGATGAGGCCGACGCCAATCATGGCGCTGATCTGGAGCATCGACCAGTGGTTGACCTTCTGGAAGTTCGTCTCGGCCAGATTGCGGTCGCGGGCCTCATGCGATCGGAGCATGTCCTGCAGCTGGCGGGCCTTGTTCAGCTGCAGGCGAATGCGGCCGATAAAGTCCATGATGTCCTGCACCTTCATGTCGTAGTACTCGTCGGGCGTGAGATCGGCCAGATCCTCGTTCCACTGTGTGTCGCCATGATGCTGATCGCCCTCGCGCTCCACAATCAGCTCGAAGAAGACCGTCTTGCGGTTGAACATGCTGAAGCTGTTGTCGAAGCAGAAACGATAGTCGCCCTCCTTATCCACGTCGTGGCGGTGCATGTTCTCCGGCTTCTTAAAATCACTGACTATCACCAGGCCAATGGGATCGAACAGGGTGAAGCTGATGTCCAGATCCCCATGCCCGCCATCGATCACCTGGTACTCAAAGTCAATCGTCTCGCCCTGCTTGACGCTGTGGTACAGGCACTCCGTCTTTCTGGCATCCACATAGACAGTCATCTCCTTGTCGTAGCCATTCACTGGCAGCACCACGCCACAGAACAGCGGCAGGAGTAGCAGCCAGGCCAACAGGTTCTTCACTTTCCGCTGCAGGGGGAAACGGAACGAGCAATGAGTAAGCGTCGCCAAAATACACGCACAGAATCTATATCTTGCCTCTTATCGTGCGGCCTTTTTTATCGTGCACAGGAGGCAATTTTTTTGGTGCTTACCATTGTAGTTAGATAGTAATTGTAGAGTTCCAATCCTTATATTTATAGTTTATGTTTATGTCTTCTTTTTAATAGAATTTGTAATTTTATATTATATTATATATTATATTTATTTATAATTTAAATATATTATATTTACTTAGTGATGGGAAGTTTTGTCTTGAGTTATATTTGGTACACTTAAAAATTACGTGCGAAGCGTCATCGATACTATCGCATGTATCACAAATGTTACTAGTGGTGTGCCTTTCAAATGCGTTACCGCTTAGCAGTCTGTTGATTATTTTAGCGTCAATGGCTTTTTGTTTGGTTTTGTTTAGGAACCAAGGTTTGGATGAGGTAGATAGGAAAAGCGAGCAGCATCCTCTCTTTGGGCTGATCCCATAGTGGCATCCACTGAGAAGTCTGAAGAAGTTCCTGTTTGAATCTGAGATGGCCTTCTCAATGTGACCGGAGGCTGAGTTGTTAGCTGAGATTGTTCTGCCTAAATATTTAATCTGATCTACTTGCCTAATTTCAACCCCTTGATGCAGGATATTCAGCGCCGTTTTACGGTTGTCGGATTGAATGATAGATTCAGCCGCCGCCATTTTGGTTTTCTTGCTTGGTAGTTTAGATTAGGTACCGAATGATCTGACGGTTTTGCCGCTTTTTGTATGCCTACCGGAATGGCGGATTTGGCTTCTCCTTCCTTCTCTTTCCTCGTCTCTATGGGGATTTTTGTGCCCGTCGCCTTCTCGGTGGCCATCCTTGTCTTCCCTATATTCGCCATTTCTCTGAGCTTTTTCTTCTTGTTTTCTTGTTTTTTTGTAGTCGACTCGACTTTGACATCTCGAGTTTCTGTCATTAAAAAACTATGGTAGAAATACGCTCAAGACACTTTCGTTCAAACAGCCGCAGCACGAAATATCATACGCACAAGGAACTTTCGTTCAAACAAGCACAGCAAAACGTAACTGAGTAGGAACTGTCACGTCATTTCACACTTGTTGCCTGTTAACCAGTGGTGTGGACATTTGGATACCCTTTTTTGTTTAATTAATATTGAAGTTCTGCTTTCCAAGCTTCTTTGTTATATCATAAATAATTTCTTATTCACAGATTGATATATTTTACCAATTAAAACATTTCATTTATTTTCTGTTTACATATCTTGATCCCGATACACATTCTTGGTATCAGAAAGAAAACTGTAAACTGAAAAATGGCGTTGAGATAGCTCTAAAAATAGTCTCTACACTAATTGGGGCACGGAATGACAAGCATTTCCTTAATTCCATAGCATCCTTTTCCCTAGGGTATGCAAAATGTCGCTAATTTCACGGCACATGCAAATTTATGTTGGCAACGGTAAAAACGTAAGAAAACGTAAGTGAGCAGACGGTAAGGGATCATAAGGGAATTTGCTGGGATGATGTTGCTACGTTTTGGTCCCTCAGCAAAATCCCACAAAAAGTCCCACCGTCAGACTCAGAAATATATAGCAATATTCGTCAATTTTGATATTCCGTCTAATATTACTAGCTAACTGGGACCCTATCCACTGAACACATAATTTTTTCTGATAAACTTATACATTTTTTACAAGAACTGCACAGTTTTAAGGCCAATGGATTTTGATACTAGCTTCGTTAGCTTCGATTTTTGTTATTTATTATTTATTTTCTTATTAATGGTCAGGAATTTTTTCTCTTTGATGGCAAAGGGTATGGGATTTCCTCTCTTTGATTACAAACGGTTATGGGATTTTTACTCTATTTTATTACGCTTCTATCTCTGCAAGTACGGTTATACAACAAACGGGCATACGTACAGCTGGTCTCGATCAATTTAAAAAAGGCTACACTGGGATGTGTCATCGTATGAATCTGATCGGTTGATCGGTATCGGTTTCATCCCTGATTTGATGAGCGCTAACAAGTGCCAATTTAAAAAAAAAAACATTTTGGTAAGTAACAACCAAGGTAAATAATTGAAATACAGCAAAAGTTCTGTTTAATCGATTTTTTTTTTTAAACACCGATGTTTTAGAAAGACATAATTTTGAATGCAGATAAAATTAATACTCAAATCCATTGCATAAGCAGTTCTAGTGTTGCGCGCCAAAGTGGAATTATTTGAAAGTGCATTCACTTGACAAGGAAAATGCAGTCCAGTCTGCGATTTGAGAGTGCGAAAATTAAAAAAACCTGCGAATGATAGTTTCTAAACACTATGTTCTTTAATGTGCCTTTAAAAATGAAATTGAATCGATTGATGAAATTGATGAAATAGATGAAATATTCCAATAGGATGAAATATTCGTTATTCGAAAATTCATCAAAATATGCTTAGAGAACAACGTTTTTATTGCTGGTTTAGTATGAAATAATCGGAACGTAGCTACACAAAATCATTGAAAATATTTGTAGTTTTAGTCGGTTCTTCGTTAAATTTTCAAAAATGACAGCAAGCATTTGTCTGCTGTTGAAGCGCTACGTTCAAATCGAGAGGAATCAATGGCGTCGCGTGGTTTTCGAGGCCATTGTGATGGTGATAATCATGATACTAATCCAGGGGAATCCCATAGTGCACGCGAAGCAAATTCTATTTCCGCGCACCGACAGCAAACACGAAAATGTGGTCGCCTCGCATGGGCTGGAGGACTTGGATATTCTATCGTAAGCTTAAAGCCGTTCCGTTCCATTCCATTCCATTCCATTCAGCTACAAGCCGTCTATCTATCATTTCTATTTATTTCCGCAAAGAAATATTCACGACAAGAAGTGGGATAAAAGCAAATACTTATTGGCCTACGCACCCAAATCAGGGTTTAACGACCTGGTAACCAAGAACGTGGCCGACCAACTGGGATTGAAGGGAATCCTTGGCTACAAGGATAACGCCGATATGCAGAAAAATTTCGATGAGCGCACCACCCTGGCCGGCGTCATTTACCATGATAATACCCAAATAGATCCACCCAAGAGTCTATCCATTTCGATACGTTTCCCGAGTGAATTTCGCACCATAAAACCATTCCACACCGAGGAACGCCTCTGGCTGACACGGTGCGCGGGCGCCATCCGAAAGAAGCAGGACCATGCCAAGGACTCTGAGACAAATGAGGATCTCTATATACGCGAGGGATTCCTGCAACTGCAGCATCATGTATTCCTCCAGTGGTTCTACCAGCTGAAAACAAAATATCCCCACACATACACGGAGCCCCAAGTGAAGGTCTTCAATATACGACTAAAGGCGGCCAATTCACCCTGCGTCATGATGACCCTGGTCCGGATGCCAGCATTTCTCTACAATTTCCTGTATCTGTTGACATTTTTGAACATTATCAGGGTGAGTATCGGCTGAGTGCGTATCGGTTCCTGGCTATCGATAATAATTTCACCAAATCACAGAACATCGCCGGTCAGCTGGAAGATGGCGTTATGGTCCATCAGTGGCACTATGGATTCTCTTTCTGCGCCCAGTACTCCTGTTTGTTTTTGGTGTTAATGGCGCGATTGATACTGACCGGACTATGTGCCCTCATTGTTTTAATTGTAGGTTCCAATTATGCATTTCACATCCATCTCCACTTGTTAGCATAGCTATCGATAGAAGCCGCGTTTGGCCACACTGGCTCCGGTTCTGGGTCCATTTGTCAAACATCGCTAAACTATCGATAGGCTATTTTGAATCGCTTAATCCGTTGTGCCTCTTTTCTGTTCAAACAGGTATTTTGGGCACTTTTGGATAACTCCAATGCCTATCAGGCGATGAGCGACACAATATTTTTCTTATTTATCTATTACATGGAGCTGATACTAACCGCCATGGTGGTGGCCAAACTATTTGTCAATCCCACCAATTGCGTGCTCTTTGGCCTGGTGATCTGGCTGTTCTCGTATGCGGCATTTGGCTTAATTCTGGAGTGCTATTGGGACGTCCGCCGCCACTATGTTGGCTTCATATTGCTGGCCTTTTTCAACACGCAGATCAGCTTCTGCATGCAGCTCTCCCATCAGACCATCTACAATCGCGAAGATGTTGAGGAAGCCGACTATCTCCTTCTGTATCTCTCGGCATTGGGCTGCGCGCTCATCTATCTGCTGATCTTCATCCTGGTGCAGTGGCGCGCCCCCGGCCGAATGCTGAGTCGCCGTGTCCTGCGCAACAAGCCGCGCGTCGACAAGCCCTCCTCCGACGCCCCAGTCTTCGTTGGCCGATCGCCCAGTTGGCACAATTTCGAGTTTGTCGACCCCAACAGCGAGGAGCTGATGCGCGTGAAGCATGCGAGCACTTCGCATCGCGAGTCCGAGCAGAAGATCCTGAAGAACATCTCGCTGCGCGTGTACAAGGGCGAAATCCTGGTCATACTCGGCCACATTGGCTCCGGGAAGCTGACGCTGCTCCGCCTGATGGCCGGCCTCAAGTTCCCGCTGCGCGGCAGTGTCGCGGTGCTGGACAACAGCTTCACGCCGAAGGGCGCCAACCGTCGACTGGTGGACTTTCGCTTCGACGAGCACGGGCTGAGTCGCCACTTGACCGTCCAGCAGACGATCGAGTATCATGTGCGGCTGAAGCTAAAGCGCGACGACGAGGATCGCTTCAAGATCGAGAAGCGCAAGTGGCTGGCCATACTCGATCAGCACATCGAGAGCCGCAGCACAAAGATCGACCAGCTCAGCTATGCCAGCAGACGCTTGGTGGCTCTCTGCTGCTGCCTGGCGGGGAACACACAGATCGTGATCCTGGAGGAGCCCACGCTGAGGCTGACTGGCTCCGAGGCGCAGACCTTCTGGGCGATTGTCAACCAGGAGAAGGACACGCGGGCCTTTGTGGTGGCCACCTACAGTGTGGGCGAGGCGGAGCATGTGGCCGATCGTGTGGCCATCATGAATCTGGGCGTCCTCGAGGCCAACGGTACACCCTTCTTTCTGAGGTCAAAGTTTACTGGCACCCTCGACATGATTGTGACCAAGAAGCCGCACATACCCGCCGAACCAATCACCGACTTCATCAACCAATTCCTCACCCGCGTCCAGCCGGACAACGAAATTGGCGACACCCTGGCGTACAGAATCCCAATTTCGAATCGGTCGCGTCTGCAGAAGCTGTGCCTCCATTTGGAATCGGATCGGAATAGATTGGGCATCGACTATTTTCGAATTCTGGGCACCGAACTCTCCGACACGTACATGAAGCTGGTCAAGTCGTTTCGTTTGCAAAAGCAGATCATTCCGGATGTCAGTAAGTATCAAAAGTATCCTCCATCGCGATCCAGTTCACAAGAACTGGAACTGAAAATGGATCCCGCTCACTCAAGGCTGATCCACGATCAACTCACGCGCTGGTCACACTATGCGCGCGCAATGCAAATGGAGCGCGCAGTTTAAATAAATTAATTGATATCCCTCCCATACAGCCCAAACGTTCAAGTACCAGGTGGTCTCGGAGAAGCAGCTTAGACGCCAGCGCATACGGGCCATGCTCTACAAAAAGCTGATCCATACGGCACCCAATGTCTGGCCGATTATCATGATCTTCACCAGCTTCATACTGATAGCCGTCATTGCCAAGCTGTCCATGCTGCTGGATGTGCCCGAGGTGCGTTCGAATGAGATCAAAATAGGCTTCAGCAGCGGCGCTGATGTGAAGAATATGCCGGATATTAAGAAATGCGGCTACGTGGACATACAATCGCTGACCGATAGGCATCTGTACAAACGGGAGGTGAACATGATGAGTAGTTTTACACGGAAATCGTTTGCATGCAAAAAGGGTCGCTATCGCACTGATCTCAAGAAAATGAACGAGCTCAATAGCTTGGGGGCCATCGAACGGGATGGCGAGCAAATAATGAATGGCTACATCACGCAGGACGTGTTCCATTCGGCACCAATGATGCTCAATCTGATGCACAATGCGATACTCAAGTAAGAGTCTATGGAGCTATAGAGCAGACATTATTAAGCAGATGCGATATTAATCCTTCCTTCCGTAGACTCGCCTATCCCGATTCGAATGAACATTTCACTTTGATTACCAATAACCCGCTGCCCACAACGCTGAGCATGAAGATCAATTTGATAGACAATAAGATTGCGCACATCAATGCTCCATTGGCATTGGGCTGCATCCTGCCGCTGGCCGTCTCTGTGTTCATTATACCGCTCGTGGAGGAGCAGGTGCAGCATTTGAAGGACCTCCAGGTGATAGCCGGCCTGGGCATGCCCGTCTATTGGGGCGTCAATATGTTTTGGGATCTATTCACCTACACGATCTATGCGGTGATAATTGTCGTGATCATGGCCGTGATGAAGATCGGTGGCTTTGGTGCCTATGAGAATCTGCTCGTCCTGATGCTGATGACCATCTACGGCTTTGCCGCCCTCACCCACACCTATGTGCTGTCGTTCTATGTGAATGCCTCGAGGATCAGAGGCTTCCTCGCATCGCTCCTGCTGCACGGCACCACGGGCATTGTGCTGTACATATTCTTTTGGGATGTGGCCAACAGCAATGACATCTTCTATTTCGGGGCCTGTCTGTTTCCGGGCTTCTCGCTGCTCGACGGCATTAGCAACATTTACGCACAGTGCCTGGAGGAGTCGCTCTGCCAGGACAAGTGCCGGAAGACGCCCAGCTGCACAAAGGAGAACATGGCCGAAATGGTGCCCAATTGTCATTGTACGTACAACTCGGACCACTTCTTCTGTGGCATTTTCCAGAGATCACCACTTTTCCGCTTTCCCATCAGTTCATTCGTATTTCACTTGGAGTTCGCCGGGCACCATTATGCCAGCCATTGTGTATATGTTCATCTCGTGGTTGTTTGGCGTCCTGCTGATCTTTTGGATTGAATTGCATCGCAGGGAGAAGAAGTACCATTCGTCCCGAGAGTAAGCAAACTGTGACTGTGACCCTTCCGTTGCCGGTTTAACCTTTCCTTTAACCTTTCAGCCTGCATGATATACGTACGGCCACATATCCCTTCGATGATGCCGATATGGCCGATGTGAAGCTCAAAATTGCCGAATCCGACATGACCAAGTGCAAGCAGTCTGTGTTTCTGGTCGATCAGGTGGAGGCCAAGATACCCGCGACAGGAACCCGTGTGAACACCGTCTCCTTTGCTCTGAACAAATACATGAGCATGGGCATCTATGGGCGCCGAAACTCCGGGAAGAGCCATCTGATCCGTCAGCTGGTGGGCATCGATGGCTTTGCCTTTGGCGAGATCTATGTCCGGGGACTGGACCTCAAGCTGGACACCGACAAGATATGCACCTACATGGGCTACTGTCCGCAGCATCGGGGCCTGCTCATGGAACTGACGCCGCGGGAGCACATTCGACTGCTGTGCATGATCCGGGGCGTGCCGGAACAGAAGATCAGCGAGAAGATGCACGATCTGTGTCTGATGCTGAACATGACCGGTTGGATGCATCGCAAATGCGGCAATCTGACAGCCGAAAAGCTACGCAAACTGAATGTGGCCCTCGCTCTGGTGGCCTACAACAAGATACTCGTCCTGGACGAGCCGACCTTCGGTCTACCGGGTACGACACGCGATGAGATCTGGAACATACTGCGCTACATACGGCACTGCGGCAAGACGGTGATATTTGCCACCAACGATGAGCTCGAATGCAAGAAACTCGGCGATTTCATCATACTCCTGCACGACTCCGAGATGGTGTCCCTGGGCAGCCTGCACTATTTGCGCTTCAAGTACAGCACCGGCTTCTATTTGGAGGTGCGACTCATACGGGATGGCAAGACCCTTGCCGAGACCCAGGAACAGTAAGAACCGATCGATGATTTCTTTCGCTTATATTTAATATGTGAATATCCACACAGTTTGCGCAAGGATATGGAGAATTTGGCTAGATTTGTGAACTTCTTGCATGACAAATCGGAACTGGTGTAAGTATTATATATGTATATAGCTGTAGCTGTATCTTGCTAAATTTCCTGCGAAGAGAAAGAGAGAGAGAGAAATGGCGAAAATCTAGTGTTCGTAGCCGTCTGGCCAAATGATGTTTTCCAACACCCAACAATCGACCATCTCTGCCGCAGCTCTGCTCCAATATGTATATCTCTCGCTCTCACTGCATGCCTTTCCCATAAGGCTGTCCTGTCTCTTTTTTTGCAGCTAATTTCTACACTCTGTTTATTCCGTAGCTCCCATTCAAATCACTGGCTTAAATACTTTGTCCCAGTGGGCGATATTGTCTATTCGTATTTGTATGGCAGCTTGGAGAAGAACAAGATGCGTCTGAATATCCAGGATTATTGCATTTATCAGGCGGATGTCAATAGTGTTATCGAACAGGTCCATGAGATGCGTTCAGAGCTGAAGCGTCGCATTAACTCGAATGGGCAATTGAATCGTTTCTCCCAGAAGGAAAAATCCCCCGGCAAGGGCAAAGACAAAAACAAGAAGTAACCTAACCTACACAAAAACCACAAAAGATGAATTTTTAAATTAAGGAAAATTGGGTCAAAACCAATGCATATACCATACCATACATATCCTTGAATTTACATACATAATATACCTATACATATATATTTAAGAAGCCATTGTCCTTAGGCTGTCCGGCTGCCCGGCTGTCTGGCTGATTGGTTGGGTTTTTCATAATTAACGATTTTTCCGTGGAAACGCACGTGTCTGGCTGCATAATTAACAATGTGACTGGGAATTTCTACCAGCCCTACTGCCGCCATGTGGCCAGAGAGCCCAGACCCCCACTAGCACATTTTCACTTACAAGTTTAATAAATATTTAATTTCGAACAATAGCAAATGAATTTCTGTGTGCGTGGTGGCATTTTCAAATTGAAATTTGAATGCAGCTTCAATCGATAAACGATAGCATCCTCTCATTCTAACCAAACTGCTCTCACGTAATGTCTCTATGATTATTTTTTGTATATTCCGTTTTACTACGCCACTTCGTGTTGGTTGCCATTTGCCTCCCCGCGCGCGTCTCGTCTTGTTCGGCAACAGAGTGTCGTAGTTTTTCTCTCTCTCTCTCTCTCTCGCTTCTCGGCCTGCTTCTCTATTTCTCTACTGGGCTCCGAGAGTTCAGCAGTTGTGTTTTTGGCGTTAGAAGAACTTCAAAAATAAATTTTAATCTAATATTTTAGCAAACACAAAATCAGTGTTTTTTTACTCGATCGCGTGCTTCGTCCGTGTGTGTTCGCGTTTGTTTGTTTGTGTTCGTGTTTGTGTTTGTGTGCTGTGAGAAACAGCTGTGCGCGAAAGAGTAAAGCAACGAAAAAAATAATCCATAACCAGAGTGCAAAAGTCCTAAGAATAGAGCTCCCTTCCGCCCCTCGCCACCTCCTCCTCCTCCTCATCTATTCTTCTCCCACTCTTTCAACCTTTTTGGTGAATGGAATATCGTACAATTCTCGCCGCTAGGGCCATCAATGACGACGCAGATAACGGAAGTGCAACTGGATAACTGTAAGGAGATAAAAAAAACCTTGCATGTGTATGTGTGTGTGTGTATTTTCTGCCGGTAAAGTGTAGCTGGTTATGGAGGGGGGGGGAAGGGATGGATGCTCAACATGTTTCGAAGGCCAAGGGCATGGCAAGGGGTACAAAATGCATATGAATGTTCATATAAGTGTTTGCATGAGTATATAAGTATATATTTTCAGTGACGGCCGCCAAAAAAAAAATAATAATATAAAATGTCTGTAAAACGGTGCATACACACACAGAGATATATTCGTCTCCCGAAGGGGCATGTGTGTTGCATGCGCATTTGCCATGGCGGTTGCATGCGTCAATCCATCCATCAATTAGAAATATCCCTCTCTCTCTATCAAGAGAGTAATGGAGATGCATATTGTATGTAGGAAGAGAGAGAGAGGCATACAGTTTTTCCATACGCATTTGTTCCTTCTGTTTCTGTTCGATTCGCTGACCAAAAGTTCGCCTAAACGAATGTATACAGACATCTCACTCCCTAGAGATTGTACCCTAATGCTATCATTATCAAAACGGAACCATGTATGGTTGCCAATCGCTGTTATACACGTGTATGTGAGCGGCAGCGCAGCAGCAGCAACAGCGCACTTTCCTATGCACATAAGATAAGGGTTGGGCTGATTAAGAACAAATGTCAAATGTCGTACATATATCCTGAAGTTGAAGGTTCAAACTTTAAAGGTAGCCGGTAATGGGCGATATAAGTGGGATTACGCAGCAAACCTAAGCATTTATTCAACTTTTACAATGACATTGCAAAAGCAGCAGCAGCAGTGGCAGAAAGCACACAGCCAATGGAAGAATAAATAAATATTTAATTGCGATTACACAGCGAGGCAGAGGGAGAGGAAGAGACTAATCTACTACTATTTGCCAATCAATTATGCACTAGTGTCGCAGACACCGATGACCACAGCCCATCGTTAGGAATAAATTGTTATCATTAAATCCCCCCCTCCCCTCACACACACACACACACACACACACACAATAGCAACCAATCGCTGTGCAAAATCAAACGCTTTGTACGGGTGCGCAGGGTTCACGGTTTTATTGGCCCTGCAATAACACTTCACTCCCTAACATATAGCAGAATATCGGGCCTTACAATCCCTATTATAACGTCCCACGACCAAGTCCACCAAGGGGTGAGTGCAAAACAATTCAGAATTATCTTGTGGAGTAATATCGGACGGATACGGCAGACGTAGACGTACTACGTAGAATTTCGCGAAGGAGTATGATTTTAAAGACCCATTTCCATGTGACTAAAACGCCGCAATAAAATTCATTCCACAAACCCCATGATGTTGTATGCCACGCGTGTCCGTTCCAGTATCATGGGTTTCGATAGTCCACCCTCCCCCTATCTGCAGTACGCGAAGGAGTTGCTTGGTTTTCTGAGTGCTACGGAAATCCATGATATATTGCAAAAAATTGCCAAGATATATGTATGGTAATATTTGGTAGGGATTTTAGATGGAATATCTACCAAAAATCATTAAAATTAAATGAAGATTTTTATAAGTTTCCCTGTCTTTTCCCCTGCCCTGTGGCAACCACAGTTGTCATAATCTGAAAGTAATATCTGGCAAAGCCTTAACTCGAAGAAGTATTACAAATCATCCAAATCGATTGAAAGGTGGGAGCTACTTTCACGGTGTTAAGGGGCATCTGCTAGTCGTTATCGTTATGCTCTACTGTTTTGTCCAGTGTGGGATCCATTAGATTAGCCAATCATTTGGAGAGATTGTAGTGCTATTCCTTTTATGCGTGTCACATGTCGGCTGTCAGGCGAGTAATTCTCATACATCTACTCGAATAGTATATTTATTAGTATTATTATTGCATCGACTTTATGATTCATCATGTTCGTAATATTAGTCATCAGTGGAGTGGTTCTGACGGGGTTTCTTTAAGAGTTCTCCGAATATTCATATCAGTCGTTCAGTCATAAGGGTGTCACACCTGCAGCGATATCAGTGTCCAGTGTCCCATGGAAAATATGTGTAAGCATGCAAAATATATTGTACATACATATGCATGTATCCTTCGAGCCGGATTTGAACCAGCGACCTATGGATCTCTGCTTTATGGCGCCATGGTGCCACACTTGCTCCGTCTACAGTCCACCGCTCTACCAACTGAGCTATCGAAGGCCTCTGTGACAGTCCGCTGACAATGCTTTCATTTGATTTCATTCATCTCGAGTCTTGCATTATTTATAGCTAAATATATGGCATAGCGCTTACCTTTCACTTTCCCCCCCACTCCCCTCCCCACCCCACTACTCTGCGCCGCGCAGCGACGCGCTGCGCGAGAGTTCAATGCCGACTGTGCCCCGTCCGTCGTTCATCCAGCAGACGGTCGTTGGAGCGCCTCCGCATGTGCCCCTTCGATAGCTCAGTTGGTAGAGCGGTGGACTGTAGATGGTGTGGTGTGGTGTTGCGGTGCAACTCGCAAACAGAGATCCATAGGTCGCTGGTTCAAATCCGGCTCGAAGGATGCGTACTTTTTTTCTTTCATTTTTCATCTTTTTTTCATTGAAAAACCGAGGGGAGTGTAGAGGAAATCCTTATCTTGTTGATTTTGTATTTTGGAGCATAGTTGCAGTTCTATGTATTACTTCGCTATATTAGCTATTATGAGTAGCTTTATAATCGAACAGATGTAAGATACTTAAGTTATGGAAAAAAAATAACTAAATCTAAAAAATATTTTGTTTTATAAATTTATTTTTAAATTTAAAAATGCCAATTTTCTATAGAAAAAGTCGGTTTACTTGGAAGCGAAATAATGCTATTGCATAGGAGTGTTATTTATCGATTTATTATCCACTTATTATTTAAGTTTATTCAGCATAAAAATATACTCTGAATTTCCATTACCCAATTCATTAAAATTCATTAAAATTTAATTGAAATTTCAAGAAAAATATTCTGGAAATTTCTATTTCACCTTAAATATTCTGATTTTTTATTGCAAAATGACAGATGTTATATTTAAACAATTGTTAGAGTAAAAAGAGGGGATATAACCAGTGAGGATATTACCCATTGGGTTCTTAAATCACTAAAAAAGGTTCCAAAAGTGAGTACAAATGTGGGATATATGTATGTATATGCTTTTTTTTATGGCAATATGAGAGTCACAAAACGTGCGTCCACTCGTATCAATATATATATGTCCATATAAATTTTATTGGATCTTGAGATAATACGAATAAAACTATGTCACAATAAATGATAATAAAATTTCGCAAGGCGATAAGGACAGGTGTTCTTCAATACTGAATAAACTCTGGTCTAGGATCGCCTTATCATTAACATTTCTTCGAAAGAAAGAAAGTTCTTATCAAAAGTAGACCGACCGAACGACCGCGCCAAACGATTTTGAAATCGCAACCATTATTAGGCAAGAAAACTGAAGCATCATCATAGTTTGGAATGTGGATCTACGATCTATCGATAACGAAAGCAATTCTCCAAAGGATATCCCCAGTGTCCACGCGTGCAGCCCGTATGATTCATTTATGGCGCCTCGTAATTGAAATATATATGTACATATATCTCTGTGGGAAAGTGCTACAATCTTTTACCAATAGCATTTACCAAGTAATATCGTCAAGCCAATAATTAACATGGATCGAACTCGAATGAGTAATACATTTAGAAGGTAAGGTCGGGGTGGAGCGGTGCGAGCGCCCTTATCCGATAAGCATGGGGACACATGTCGTCTGCTTGTTCGAGACTGGCACTCGCACTCGCACTCAATCGCCTTATCATCTTTTTGGCCTGGCCAAAACCGAACTACGAATTTATTTGCTTTATTGGCCCTCTATGGCCCGATGGCTGGCTGGCTGGCTGCCTGGCTGCCTGGCGGCTCTCTATCCGTTTCTATTGATAAAAATGGAGATTGCCTTGCCGTTTGGCTTTAGTTCTAGATAGTCCGCCCAACGAAACAGTCGAGTGTCCGTGCCCCAATCGCTCGCCGCCAAAAGTCTCCGCCCCCCGCCGTCCGTGCATTTTTGATTTACCATTGGTTCGCGTGCGCCCTGCTAACTGTTTTTTCTGGTGCGTTTTTGTGTTCTAGTGAAAGCCTTTAGGGTAAGTGTCGCCTTTGCCTCCGCCTCCGCCACCGGCACTGCTCGGCTTGATGGATTATCATATCCGTACAAATATTAGATATTGTATCTCCCAAAAACCCAGATGTCGACTGTCAGTTGTCGGCTGTCGGCTGACGCCTATTGGATTTATGCCACTCCGTTTATCTCTGTTTATTCCTGTTATACGAGTGTTTTCGTTTGTATTTTATTCCCTCCCTCCCGTGTGTGAGTCAGAGATGTGAGGAAATGCATACCCGTGGGATTGTCATTCATTGAATTCCAATCGATTTGAGTACTTTCTAGCCTTTTCTCCTTTCACTATTCAGTGTGTAAATACTACTCTTCCTTCGACTCTGTTCCATTGGCAGCAGGACATGGACATTCGCTGTACGAAGTTCCCATAAGTGAATGAAATTCATATATTCCTATATTACCATTATATTTACCTTCACGGATCAGTCCCTGTACGAATTTATCAAAAAAATGTTACCCTAAGCGAACGGCACCCACAAAGGGAACCAATTAATCCCATTAGCGATTTAAGCGAAATAATCATAAATAGCTGAGCTTATCGGTGCATTTGCCTCAGTTTTTTATTATTATTTTTTTTTATGCAATTCATTGTTAGATCAGCTCATTTCTTACATCGCTGCCAGCGTTCGCTCTGTGTTCGCTCTGTGTTCGGACTTTGCTCCCAACACACATTATAGCAAATGTTTATCACAAACGAAAAACCAGTTGCCACCAGCTTCGGGCGCCGTTTCGACTGATTCCGACAATGGCAGGGGATTACCATTATCGTCATCTAATTGAATTTGAATTGAAAGCTGATGTCTGAACAAATTGAGAGTTATTGGGTGAAATATTGCGAATATTAGGATTGAAATTGGGGACTATCCACAGAGGGGAATATTTTAGTTTACTGTCCAGATAGAACTCTGCAAGAAAGGTTTCGACCTTTTAATGTGGGCAAACTAGGAATAGTTTATGGAACATACGCGGTTCATTCCTGGTACGAAAATGCCCATAAGTGAATGACACTTTTGTGGATGATTCCCTGGCAAAACAAATGTTCATAAGTGAATCAATAAAGTATATCCGTGGTAAATATCTGTCGCGTGTTTCCACTTCATTTTAGAGCGTGTGTAAATACTTACAAGTACTTACTTGTAAATACTTAAATACTTACGGCAATTGCCGAGTGCAAACACGGCTAAACCCTGTAAAATGATTGCACATTTCGGAAATTTTTCCGTAGAATCGATCGCTGGAATAACTGTAACACGAGTAATGATTTATTTACATTCGTTTCGTTGGTTTATTGCCGCCCTATCAGGTGGATTTTGATTAGATAATGACAATAGATAATAGATAATTCCAACGCGTACAATCGGTCCATGTTTGAAGTTGACATTGAGAGAGGCCCATGACTTTCGAGATATAGAGACTTGAACTTGAAATTCCATTTCCCCAAGTATTTTCTATACAAATTTCCTCATTCTCTCTCTCTCTCTCTCTTAGAGCCCCACCGGATTTTAAACGATTTTAATGCTGAGATAAACTGAAAAAAAAAAACACAACCAAGTGAGACAAAAGCCCATCGAGCAGCGATGGCAAAGGTCACGAACTGGGACAAGTTCGTCCTTCTGCTGTGGAAGAACTGGACGCTGCAATGGAGCCACAAGTGGCAGATGGTCATCGAACTGGCGCTCCCAGCGATCTTCTCCCTGCTGCTAGTCCTCGTCCGCACTTTGGTCGACACCGAACCGATGCCTGACAAAATATACAATGTGATGCCAATCGATAATCTGGATCTTCTGAGGTGAGTTCTGGCCGCTCCGCCATGCGCTCTTCCATGCTTATAGCTTCCTGATGAGCAGCTTCCTGTATCAGCTTTTATCGATTGCCATTTCGGATATCGATTTTATGTTTATCGGATATCGATTTTTATGTTTGCCGGATATCGGATTTTATTGTATCGATTTCAAATTATGTTTATCGATTTATTTTTATGTCTTTAGATTACAGCTTATTCTTATCGACAGCTTTTTATGTTAATCGATTGCTTTTTAGGTATATCGAAAGCCTTTTATGTTGTGAGATTTTTATTTTTATGTTTATCGATTTCTATCGAGCATATATTTTATATTTATCGATATATGTTATTCAAGGACAATCGATAAATATGAAATGATCGACCAACATAAAATGTATGCAGTATTTATCGAGTATTCGGTATTTATCGATTGCATGTGAACCATATTTTCTTTCCTTCTTTTTTCTGGATGTTTCTGTTTTTTCCTCTTTTCTTATGATTAATTTTTTATCCACAGTATTTCTCTTGATGTCCTTTTTTCTTTCTCTGTGATTTCTTTCGCATTTCCAACTTTTTCTATGTTTTTCATTCCATTTCTAAATGAGTTCTATGATTTTTATGATATTTTTTTTTTTTTTTTCTATGATTATTTATTTATTTTTTGCTATACATTTCGTATGATTTCCTTTAACAATTTTTTATGTTTTCTACTTAATTACTTCTGTTTTTCTTGTATTTTCTATAATTTTCCTACTTTGCTAAATCTTTTCAATTATTTCTTGGCATTTTTCTACTAAATTACTTACCTTTTTTCTTTATTATTTCTATGATTTGCTTTTGCCATTGATTTCCCTGCTTTTTCTATATCTTTTCTGCGATTTCATTCAATTTTCCATATGAATTCTTCTGAATTTATCCGTTTTCCAAAGCTTTTCCTCCCTCTTCTCTGTTTTCAATAATTTCCTTTGCTTTCGTATGCTTTCTTCTGCCTGGTTTGAATTTTCAATGCTTTCTCTGCCAACAAGATCAAACTATATAATCTGTATGTACGTGTAAATGTGTAAATCTCTCATCTCTCGTTTCCGCCCCAGACATACGTTGCATAGTTCATCCTACCTTGGCAAACTCCTAGAGCTGATTGCACCCAACCGAAGGAGGTAATGAATCTGAAAATATCATGAAAATCAAACCTTCAAATTCCAGGGATATTTCCCAATGGAATTCCCTCTAACTCCTCATCTAACTTATCCTCAAGCAAAAGACTAATCCTCTCCAAAACTAAACCGTACCGTACCAATCGTGTGTCCTGTCCAACTGCCTGTGCCAGAAGGAACCCATAACTAACCACCCACTATCCCACTTTCTATCCCCTGTATTCCATCCTGTAGAAATAAAACCACATCGAATCTGAGCAATTTCCAATTTAAACTGTACTACTCCCCGTACAATCCCGTGCTGGATGCACTCGTCAACGAGACCTGCAGGGCATTGCAGCTGGAGGAATACCACTCGTCGGTGGATGCTGCCACATTGCAGTCGACTCTGGTGGCGGAGCGGGCCTTTGCGGGCATTCAGTTCAGCGATGATTGGTCGGGGATCACGGCGCTCCCGGACGACTTCAGTTTTGCCCTGAGATTCCCCTCGGAGCTGCGCACGGCCACGGTAGCGATAGCCAACACGTGGCTGACAATGCGCCTCTTTCCCACCATTGATTTGACGGGGCCGCGGAATGAGCCGGACGATGATGGTGGCATACCGGTGGGATATCTGCGAGAGGGCTTCCTGCCCCTGCAGCATGTCCTGTCGATGAGCTATCTGCGCCAGAAGGCCGTGGAGCTGTCGCAGAATGTCACCCTGCCGGAGGTGGTGATGCAGCGATATCCGTTTCCGGCCTACATCTACGATCCCCTGCTGGAGGGCATGTCCTCGATAATGTCGCTGATCATCCTGCTCAGCTTCATCTATCCGTGCACGTACATCACGAAGGTAAGTGGCTATGCCGCGACGGGATTGACCCGCTCTCACCACTCACCTCTCACGGCATATCAATCACTTGCAGTATATCACCGCCGAAAAGGAGAAGCAGCTCAAGGAGGTGATGAAGATCATGGGCCTCAGCAATTGGCTGCACTGGACCGCCTGGTTCGTCAAGTCCTTCATCATGCTGACCATCTCGGCGATCCTCATCTCCATTCTCGTGAAGATCAACTGGACCGAAGACGTTGCCGTCCTAACCAATGCAAATTTCACTGCCCTGGTCTTCTTTTTCATGATCTACATCATTGCGAGCATCTGCTTCTGCTTCATGATGGCCACGTTCTTCTCCAGGGCCAGCACTGCGGCGGCTGTCACGGGTCTGATCTGGTTCATCGCCTACATCCCATATTCGTTTACAATCAACACGTACGATGATCTCAGTCTGGGCGCGAAGCTGGGCTGGAGCCTGATCTCGAATACAGCCATGGGCTTCGGCATTAAGCTGATCCTTGGATTCGAGGGCACGGGCGAGGGTCTACAGTGGAGCAATTTCTTCACCCCCGTGTCCGTCGACGACACTCTGACGGTGGGGGCTGTGATGCTGATGATGCTCGCCTCCTGCTTCATTTGCATGACCATCTGCCTGTATGTGGAGCAGATAATGCCAGGCAGTTTTGGTGTCCCGAAGCGATGGAATTTCCCCTTTACCAAGGAGTTTTGGTGCGGCGAAAGGGAGTATATGGGTGTCGCAGATATGCCCGCCAATGGGGTGCTGGACGAGAGTCGCGATCCGAATGCCTTTGAAAGGGAACCGGAGGGCAAACACATCGGTCTACAGATGCGGAATCTGAAGAAGAAGTTTGCGGACAAAATGGTGGTCAAGGGTCTGTCGATGAACATGTTCGAGGACGAGATCACAGTCCTGCTCGGACACAATGGCGCTGGCAAGACCACGACCATATCGATGCTCACGGGCATGTTTCCGCCGACCAGTGGCACGGCCATTCTCAATGGCAGCGACATACGCACCAATATCGAGGGGGCACGCATGTCCCTGGGTATCTGTCCGCAGCACAATGTCCTCTTCGATGAGATGAGTGTCGCGAATCACATTCGCTTCTTCAGCCGCATGAAGGGGCTGCGGGGCAAGGCCGTCGAGCATGAGGTGAACAAATACCTGAAGATGATCGAGCTGGAGGACAAGGCCGATGTGGCCTCATCGAAGCTATCGGGCGGCATGAAGCGAAAGCTCTCCGTGTGCTGTGCCCTTTGCGGCGACACCAAGGTGGTGCTGTGCGATGAGCCCAGCTCTGGCATGGATCCGTCCGCTCGCCGACAGCTGTGGGATCTGCTGCAGCAGGAGAAGATCGGTCGGACACTGCTCCTCACGACACACTTTATGGACGAGGCGGATGTGCTCGGCGATCGCATAGCCATCATGTGCGATGGCGAGCTCAAATGTCATGGCACATCGTTCTTTTTGAAGAAGAAATATGGCTCGGGCTATCGACTGGTAATTGATCATGACGAAGATCGTATCTTGGCATATCCTCATTGATATATTCTCCATTTTTGTCCTCAGATCTGCGTGAAGCGCGACAACTGCGAGACGAATGAAGTGACGGCCTTGCTGCAGAAGTACGTGCCTGGACTGAAGCCCGAATGCGATATTGGAGCGGAGCTGTCGTACCAATTGCCGGATAGCTATTCCTCGAAGTTCGAGGAGATGTTCGGCCAGCTGGAGCAGCAATCAGATGAGCTGCATCTGAATGGCTATGGCGTGGGCATCACCTCCATGGAGGAGGTCTTCATGAAGGTCGGTGCCGAGAAGGATGCCGCTGGCAATCTCAAGGATGCCAGCGAAATAATGAACGGCGGCACTGGCTATGGCAAGGAGGACAATCATCACCAGGACAACGAATCGATTCAATGTAAGCAAGGATTGATCGATCGAATCGAATCGAATCGGATGATAAGCTCTATTAACTATTTCCAGCCGATGGCATCTTCTCCGAGAATCGTCGCCTGCTCCAAGGAATGAAGCTCCTTTCGAATCAATGGAAGGCCATGCTCCTCAAGAAGATCCTGTACACGTGGCGCAACAAGCTGCTGCTCCTCATCCAGAACATAATGCCCATTTTCTTTGTGGTTGTCACGATCCTCATCATCGAAACGCAGGGCACCTTCTTGGAACTGAAGCCCATCACCATGTCCCTCAAACAGTATCCTTTGGCTGTGACGGTGCTGGACAGGGAGAATCTCACAATCTCATCTGGCACACAGGGCGACCGCATAGCCACACAATATGCCGCCTTGGCCCAGTCCTATGGCTCGAACTACGAGCTGCAGGAAACGCCCGCACAGAAAAACTTCACGGAGTACATCCTGGAGCTGGGCAGGACGATACAGGTGCGGATCAATGCGCGTTATCTAACAGCGGCCACCATCAACGAGACGGCCATTGTGGCGTGGCTGAACAATCAGCCACTGCATACGGCGCCACTCACCGTCAATCTGGCACACAATGCCATTGGCATGGCCATCGATCCAAGCATCAAAATATCCGTGACGAATGCCCCACTTCCGTACACCACGGACACGCTTCTCACACAGCTCTCGACGGGCAATAATCTGGGCACCCAATTGGCCACCAACTTGTGCTTCTGCATGTGCTTCGTCAGCTCCATTTATATCCTGTTCATGATCAAGGAGCGCGAATCGCGAGCCAAGCTCCTCCAGTTCGTGGGCGGAGTCAAGGTGTGGACCTTCTGGCTGTCGCAATTCATCTGCGACTTCGTCACCTACATCCTTACAGCATTGATTGTGATCATCACGATACTGTGCTTCCAAGAGGCGGGTCTCTCGTCGTTCGGGGAGCTGGGACGTTACTTCCTGCTGCTGCTGCTCTTTGGCTTCTCGGCGCTGCCGTTCATCTACATTATGTCGCTATTCTTTAGGGAGCCCGCCACCGGGTTTGCCCGCGTCTCCATCATCAATATCTTCTGCGGAATGGCCCTGTATATTGTTGTTGTGGTGATGTCCTCGGATTTCTTCGATACCAAGGACACGGCTGATATTCTGGGCTGGATATTCCGCATCGTTCCGCACTTTTCGCTGGCCATGGGCCTCAACAAAGTGTACATCAATACAGCCACAAGGAATGCCTGCGATAAGGTGGGCCTGCCACCCATACTGCTGTGCGAAATGATACCCAAATGTTGCAGTAAGTGTCCTCCTCCCAACGATTATCTTGTTCATCATTTAACACATTTTATCGCCACAGATATGAAGCCATGGTTTGCCTGGGCAGAGCCTGGCGTTGGGCCCGAGACCACCTACATGGCCATAACGGGCGTTGTTTTTTTCCTCATAATCATTGTCCTGGAATTCCGAATCATCGGCGAGATCATCTACAAGATACGCAAATCGTTCACGTAAGCACAGAATCGCTCAGACTTCTCTCTATTTCTGTGCACAAAAGTTACCATAGTTTTTGTCTTTCCGCAGCAAAGCACCCCCGGCACCCGAGGAGGGTTTTTTGGATGATGATGTGGCCCAAGAGCGGGAGCGCATTTTCAATATGAGTTCCACCGAATTGGCCGCCAAGAATCTGGTGCTGGATCGTGTCACCAAATATTATGGCAACTTTTTGGCCGTCAATCAAGTGTCACTCTGTGTGCAGGAGTAAGTTTTCGTACCAGAATCGAACAATCGATTCTATATCGTTTATATATCGTCTATATAGTTTATCATGTAAATTCCTTAAAATGTGTCTTTCGCATGAAAAATTTAGCTGAATGTAGTTCAGAATCGAACTAATGTAGGGTTGTAATAGTAAAAATCGATTAAGAATCGATTCTAAGTATTCAATATTTCCCTGTGAACCATATGTTCTTTGAGAAAATTGAAATGTAGCTAAATGTAGTTCAGAATCGAACGATCGTTATGTTTTCAAAGGAACAATCGATATTAAATCGATAGGCTAAGATATTTTTGTGCAAAATTGTATCAACATCGGAGAACACCTATCATAGGATCAATCAATTTAAAATCCACTCTTAGTGGAAGGTTTCTGCATAATAATGAAAATAAGAATTGATTACTTATCGATTAGATTTGTGCTGGAAGTGGATGTGTGCAGCACACAGAAGAAAACGAAGCCTTTCCGATTCCATAAAGTATACATATATTCTTGATCAGCATCAATAGCACAGTCGATTATTGGTACAACAAAATATCACTGCGAAATGTAGTCAAATTAATGATTCTCTTGCCTCGTCTTTGCAGAGTCGAATGCTTTGGATTGCTGGGCGTGAATGGAGCGGGCAAGACGACCACCTTCAAGATGATGACTGGCGACGAGCGCATCAGCTCGGGGTCGGCTTATGTGCAGGGCTTGAGCCTGGAATCGGATATGAATAGCATATACAAGATGATCGGCTACTGTCCGCAGTTCGATGCCCTGCTGGACGATCTCACTGGCCGCGAGGTGCTGCGAATTTTCTGTCTGTTGCGTGGCGTCCAGGAGGGGCGGATCAAGCAGCTGTCGGAGGATCTGGCCAAGTCGTTTGGCTTCATGAAGCACATAGATAAGCGAACGGTCGCCTACAGCGGTGGCAACAAGCGGAAGCTGAGCACCGCCATAGCCGTCATTGGCAGCCCCTCGGTGGTGTATCTGGACGAGCCGACAACGGGAATGGATCCGGCGGCACGTCGCCAGCTGTGGAACATGGTCTGTCGCATCCGTGACTCGGGCAAATCGATTGTCCTCACCTCCCACAGCATGGAGGAGTGCGAGGCTCTATGCACGCGCCTAGCCATCATGGTCAATGGGGAGTTCAAGTGCATTGGCAGCACGCAGCATCTAAAGAACAAGTTCTCCAAGGGCCTGATCTTAAAGATCAAGGTGCGACGGAATCTGGACGCACTGCGACAGATGCGACACAGCAGCAGCTTCACAGCGGGCACAAGGAATGCCGATGAGCAGACGGTGCCCGAGCAGATGGCACAGCAGAACATCAACCAAGTGAAGGAGTTTGTGGAGCGTGAATATCCACATTCCATATTGCAGTAAGTGCCACACTTCTATATAAATGGTGGAAACCCATTCTGTAAATGTTTTCTTTTTGCAGAGAGGAATATCAGGGCATTTTAACATTCTACATTCCATTGACGGGCGTCAAATGGTCGCGTATATTTGGGCTAATGGAGACCAATCGTGAGGATCTGAATGTCGAAGACTATTCGGTCAGTCAGACCACATTGGAGGAGATATTCCTTGAGTTTGCCAAGTACCAGCGCGAGGATACGCGGGCCCAACAGTGAGCGCTCACCACACGCATACTAGTTGTTGCTAATCCTCCTTTCTGGCTTTTATAACTTTTGGGCTTTTTATTTAATGCACCATCAGACCAATATCGAGAATCAACGCCATGCCACGCCACACACTCATTTTTCTGTCTCATGCATCACCATACATCACGAATGCACAGGAGCAGGAGCCCCGTTTATCATCTGGCATTTTAAAACCGTGATCTTTCTTTGTAGTTTTCTTTTAGTTATTTTAGTAGTGGCTAATCCCAATACTTTCCCTCCCATCTTTTCTGACACCAACCAACCAACCAACCAACCAACTAAACAGCAGCTAACTTTTCCCGCATGGCTAGTAGACTTATCTTGTATTCTGCTATTTGCTGTCCTATATCGATAATCATATTGCTAATGATAATGTATTCCAATGTAATGTTTTTGTTCCCAAAAAAAAAAAAAAACAAAATGCAGCCAAGGCCACATCTCAAAGTTGAGAAAACTATGCAAATCCCTTCTAGATAATGAGTATTGAATGAAACCAACTACCTAAACGGATCTAATCGGATCTTCTGTGACCTGATGCCTGTGAAACACAAAATAGTTTCTAAGACTCTTAACAAAACGAAATCCAGACAAAAGATAATGCAACGTGAATGCCTTGTTACCTTGTGATCTACTAGCGAAATTACACACCTAACAAATAACATAACAGAGAGATCTATATATATGTATATAGTATAGGTTTATATTGTATATCGTATAACGTATCTGCCTGAAATGCACGATAAGTTCCACAGATTTGTTTGTATCATTTTATCATTATTGTTTTTTTTTGTTTTTTGTTCTGCCATCAAAAGTATTCATCACTAAGGTGCACAACAGAATCGGCAGTTTACCTTTTTAGCTTTAAAGAAAAATCAACTCGATGTACTTTGATGTATTTTTTATTATGGATGTTTGTACTTACGATTTCGGGGGGGTTAAAACCAAACTGTAAATACTATAGTTGCAATTTTACTGTGAAACCTGAGCGATAATATTAATGTGTAATAAACGGATATAACTTATAAATTCTTAATTGTTTTTGGGTTTCATCGTACCTTTGACATTCTTTGGACAATTTGAAATAATGAATAATCTTTTTGTTAAGAATTAATGCCACTTAAGAAATTAATTCGAAAAATACGACCACACCAAGCAAAATAATATTTAAGAAAAAATTCAAAGTTGAGGAAAAATTAAAAATGGCTGAAAACTTCAACATTGCCTCGATATATCTTCAGGTACAGTCACGACACGAATGCAAAATCCTATGAAAGATCATAAAATGTTCCTAATATTTTGATATTGGCGCTGTAAATCCCGAGGGAAAAATATGAACGTGCGCAATGTCACCAAGTCGTGGTTCTTGAACTTTAGCACATTCGAAGTATGAGTATGTCATCTACCCATCCAGACCTACAAAATAGTTGTGAGCCTCGAGCCAAAATCACTGTCGTCCAGTGTTATAGAAAATCCTTTCGATTATAGTATATTCTCGTTCCATTCTAATTGAAATCTGAAGGAATTTGTGATCTCTTGCAGCTATATTTTTGTTTATTTGTTTATTTGAGCAAAGCTCTTTCCGTAATAAAACCCATAAAACATAAATGTAGAGCAAAAGCAATGTATGTATTTTTTTCCCCAAACTGTGCACAAATATATAATTAGAAAGCCAATGGAATGTTCGTTAGATTGCATTAGACTTTCGTAATGGTCGTGGGGGTATACCTTCGGCTGCCGCGATCAAAGAGATAGACATGCAGGCCCATGACCATATTGCGGGTAATGAAAAAGTCCTCAATATTCAGTTCAAAAGTGTCCTTGCGAAGGCTGAAGAATATCTGCGAGAAGGTGGTCGACTCCAATGGCAAATGGAAGATCATCGAGTCGCTCTGTTCATCGCTAAATGGGGAAAAAGGGGGGAAAGGGGAAATTACGAAATTAAATTTAAGGCACTTCCACTCCACTTACTGGAGCGTTGCTCCGTGGAACTTGAGATCCATGAACGAGGACAGTTTTTTGTGCGGCGACATGGGTATCTGGCCGATGCGATTCCATGTGCTGCGCGAGAGACTGACATTCGGATTGGCCTTGCGCTTGAATCGCACCTCCACCTGGTAGCCTTCCTTGTAGTTGTCGCTCAGCTCCTGATAGCACCCGATGGCCCACAGCCGGCCATCGTATAGGACGGGCGTCCGCTGGCACAGCCGCTCGCTGTCCAGCGGCAAGAGGCTGGTGTACAGAAAGCTACTGCCACGCGACTGCATGTACGCGGTGATGGTGAAGATCGTTCTCTTGCCCGCCGGATCGATGCCAGCCGGCACCCCATCCACGCAGATGAATGGCGGAGAGTCGAGAATGGCCAGGGCGAAGTGCAGGCGGCGCCACTGGCCCGTGGTGCAGAACTGAATGGGCAGATTGCAGCAGCTCTGGAGACCCATCATCTGCATCAGGCCCTCGATCACCTCTTTGGCCGTGTGGCGGTAATGGCCCTGGAGCAGGGCCTGGATGTACATTAGCTCCATGGGTGTGAACTCCCCAGGCAGGGGGTCGTTCTGCGGACAGTAGCCCATCCTACGATAGCACTTGAGGCGCTGACGGGCCATGGAGTAGCCCCTGACCCAAATGCGTCCACAAGTGGCGTGCATTTCCTGCATCAGGAGCTTGAGGAGGGTCGTCTTCCCAGAACTATTGTAGCCATTGATGGAGACGCATTCGGTTCTGCGATCAAAAGATGATGATGACCATCGATACGAGGATGACTATCGGTAATTATCGATATCACTCACTTGCCTATGCTTAGATCTAGACGATCGATGAGAAAGTGCTTCTTGCGGCGTTTCCCCAAACTGCTGATGATCACGGAATACTCCTCCCGATCCGACTGTGTCATTTGGTCAATGCGATGCTTCTCTCTGATGACAGAGGCATCCACAGCCGGGGCATCTTTGAGAGTGGGCCTGGGCGTAGTGTCCGACGAACTGCGACACTCTTCGGGAATTTTGCACCTGCAGAAGCCATAGGCGAGAATTGTGTAGTATTCCGTGAGCTCAAGGGCGATAGAAAGCAGTATAATGTGCACCAGCATCATTGTGGCCTCAAAGGCGATGCCAAAGTCCTTCATAAAGTAGCGATAGGTAGCTAGAAAGAGAGGATAACTATTAGAGGATATCCTTCATGATGGGATAACGGATCTCCTCTCCACTCAACTGCAACAATTGGGAAGGCTATTGCAATGCATGACCTTGCTGGATTGAAACGCCACATCCGGATCAGAGCAGTACAGTCTATACTCGTGTATCGTGAACAATTTATAGACCATTTCGGCCGAGGTATATTGCATGTGAAGTTGAAACAAATCGGGCAGATTCTTTATATCACTCGTTACCACAATATTGAACATGACAATACCCAAGGCGTGCCACAGACAGATAATCACAAAGCCACGCAGCGGATGGCGAATTAGCTCCGATACCAGATAGGTGGTCAACATCACGGCCAGACCCAAAAGGCTGAGTGTCAAAGAAAGGTAAACTAAAGGAAAATCAAGTCAAAATAAATGAAAAGTCTTGGAGAACATGAACATGGGTTGAGAATGAGAATGAGACATAGCCCACCGTAAAAATAAAAATCATGATGTGGATGCACATAGATGGCCACACAGATGATCACACAGAGCATCAGGATCATGAGAATGACTAAGTCAAAGATGATATAGCCCAGCCAGAAGGTGTGAACCCTTGCGCCAGCCAAAAACTGCTGCTTCTTCATCGTGCTGGCCCGCTCCCGAATGAGAAACATCGAGATGCTCGGCAGCACGAAGCTCACAACGAACGTGATGTTGATGGCCAGAAGGCTGCCCAAGCTGAGCGACGACTGGTTGAAGGTGTTGAGATTCGTTTGGAAGGGCATTGGCCACAGGGTCACATCAATGGTGGCCTCCTCGTCGACGGTTTGTCTGTGAAAGGGATCGCAGAATTAAATACAAAAACAGACGTAGAGGCTGAGGCAGACAGCTAGCTGATGATACCTGGCCACCGCATTGTGCACCGCATTCAGGCTGAATGGGGCCGTATGCAATGGTATATTGTTGAACCATGCCGTCACAACCTTGTCGCTGAATGTTGCCCCAAACATGTAGCGGAAATTCAGATTCTGTGTGAATTCGTTCTGATGTAGCAAGTGGGACTTGCCGTCCGTTTCCGTGGTGAGGAGGTGAACATGTCCGTCGTACCAGTAGAGCAGCTCCGTGTAGAAGCCATACATTCCGGGCACATTCTTGGTATCCTGGGTGAGGATCTCCGCAAAGGCCTCTATGGTTGGCAGTTTCGTGAGGTTAAACGTCAGCGGTTGCAGCGTATAGTTCTTTCCGAATAGGAGAATGGCTGAAAAGGTGCAAATGAGGGCTATAGCGAGAACCAAAGCATCCACTATCCGGAGAATCCATGATCGCCGGGCCACAATCCATCGCTTGTAGAGAAAGGCCCATATATGCAGGACAAACAATCGCATGCCGGTAAGCTTTTCTTTCTGGCTGACAGCCGCCAGAACGGCATAATAGTCCTCAACGACGAGGCTATGATCGTTGATCATCTGCCCGCCGCCCTCCAGATCGTTTTGCTCGCATCCGAAACGAAGAAAGATCTCCTCCATGGAAGTGTCCCTTATGCGAAAGCTCACGACATCGAGCTGATCCATATTCTGCTCGAGTTCATCCAAAAGGTTTGCGAACTGATCCTCGTACTTGTTTTCCAGGACAAACGTCACCTTCAGCCCAATATCACTCTCGATGGTCAGGTGTGGCATGTATGCGTTCAGCATTGTGTACAGTCTATTGATGTCGCAGTTCTTGCCTTTGACGCAGATCTACAAAGCGAAAGAGAGGGAGAGAGAGAATGGAATGTACTCGAAAGATTCACGGGCGAACGATCGATGAGAGATCGATAAGGGAACGATTAGGAATCGATTAGAAGCTCATGAGAGATCGAAAAGAGATCGATGCGATTAATGGGAGATCAATGAGATGTTGGAGGCAACGATGGGAGATCGATAACAAATCGAGTAGTAACCGATGAGAAATAAGTACGGGAGCGATGAGATGGGATCCATAATTATTGATATTGTACAAATTGAAGACACATCGATAATACATTTATAAGAAATTGATGTCTTATCTTATATTATAGACAGTGTAAATATCGATATTTATCGGTCGTTATGCGATCGATATAAAATCGATATTATTCAAATACATAGGATATCGATAATATCAAAATTGAAGAGTGATCAATGAGATCCATAAGAAATCAATGAGAGATCCATAAGAAATCAATCAGAGATGCATTTGATATCAATGATCGATTCACTTACCAATCGATAGCCATGTCCGTACATATTCTTCAGAAAAGTCCTAGTGCCAGTGCACTTGAGTTCTCCATTTGCCATGATCGCCAGACGATCGGCCATTGTCTCCGCCAAAACGGTGGAATTTGTAACGAGAATAATGGTGCGTCGCGACTTCTCCTCGTTGATGAGGGCCCAGATGAGCGACTGTGTTGGCTTGTCCAGATCGGAGTGTATATCATCGATCAGGACGATGGAGCAATCCCCCAAGAAGGCGCAGCACACACTGAAGAGACACCTCTCTGGGACACTGAGATGCCTCACCTTGCGGCTCTTCAGATGGGTGATCTTCATCGCCTGCATGTAGAAGTTCGCCTGTGCCGCAATCAGGCCGCGATCGTGCATGCCCCGCACCTGGCAAACGAAATGGATGTGATCGATTACACTCAGATCGAGCAGCAGGAGATCGTTGTTGAAGGCGACACCCAGCTCCGCAGAGGCTGCCATTCGTTCCGTTTCAATGTCATGCGTGGAGATCATGACCGATCCCCGATTGGGATTCAGCAGACCAGCGAGTATACGCAGCAGCGTCGTCTTTCCACAGCCATTGTGACCCATGAGGATGGTCACTTCGTTCTCGTAGACATTCCATGTGAAGAGATTGAGGGCCGCATGATCGCTGCTACCGAACCGCTTGCACAGTTTCTTGATCTTCAGCTTGAAGCGTCGATGCGATGGCTCCACTTCGTAGATCTTCGTGGAGTTCACCCCAATGGTGGTGCCCTGGTGCGTGAAACTCTCTGGACGCTCGTTCTCAAAGTCATCGGGCATGCTGCCAGCCCGCGTATGACGTTTCATTCCCTTGTTTGCCATCTCGGTGGCATTCCACATGTCCATGTAGAGGCCAATTACGCAATACACCAATGTTGCGATCGCGAACACCCACGAGCACTTGGCGACACTCATTGGTTCGGTGGAGAAGATCAGCTCGAATCCGCGGTCATACCACTCCTTGTGGAAGATCAGCTCTCGCTCCACCAGCGTCCCGATCCCTTTGGCCAACACACAGTTGGGCAATGCATAGGACATGTAGCGAATGACCTGCAGATGATTCTCTGGATTGTTCCACAGCACAAAGAAGGGCATGTACGTGACGATCCACAGGACAGTCAGCACGTGGACGGCATTCAAGGGATGCTTAAAGAACGCAGAGATCATCATTGTCAACGCATTCGACGCTAGACTGTACGAAACGAGAATCAGTAACAGAATATGCCAGGGGGTCTCCGTAAGGACTCCATGGTCAGTCCTCCAGTGCACCTAAAAATTGAATTTAAATACATAACATATAGATCATAAATAGCTAAAAATCGCTAAAAATCGATAAGAAATCGAATAATATAAAATAGATGAGAAATCGATAGAAAACTGATGAGAAATCGACAGTGTCGATAATTATTGATAGTATTGATAGGTATAAGGAATCGATAATAAATTGGCGAATATAAATATCGATGATATGTTTTAAAATTAACAAGGATTCGACAATAGTCCGATAATGAATCGATAATTATAAAATTCTACAGAAATCGATACTTCTTGATAGTGTAGAAATCGATAACTATCGATTAGCACTCTTACCTTGCATATCAGCGTAATCAACAAAGAGGTAAACAGCATATAGAAGACGCCCTTGATGTACCACGCGAAAAAGTGTATGGTATTCCCAATGTTCATATTGATCATGAACAAACGCAGCTGTGAATGCTTTTCAGTTACCACTTGCTAAAGAAGGAAACGTTTAATCCCAGATAGAGCTGGAGCTAGAGCTAATCGAAATATCGATGGATCTTACATAGATTAAGATTTGGGAGGGAAACAGGAAGCCAATGATGACGAGCAGGGCTAGAGCCCGATCCAAGTGGATCAACAGGGGATCCTGTTTGCGACCGATGATGGGAAAGCGACGCAGCTGGATTTCGGGCAGCGGCTGGGTACTGACAATCGCCAGGAAGGTCTCGCCAATGACCTTCTGCAGCATGATGTAGCCCTCGCGAACGTAGCCCACATAGCCGCCGCAGTATGGCCGATCGAGACGGTCCTGCACGGTGGCGGCCTGATCGTCCTCATAGTTCGTCATCCAATTGGCGCTGATGAAGGAGCTCTCATTGATCATCCGCAGTTCGCTGGGCACCAGAATCGTGTAGTTGAGCACCGGATGGATGTTGTCTTTTTGCACCAGCGATCCGTCAACGAAATCGTATGACATTTCGAAGGGCGTTTCATCGAAACAGATGCCAGCGAATAGGTACTTCCGTCGCATCTCTTCTTTCAGCTGTTCGCAGTTTTGGAACTTTTGCTCCTCCAGCGGCTGCAGTTTCGCCATGCTCTGTGCAATGATCTCACCGAATATATTGAACTGCTCGGGTGCCCAGCCAATCGCTATCTGTGGAATGAACGGGTTGTTCTCCCTGCCGTACTCTGTGGCGATCTTCTGGCGCTCCACCAGCGTGTCCATCGTCTCCGTCCAGCTACGCTCCAGATCGATCGGATCGTACACACTGTCCACCCGCATATCCACCTCCATTATCCATCGCATCACCACAGCGATGAAGCACAGCATTACAGGTGAAAAGACAATCCATAGCACCTCCCAGGGTCTGGACAATTGTATCTTGTGGTTCTTCCACGATATTAAAACAAATTTTCCTATACAGTCGCGTATGGTCATGGTATTTTTAATTTTGTTGGTATTTTTGTTTGTATTTTGTGAGGGAAAACACAACGACTGCTATAACGTACCCTACGTTATATGTACTATACTATCCTACGAGTATCACTAAAGCGCTTACATATCCCAGTGCCACAAGCGGCAGCAAGCCGAAGTCTTGACTGAGGGGCACGGCTGCATGAGGCATGACATACACCCGCAGAGAATTTTCATCCGAGAGTGGAAATTGTGTTTACACTTACATTTTGAAAGTAGTTTGCAAATATTTGATCTAAATATATTTTTTATATTTAAATTTCATTTATGTAGTTTATTTATTTTGAAGTGTTTTATTTTTAACCAGTACATTTATATTTTAATTAAAAAGAATTCTATTTAATTGTAGAACCGCTTGCATAAGGAGCAAATTTAGACCTAGATCTTGTTCTGTTTTTTGTAGCTCTATTTCCTCTGTTGTATCTACATATCTCTTACTTTATATCAAATATATATTCTTTCGAATGTACCCCTCCATCTTTGACTCTTTCCCCGTATTCATAATATCCGCTTTCAAACGCTGTTTTCACAATCATTTGGTCATCTTGTCCTTTCTCCTCTACATACATACATACGTACATAGATATACATATGTACATACATACGAGTATTCTTCCAGTTGCATGTTGATTTTTGGCAACATGCAAGCAGCGTGTTTATTTATCCTTTGGCATAACATTTTTATTGCATTCTAAAGCAAACAAATGACAAAAGCTTTTACGCTGCCCAATATCGAGTGGAGGAGGAGGAGGGGCAGCT
The DNA here is from genome assembly GCA_963969585.1 of Drosophila helvetica. Taxonomy (NCBI): domain Eukaryota; kingdom Metazoa; phylum Arthropoda; class Insecta; order Diptera; family Drosophilidae; genus Drosophila; species Drosophila helvetica. The sequence continues at coordinate 2,698,618 of OZ018401.1, read as the reverse complement.
GAGAGTGGTGTGGAAGAGTGGAGAGCAGAAGGGGAGGCATTAAAATGACATGAGAGTAGGGTATCCCAAAAGATTGAATACGAAAAAAAGCACAGAGAGAAGAAATAGATATTTCTAGAGCTCACACAAATGTCGTTTCTCTTCCACTCGCTTTGAGTGTTTTTCCTATTCAATTGAACGCAGGATTTCCATTTGGGCTCTTGGCGACAGCAGGAACTGCTGCAATAAGAAATCGATAAGAATCCATTATAGGAAAGTTCTAATTTGGATAGGAAATCGATATTATACGCAGGTCTCGATAAATATCGAAATTATTATAATTATAAAAATCCTTAATTGATCCTTAATTGTGTTCTTCGAATAAAACGATGCCTTTTTCGTATGAATCGTGTATTTTGTGTATCCAATTCTCACCGCCTTTCGATTTCTTAGGGTATCCTGTTGGCCGTTTTGCGGCTTCGGCGGGGAGTGCTCGGCTCTCGTATTTTCGTCTCGTTTAATTTGTTGCTAGTCTCTCGATGGCCCATTCAGAGCCCCACGGCTCTTTCTGTTCACATTCAATTGCATTTATTGACCGAAGAAATATTTTATTACTTTACGCTTGGCAAATATTAGTCGCCCATCGCCAATGACATCGCCGGCGAGTGGCGAGTGGCGAGAGTGGCGTGTGGAGTGGTGGGTCGGTTCTTTGCTTTTGTGCCAATGATGCGATTGCGGGCGCCCACCCAATATGTTGGGGCGCCGAAATGTATGCGTCCGCCGCAGTGGTCCAAAATAAGTAGAAGGGAAGGGCTAAGAACTCTCTGAGAGAGAGAGAGAGAGAGAGAGGTAGAGAGACGGCTTACAACGAATTTGTTGTCATTGACGCAGGCAGCGAAATGAAACGATGATGCTGATGCCTGTCCTGTCCCTTGTCACCCTGTCCCTGCTGGCCCTGGCGGCTGTCCTGTCCTGTCCTGCCCTCCGCCTGTCTTGGCTAATATATCCGGCCTGCTTTTGCGTCCGCCCGTAGCTCTGTCCACCACTGACTGCCACTTTGATTTCTTGGCATAGCTTTGACTGTTTTTTTTTGTATACCCCCTTCGAAAGGGTATACTTCACGCGTTTAGATCCATGTGACAGCAAGTCACGGTCAACTGATATGAAATATATATGTGCACATAAATATTTCTTAGCTAAAGATCTGTTTGAAATCAGGGCAATTGGGCGATTATTACAGACAGATTGGAACCGAGAATCTGTGGAAAGTTCCTCCCTTGGGTTTCCATCTTTATAGATAGAAACTATGACTAATATTTGGGCGATACATACAGAATATTTATTTGAGGATATGGATTCTGCTTTAAGCAAACGAATCTTTTTGAAATGTATGCATACCTAGTGATTGAGATATTACTGGGACTGCTATTCCAGCGGTTCTCTAGGGTATTCCGTGTGTCGGTATGGCCCCCAATGGAGTTCTTTCTTTACTTCTTTCGCAGGGCTGCCATTTTTTGTAGGACTCTCCGACGAACTTTGGCAAATATTTTGGTCATAGCCGAGATTTGCGTGCCTTGTGCCAATGGTTCTGTTTGTTTTGCTCTGTCCACACAAATGGGTGACTGGGGAGTAGGATGTTGGGGGGTGGTGACTGGGAGATGGCTCCTGTAACTGGAACTGGAACTGGGTCTGGGGTGTTTCGTGTTCAGTGTTCAGTGTCCAGTGCCTGGGCCTCCCCTCCACATGGCATATGAGAGTGTGGCTGGCTGGCCGACTGGCTCGCCCTCCAAAAATCTGGGTAATTCGGTCATGAATATGCGAACAATTTTCAGCCATTGTCCGAGTAACATTTTCTATCTTTTTGGTCGCATATTTGTCGCAAATGGACTACATTACATTACTGCGACAGTTATCTCTCCTGATATACTATGTGCGAGAGGATATTCCAGGCATATAGAAGGACATTAGTGCCTAAGAAGCAGCGAAATAAAAACATTAAAATATATGTAAACACATATGTGTGTGTATAGTACAAAATACAAAATACAAACAGAAACAACGACTGAAACGAAACAAAGGCCGCATAACATTAAAATGTAACAAAAAGCCACAACAATAGTAAAATGTGTTCCATGTGCTGCTCGCTGCCTTGCTGCCTTGTCGTCTGTTGTATGATTAAAATTAAACAAGCAGCGAGTGTCCGGTGCCGGTTCGGGTTCGGGATCGGGGGCACATGTTGAACTTGAAAAAAAAACACAGAAAAAAAACAAAAATACAGCAACAGAAATATGTGCGTACATATAAGAGCACTATGGAAGGTCCATAGTGGCAGGCGACTATGGGTATACCTCCGCTGGACAGACAAATGCTCACCACAGGAATCAGAGGAGAGCCAGTCAAAACGAATTCTAGAAACGGAATAAATCTATTAAATAATCGAGATCATTAGATGCATCTCTCACAATTTCTATTGGAAAGAATGAACGTCTTTATCGAGACACACATTAGACACATACATGTACTGCACCTACATATATAAATCTTATCAATCAAAGCTGGGCAAAATCGCTAGTTGAAATCGTTGTTGTCCAGGCACACCATGTGAGAGATCCCAGATCCCAGAGAGATTTCAATTGAGAAACAAATGTATATCGATAACATATCGATTTAAATGATGTGGGATATACTTTCCTTAAAAACAATATACCCCCTTTTGCACCCATACAAGAACAGTATCAAAAACAGTGAACAGTTAGAGAGAGAGAGAGAGAATGAACACTGAATGAGAGGCAGAAGGGCAGAAGACGACTCTAATGCTCTCTGGAGTGAAGTGAAATGCTGCGTCCAGTCTGCTCTACTGATAACGATGCTCCCCGCACCATGTAATGGGCAGAATAACTCATTAGAAATTAGAAAAATCTTTTGTTCCTGTTGTGAATGTGTGTGTGTGTGTGTGTGTGTGTGTGTGTGTGTGGGGATCATAGGACAAGACGATACGAGACTCTCACTCGCACTCGTACAGAGCACAGCTTTCCTTAATGATTCCCAATTAAACCCATTTCTCAGCGGCAAACTTTGCTCCATGTCGCTATTCCCACTGTCCCACTGTTTCCGCCTTGTCTTTCGCTTTGCCTTCCAGTTATGGAACCCATTATGTCTGTAGGGTAGGCATATAAGGCGAGTGTTTGCATTTATGAAGCAACTCGCGAGGAGAACCCATAGAATTTCATGATATTTTTCCTATGAATACCGTTCGTTAAATTATTTAACACAACAGAGCCAAGAGCTCAAGAGGATAATGGTGCCTCATTGATTGGCATGAAACAGACCATATTTGAATGCTTTCTCTTTTTTCTCCCAGAGAATGGACTATGAAATTTCGCGCAGTGGATAAGATCTGTTCTCGCTTCTCTTCTTTAATAAATTTTTGTATGGCTATTGCTGTCGAGGTACAGGAGGAGATCATCATTGTGTCTGCATATTCGCTTGTAGGGAGTAACGAGTAATTATTGAGAGAATAGAATGCTTGCGGCGAGAGGCTTCAGTGGTTGAAAGTGTTTAGCTTTTAATAGGAAGCAGTGGCAATAAAGTAACGAGTAGCGAGTAAAAAACAACGAGTAATAATTATTCATATAAGTAGTGATAAACAGGTAACGAGTAACGAAGTAGAAAGTATCGAGTAAACATTGATTGTAATGCGGAATAAGTGCTACTATCGGCATTTCAATTAAAATTTTTGGAAAAATTTAGCAAATAACAAGTCTGGAGCTATGAGAAGATCCCCGTAAGAGCGAGTCGACAATCAGAGCTGCAATTCGCTGGTGTTGCTAGTGTTGGAAGGGAGAGGAAAATGTCTTCAGGAATGTTTGACCGTGAAAATGAGCACCTGAATAGGGCACGTTATCCGCTTGGGTTCCTCGACCCAAAAACTTCGCCTTGCACTTGCAATCATAGGGTATATGGGTGTGCGTATGCATTGCATACGTATTGTCGCTGCTGGGAGAGTGCACGGAGACGGCAGCAACAAAATGCATGCTGGAGAACAGCTGCTTTTGCTTGGCATTGAAAACACTGATGGAGTGTCGGCGGGGGGTGGGTGGCGACGGGGAGGCCGGAGCGCAGCAAACAGAGAGAGAGACGCAGCAGAGGAGCAGAGCAGCAGCAGCAGACACTGCGGCAATGAATGGCCAAGCGAACGAACAGCCCAGCCGAAGGCCGACAGTCGAACACGGGCACGAGCACGAGCACGAGCACGAGTACGACTACGAAACACGAATAAACACGAGCGCCACGAAGGCACAACAACTGGCGGCGACCGAGACCGGTTTTTGGCGCTGCTTTGGCGCTGCTTTGGCGCCTCGCAGTCCGCAGTGGAGCATCGAAGGTGTCAGAGGTGTATTTTTTTTCGGCGACTTCTACCGCTCGTTCGAGAGACGACTTTGTTCACGGCCCCAAAACAGAAACAGATTTTGACGCAATTTTTAACGTACGTAAAACTCGAGTCTGGTTGCCACTGCGGTGATTTCACTCTGAAGCGCCGCGATTTCGAACGAAAAACTACAAAACACAAACGAGAAAACGACTGAAAAAAGACAATCAAAAGTGCTAATGATTTGGGATTTTTTCTCCGTTTTACATATTTTTTAAGAACTGTTAATTATAATTTTTTTTACTGTGTGTATGTGCCATTAAATCATCTTCCAGCTGAAAAAAAAGTGATTAAAACAAAACAAAATAACAAGAAAACAAAGTGAATTCCAACCTGAGATTATTCGAAAATATTCGCCTAATACTAGTTTGCTATTGTTGCAGTTTTGCTCTGGGGATCAATTAAAAAATATTTACACATTCGCCACTTTCTTATATAGTATATCACGTGTGTGCTCGCTCTATCGCCCCAACATTGATCGTGAGATTGTCATCTCCCCTCCCCCTCCTCTCTCTCACTGTCTCGCTCTCTCTGTGTGGTTTTAATTAGCAAATGATTCGATTCCAAATGGCAAGTTTTTTTGCCGATTCCATTGATTGCTTTCAATTGCCAGGAATTGAAATGTTTTTCACATCAGAAAAATCAACAATAAAGTGCAATGAATTTGTGGAGACGGGAAATACATAATATACATACATACAAATGTACCTATGCATATCCAAAGATTATCTAGGTTTATGGCCAATTTCAACTAATTTCAAGAGCCATTGAACTTTTGGACATTGAATTTTTTTTTTTAAATTTTCAAGGCCAGTGTTGTCTATTGAAAGAACTAATCTCTCAAATCGCACTCAATGGAAGTCTATTATCTGGGGAATCCTCTCTTTCTTGACTGGAGTATTCACTGTACAGGAAATACCAATAAAAAGCAGTTAAAAATCTCATGGAAGATCATGCCAATGCTCATGATCATAGAAATTTCCCCCATTTGATGAATTCCAATCAAGAAATCTCCCAATGAGCGGGCGAGCGCCTGTGCCCTTGGGTATCAATCGTCAGGCGATAAGGCGAATCCGTCGGCGAAACGAAAGACTTCATCTTCCATTTCGTTCTCTCGCTGGGCGCTTCGTTAGAAATAATGATCTCCCTCGTACTCCCTCGTACTCTCTCGTACTCTCTCGTACTCTCTCGTACTCTCTCGTACTATCTCTCTTTCTCTCTTTGTTTTGAGTGTTCTTCAATTTCCTCTATGAGGAGTTTGGGGGAAAGAATTTCCCCTGGTGTCGTGAGAGTGTACGGTAATGTAATACGGGACATACAAGTGCACCACATCATTGGCTCATAATGTATTTTCTTACGCCTTCAATCGAGTGGAGGAGAGAGTGCTGTGCTGCAGGAGAAGGGAAGGGAATGGAAGGGAAGGGGAAGGGGAAATACCCCTCAGGCATATGGGGCATATCGCATCTTGTTCGGCGAACTATAAACATTAAATAACAATAATAACCAGCAACAACAATAAGGAGAGGAGAGCCAGCCAGCCAGCCAGCCAGAGAGGGAGAGAGAGAGAGCCAGTCAGTGCCGCCAGAAAGTTGAAGCAGTTTGTCTAAGTGGCTTGGGGGCTTTGTCAAAGCATATAAAATATAATACAATAGAAAGTATATGTACATATACCCCTCTCGTAACAAAAACAACAACAATAGCAACCAGAGTACGTCGCAGTTGTTGGCTCCAAAACACGCAACAGTCCGTTAGAATAAAAGTCAGCCCATCCCCCCACCGCTAGCAAAGCCCCCGAGAACACCCCGAGAACACCCAGAGAACACCCAGAGAACCCCCACAGAACCCTAGATCTAAGCCCCATTCCCATTTTACCATACTCCTACTCCTAGTCCTTCTCTGGCTCCTCCAGCACCACTCCATGGGATCTCCACCGCTATTCCAACCATCGCGTGTTCCGGCTTCCAAGGAGCCTACCCCTCTCTCCCCTCTCCCTCTCTATCTCGCCCTTTCGGAGACTTCAAACAGTGCGGCCCCCGTACGGTCGTCCTGTCGTCCTGTCGTCCTGCCGTCCGTCGGCGGTCGAGCCCTAAAACTCAAGCCACAAATACATATACATGCATACATACATACGTACTCGTATGTGTATATGCCTCGTCCCGCGATACGTTCCAGAAAACTTCCAGAAAATAATTCCAGAATCTGTTTTCGAAATGCGTCTGGGGAAACTCGTTTTGGAAAAGCCTCTGGAAAACATGCGAGAATGCGCGGACTTGTAAAATCTGAATCTGTAATTAAACAAAATTTTTAAAAAAGATTTTGGAACAACTCAACCAACAATTTGCTATCCGGAAAAACTAAAATTTTGCCATGGCTTTCCGCATTTGTATTGGGAGTTTTCCGGAACGACACTGCAGGCGACGGATGGGCGATAAAGTGAAATTTTTTCTATAACAAAATTTTCTATATTGTATTTTTTGTTGTTTTGTTTTGTTTTTTTTTTACATTTTTTTTTTTGTTTACCGCTCACCGCTGTGCAACGTTCCCGTTCTTGCAACGTACTCCCGTTCTGCAACTGCGTGCTTCTTGCAACACACTCCGCCGTGGATGGAGAGTAGGTCACAGGTCAGTATGTGTTACTATTTAGTCATTCTAACTAACTTTTAAGAGGGGCAAGGGGTGGGCCAGACCCAGACCCAGACCCTTTCCCTTTCCCTTTCCGCGTTGCATATTAATTTGCTGGCGACTTTCGTTGTGTGCCCCGCATTTCATGGGGAAATCTTGAGAGCCTAATGTGCTTATGGCTTCCCCACTCGTCATGTGTGTGTGGTGTGGCATGCGGCATGCGGCATGAGGCATGAGGCATGGCGGCTGACAAATCAATCAGGGGGCAATGCTTGATGCGGGAAATGCGGCTGGAAAAAGTGGGGAAAAACTTTTACATTTTGGTTTCTGGAATTTATTTTTATTTTTTTATTTTTTGTGCCCCTTGAAACTTTTTCTTGACATTTGGGCAATCATTCAGTTGTGGAATTTATAGAGTTATAGAGTCCTGGAAAAGTGGGTTATTGAAGTGGTATTTGAACCTCTCCAAAAAGGGTAACAGAACTTCCAAAAAGTTGCTCCTTTCGGAGGCGGCTATTGTAATCCTGTAACGCGGCAAATCTGAAAGTCAGGTATCAACCATTCAAAGTGCTTCTTTTATTTTATTTGGAGCTCTTTCAAAGAACGATTACCGTTTCGGACGATTGATTGATGAATAAAATATTTAGAACTTTTGGAACTGGGAAGATTCCAGAAGATTATTCTTTAAGAAATTCTGATGTTGGTGTGCACTAAGAATAAATTTTGAATTCATTTTGCTATGGGAAAATCGCAAAAATTCTCAATAATCCCGCGGCATCCCATTCCTTCCAGAAAGTTATTAAATTAAATACGAAATATTACAATACACCAAAAAAAAAAATAGCTTGAAAAAACCTTAAAGAAAAATTATACCAATTCCTGAAAAATGTCGGGAAAATACTAGAATAATAACAGACAAAGGCACTAGAAAAATATTAGTACACACTAACAGAATACTACCAGAAAAATACTAAAAAAAGGTAATATAAAACACTTGAATATTACCAGAAAAATACTAGAAAAATAATAAAATTTATTATAGTGCCAGCTATAAACTAGAAAATAACTTTAAAAATACTTGCAAAAATATTAAAATAATACGAACTGAAATAAATGCATTCTCTGCCTTCTTGCTCTCTCCATAGCAGTCATTATTGTGCCCCCCTCCCCCCACCCTTCCCCTCTCCCACAATCCATCAAAGTCAAAGGCGAAATGAATGAATGCAAATCTGTGCATGGGGCATGGGGCATGGGGCATGTTCCATGCTGCATCGCTGAAACTGAAGCGCAAATTGAAATTCGAAATTGGAAATTCGAAATTGATATGGAGATTGGGACATCGACTAAACGAAGACCGAAAACCGAGTAGCTCCATCGATCAGAATCAATTAAATCCTTTTGCGTCCTTGCCTCAAAAATTATATCGTTATTTCGTTATCATGCAAAATGACTCGGGAAAAACTATGGGGGGGGGGGGGGGGGGGGTGGGGGAAAACTTATTCCATGTTCTGGCAAAAGAGAAACTTTCCGCCCCGTCGCCGCCGCATTCTCTCGTATAAGTAATTTCCAATGAAACTAATTTATTTTCGATTATAACTCCACTTCACTCCACTTCTACACGCAAATTATTGCAACTTTTTTTTGGGGGAAAAAGTTAATTTTGTTTGTGTGATGCGTGGGAGAGGGGGAAACGGGGAAGCGCCTTCCGTTTCGGGGAAAGTTTTTCCCCGCGATTCCGAAACAATTAGCTCCGATTGAAAGTTATGCCACGAAACGAGAGATAATTGTCCCTGAAGTGAAGTTTTATTCTTGGCTGGATGCGATGTCCTTGGCGGCTCTTGAAAGATCCCAGATTTGGGCTTAGGCTGCCACCGACATTTAAACGTATTTCAAATAATGCAACATATGAAAAAATGTTGCCCGAAAAGCCAGAAGCAGAAAGAGGGGCGAACAGTCCGGGGAAAGGGTACAAGAAAGGGTGGGTAGTCAGGGGGGGAGGCAAAGGGTAAGGGGTAAAGTAGGAGCCATCTAAGGCCAAAAAGAAAGAAAATGAGAAATCGGCTAAGCGTCAACGAACAACGAGAGAGAAACAAGAGAAACAAAAACTCAAATAGGAACACAAAGAGGACGAAAACCATAAGCGGAATTAAGAATACCGTTCGAGGATACCCTTGCAGATCCATTTAGGGTTATTTTAAAAGCTTCCTCCAGCGGAACCAGAAGTGATTCCTACTCCAAGCATTTTTTCAGAATAAAAATCAAATTAAAGACCTTATAAGTGGAAATTTCCATACCCCTAGAGCGAGGAAAGGGTATTTGGGGGCGAAAAACAAAAGCTCAAAGCGCACTTTTTGGTTGCGACTGCAACGACTGTCAAGCCAAATGCACAGAGACAAAGGCCACAAGAGGGGTGGTGGTAAATGGGGAATGAAGGGGATGCTGGGGGGACAGCACAGTGCAACGGTTGAGGTGGAAATGTTGCAAGCCATGTTGCACGTTTGGACCGAAAACAAGAAAAAAAAGACAAACAGAAAATATTCCACTTTAAGAGTCGACCTTTTTGGTATCGCAAATGTTTGGTGCATTTTCAAATTGTGAAGAGAAAGAAATTGTAAGCCCATACATACATAAGTACGGTTTCCCAACATTGTTTTCCAATAGGTGTTGGGCAACACTTAAGAAGTGGCCAATAGGGAAAAAAAACACAAATGAGTGGAAATATTCATAGAGGAAATTGAGTAAAAATATAAAAAAAAATATTATGCCAGAATAAAACTACAAAAATACACGGAAAAAATATTAATAAATGGTCTGTAAATAAAAAAAAATTTAAAAAAATAATAATTGAATAGTACCAGAATTGTAATATAAGAAAGTGAAAATATTAGAGTAAACTTTATGTTTGCATTCACAAAAATCATAAAAATTAGCCGAAGACAATCCCATATATTCGAGCACATCCGATCGGTATAGCATCGTACCCTGCAACCATTTTCATTCCTGCCACGACACTTGTGTGCTGTGTTTGCCAGTGTGGGGGCAGTGTGGCATCATGGCATTGTGGCTGTGCGGCAGTGTGGCAGCAGTCGTGACATTTGTTGTGTTGCGGTCTTTTTGGGCCCAAAAACAACATTTGGTAACAATGCGCCTGACAATATTTTCAAGGTCCTCCCCAGAACTGCGGCAGGGACTAAATCATAAGCAAAAAGTAGAAGAATTGCGGGGAGATGGGGTCGGGGATACGGGGGAGAAAATCTGTGAAGCGAAAAGGAAATCCTTGGAAAGAAAGAAGGGATCCAGAGAGAGAGAGAAACAAATCTTGTGGTCTGCGGCTCAAGGACTGCCCTCTATCCCTTTTTTTGGGGATAGAGATAGATATAGAGATACAGAGCGGGGGAAACTGTGAGTCTGTGAGTCTGTGAATCTGGGAACGAAACTGAAACTAAATCAAAGGCACGGCCAAAGCCAAAGCCAAAGCAAAAGTCTGGCAAATTAAATAATCAAAAACAATTGCTGAAGTGCTTCTGGGTGGACGGAGTGGAAGGCAGATGAGGGCACAATTGGATTACGTGTAGATTGGTTAAGAAGCCGCAAGCTGTGTGGCCAGATACAGCAACAGCCAGGACAGAGGAGAATCTCAGACAAAGGCAGCCCAAACCGAACTACATGTAGAATATACATCTATTTTTTTGTACGAACAGATAGTGGACTGCTGCTGTGACCCGAAAGGTTATCTATTATCAACAGTCGCACCGACCCAACAATCTCTCTCTAGCGACTGTTTTCGGCTCACTTTGGTATAGATTCTTATGTATAGTATTTTTCATCACACAAGACCTTCGACTGAGGGAGAATCGAGAGAATGAGAGGCACACATTATATATGATTGATGCACGATCCGTATAATTATAAAAAGCTTTTCTTTTTTCGAGAACGCTAAAACGCAAAAAGTCTAATAATACGGGCATTTGTGGGATTTTTCTCTCTCTCAGATTTCTATAGAATTTGTTACGCATTAGAATTATGAATGGGAAATGAATTAAGAAACGTGAATAACATCATCATATACTGAGTGCTTGAGAGGCCTTAAAAGTTTCTTAAAAGTGTAGATATTATCTTTTCGAAGGGGTTTCAACTCCTGTTTGATTCTAGAGATCTTTAACTACATACATACATATATCTTCATTTTTGAATGATACTATACATACAATTTACGTGAGATCAGCCTTTTTCAAAATTCTTTATAGAACTGGGAAAATTAAAAAAAATATATATGTTGAAATTTTAGATACTAAAAAATACTGAAAAATAAAGGAATAATAAATAAATACTGCAAGCAATGCAATGAGAAGGAATAAAATAATTGATAAAAAAATAAACATACTAGAAAATTGTTTTAGTAAAGTTTTAAAAATAAAACTTGGAAAATAATCGAATGATCCTTTAATTATGCTCGAAAATACTCATCATAAATTCTAAATACCACTTTCATTTACGTGAGATTTTCCCAATAAAACGGTTTTCCTTTGTGTTCTTAATATTTCAACAATTTGAGGCTTAAATCGGGAGTTTTCTATGAGAAACATTTGACAGGGAGCCTGCTCAGCTTCATCTCTTTCCCCTCCGCTGATGATCCCTCCACCCCCCCATCCATCCATCAATCTCCATCGAAATCTAACAATTAAATGGCTGTCAAAAGGGAAGGAAAGGAGCCCAGCAGCAGACAAATGCACAAAACTTTTGTTGCATTGCATTTTCCCCCTTCGTTTTGCCAGACAGAAATTTCACAAGCTTATCAAATATCCTTTTGCTGACAGGATTGGATAGGACACGACCTTTGTTTGTTTATCAGAAAACTATTTGCTTTCAATTTTTCCCCCCTCTCTGTCGCTCTCCCTCACCCACTCCCCCACTCCCCCACTCCTCTCTCGATTTCTCACTCGATTTCCCACTCAATTTCCGTCTTGACCTCTGGATTATATTTAAATATTTGATAAAACGCGCAGATGAAAATGAAAATTGTTTGAAAGACTTGACGCTTGACTGTTCATTTAACAGTTGACTTGAGACTATTGTGTGTGGCTAGAGATGTGGCCTCGAACAGGGTGTGGGAACAGGTCTTGAAATTACACAACACCTATCGCTTAGCGAATCATTCGGGAAATTGATGCCATCAAAAGTGTTTTACCTATCTAAGGTACCTTTCGTTTATGGGAACTTTAACAGGGAATCATCCGTGGAATGTGCTGTTGAATGGACCCACGGGCTAACAGGGTAGCGTGTATCCAAATGTTGAAAAGTGCCTTACACTTTGTAAATATTTGTGAAAAATACACCCTCCGTTCTAACAAAGCAAAAATCCTACTGTTATCTGAGGAGCTTACACACACAAGCCCGCCCACCCTGGATGCACGAAAATCTCCCCAAGCGCCAATCCCTGCTCCAAGTGGCATCCAATTTCATTTCTAATGCGAAAACTATCGACAGATTCTCGCACTGGTTCTTGTCTGTCCAACCCATACGTCTGTCCCATCTATCTATATATCTATCTATCTACTATCTATCTGTCTGTCTGTCTGTCTGTCTGTCCTATCTATCCGTCCGTCAGTGCTGACTCCAACTGTAACTGAAACTGTAACTGCTACTCCGTACTAGTACTCGCACTTGCACTCCTACTATCAGGGGCTCTCCCCTGTTTCTACTGGGACGCTGTTTTCTACACTTAAAAAAAAATCATTTTAAACAAATTTCATAAAACATCTTTTAAAATTATCGAAACTTATGGATTATGAGACCAAAAATTGACGAAATTTGTGGGGGAATATTTTGGCTTTCATCTTTCACTTCATTTACATTTACATTTTAAGGTATTTTTTGCAAGTGCAAAAATCTGTAAACGAATCAAAATTGAAACCAAAGCAAATGCTGCTGGAGGGAGAGGGGCTGAAGGGGATTCCAATTGGTTTCGATTGAAATGAATTGGATTGAAAAGCGGAACGGGCGGACGGTGGACGGCTGGTCTGTGCTCTCGCTTAAGCTGCCAGAGTTGTCGTCCAAACCAGAGTTGACATGACATATTCCGCTGCTGCTGCGAAAGTCGAGCCAAAAAGAGAGAGAGAGAGGGAGATTTAAAAATCAGAAATCAAAAGGAGAAACAGAAAAAGAAGCAGCAGGAGCTGGAGATGGAATCAAATGCTAAAGCTAAAGCCAAAGCTGTGCCAGGGTTACAGTTACAGTAACAGTTACACTTGGAGCTACAGTTAGAGGCAATAGCAACTGCAACAACAACACTACTGCCAATTCAATTGTCACATCCGTTTATACTGGTGTTTGGCAGCAGCCATGAGAGTTAGACGGAGGAAGACACACAGAGAACAGATAATGACAAAGGGAGACACAGGAGACAGTGAGAGTGGCGCAGGGTGACAGAGGGAACAAGGTTCAAGGTTAGCTTTTTTTGGTGGCCCTTGGTCCTTCATGTGTGTGAGTGTGGAGCGATGCAACTGCCAGCGACATTCGGCAGACGTGCGAAGTAGGGGGGTTGAGCAAAAGCAACGCAGAAATGAGAAGATGGTGAACAGAGCAGTGCAGTGGGAAGAGAGCACTATCAAATGGCAAATACAATTCCAAATTCAAAGTTTATGGATAGCTAATTTCATGGAGAAACTCCTTCAGTTATCCCCGTCCCCGTCCCCTTCCCCTTCCCGGCTTTAGTTTTTCCTGGAGCCGTAAATCTGTGTGAAAACTTGTGCAAAATTTCACTCGTGAAACTTTTTGATTTTTGCTCTGAAATTTTTTGTTATTGCAATACGAGAGCTGAACCGCAGTCTGCCCCCCACTCCGACGCGTGTTGGAGGGGGGAGGGGCTCGTCTCGTGTGTCGCGGTTTTTGTGGCGCCCTTGAGACAGAGCCCCCACCACCCACCATCCACCACCCATCCAAAGGAAAACACACACCGCCAGTGCAGCAGCCCGTCTAGGAGGAGGTGCTGCTGCGGCAGAATGAAAGGAAAAGAGAAACAGAAACAGAAACCAGTAAAACGAATCAAATGGAGGAAGTCTTCTGTTTGATACCCTAGAAAATCGATTGAAGAAGGTTTCTTCTGAACCGAAAAATGGTGTGGAAATCTTTTGCCGAAGGCGGAGGCTCACTGTAACAGGGTCTCACTGTGAGCGAGTAATTGGAATGGAAACTATGGATCCGAAAGAGATCCACGTTTCGATATCATTTTAGCTGTTGGATATGGAATTTGCGTATATGCTTTATCGGTGTAGGAGATTTGTGCTAGCTCTGGTGGGTGGAAAAACGCTTTCGAAGAAAAGCCTGATGCCTAGTGCCTCTGGTGGGTGGGTGGGTGGCAATGGATGGTTGGGGCAAATTAAAAGAGCATAAAACGATGGCTGGGAGCAGTGGCATGGTGTGGCAGGGACCTGCTGAGTAGAAAGGATGTGTGGCAGCGGTAATGTTTTCCATAAATATTAAGTCATTTGCAAAGCATTCGCTGATGCACACAACGGCGGGGCATAAATCAAATCAAATCAAGGACCAACGACAGGGAATTGCTGTGGAAATTGCATTGAAAAATGGGAGCAGGATGGAAGCGATGGAAGGGGGGTTCGCTATTTAATTGGAGAATAAGTGAAAGGCAATCCCTTTATTCCTTTTGTCACTTTTTTCCCGTTTTCCCTGCTTTCTTCTTATAATTTTTAAATGAGTTTAATATCCATTTTTCACATAAAATTTATGATTTAATTATGAAAAAATAATCACCTATTCCGTTGCCCAAAGTAGCCTTTTTCTGCTGCAGGAGACTTCCATACAAAACAAAAGTAAAAGCCATTCCCTATACCCTATTCCGCTGCGGAGAGGTCCCCCCTTCTCTATTACAGTGTGACTCCTGCGCTCACTCTCCCTCTCCCTCTTTCTCTTTCTCTGTCGTACACAAAAGGAAAAGCAATTGAAAAGCGCATTTTGATTTATGAAAATTAAAAGCCCCCCAAAAGTTTAAACCAACTCCAAATAATTTGTAGAGAGCTCTTTCTCTCCTCCTTCTCCTCCTTTCTCTTCCTCTCTCTCTTGCTCTTCTCACACCTTTGGAGTTCATAAGTTGTGGGTGTATGTATGGGTGTTTTTTTTTCCAAAAGTTTTTCAAGTAGCGTCTGAGAGGAGTCCGCGGCGGAGGCTCCTCCGTTCCCTTGTTAATCGCCAGAGAATTAATATCGTACTGTAAATATATATACGTATATGTACATATGTATATAGAAAGTTTTGTTGTATTTCAATCATAAATTATATTTATAGCAAAAGTAAAATATACACACATATTTACATATTTTTCAGGGCCAAAAATATACTTTCCCTCTTTTTGCGGTGGGTATTGCTTTTTCTTTCTTTCTTTTGCCCATTTACACGTCATTTACACTTCGTCTAACGGCACTTAGTGGCCTATAGAGAGAGAGAGAGAGCGGGAGAGAGCGGAGAGAGTGGGGTTGGGGGTCGTAATATCCGGAACGTTGGGATCTGCGGGGACAGGGTGGTTGGGGTGTGCCAAAACAAATTGATGTCGCTGATGATGCTGATTATACACGCGTCCTGTCCTCTCTTCCACACTTCACTTCCACTCCTTCGTCCGTCTCCGGCTCCGTCTCCTTTTCCTGCTCCTTTCTCTCCGCCTCTTTCGGTGGATTCCTTTTGGGTTATTAAACTTTATTGTTGTTGCTGTTGTAAGGAAATGGGTGGGACGGGGTGGCCTTTATCGCTACTTTGGAAATCGCAAATCATTTATTATGAAATATTTTCGTATCGCATTTTGATGGATTTAATAGTCCGGATTGCGGATGAA
Source organism: Drosophila helvetica (assembly GCA_963969585.1). Taxonomy (NCBI): domain Eukaryota; kingdom Metazoa; phylum Arthropoda; class Insecta; order Diptera; family Drosophilidae; genus Drosophila; species Drosophila helvetica. Next base: position 2,682,746 of record OZ018401.1, on the reverse strand, counting down.
CACAACATATTGTACGAGTATGTACATTGAACAACGCATCGACTGACTGACTGACAGGCACATTCCATTCCCGATATTTTCCACTCTCGGTGGAAGCACTCGGTAATCATCTGCCCAAAAATGTAGAATACTCCACTGATCCAAAGCCTGACTGGATTTATGTAGAGCTGGAGCCGGAGCACTATGGGAAATTTTACTACTTTTTGTGGCAATAATTAAGAATAATATTTTTAATAATAATAGCATGATAATCGACTGAGGGATACCATACCCCCATTTAAAGAGTCCTTAACTTCCCAACCAAATGTATACTGATAGACATATATTCAAGCTTAATCAAAACCAACCTCATATATTTTTAATAATTTTTGAAAACGGTTTTTGCAACTAAAAACAAAAGTACTGTCCATTTTAATCCTTATCCTTTTGTTTTATTTTTCAACTAAAAATTAATACATATCTGTTATGCCCCGACCTATTGTTTACAATTGTTTTCATCGATTCGATACATTTTCCTGTGTGTTTTAAGTATTTTTAACGTTTGGAGCAGTAGGAGGATGAGGATCGAGTAGGTTGAGTATGTGTAAGATGGCGGGGCTGGGCAGGCAAATGTTGAATTCAGTTGAGGCCACTTTTCCGTAGCTGCCGCACAAAGCGCCGCTCCATCTTCTGGAGCTTGTCCATTCGACGCTGCCGTTGCAGTTGCCAGCGCTCCCATTCCAGTACGCTTTCCCGCAGTCGGAGAAGTCTGTAGAGGAGCGCAGAAGAGATCCACAGCAGCACATTTTAGAACGGCCACGCGAATTTTAATAGGGGTTGTGGGGGCGGTGCACGGCTTAGGTCCTGTTTAATGGACAGGACAAAGTAACGGAAGTAGTCCTTGTGCCAGGCGTGGACCACAAACAGCAGTAGCACAACGCCAAGCAGAATATAGTCCCAGTGCCCTGTGTCGTTTCCCGGGATCTGCTCTTCTTCTCCATCATCACTTTCCGGAGTTTTTCCTCCATCTTGAGTATCGCTCAAAATCAATTTGTTCAGCTCTTCTTTGTCGCGCTCGCTATCCGTAGACCCTCCATCCTCCATCCTCCATCGATTTCAATTGATTTCTTGCGCTCAGCCATGTTGTAGTTTGCTTGACCTGATCTGAGGGACTTATGATATGATTAAAAATATTCCGACATTCGGACAGTTCTATCGCAGTTATGCTGTCCTACAAAACTTATGAAAGTTGTAAGAGACTGACATCGACATCACAGGACTCTGGATACAAAATTTGCTTTTTCCAGCCCTAATTGTCGCTGAGATCTAGGCTCTGTTCGGGTTGGACGGACAGACAGGCAAGGCTATTGATGCTGATCAAGAATATTTATACCTTATGGGTCGAAAAAGCCTCCTTTTGGGAGTTACACACTTTTGCTTTCACCAGAAATCATAGATAACCCTATACCCCTTTCTTTTGAGTATCGGGTAAAAATACGAGCACAAATAGCACAGTAGAGTACATCATAGTGTCACAAAGAAAAACACCTAGTCCAATATATCAATATATATAATAGTCCGTTCCCTGATGAAATTACTTAAAGGTGGTATCGTCCGCTGTGGTGAGGACCATACACGCTCTCGCCGCTCTGAGAGAGACAAGCGCCAGAAAGAGATAGCAAACGTTTTACGTTCTGCACGGATGGCCCTCGAAAGAGAGCAGATGTGTCGATGATACCATCCAATAACTAAATTCATCTTCTTCTCTCTCTTTAATATTTTCTGCTAAAGCTGGAGCCAGAGAGCTGCTCATGGAAATATGTATCATATTTATTTTTGGGAGTGAATGGCAAATGCTGCTTGTGGATTTGCACTCATTTTTGTGCGTGAGTGGACACTCGGCTATCCTCTTCCTCCCTTCCTGGATCCTCCACCGATTGAAAGCGTGACTCAGCGAAAGATTCATAGATACTCGAATGCGAACGAGTATAGGCCTGTGGCCTCATGGCAGGAATCTGCATTCCAGCCCAAAGCTGAATAATTCCTATACAAATTTTCCACTGTTTTCTTTTCTATTATTTTGATTTTTCTACATTTTTTTTCGAATTTGTATAAATGATTTTTGTTTCTGTATGGATTGGCTGCGGAATTAATTTGCTGGAAACAACTCTAATGATGACGATGATGGACGATGGATGGAATGGTTGTGCGTGTGTGTGTGTGTGTGCCTGTGTGCGGAAAAGTTGACAAATGGCATTTGTCCCCGCCGCTGTTGCTGCAAGCTGTTTGTGTGTGTGTGTGTGTGTGTGGATCGAACCGAATAGCATACGCACTCGTGTTGCTTCGTGTGTTAAAACCACAATTGAGCATAAATTTATATTTAATTATGAATAAATTTTGCAAGCGCATTAAATTTCACAATTTTCAACTCATCAGCGAAAGTCGAGAGACATGAAAAATGTCTGCCTGCCTGCCTGCCTGCTTCTCTTTGGCAGGAAATACGGCAAACACTCGCAATCCTTGGCTCAACTAGGGGAATGCCCTGGACAAGCAGGGATATTTCATTCATTTCTCTGAGGAATTGACACTGAAATGCAGTTCAACAATGCATGGTATCCTGGCCAAAGAAGGCCACCCTGGAAAAAGGTGCAATTTTGAAAGCCTGTTCCTTGGATTTGATGTACTCGTAATCTGTGTATGATTTTGATGATTTTCAGCATTTTGGGTTGATTTAATTTGTTGATAAAATGTGATCAAATCCGAACTGTGTATCCTTCGAATTGTGAATGCCACAAAGCCTGGAAGATGGTGTGCTTTGGCTTTAAGTTCCTTGTTTTCGTATTTTAGAAATAATGTAAGCTGATTATATCCTTTGTGGAGGATACCCTGTGCTCCGTTTCAATGGCCGTAATGATGACCCTACGGCAGGAGGCAGGAGGCAAGAGGCAGGATTGCATTGCAGGAGGCAGGGTGTATGGACAGTAAATCACGAGATAAACACATATACACACAGATACGAAACACACACGCACACGCACACGACAGACAGAGAGATAAAGATATAAATATATCTGTATATATCGCAGATAAGGGATGGGAGTTCATGTATGGATTGCAGTCCATGAATATCGTATGGACAGCGCATATCCCCTTGGGGGCTGGACGGTGAAGGCAGGGGGGGGAGGGGGGGATTCCCACAATTCCCGTTAAATGCACTGCGAAATTTATTTATGATGCGGCATGTGGCAGTGGCAACAGCAGTGGCCATGCAGAGAAATAATAAACGACTTGTGTCGCCCCGCCCCGCCACGCCTCTCCCCTACCCAGCAGGGATCAAAGGTTCAAGGGGGGTGGGGACACTGTCGACTCTGCGCGTCAGCAGATCCACATTTAATTGCACATCAAAATTAACTTTAATTTAGTTTTAATTGGCAAAACATTTGGGCATTTGCCACGCACACAATTTCCACTCTTTCCACTCGAATGAGCAACAATTTGTCTCTCTCCCTCTCCCCCTCTCCCCCTCTCTCTCTCTCTCTCGTCGTTTGTCAAGTTTTTCGTTTCGTGTTTAGCTTTTTGGCTCTGGCGGAATAAATCATTGAAAATAAATCATTATATTATGGCCATTTGTCAGATCCTTTCGATTGATATGAGGAAGAGAAGGGGGGGATGCGAGAGACAATCGTGGGGGCGGGGGGAATGCCAGCAGATTGAAAATGGATTATCTTTTGGATAATAGAAATCCATGAGCATGCCATCTCGACATCTCAGCCTTTGGGCTTTGTATGCTCTTAAAATGTTCCCATAAGCGAACGGATACCTTTGTTTTGGTGCTTCCCAGGGCCTTGAGACTGAGATTTTAAACAATGAAATAGCTCTGCACAGATGGAAATATATAATATATATATAATATATATATAATATATATACACACCCATTTGAGCGACAGTTACAGAAAAAATAAGAAAATCTCAAATTTTATTATATATTTCAAACATTTTGGAAACTATTTTTGTTAACGGACTTAACGGTCCTGAAAGAACTTTTAAGACTATCGATAAAGATGCTTGGGGCTACGATTTATGTATTTTCCATCTGTACGAGTATATCGATTTCTTTTCATGGAAATACCATCCGCGAATGTGCCCACCATTTCCATACAAATTTCCTTCTAACAATCAATTCAAATCTGGATATCCACACATTTCCTCTCCACTCGTTTCCGTTCTATCAAAGCTTTATCGTTGTTGCTTGGAAATGCCACAAAGCACCATCATTGAAGATCTTTAAAGAAGCCAGAATTTGAAAGATACAAATCTCAGATTTGGCTATGTCTTATCTATAAAGACTATCCACCTAACTGCCCAAAATCATCAGAATCGTATGAAATCTGCAGGCACAGAATACGAGCAAATGAAATCTAAGGATCGGGCATCAAAAATTCAATCGTTTCTAGGATATTCTCTTTTCATGGCTGTTATGTTGTCTTTGCCAGTACCCTGTAGAATCCTGTAGAAGCCTCTAGAATTCCTTACCCCAGTGAGTGTACCCCTTGTTCTCCAGGGTATCCTCACAGTAGAGGTTGGATTGGCGGGCAGGGGGTCCTTGAAGGGGTGATGACAGGCTTTTAGCCAGATTAAATATCCTTCATAAATATCCTTTTGTTTTTCTGTTTTCGGTTTTCGGTTTCCGAATTCAAATTCCAATTGCGAATGTCTCCAAAACTGCGAGATTCGGGGGCTGGAAAAATGATGTAAAAATTTCCCAATGAGAGAGAGAGAGGCAGCCAGAGGGGGAGATCGCTCTGTAGGGGGCGGCGGGAGGAGAACATATTTTGTTGGTTGGTTTTCCATTCCGTTTGTTTGGTTTCTATCGCAGGCGGAGGCTTTTAAGCACATTTTTTTGGGCCTCTGTTTCTCCTCCCCCGCATACTCCCCCCGTCTGTGTTTCGTGTACTCGAATGTGTGTGGCATGTGGCACGGTCTCTGGGTTTTGTTTTTAGCCACATGACACATGGCGGCAACGGCAACGGCAACGGCAACGGCGGCGGTGGCATAAATCTTGCAACGCGGCGCGTATGGCAAATGAATGCGCCAATAACTCAATGAAAACAAAATCAAAAATAAAGGGAAAGAATATAAGGGAAAAGGGAAAAGGGGGGGCAAGTAAGAGGAGAAAGCCGGGGAGAAATGAGGAGATAAAAGAGGAGAAAGAAGGGGCCAGAGGAGATGCAGAGAGACAGCCAGAGAGAGAGAAAGAGAAGGAGAGCTCAAGGGGAAAGTCGCAACCAATATGGCGTCCATTCTGATGCATGCTACATGCTGCGGCATCCACTGCTGTTGCTGCTGCTGCTGCCACTTCCGCCGGCCATCGCTGCATCTCTGACAATTGACTTCCGTTTTAAATTTTGCACAACTTCCGGTCTGCCAACCCTTCTGCCACCCCCTTCCCCACTCCCTCCTTTAGCCCTCTTATTACCACAGAAAAAACATGGCAGCAGCAGCAGCAGCAAAACAGAGCCACATTTCTTTTGGGCGGTTTGCGGCCACACTTGATGGAATGTTTGGAATGTGGCAGGGCAGAGAAAAAAACGAGCGGCAGAAGGAGACAGGAGCCACGAAACGAGAGGCAGCCGGATGCAGAAGCAAGAGGTCGGAGGCAGGAGGCAACAGGAGGAGATGCAGCAGGCAGGCAGGCGGGCAGGCAGGCGGGCAGGCAGGCGGGCAGGCGGGCAGTGGCCAGGGCTGGGGCTGGGGCAGAAGGAGCCGCGCGTCCTTGACAAAGGTGCCACACAAATATGACAAAATGGCTGCCAGGACGCCGCACAGGCAGGGCAGCAACTCAATGGAGCGGCCAAACGGAGGCGCCAAACAGCAAAAGCAAACAACAAACAGCAGCAGGGCACCAAGAGGGCACCAGGGGGACACTCATTACACGAGGCATGTGGCAGAGGCATGTGGCACGGCGAACGAGAGACACAACCATTCGAAACAGCTAAAAGAGAAGGATCTGTTTAAGGATCTGTGTTTTTGCAGGGTATCAATGCCAGTCGAGACGCAGTCTTTTTGGCTTCTGGTCTGTGCCACAAGCGGCAGCGTTTAGTATATGAATTTATACGATTTTCAGTAAGGGTATCCAAGGGCTTTGTTGGTTTTTTTGTCGTTCGTTTCTTGTTTTGTTGGAAAAACAAAAGCGCGGCAAATGCAAACAATGAGGAAATGTCAGCAGAAGGAGGCAGGAGGCAGGCGGCAGGCAGCAGTGGCTGTGGCAGAGGTCGCCAAGTGTCGACAGACAAACAGAGAGACAGTGAGAGAAAGCAGGAGGAAGGGAGATAGAGAGATAGAGATGGTGAGAGACAAAGAGAAAGCCCCGAAAAATGTGACAAAACAAGTCATTGCCGCTCCGCTCGCGTCCTTTCCCTCGAACCCACTTGGATCCTCCTCTCCCTCCCCGCCCCCCTTTCGCAATGAGGTCGCCGCCGCAGCGTTGCCATATTTTTCGGTGGTGTCGTCGTCTTTTTCGGGTGTTTTTTTTTAATTTTATTTGCACTCGCCTCGCGCTCTCCACTTGAAATACATTGTGCAGCAGCAGCAGCCACAGCTGACTTCTGACCCCTGACCCCTGCAGAAGGAGAAGAGAATTGTGTCACCAGAAAGGAAGAAGAGCCACAGGGCGACAGAAGGACAGAAGGACAGTCGAAAGACACGACAGCGTTGACTAATATGCGCCTAGATTTTATGTGTTTTTTTTTTGGGTTTTTTTTTGGGTAAAAGAGAACCGAGGGAAACGAAGAGAACACGAGGCCCACAGAAGTCTGTAATACCCTTTAGGTCGGGGGAGATTTTCGGGGATATATCTATAGATAATAAGAGAACGATGGGCGCTGCTGTATGACAGGACAATTCAAGATTATAGAATTATTATTGATTAATATGGAAATACTGTATGGAATATATGTATATCTGTCTATCTCGAATCCCAAAGTTCATCTCAATTTTCCACCTGAGATGCGATAGAGAGTACCCTTTTTTTTTGCACTTGTAAATGAAATTGCGGCTCTGAAAAACTCTCTTCTTCCAAGGAGAAAATGGAAAAACTTTATTGTATGACCCCTTTTGCAGCAGCAGCAGCAACGACAGAGAGAGAGAGAGAGGACCAGAGAGAGAGAGAGAGAGAGAGAGGAAAAGCGCAACGAGGGAAAAGTGGGTTAGGCCATGGGAAATTGCATCCTGCAGGCAGGCAGGGGGCAGGGGGCAGGGGGCAGGAGGCAGCCACCCTCCTGATTTATGCTTTGACCTTTTCCGCAGTCAGGAAAATCTTCCCCCGCCTCTCTCTCCCTCTTTCTCTCGCTCTATCATGGTTCTCTCTTCTTTTACTCATATTTTTTTTTTTTTTGTGAGCTTAATTAGCGGAGAGACTTTTAGTCGTCGTTTGCAAATGGCATTAGTGGGTTAATTAGGGGAAAATACACACACACACACTCATACAGCTACAGTTATCAATGTGTGTCAGCAGTGTCCCCTAATGAGCCTTTTGGGTGGCGGAGGAGGAGAACACTTTCCTTTTTTTTCACTTGATATTTTTCTTAGATTTTAGCTTTATTTTGATTTTGATTAATTGAAGGACTCTCTCGCCGCTCAGGACAACAAATCCAATTAATTAGTTTGATTGAAAATGCACACACACACACACACAGACACACTTAAGATTGAGAGAGGGCGGGCAGGAGAGCGATGGATGGAAGGGCGTTTCAGTGCCTTCACCTCCCACTCGTAGGCTTCGCACACATGTTCGGCAGCCAGTTCATCCGTGAAATACCGCTTTTGACCCTAAAAATTCTCCAGAAAATGCGCCAATGGTCGCCAATGGTAATGTTTGGAATGGATCTAAGATAAACCTTTTTGGTTGGGAAAATAAAGCGACTGATCGGTTGTGACATTAACGATATAAACATATAAGCAATATGCAATTTAGTATATACCAAAGTTTCGCTATTTACCCATATATATTTAACGTACATACATATATAAGAAACTAATTCAAGCTCCTAAAATCCATTGCCTACTTCTGGGCTGCGCTTCCTAATTCAAGCTGTGCAGAAATCATTGCCTACTTTTGAGGGGCATTTCATAATTAAATAGGTAAAATCCTTGCTAAAATCTTTAAAAATACTTGTGGAATGAAGAAAATAGATTTTTCAAATGCAAAGAAAACTCTTGAGAAAATATGAAATATTCATTGTATTGTTATTCAATTGAAATGTTGACGAACATGACACAAAGGTAAATATTTCAAAAAACAATTGCCAGAAAAAATCGTTTAATGTTCATTCCCCACCCAAAAAAAACAAAAAACAAAACCAATGCAAAATGTAATTAGATTTTGCAAAAGAAGGGCTTAATTAAATTGTGATCCACACTCGAACAATTTTAATTGAATAAACGGCTTGTCATTTTCTGTGTTGGCCTGCCATTGTGCCACCAAATTTGATTCGAGTCAAAGATTGTGAAGAAAAGAAAGCCTACAGCATTTGTGGAAGGTACATTTGCGAAGGATCTGTAATAATTCGCAAAGAATACATGTGTCCATTGTGGCATAAACTAGAAAGTCTTGCCCCTCAAACGGAATGAATGAATGAATGCATGCATGGAATGAAAACGATGATGATGATGAAAAAATATCTAAAGGACTTACGCCTGACCAAAAATTCTGTGTGTTTTGTGCTGATTACAAAAAAAAAAGAAAGGACGAAAGAGAGAGAGAGAGAGAGAGATGACACTCTTGTTTCGACACACAAATATGTGCCAGAATGTCACCAGACCAGAACGAAGGACGCCAGAGATGGGCTTTGGCCAAAAATGTACCTAAAATTCGGCAAGAGCTTCGCATAACAATGCAGTTTATCAAAACAGATGCAGGAGGGGCTAGAGAGGAGAGTGGAGAGTGGAGAACGGAGAGGCTTGTGTCTGTGTGTGTTGCATGTGCGAATATCTGGGTTATCCCACATTTCAGGGAGGCACTCACCTGTCCTGCTGCCGTCCTGTCCTGCCCTGCCCTGTCCTGTCCTGCCTGCAACTCCTGTGGCCTCCTTCAGCTGCTCCTCTTCCTGCATGGCCATGGGGGCCAGTGCCAATAAAATTAAAATATTTTCGACATAAATCAAACGTTCAAATTGGGCCAAGCGACAAACAAATGAGTTGACAATAAACGACTGCTGTCCAGGCACTTGGCCACACGATGCACCCAATGCCATATGCCCTGTAAAAGGGAGAGCAAGTATTATGGACTAAGGAAACGGTTGACGAAGGATTTTATGCGATGCCATCTGAAAGTAGGCAACGTTTTAATCTGCTTTCTGTTGTCTGTGTCCTTTCACTTATGGTTAAATTTCTCTACTACTGCTCTCAATGGGTAGCCTCTCAGTCGAGTTATAGCTGCACTTCTTGTGCTATGGAAACAAATCCCATTTCATTGTTGATTTGGATATTTTCCTAATGGGTGGAGACGGAGACGGAGACCCCTCCGCTGGGTTTGCGCTAGCGTTGGCTCCTCTGTCGCCCCTCTGTCCCTGACACCCGTGACAGTTTGCTCTGGCGTTGGGAAATTGAAAATTGATATGGCATCGCTACGTTCTGGTTGGGGTTGGGGTTGGGGTTGGTGTTGGGATTGGGGTCTAGAGCGGGAGGTGGCATTCGCTTTTGTTGGCTGTTATCTACAGGCGCGTCTGTGTCGCGTTTTTAAAACATTACCATGCACTTATAGTCGCTGCAGAAGCAGAAACAGAAGCAGGAGGAGAAGGAGATGGAGATGGACCAAGAGGAACAGCAGGAGCAGGAACAGTAGCATGAGCCCTAAACGAGCGCAAATAGTAATGACAATGGCAGACGTCGGCAATGGGCACTCACTCGCTCGCTCGCTCGCTCGCTACAGTGGGATCAATTGCAGTTTCAAGTGCGTCTCACGGAAAAGGATATTCGAATCGAATCGAAACGAAATGAAATGCATCGGATGTTGCACACACTCTCGTAACAGCGACCGCACTGTTGCGCTAATCCCTGTGGCATTTGTGGCTTGTGCTCAAAGCTCAAATATCAAATGAATATGAAATACGGAATACGGAATTACGAATGCGATAATTGCATAGATACCCTCGGGTTGGATGGGGCTGGAGCGAATGAGAGGCGAATAATGGGTGACAAAAGAGTGCGGTGAGCCCTTATGGGCTATCATTTCTAACGAATGTGTCTTCTTGCCCATGGGTACATTTGCACAGTGAACCAAGGAAGTATTTTCCCATTCCAGGAGGTATTTTTGTTCGGTATTTTTGTTGTGTGATTGAATTCTAAAAACATATCGATAACATATGGGTAAATATTCTGTTCTCCGGATGAAGATATTTCACGGGCTTGTTTGGTATTATTCTCTATATATATATATTTTTTTTTTTTTTGCTAATTTTGTATTATTTACTTGTAGTATTTTTCTGATATTTATTCTAAGTTATGGTATTTTCTGGAATATCAGTCTAATATTTTGTAGTATTTTCGGTTTACATTTTCTGGAACTTACTAGTATTTTTTTCGTATTATTTCGGTATGTTTTATAGTATTTACTGGTATTATTTGCGGTATTTCTCTGATATTTTTCCTAGATCTTTTAGACGTACTTTGAGAGGATCTCCTATGGTTATAAATACCCATTGCTCTCGCCTGGACACGTGAGTTTCGTGGGGCATACCTCGTGGACTCTGCCCCACTGTATGGTTAATGCAATCAAATGTTGGTCGCTATGCCCCACTCCTATTCGGCTCTTATCCACCCCTCTCTACTCTACACTCTCCTCTCCTCTCCTCTCATCTCCACTTCCCTTACCATCCAAACGTACCGCCGCCGCCATCAAACATGTACAACTCTTTCCGTTTCCTTTTTAGCATGTTCGCGCTTCTGCATATGCGATGTGTGTGTCTGTGTGGATCTGTGTGTGTGTGTGTGTGTGTGTGTGTGTGTGTGTGTGTGTGTGTGCCGCCATTTATTTCCCTCTCTTCAGCGCCCTTTCTCCCCATCGTTGGAGTCTGTTTCTTTTTTCCCACATGACGACTGCAACTCCTGCTGCCACTGCCGCTGTTGCCACTGCCGCTGCTGCTTCATCTGACATGATTTCCGGATGTCGTTTGAGTTTTTCTTGCTGCCTGACTTTTTCTTCTGCTTCTTCGCGTTGCTTGTTTTTCCCTCTTTTCTTTGCCTTCGTTCCTTCTCGTGATTCGATGGTTCCCTGATGTTTCGGAATGCCCTTCTTCTTGCAGCAGGGCATATCCTTGCCAGCAATGGATATGCTTTTCCTAGGGTATTTTCAGTTTCGAAAGAGCCCTCTTCTTTGTCTTGTTTGTTTTTTTTTTGATATTTTTTTGGTGATTTTATTTTTCGCCTGCTGCTGCCTGCTGCCTGCTCTTCGTGTGCTCAATTTCATACAAAAAAATGTCAGTTTATGTTGATGTCTGCATGCTTTTTTCCTGTCTGTCGCTTTTGCTCGTGTCGGGAAGGGTGGGAAAGGGAACTGAAGGGAAGGGAAGGGAAGATGAAGTTCAAGCTGTAGCTCCCTCCGATGGGGGCCTCTCTCTGCCTTTCTGCCATTGATATCGCTGACGAAATTGAGAATTATTATGTTTAAACGTGTGTGGCATCTACCACACGTTGCCTGCTAGACGAATGCTCTGCTCTGCTGCTCGTTGTGTGACATGCGAGACAGAGAGAGAGAGAGAGAGAGAGAGAGAGGGAGAGAGAGAGAGAGAGTTGGCATTGCCTTCTGCTGTTGCCTTCTGTTGCAGACATTGCGGCGGCGCTTTCTTCAAATTAGATTGCCTTGTGATGACTTTAAGGCAAAGCCCCTCTCCCTCCGCCCCCGTACACACACTTTTGAAGCCAACTGTCAGATGAAGTTAAGGCCAGACGGAGACGACACACCGAGGGACAGCAGAGGGAGAGTTTCGTTTCCCTTTGGAATGCGGTTCAATCATTCATTAAGCACTTTCGCACATACATACGTTTGTACGTTCGAACAAGCTTGTTTTAACGGTATTTTTCGAACGATTCGAATCATTTCGAACAAACCGTAATTCGGTATTCAATAATGTTCCTGTTCCGGCAATTGTGTGATTGCTCATTCCCTCCCTTCCTTTTATTGGACTTTCTGTCGTTTTCACTTCAACATCGAAAGGAGACTTAAAAGATATTAGATTACGGTATTACCCGCAGAATATTGGAAACTATTTCTCTGGATTGATGTCAATGCTCCCAGAAATATGTTGAGAATTATGCTATTTGTGTACGACAATTTAATTGGATATGAGACCAACATTCCCTCCCAGAGAATTTCTCATTTAAATCAGAGAAAATGCAAATACAAATTTGTGGGCCTGATGTGGAGGAAAATGTTCATTTGCCTTCGTTTGGCTTGGCTTTGGCTTGACATTCCGCTTTGGCCAGGGGGCAATCAATAGGCAAAAGGCAACAATTCATGCCACAAGAAGACGAGAGAGACAAAAGTCAATGCCATGTTGTTTGGCTCCACAAAAGGCTCTTTGTTCAGCACACACATACACACACACACACACACACACACAGCACACAGCACACAACACACAACATGCAACATGGTGGGGCACATAGAGGGACACTGAGTGACTCTGACTTACTGCCAAAGGCTAATGAAGGCAGCAGCAGAAGCAGCAGCGGCAGCAGCAGCAGGAGTGGCAAGAGGAGGCCCGTGTGTAGACAAGCCTGAATTTAGGAGGAGAGGATACGCCAGGATGCACTTGCCACTTGGCAATGCAATGCAGGCAACGTGGCTCCTGCCACTGTGTGTGCCACTGCCACTGCCACAACTACAGCTACAGTTTCTGCCTCTGCCTCTGACTGTGCTGCTGCTTCTGCTTGAACTCCTGCTTCTACTCCTGCTTCTACTCCTGCTTCTATTCCTGCTCTCTTACTCCAGACCCCTCTCCTGCCTCTCCTCCTCCGCCTTCGATGTGGCTCATATGCTCTCTCATAGGCAGGCAATGTTGACATCAAACAAACAAACAAATACACAGAAACACAGGGCCATCAAAAGAGCACAACGCCAGCAAACAGACACACACAAAAAAAAACAAAAAACGATGCAACAAAATACTGAATGAAATTTGTATAAACTGGCAGAAAAGAGTCGCAAGTTCAGAGTCAGAGACCACCCCTTTGCCAGGGTATGTTCCCATTGAAGGTGCGGCAAAGAAAACCACTTGAACGCTTTCGAACAGCATCGAATGCTCGAATGACTCAGCTTGCGCAGTCTCGAAACTTTCGAATCAACGAATGGCACCGTTCGAACATGTGATTCGCTGCTGCTACTCGTTTCTAGAACAACGTCAAATAAATGAAATATCCATGCAACCAGCAGAAGAGTAATTCATTAACTTAACATCCGACGAGCGATGCCCGTCAATCCTGTTTCCTTTTCTTAAGACCCCTCTCTAGAGTCGAGTCGGAAAAATTAATTATGTTGCAAGTGCAGCAGCTGCCGCTAAGACCTCACTGGCGTGTTGTCTGTTCAGATATTGCATTTGCTCGCCATACCCCACCGTCCAAAAGACACAAGACACAAGCCATGCAAATGCAAATGCTCTACTCTGTAGCTAATGAAAGATGCCCCAAGAGATGGGCTGGAGCTGCCACGGAATCCACCGAAATCATTTAATGGCACTGGAGTGTTCTCTCCTTTTGTGTGTCTTCTCTCCTTTGATTTCATTACGACGACGCGCCGCAGCATCTTATGTAAATATATTGAGCAACAAGCGGATATCAATTAAAATGCAATGCAGACAACAGATTTAATAAAGGCGTGAGCCACAGACACCGGAGGCGGAGGCGATGGCAGAGGCAAAGGCAGAGGCAGAGGCAGAAGCTGAAAATTCTCTCTGGATAACAGGGAAAATAACTTTAAATTAATTAAAAAACGCGAGCGCCAATGGAAAAATGTTTTAAGCTTTCGCTGACAACGAAACGGGGGCGTGAAAACGGGGACACACATTCAGCCCCACATTTTGCAGGATGAAAGGAAGCAAGGAAGGAGGCTGCTGCTGGTGTGACGACGATGCCGACGACAACGCGCATCAATGTCGCGGAAATTAATTGAAATGAAGGAAGGAATTTTGCGCGCAAGGACCTTAAAACGGCGGAAGGATCGAACGGGGAAGGGGATGGGCAGAAACTGCAGCATGAAATAATAAAGATGCGCGTCTTTCATATTCCTGCGTCCTTCCTGCTCTCTAAACATTCTGCTCCTTGGCGATGGAATAGTTTTTAGAATGCCGCCGCCGCATCGACGCTTTTGAACGGGATATTTGAGAGATGCTCAAGCTGTCGGGGGAAAAGGAATCAACTTAAGCTATAGCGTATGGCCATTAAAGAGTTCTAATAAACGCCTGAGGATGATCTATAGTATGGCTCTAAATAGCTGAAAGCGAGAGAGATATTGTAGAGAGATATTGTCAGAGAATCGGGGATCTCTGCATTTCAGAGAGAGAGAGAGGGTCTAAGAAAAAATAAGGAATAAATTAGACTTTTACAGATCCCTCTGATCAGCGAGTATGAATGATTTCGAGCACCGAATAAAAATAACGAGCATATATCGAGTGAGGGAGCCAACGAAAGAATAAAATGAATGCGACTGAGGAACGAGTACGAGACCCAATGAAGGACTAAGCAGAATCAACGAGATGGAATCCAAGGGTCTGAATGCTATGAACGAGTAAAAGGAACGAGTGCGTAGAATAAGTGATCAGTTCACAGAGAGAAATTATGGGCAATGAATCCAATCCAGTGAAGGAGTACAAAGATATCGAGAAGTACAGCTGATCCCGGAACTAGTAAGCCAGTGATCTCGTGCTCTCATAAACTTCTGGCCTACGCGATCTCTGAAACTAAACCAAAACGAATGCTTGGCAGAAAGAGATACTCGTAAATGGCGAAACTTTCCTCAGAAAGGAAATCAATCTTTTAAACCAGCGAGTGGAATCAGTGGCAAACTGTAGAACTAGTTCTACTCGTAAATCCCTGTCTCCCACTAAATGGTATACGTAGCAATCTCTCCCTCTCTGATTTATAGACTTTGACGGATTATTTATGATCTAAATTCAAGTGGGCCTTGGCCAATGCCCAGTGGAACTTAGCAAGAAAGAGGGAAAGAGATAGGCATGATAGGGAGAGGGAGATAGAGATAGAGAGAAAGGGAAAGGGGGAGAGCTTAAGCCAAAAACATTACCGCACGTCCGCAAAGCTCTTGCTCCGCCAGAAAGTTGGGGCCAGCCAACAAATGAAATTAAGCAAATAAATTTGAGGGCGGATTAGTTTCGAGGGACAAACGGAATGTAGCAGGAGAGGCAGACGGTCAAAAGCAGGACAGTGGGGCACAAGAGGTATAAATGGCGAAAAGGGCAAGCGTAGGATACCCTGGATGATACGATTTTGTTTGAATTCTAGAATCAAACTAAAAAAAATAAAATAATTTGCAAAATTTATAGCGGAACAACGAGTAGAAACAACGAGTAAAAAAATAAATGCTTTCAACGAGTTCGAATAAGAACAAAAAAGGGAGTACGAAAAAGGAATACGAAGCATCACTGAGAGATGATTTTTAATGGTCTGATTCGTTTGCACAACGTCTTGCTGAAATCATGGTACCCCTTCGTTCTGCCAAAATAAGGGTATCCCAAAATGAAGACGGAAACGAACTGTGGAACGTTTTGCGGCTTAGCGAGTTATCTGGCAAGTCGTTTAGCCTTTCTCTGCATTCGTACTCCTCTGTGTGTGTGTGTGTGTGTGTATATGTGCTCTCTACTCCTTCTGCTCCTTAGATTCTCCATTTTCCCCTTCTTCCTTTTCCCATTTGCACCTCAACTCTGGCGATGACGATGCCGCTGCCGCTGGCGGCGCGGGTGGAAAATGGCAGCCAAAGAAAATTGCACACGAAATTGGAGTTTTCAAGAGTTGAAAATTGGAAGAGTCGTGCAAAACACAGCGGCGCCCACATTCGAGGCAATTAAAATGTTGAGACCAGACCCCGCGCACCGTCTGGGACATGAACTCCCTGACTCTTGAGTTGCACCGACGCCATCAGACCCCCACCCACCACCCGTCCTTCCCCAGACGCCCCAAGGAGCGGGGGAAAACAAATCCAAACCCATTTCCATCCAACGCGAAAAAATAAGGAAAAAGTGTAGATAATCTAAGGACAAAGTTGATACCCCGTATAATCAGTTTTGAAATCCAATCTCGCGAGTGAAAAATCAATGGAACATTTTGCTGTACTTTCCTTCTTTTATTATGGGTAATTTTATGGAACAACTTTTGGGGTCTGAAATATAAACTCACTGATACAGAATGCAAGGAGCGCGTAAGAGGAACGAGTACGGGGAACGCGTAGGAGTAACGCGTAAGAGGAACGCGTACGAGGAACGAGTACGCGAAACGCGTAAGAGGAACGAGTCAGAGGAGCGAGTGCGAGAAACGAGTAAGAAGAACGAACAAGTGCGAGTATTTTTAGAAGGAACGTTTCGTCGCAGCAAATATATTCCATTTGAAAAATTAAAAAAAAACCGGAGAAAGCTTTCATTAAGCAGAGGAGCAGCCGAGAGCCTGCTAGAAGGAAGTTTTGGATTAAACAGAAATCAAAAGAGATGGTGGAGGAAGGGGGGAGCAAAGAGTGTGAAGATGTTTGTGGGATGTTCCCGTTTTGATTTGATTTGATTTGATTAAGTGCAAGCCGTGCACTTTGGCGAGCAGTCGCTTGAGGGGAAAGGCAGAAGGAGGAAAGGATAAGCACTAGGATTAATTTGTTAAGTTATTGAACTGGCAACCGGATCAAGCCCACGTGACGCGACGCATAGAAAGAGTGATTGATTGATTGAATAGAAAGAAGGAAGTGCAATTTGGCCATAAAAGTGCTTTCTAATGAGAGAAGAAGCTTCGCAATTGCTCCACTGCCTTTAGCTCTAAATCAACCGAAATCTGTGCATATTGTTGACTAGAAACGTCTTTATCCCTGAGGAATATATCTTTGATTAAATTAGCCCCTTAAGTGCATTCCAATTTCTCCCATTTGCCATCTTCCATCAGGATATATTTACTCATTTCTGGCGGTGTTCCCAAAAAGTGCATTACAAACTAACAAAAAAATCCCTCTCTCTCTCTCTCTCTCTTTGCAGGTGAGTGCAGTTTTCTTTCATCTTCATTTCTGGTTGGTTTCATTTCCCTTCGGGGACAAAATGCACAGAAGAAAAACCCAAAGGAAAATAGAAAAACAGCACCAACAGAAAAGCAGAAAAGCAGAAAAACAGCAAAAAGATGCAACTTTTTTTCGAGGGCCCCAACTTTTTGAGCTTTGTCTGGCTCTGTCTCTCTGTCTCTCTCACTCTCTTTTCCTGTATTTTTCCTGTATTTTCCTGAGTAAGTAAAAGCAAAATTTCCTTTTTTTATATGCGTTATCCTGTCTGTATGTGTGTGTGTCCTGGAACCAAATATGTCAATGATAAATGGCATAATCTTTTTAGCCAAGCGGCGGCCTGGGCTTCGCCCCTCCCATTTCTCCTCCTTTTCTTTGTCTCCGAAACAGGAGACTACCACTACCATTTCCCCCCCTCCCTGTCCCTCTCTTTTGGCCATGTCTTGGCTTCGGCCATAATGATAATGCACAAAAATTATGCTAATAGCTTAATGCCATCGCACTTAAGCGCTAAGACAGCAGCAGCGACCAAGATGACAGCACACACACACACACACAACATCCACAACAAGAGGCAGTCCACAAGGAGAGAGAGAGAGAGAGAGATAGAGAGAGGGCACACCGCCACATGAGATACCCTTGAATCCACGCAGAAACGCAGAACCGACAGGGAGGGGCAGACCGAAGAGCGCTGAGAGGGAAACCAAAGAGAAATCCAAAGAAAGTCCAAAGAAAATCCGCACTGAAAGGCCGTAAGCAGGGGTAAGCCGAGATGCAAAAATAAAACTCTGTTTCCCTCTTCTCTGGAAAATCATTATGCCGCATGCTTTTGGCAAAGGGTATCCGATATCCCCCAGACAACGTCTGTGATTATGGGCTAGTATTTTTGTTGTTTTTGTCGTTGTCCTGTCGACGCCTCCAAAAGTTGGCTTCGGCCTGCGCCTCCTTGGACTGGACGCGGTCCGTGCCTCAAGAACTGACCCCAACACGGAAAATCTTTGGCAGCTGCGACCACAGCAACAGCAACAGCCGACAGCAACATCTAGGAGGAAGGGGCAGCAGCAGAAGGAGGAGCACCAGCAATTGCAGTGGGCGCACAATTGCTTTTGGCCAAGATGAGTGCTCTCTCCACTCCACTCCGCTCTACTCTGCTCCGCTCCACTCTCCTCTTCAGGATCTCCTTTGGCAAATGGCAAATGGAAGCAAAGCGAAAGGAGAGGCAACTTTTCTGGCCTAATGTGGGGGATTGCTGCTGCCGCTGCTGCTGCTGCTGCTGTAGGAGTGCGCCAGAAACTTATGGCTTTGGAAAAGTTTTTGGGGAAAGAATCATTTTTGGATTGGCACAGATGCGACACGAGAGAGGGGGGCAGAGCGGAGGTCTCGCTCTGTGGCAGCCACAGAACGAAAGAGAAACGACAAAACATGGTGGAAATAAGGCAAAACATACACATGTGGGGCAAGGGAGAGCAGGATTCAAAAAGGTGATTGAATCGCATGAGATTCAAGCGAGCGAAAACCAAAAAAAATACTAAAATATACTAGAAAATGGCATGCAAAAAAAGCTACATATAAGGCTTTTGAATAGAGAAAATAGCTAGAAAAAAAAACAACTTGAACAGTACATTCTCGTCATCGACAGCCGGCCGCCGGTTACCGGACACTAACCTTCCGATTAAGATTAACCCGAAGTCGAAAAAACCCACCCTTACAGCCCCTTATCACGGTCAATGGTTCTGTCTGAATCGACTGAATCTGGAACGGTTCTGGAATTTCCGAAAGTATTATTTAAAGCTCTCCAAAAAAAAGAAAAAAAATGCATTTAAATCTATTTCTTTAGGGGAATTGTCATCGAAAGCAGCACAAGTACTCTGGAAATATTTTATGGAATTCTTTTGGATTGAAAAGCATTCAACCGAAATATTCAAAGAAGAAGATACTGCTCTTCCCCTGGAGCTACTACAAAGGAAAAGTCATAAAGGAAAATAAATAAAACCCAAACGAGAGCAAACTTTGACTCGAAAGAAGGAAAAGCAGAAGCAATAAAAGAGTGCAAAAAGTGTAGCCAAGAAAATAGACAAATTAAAAAGAAATGGCCAAAACACCTAACAAAAACAGAGAGACGAGTTGTAAAACTCAAAAAAAAAAAAAGAAGTGTTGCAAAAGGAGCAATCTTATAGGGTGGGGGGGCGCGGCAGGGCAGCCAGAGCAAATGAAAAACGATTTAAGCGCTGCATCAGTGTCCATAAAAAAAAAAAAATATACAACTAATGCAGCAAATAACGAGGGGTATCATCCATCAGACGTGCGGAATAAGGGGCGTGGCTAAGACCACCCTCCCACGAAAACAAAGGAGCATTTCGGTGAGGAATGCATTTTGAGAGGAAAAGTCGTGCAGCTCAGGCGAAAGAAAAGTAGTTTCGGGAAATCACTTAGCAGCAGCGCACAGCACATGAAAAGTGCAAAATCAGCTGAAAGCGGAAAAGCGGAAAAGCGGAGGAAGCGGAAGAAGCTCAATAAGCGGAAGGATAAGCAGAAGATGAAGCCGCATACGAAATATTTAATGATTTGTGCAGCACACATGCCCCAAGGCGGGGGCATGTCCCAGCCCAACCACATTTCCATAATTTTCGCACTGAATGCATTTCGAAAGTGCTGCCAATAGGTTCAAACCAACGCACAAGTGCTGCCAAGGTGGCATGGCATTTAGTTTCCGTAACGAAAAACCCGTTTGTATTCTTATCCCCACTTTCCTGATCTTCTTCCCGATTTGGATCAATGCACAAAGAAGGGATAGGCAAAGGATAGAGGCTGCTTAGAGAATGTTTAGTGAATAGAGCATGCTATGGCTTATGGATGAGGCACCTCACCTTACCACATGCCACAAGCGACACACGGAAATATGTGCACATGAGTGTAAGGCAGAAAGTACCACACTTAAGCGGAAAAATACAGAGAGATGGAGAGAGATAGAGAGGTAAATAGACAGAGAGAGAAAGGGCAGCTTATGGAAGTTCATTTTCATTGGCATTATGATTGTGATGTGGTAGGGGGGTGGGGTGGGGTAGGGGATGGGCTCGCTATCCTGTCTGTCGTCGTCGTCGTTGTCCGATGGCTTCGAAAAACGTTCAACGTCGATGTGGAAATGATGAAGGATCCACTCCACTCCATAGGTGCCTCCTGTCTCCTGCCACTGGATGCTGCATGTGAATGCTGCTGCTGTCTGGGCATCAGTCGTGGGGCAGATATCCCAAAAACGTTCCACCAAAAACGGAAATGGCTGAAAGCGGCACAAGCAACAAAAACAAAAAAAGGAAAAAAAAACCAAAATGGAGAGGAACAGCAAAGCAAATTGGAGGAAAAGTCCAGTCCGGTGTCCAAAATGTGGCTCCTTCTCAGTCAGTCACTCAATGTGCGATGGGTCAGAGGGAGGAGGGGGTCAAGCAAGCGACAGGGGGCATGGGAGGCATTCTAAAAGAGGCGGTTGCGGCAAGAGGCTACAGACGACAGGGCGGAGGAGACACATTTGCCACATCAGCAAATGATGTGAAAATGTCATTTCCAGGGCGAAAACTGCCAAAGGTAATGGCCAAAAACAGATGGGTGGAAAGGGCGGAGGGGGGGAACAAGGATATGCCACACATGAGGCACAGGACTCTCTTTCTCTCTGTCTCTCTCTCTCGCTGTGCCACAAAAAAGGTCCACAAACTACGAAACTAATGAGGAGGAAAGGACACGAGACAGAGGCAGTGGCAGTGGCAGAGGGACTGACGATTTGAGCTTATCAAATGCTGCGCCATACATACATGCATGTCGCACAGCTTCATCAGTGGCTGTACAGGATTCAGGATTCAGGATTCGTGCAAATGGCAGCAGAAAATCAAATTTAATTGAAGCACAAAATTGCGTGATTTTCTCACTCTCCGTTCTCCCATTGCCATCCTCCCTTTTCTGTTTCCCCTTCCTGCTGTTTGTTTGCTTGTTTCTGTCCTTCTCCTACTTCCCAGATCCTTCTTTCAGCCAGAAAACCACTAGCCACAATATAGAGAGAGGCAATTGCCAAAAATACTACTAATTTGGTTAAATGTTTGATTGAAGTTTCGACCAACTGCCGTTTTGCGTTTCGTTCTCTGGCAAATAGGTTTAATTATATCCCATATCCTATATCGTATATTCTGCTGCATCCAGCTGTGCCATGCTATTTAAGGAGTATCTATGGGTTACTATGACCGACTGGTGGAGTAGAACACATAAATGATTCTGAGCGAGTAACGTGTAACGAGTAATTATTCAGCGAATGCAATTGATGGGGCGACAGACTTTAAAAAATAGAATTCGTGGGCATTTTATTTGAAGAAACTTTTACATAGCACAGAGTATAGCGAGTAAACACTAGCTAGTAACGAGTAGCGAGTGTGAAGAAACTAGTAGCACGAAATGAATGCATTCACAGTCACAGAAATGAATGAATTGAATGGTTTTGTATGCAGTGAATAATTTAACATTTGAAGCCTCTACCTCTAGGGTATCTTTACTTCGTATCCACATTCTCTCTCGTTTTCTCTCCTTCTCTCTGGTGTTTGTGGTTCACTTAATGACTTTTTTTGTCGCTTTAGTTTTTTGGGGGGATTTCTCGTTTTACTTTTAAACAGTTTTCGTTTCCTCTCGCTGGAAGCTTTCCTTCCCTCCATTCGTCTCTCTTTTCTCCCCCCAATTATTGTTTCCATTCTCCATTCTGCTCTCCATTCTGTTCGCTTCGTTTCAGTCCATTGACCTCTTGCCATTGTATCGGTGTGTGTGTGTTTGTGTGTGTGTGTGCGAGGTTTTTTGGGGGGTCTTTATCCATTTTATCCGGTCTGGAGCTGCAGCAAAACAATTAATTTGGCGATTTACTTAATTTCTTTCCTTTCGGGTTTTCGTTTTGGCCTTTTCCTTCTGCCAGAGATTTTCCTCCTCCGGTCGGTGCTCCATTTTTGTCCAATTTTGTGATTGATGTGTGGCCAATGGGGGATACGTGAGTGGATTGCCAGACCATGATTCATTCATTGATTGGTGTCTCATGTGAGAGACTCATGTGGAATATAGCACTCGTACTCGTATTCGTTTTCGTATTTATTCGCATTACTCATATGAGTTCACCCCCTCCGCCCCTCTTTCGTCCTGCGTTGGAGGAGATTTCACTTTATCAAACTTCAAGTTGCGTTTTCATTAAGTCTCTTTCTTTCTCTCTTTTTTTTTCATCTATTGTATGGCCCCGTCTGTGCCCGTCTGGCTGCCTTTGGGCCATTTCATTTGCATTCTTCACTGCCTCTCATTCAGCGTTTTCTTCCTCGTTTTTTCTCTATGGATGTACCCCTCCCCTCCCCTCCCCTCCCATCGTTGAAGCAATTTCGGGCTGGAGCAACAAATGATGCGTAAGAAATGCTTTAATAAACATGGAAACAGTTTTTTCCTGCTGGGCGATGGACGGGGAACGGCAAATGTTGGAAGCCTACTCACATTTCCGCACCATTTGGCTCGAGTCTTGGGCTTGAGGCTTGAAGTCGCTTTAAGTTACATATATATTTCCATCAAAGATGTTCCCGAAATCTAAAAAAGGGAACGCAAACCGATTCCCTTTCCCCTAAGTGAATAGGCTATTTGTGTGTTCTTACGAGTAACTTTTAGTGAGTAACGAGTAAGAGTTGAGCATATAAAACGGGATGGATGGCTTCAATGGCTGTACTTTTCTATAGAAGACACTGAGAGTAGAAAGTAAAGGGTTGAAAGTAGCGAGTAAATATTTCTAATATTCAGCGAGAAGCATTAAATACATAGAAATTCATATGCAAGCAATATGAAGCAAACGAGTACAGGAAACGGAAAGTTACAAATATCTAGCTAGGAATGGATATTAAGTCCTGTCCATTCGCTATGAAGCCTTCGAATCGAGTAGCGAGTATCAAATAATGAGTGGAAAATAAGGGGCAACAAGCTCTATTCATTTTAAAGCGGAATATATTTTATCAGCAATTCAAAGCCACTTTTCCAACAAATGCTTGCAAAAAAAGTCTGAGGAAATTCAACAGACGACCTGTAGCCTTTCAGAAGAAGAGTCTTAAAAAACTTAGCATTCAACTTTCTTCAGAGAAATCAATTCACTTCACAAGAAACATTTGACTTAAAAAAAAAATCTCTATTTAGTTTCTGGAATACTGTTCGGTATTCCCGCTCACCGCTCTTGCCCCTCCCGTCTCTCGCTGCACACAGACATATATTCCGTTTGTTTAAGGGCTAATAAATATTTAAGCTGCAAATGCAACAACGGGACGGAACGGAGAAAAATAAGGAGAAAAATATGTGTGTGTGTGTGTGTGTGTTTTTGCAAGCGGAGTTGCAGAAAACAAACGAGCGAACAAACGAGTTGAGTAAATCAAGCCGCACTTCCGCTTCAAGCTTCACTGGGGGTACCACCACTCTCTCTCTTTCTCTTTCTCTCTCTCTCTCTGCCATACAATAAAACACCCTATCCCCATCCCGGTCAGCCCTTCTTTCCTATTTTTGCCCTTGAGCCCTTGGGTGGCTGGCTGCTGCTTCATTCGTTGTCTGCTGTCTGCTTTCTAACTGAATGAAAGCCTTGGCGCGTTGACTGATTTCGAATGGATTTTCCACGCTTTGCATGTGCCTGTGTCTGTGTTTGCATTTGTATTTGTATGTATGTGGGTGTGTGTGTGTGTGTGTGTGGCACACACAAAATCCCGTAGGTGCAAAATAGCGCACTTCAGGCAACGAAGCATGTGCACATTTCCTTCTTTCTTCTACTGGTACGTTTTTTGTGTGTTCTGTGTTTTTCTCGCCAGAAAAATCAGTAGAAAGAGAGACCGCGCGAGAAAAGGGTATTAGGTGGCGGATACCCTGTAATGCGATCGTCATGCGGCTGCACTTTTCGGTTCATTCTTTGAGATTTGCATTAATGAAATAGTGCGGAGTAAATATAATCGCTATGAGCGAGTAACGACAGAAAGGTAACGAGTAGTATAGCCGAATATTGAGCATACATTAACGAGTACATATCGTACTCGTAGCGAGTACTTAAGCTTCTCGTCTTATTCCGAATTTAATGGAGGAAAAACGATGATCGAGAAAATCCCCCCAGGCGAGCATCAGAATTTCGCGGTTCAATGTTTCTACAGGTCATCAATCGATTCGAGTCGCTTCCGCGGGTGTCCGGCTCCTTCTCAAGCTGTCGCTCCTTTTCAGAGGCTCCTGCCTCTCCTGTCGACAGGAGAATTGTTGCCTCCGACTGAGGTTTCCATTGTGTGCCCCATTGTTGTTGGTGTTTTCGTTGGGGGATTTTCCCCAAAGAAGGGAGAAAATTGTGCGGCAAAATAAAACAAACACAGAACAAAACACATTGGAGGGTCCTGGGACGGGAGGGACGCACTTCTGGGATTGGTCGTCAGGGGGGGACTGTAGCTTTTCACTTGTATTTTACTCCGCCTCCCCTCCCCCATTGTTTTTCTCATTTTCCTCAGCGGCTTAGAGTCGGAGTCGGAGTCAGAGTCGGAGCATGGGAGTGGGGCACGGGGCATGGGGCATCATGCAATGCCCGCGATGTGCTTAAGCGGAAAACAACATTTTGTTGCAGCGTTTTAGACACATTTTCCAGAAGAGAGCGTGTATGTATGCTCTATGTCCTTGTCGATCCTAGAGCGTGGAAGAGAGAAAAGCAAACCGATGAGCACTGCCGCAAGACGCCTCTTTCAGCCTTCCGTAGAATAGCAGAAAGATAATCAGAACCGACATACATACGTTTCCGTATGGCTTTAGGTTTGAAATTTTCATGAGTTTTCGTCATTCCTTTGAGGGAGTGGACTTGTGAAAGGAAAAGTCGTCTGGATCATATATCAAACTGCTGACCAGAAACGGAAGTCATCCAAAAGGGAAGGTTGTGTGCTGGGTGTCCTGTTGATTTCCTGTCTCCTGCCAGCTGCTCAAATCTGTATCTGATTCGTGTTCTAATGTCTGGAGTCCAAAGTGAATGTCCTTCCAAACTGTGAATTATCAGAATCCATCAGCACTGGACGGAAAGAGCACTGTAGATTGATGGAAGGAGAGAAAAACTTGAATTCAGGGAGGAGTTCGAATCCACAGGAATGTCCATCTACTCGTTGAAAGCTCGCCTCTGTGCTCGTTAATTACTCGTTGCTCCTTGACCATGCTTAGGGGCGTAATTTTCCATGAATTTGTGGCATTTTCTCGCAGTGTTCCTCCACACTTTGATGTTGGGCAGGGGGCATGACATGTGTGGCATGTGTGTTTTGTGCTGACTAAAGCAAATTAGCATTCCACAGAGTCTGAGGGAAACATGTGTTTGGCTGTCAGTCCCCTTCCCCCTCCCCTTCCCCGTCTCTGACTCTTACTCCGTCTCCGTGCCGGTCCCCACAGCTACCATCCCCTTCCCCCGAGCCATGTCTCGTAAGTGTGTCACATTAAATGATACGCAACACTTGACACCAAAAATGAGGCAAAAGGCGAAAGTTGGGAGGGAAACTACAGCCAAATAGCGAGAAAAGTTACGACTCGTGAGAGGAAACTAGATGGAAACTAGAAGGCTATGGAAATGGCTGGGAAATGGTGGAACTCTACTTTATTAATGAGTTTGTTGAGGGGGGAAAATCAATAGAAATGGAGAGCCAAGTATGCAATGAAAATGCGTAAATGAATTTAAATGCGAAATGGGAAATGGAAAAAAAGAGTGGGGAAAAACATATGCAAATGTGAGGAAAAATCAAAGAGCAACAAAACGGAAATGGTCCCCAGGGAAAGCACAGGAAAGGGTTCACGCACATAAAAATGGAATATAAAAGGTTAAGGAAGCAACCAACAAACCCTAAAACATGCAGAGAGAGAGAGAGAGAGAAAAGAGTGACAGCAGAAGGCAGTCAAGGAGAGTCAAGTGTGGAAGTCAAGAGGTGACATACAGGAAATGAAGAATGGGAAAACGTGCTCAAGTTCAATTCGGGTGATGGAAAAAGAAAAAGAAAAGGAAGGAAAGAGCTGTAGTCTTCGTCTAAATGATAGCTTCACACCACGGATATTAGCGAGTAGCGAGTAATTAGTTCCCAAATTGTAGCAAAAAAGCGAGCTTTCAGCCAAAAGCCATCATGGATGGAAATTGCAGTGCAGCTACAGAGACTAGCGATATAAGAATAGGGATAGATTTGGATTCAACATAAATCCACGACTACACCACAAAGATTAACGAGTAACCAGACCGACTTAAAAGTAACGATTAGCGAGTAAGTAGGAACTTGTCTTCGTATCCCAGAAAAACAGAGAAGAATTTTGGACTAAGCAGCCTTTCGAGCTCAGAAAATGATGCCAAACAAAAGCACAAATGAAAATCCTAGTTGCTCGTATTCTACTGACAAAACGAGAAGATAGATCGAACTAAATTTTTGTGTTTGTGTAAAATAGTTTGTGATTTTTGGAAGAAATATTTTCGAAACGATGCCCAAACAGTCAGCAAATAAAACCACCGAGAAGCGTCTTCGGGAAACGCTTTTGTCGTCCTTTCGGCCAGCAGCATTGTCAGGCAGCAAAAGCACGAAACCGAAACTGAAGCTAAAGCCAAAGAAGACCCTGACCCGCTCTCGATCTTTAAGTAAGCCCAAAAACCGACTGCGATCCCCAACAGTGGCTCTTGAAAGCAGCCATACCTTGAGCAAACCCAAGCCCCTAAAGCGGTTGCAGAAGCAGAAGCCAGAATTATCGATGCCACCGAAGCTGATGAAGAAAAATACGAAGAATGCGACGGCAGCCAAGAAGAAGATGATACCCAAGATGACGTCCGTGCAGCCAAAGAAAACCAACAGGAAGAAGAAAATCCGCGGCACTCCTGTGCTTTTTGTGGTCAAAGATCCTGACTCTCATCTACAGCCGGTGCCTTGCTCTTCCTCAAGCATGGGGCGCAAGAAGCCACAGGAGCCGCCATCGCAAGTGGTGCAGTATCAAGGAGGCAAAAAGCAGATGCAGACCCAAATGCTACCCCGATACGTGACCACCGACTCGACACAAACAGACTCGGAGCTGGCTAGGAAGGGGATGGAATTCTTCTATCATTTGGGGCAGCGCAAGGACTACAACTCGATCAGGAAGTCCTACCAGCCAGCCTACCAGCTTCCACCTGGCGCAGGCTGGAACCCTGAGTCGGCACTTCATTTGGGGGTCACCGAGACAGAAGTGCCGCTGACCAATCGACTGCCCATCATTGACTTCATCTCCACCAACGAGTTCGAAAAGATGCGTTACAAATACTGAAAGACGGCGACTCCTCTCCCATCTCTCTGCAGAAGGTGGTCGAATTTCGGGGGAACTGCGAAAGAGCTGCAGGCGTATCGGTCATGTTCTTCCATCATATCCTTTGGCACATATAATTGTTACAAAATTCACTGTGATTCATGTTATAATTTTTTTGACGAGAGCAACGTGAGATATGGATAATGCGGAATAAATGCCATTCTATTAGAGAAAAATTAGTAATAATTAAACAAATACGCAGAAACGTATCAAACAGAGTAACGAGTAGCGAGTATCAAATGAAATGTGCAAATTAAGAATAAGCAAAAATTAAGTAAGTGAAAACATGCGAGTACCGAGTATAATTCATGAACAGCAATGTAACTAGTTGTGGAATTAGCGATTGACGAATATGAATTTACAACTACTCGACACAGATAGTATCGAGTATCGAGTGACTGATTTCTTAATTGTAGTCCGCAAAAAATTCCATTAGCGAGTAATGAGTAAAACAAAATAACCCGCCTACGGCGAGTACAAAAATTCAATGGAAATGGAAAATGGAGCCCATTTTCCCGCTTAGCAAAACACTCCAGAGGAGTGTAACGATTTCCAAATAGGAATATCAAAGAGAGAAACGAGGGTTCCCAGAGGAGTCCTAGGCGTTCAATTTGTTGAAAAATACTTTCAAAACATTTGTATTCGTTCGGGGGTTCGTTTATTTGGACATTCCGCGAATACATATTCAACGAAATGAAATTGTTGGCCACCAAAAAGGGAGTCCGGATTGCAGCAGCAGCATCAGCAGGAGCAGGAGCAGCAGGAGCAGGAGCAGGGACAGGAGAGGTCGAATGGCAGTAAGCGAACTTTTGCGCAAATTATCTGCGTCGCGTTTATTTCGCGCAAACAAATCGCAAAACTTTTGCAGACGGCGACCCGAACGACCCGGCGGCCAGGACCAAGACCAGGACCAGGATCTGGAGGTGGAACTGGTGCCTCATCATCATCCGCGTTCTCGTCCCCGTCCCGCGTCCTGCAGCTGTAAAAGTTTTGCCGCTTGCTTCGGCACAAAAGTTTCCTTCCTTCGAGCATCAGCGGCGGCGGGGGGGCATCTTGCAGCAATTTACGGGTCTCTTTCTTGCGTCCTTTCGTCCTGCTGCCTCTCGAAAAGGAAAACTTCAAACCGAATGGAAGATGGAAACCCAGGCAATTGATGCAGCAGAAGCAGTCAGCCCGCCAGCCCGCCAGCCAGCCAGCCCGCCCTTCTTCCTGTCGTTGTTGTTCTTGCAACGAGAAGAAGAGTTTTTCGGCTTGTTTTCATTTTCGCTGTTGGAGAATTTGCATTTTGCAAGAGGAAAGACGACAGAGGACGAAGGACGATTGCGGCTTTTAACCGCAAACCAAACGGAAATTGAGATTCATTTAATTCATTGTGCGACGGAGTTGAATTTTTCGGGTTTTGGGGTTGTGGGAATGAGGCAAGGGTTAAGCAGCTTCGTTGACAGCTTACTGGAGGGAAGGGCCCGGACTGCGGACTGCGAGCCGAGGACCAGGCACACAATCAACAGGAGGAGACAGGACCCAGGGGACCCCCAAGGGAACGGCTGGGATCGAAACCACAACATTTAAATGACTGCAGCAGCGACGAGGACGACAACGACAGCGTCAACGGCAAACGCCTTTGCTAATATTTATGCCTCGGAGGCTATATAATCGAGGGGATGAAAGGAGCAGAGGAGCAGAGGAGCGGAGGAGCAGAAAAAGCGCCCAGTGTCCGCCTGAAGGAGCATGAAAGCTGAATGCTGAAAGCGCAAGAAATTCTTTGATTGCATTCAAAATGGGCGATGGGTCGACCCGATGCCCGAAGCCCGATGCCTGGAGACGATGCTTCCATCGAATGAAAAGTTTTTCTAGTGTTAAGCAAGAGCCAAAAGTGCACAAAGGTAGAAGAGTGCCTAAGGGGTTAAGTACGGGAGGTTGATGGGGCCAAATGGTACCTAAGATACCTAGATATGCCCGATCAATCCTGAACGTGTTTGAATACGAGTTCTCGAACTGGTTCCAAGTATCAAACCTGGATCGAGCCTGTTTTGTGAAAAGTAAAAGCTGGGAGGAGGTGGAAGAGGAGGATTAAGGGACGCCAAGGAGAGAGTGTCTCTAGATCGGTGATTCTGTCCGGCCTATGGCCCCAGCTTATATTGCCCATCCGTCCCCTCCGCATCCTGCCATCGCTGGCGGGCGGTCTCTGGCGGTTTCCTTCGTGGAAAGTGCAGTCGCATTTAAATTGTGTGGCGAGCAAATTTGGTTTTCGCACGATTTCATTTCGAATTTTCGCATAAATTAATCATTGGCTTGCTCCAAATTCTGTGCGAAATGGTCAACGATTCAGAGAAAGAGAGAGAGAGAGAGAGACGGGGTTGGGGGATGGAAATGGTTCAATGGGGTGGGAGAGAGAGGTGAGGTGTGTCGTGTCTAGGATTGTGCAGATGATACAGGGCACAACAAGACGGAGAGAGAGAAAGTGCGAGAGAGTTAGAGAAAGGGAAATGGGTAAATGGGTAAATGGAGACCGACGACCATTGGATGCCAATTATGCAGGATGCAAGTGACACTCCAGAGGAGGCCTCCTTTCCATTCACATGAGTTTCCTGCCACCTGCCACATGCCACATGCCACCTGCACCACCGAGGAGACCGACCTGCTTATTGAACGCAATTACCTGACACACTTCCTGCACTGCACTCTGACTGCAGCTTATGCACAAAACGATGCCAATGCACGGGTCAAAGTTCAACCAAGGAGAGAGAGAGAGTGAGAAAGGGAGAAAGAGAGCAAGCGATGTGTGGGTGTGGAGTGTGGAGAAAACTTTCCTTTTCAGTACTTTGTTAATTAGGAATCTCCACACACACACACACCGTACAGCCGCACACCCACAAGCAGCCAATTGACCCAATAATCCCAAAGCCAAAGAGATAAACTTTACCGAAAACAAAAAAAATAAGCAACAAAAGTGCAATATTAAAAAACAAATGGGGGACACAAGAGGATGCCCTATCCGCCCATCCGCCCATCCGCCCCTCCTCTCAACCTCCCCCTCTCCCATCCTTCATCTCTGTGCCACAGGAATCGAGAAAGCGAAAAGCAATGCCACACTCAAAC
Source organism: Drosophila helvetica (assembly GCA_963969585.1). Lineage (NCBI taxonomy): Eukaryota > Metazoa > Arthropoda > Insecta > Diptera > Drosophilidae > Drosophila > Drosophila helvetica. The sequence goes on along the minus strand of OZ018401.1, from coordinate 2,652,077 downwards.
AAAGTTCGAAAACTGAAACCGAAACCGAAACTGAACCCAACATTCTTCTAGTTGAGAGAAAAAAAAACAAAAACAAAAACAAAACCAGCAACAAACGAAAGAGAAACTGTTCCAAAAACCATTCTGTATGCATACAGATTGATCGACTAATCGATGCCCTATAATAATACAAGGAATTCTGTAACAGATGATGGCTGTTGTTCAATGATATCTACATATATATATAGGCATATCCATTCTGGCATTAAATTACGATAAAATGTGAAAAGAAAGAATAGTAATTGGCCTGTAAAAGTAGTTAAAGTATTCACCAACAAAATGGCAATTATCGGACTTACGGTTTTGAATGATATAAGCCAAAATATGACCCGACGTTACGGTGCAAAAAACAGAAAAAACAGAACTGCTCTTTGAGGTTGGGGTACAAAATTGCAAAACTCTTCGAATCAGATAGGACTATCTGTAGAACAATTTTTGTGCTAGTAATATATCTGAAGTATTGAACATTAATCTTACAAGTTTTTAAATGCAGAAACCTTTCAGGTTTTATTCGGAGAACACCTGGCGTTACGTTACTCAATTCCGTGGTTAAAAATTTAAAAATCTACCATTAGTCGAAATTGGGAAAACTTTCTGGAACTTTTTTAAAATAGTTCAATATGTTAGAGGCTCTTTGAGGACAAACTTTGATCAAGAATCATCTTTCTTATCGGAGATAATAGTAAGGGAAAACGCGACCATAAAAATACCAAGAAATACCGAAAAAGTGAACATTTGATTAATCTAATAGGTTCTAATTGGTCGGCATGTTATATGTAGCTCCAAGTCTCGAACAGCTTCGATCGATTCGAACATTTCTGTTCGTTTCGAAGTGATGCCTTTCGATCGGACCTGTGTTCAACCCTAGATCGAACCTGTTGGATGGCTTGATGGTTGGATGAAGTGGAGAAGCCACAAATGACAAAAGGTATCCGAAACGATATTCATAAAGCCATGAATTTGTTCAATGCTTAAATGAAAGTAAATCGCTGTCTACCTTTTAAAGCAGATCTATCGCCAGCGAATAGGTAGAAACAGCCCTCGATTGATTCGAACATGATTCGAACAGTTCGAATAAATGTTTGTTAAGGGGAGACAGACAGCAATCTTTCAGGTCTGATCTAATCGATCCACTGCTGCAGTTGGTTGCCAGTTCGACTACCTAGCATGTGGGCTTACAGGGTATCCAAAAGCAGGAAAAAAAGCAAAATTGACCTCGACCCAGACTATAACTTGTAGTAGTATATTTTGTTCGCCATTGTTTTGTTCCGTTTCGTTATTTTTTATCGTGATTTTTTCCCACCCCCCCCAAACACACACACAGAAAAATGGGGAGGGAAAGGGAAGGGAAGGGATGGATGGATTCGCGTTTGACCATTGGGCAGGCGGGCAGGCAGGCAGCAGGCCAGTTATCGCAATCGCAATTGCTATCCATTTCATTTACCGCAGGACAAATTTTTATTGCTGACCCAAGCAGTGGCAACAACAGCGGCAGAAAGGACAGCAGCAAGCGGCAAGCGGTGGCAAGGACAGTTGTGGCATCAATGTGGCATTGTTTCAATATATATATATATATACATATACATGTGCATATATGTATATACGAGTATATCTGAAAATTGCCGGAAAAGTTGCTGCAATTGTCCTCATTTTCTTTCAGTTAAGGACAATTTTATTGTTGTTCTGTAAACGCCTCCTCCTGCTGTTGCTGCTTGCTGTTGTCCTGCTGCCGCTCCGCCCACCAATAAATGTTGTGCAACATTTTACATAAATAACAAGGACTCGACTCGACTGTGTACCCGTTCCCCCCTCACATCTCTCTCACTGTACCCTTGCCACATGTCCCCTGTCCGTTTTGACAGTCGTCAAGTGCATTGTGCACTTTGCCAAAAACAATTTTGCATTCATGCAGCTCTCTCTCTCCCTCTCTCTCTCTCGAATATAAAGTACGAGTACTCGTACGTTTCCTCTGTCAAGGACACTCCATATACATGAGTGCTGTTACGGGGATTCAAGTGTCCTGTCCGCCAGTCTGTCACCCTGTCGCCCCGTCCCGCAGTCTACCCGTGTAACCACAAGTCAAAAGCATGTTTAATTATGTTGACAATATGCAAATAACTTTATGGACAGCCAGAATAATTGCATTTCGGTCGGTTGTGGTCGGTCTGCCTTCAGTGTTTCCTTCCCACGTTTTTTTTCCTTTTCGATTAGGAATTGCCTTCAATGTTGCTGTGGTCGAACCTGTTCGTTTCAGTCAGAAGTGGGAGTGCAAACATTGATGGATTTTCAAGTATTGTTTTGAATACCTTCTTTCACTTGGGGCACTTCGAATCATTTGTTCTATTCGTGGCAACCAGGTTCAGGCTCAAACAGGTTCCGTTAAGGTTCGAGCGCTTGGTCTGATCGGTACGCTTTGGCATGTTCGAATCAGTTTGAATCAGTTTGCGGTTTGGTATTCAGACATGTTCAGGATTGATCTGCTGCCATTCGATGACTTGCACTCTTGTTGGAGGAGCCAGAGAGGGAGGGAGGGGCGGTCGCGTACATGCATATAATTGCCATTCATAAATGGCGGCGGTGTCGTGTTAGTTACTGCTCGGGAGTCCAATTGTCCTTGCGGACAATGAATGTGGTGATTAGCATTTTGAACTGCCAGCAGTTTGGACAACATTTGCGGATCGGGGGCCACAGGGGGGGGGGGAGTGTTTCGCTGACAATTTGAACTCCTGGGTATCCTTGACTCCTGGCAGCCATGGATATGCCATGTGGCAGTGTGGAGTGACTGCCATTGTTGTACCATCAAAGGCTGCTCCTGCTGCTGACTTGGCAATTTATGCTGCCAGAACGTCATTGTGTCTGTGTGTGTGTGTGTGTATGTCTCTGTGTGAAGGTAGGGGTAGGGGCAGTTGGAGTCGTCTCCTAATTGGATAACATAATATTTAACTAATTTATTTGGATGTACTTGATAAATGGGGGAATGCCATGTCGAGCATTTAAATGGAAATTCGCTTGTCGCTGCTGCAGAATGCAATTTATGTCAGAGAAGCAGAGAGGCCACAGAAACCTGAAGCCAAACCCCCAAAAGCACAAACTGCAAATCCCAGGAATATCTGTACATATATACTACTCCCCCACCCATTTGCCCCGCCGTCAGCATTCATTCGATGGAACAATTGTTCATCGTTGGAAGGAGAAGGCGTGTCCGTGTCCTTCTAATCAAATTATCACAAAATTCAATGAATTCCAAATGAGCAAAATCGAATCGGAATCATCTCTGAAAGCAGCAAAGCCAGCAGCAACAGCAGTTCAAGTGCATTGGAAAGAGAGGGAGCGAGTCCAAGGAGGGACAGAGACAGTCGGAGAGAGAGAACAATTATTTGATTTAATTTAAATTTTGGATAATGCTTCTAATGAATGTTTCTTGGGTATAGAGAAACAGAGCAGACATTAAGAGGTTGGATGTGGGATCGGGATAGAGGGTACAAATTTAAGGCTTAAGAATTCTGAATGAATGGCTTAAAGCTAGTAAGAATGAGAGAAAGATATAGATATGTATGTGTACATAGATTTAAAGTAAGTAAGATATAAAGTGTGAAAAATAGATAGATAAAAAATGCAGTTGAGATTGATAGATAGCTAGATAGAAAGATAGATTGATAGGACAGGCGATAGCAATGTGCGATAACCTGTTCCATTCGGTTCCTGCACAAATGTTCCCATAAGCGAATGGCATTCAGTCGCATAGCATGATTTTAGGAGCATGGAAAATCAGGGAGAATAAAACCTCAAAAGTTGTATTCCTTTATCCGTTAATCGATTGCCACTCATGGCATTCATTCATTAATCCGAACGAATCGAACAAAACGAACGAAAGGCTCATACAATTAATGAATACCCAAGCGAATGTTGATACTGATTGAGTGATTGATGATTGATGTGCCCGGACTTTTCGCACTTTCGCACTCCATCCGTATCTCCCCTTGTGGGGTTGGTCCACTGCTTGACCATAATATCATTGTGGTCTGGGGATGATGGGATATGATGACCATACATGGCCTTTTATGGGTTTTATTGCCTACCTTTTATTCCTCCCTCCTTCCATACACATTCGCCTTCCCCCCCCCCCCCCCTGCCTTCTGTTTCTGTGGCTGCTTTCTTTATCCGCAGAGTCCTCGCAACTAATTGAAAATCAAGTGAAACTGCTGAAAGGACCCTTCGCACACACGCAGAGAGGGATGGAGAGAGAGAGAGAGGGAGGGAGAGAGAGAGAGGGAGACAGAAAGGACCATTAGGGGACGCACTTGAGTGTAGCAATGTGTCAATTAACAATTTGCGCGCACTGTGTTTATGATGGTCGAGTGGTCGTGTTGTCGAGTGTATTCTCTGTGTTTTCTCTCTATCTCCCTCGCAAATTTATGCGCATCATTAGAGACGACTATACGTATATTTTGTGTACTAGAAGAAGATGCTATGGGTGGGCAGGCGGAGAGGCGGGCAGGCAGTCCACCTAATTTGTTTGCTTCCATTTCCATGAACAGTTAAGTGGCTCAAGTGACTGTTAAACGAGTGCTCAAACTGTACAAAGTCCGTCCCGTCCGACACACAATTGATGTAAAATGTTGTTGTAACGAGAGTGTTAACGAGTGGACGGATCTTACGATGGCACTGGCCCTGATACTCGTAAGGCCGCTGCTACTTAGCGGAAGCTAAGCCACGCTGGGAGAGAGAGAATGAGTGATAGAAGAAGATGGAAGAACCAATCGGCAGATAAAACAATTCTTCAATGCAGAGATTTCCTTTTCGATCCATTGATTGGCTTTGAAGATTAATTCCATGTGGAAGTTTCCAGGCCATTGAATGGCCAATTAAGCAAATCAAATTGACCAAAAGCTTGCGACTGAAGGAGAGACCCACAAACACGCAGACACGGACACAAACACAAACACAGACACAGACACACAGACACAGACAGGCTGGTACTCGTACTCGTACTCGCACACTCATTAGAGCCAATCAAAATCATGGCCCAAAGAGACAAAAGGATTGAAGGCAGGGGTCAGGGTTCGTCGTGTGCCCCATAGTAATGGCATTCAATGGAACGAAGGGAATGAGGGAAAGGGAATGGAATGGAATGGAATGAATGGCTTGGATTGGAGTGGCTTGTGTGTGTGTGTGTGTGTGTCTGATGAGGTGATGAAATCGCATTACAACAATTAAACATCCCACAGATACTGATACGGGGATACAGATGCACAGATACATTTGCAGTTCGAATTTTCAGTTCGTTCTTTTTCTTCTGTCTCTTATTCGCCCGCTTTTGTGTCTAACAAAAGACTTGAAGGCTTAAAGCCAATTGAGAGTGAAGCAAGAGGCAGACGGGGAGGCGTGGCATTCAATCAACGAAAATGGAAATGACAGATGAGAATGAGAGGCTGAAGAGGCTGAAGAGGCACAAGGCACACACACACACACACACACACGATTGAGTGTGGCTGTGTGAGCGGGCGCACTTATTCATTCATTTTGTATACTAATAGGCGGCACAATCAGACAGAAATGACACGACAATCAGTCAAACAAACAAACAAACAAACAGACTAGCACACACACATACACATGCACGAATGGGAGACACATACACACACACACACACACAAATGACAATCAACACAGACACACAGAAATGCGAGATGGTGGCAGAGAGCCAGCCGCACACAACAAACGACATTATCCAAAGTCAACAGCAGAAAACAAATCAAACGCACACACACAAGGAGATAAGCCACACTGCGAGAGAGAGAGAGAGAGAGAGAGAGAGAGAGAGAGAAAGAGAAGGAAGGATAGCGAGATAATGGGGCGAGTGGGTAGAGACAGGCAGCCAGCACATGCACGCATTTTAGGTGCTGTGCCTCTTTATGTTTTATCTCAAAATGCGATGCTTGGCTGCTGATGAGACGAGCACCCCTCTCTCTCTCTCTCTCTCTCTCTCTCTCTCTCTCTCTCAAGAGATGGAAGCTTGCCACACATACCCATACACATAAACATACGCACTCTGTCCCATGCCCCACAATCTTCAGTTCTTTCGTGGCTATGACAGAATTTGAGTGGCGGCCTAACCGCTAAATGATTATATTTGCAAGAGCAAAGTCATTGGATAGGGAATTTACCCAAGGGGGTTGCAAATATGGCTGTAGTGTTGGAAAAGTCATCAAGAAAAGAGTAAAGCTAGACTAAGAATTTGCGTTTTGTGTGTTGAAAATAGTGCTAGATAGAGATATGCCATGCAGAAAGCAGAATTTGCATAATCTCTTGTTGGCTTGTGTTGAAAAATGCCCTGCAGAAAGCACTTGAAATGCAGAAGTGATGTTTAAGTGTTGGTAAATAGGAAAACATGTAAATAGTGTAGCAAAAAGGGCAGTGAAGTGTTGAAGAGGGAAAACAGAGTTGGGTAAGGCCTCAAAAATGTATGCTGTAGTGTTGGATAATGCTATTGCATAGGAGCGAACCCAATGAGTGAGTGGTCCTGGATGTCATGCTCTCAGTGCTTTCCCAGTGTGGCTTAGCCGAAGGCGAAATGCTGGCAAAAGTGTCTGAAGACCCATCGAAATCTATCTGAAATCCAGAGATTATCCTTAACGAAGAGATCTTCATGGAATAACTCTGTGCTTCTTTTTGAAGGCCAAAAGGGCATCCAGGGGCTGTCCTGCTCCGTCACTCGCTGCTGGTCCCTGGAGTCGGAGAAGGAGGGTCTGTTGTTTGCTTGTTAACTTTGACATCCACTCCAGTCCGCGCTGCTGCTGTTTTGGATGTTGGATGGATGTTGGATGGGATGGATGTTTGCGACTGCATAAACCGCTTAGCGTAGCGTAATTTAAATCCCCCTTTTGTTGTGTGCCACAAAACTCGTGAGGAAAGCAAAGGAAAGCAAAGCAAAAGGAAAAGCCTTTCGAAAATGATTATCATAATGGGCCAATGGGCAGAATGTGCTGTGTGGTGTGTGCCTCTGGCTTCTGTTTTGTTTTGTTTTGTTTTGTTTTGTTTTGTTGTGCTGTTTCTGTTTCTGTCATTCAGAAGATACTTTTGGCCAAGTCTTAAAGATACTCTGCTCGTTCTTTAATTGATAATCACCTCATTAGCGAATGCTGGGCCACAGATTGTCATAATTGTAAGCCCAGAGCAGAGCAGAGCAGAGCAGAGCAAAGCAGAGTTGTGTTCCTTGGTCCTTGTGCTTGTGACTGATGGCAACCCTGGCTAATTATGGTATGCCTCTTCCCCTTACCCTGATTTCCCCCACTTTCTCACCACGTTCTCTCCGTTTTCCCTGATTTTGTGGCCACCTCCGGAGAAGTTGCAACAAATAAAACACAAACAAATGTCGAAGCTGTAGATTGGAATTGGATTGAGGTTTCTGGTTTTGGTTTCAGGAGGGGATTTCCCCGATTTCCCACTGTTGTATCTGTTGATTTTTTTCATCTATTTTTCGCTGACGCCCTCCGCCCCCCAAAAAAAAAGTCTCTTGCACTTAAACTTCTGTTTTCCGCTTCTCCCTGGACGTTTTTCCATCTGTCTGTCGAACAGCAGAAGCAGCAGAACCAGTAGCAGAAGCAGAACATTTTCCATGTAGAAGAAGGAGGACTCGGGCAGGAGGCAGCCAGGAGTGGCAGGCAGGAGAAGGCGTGGCAAACATTGGCAATGTCTGCACGCGATGTTTAACGTCTGGCGGGTGTCCTGCCTCTGCCTCTGGTGCTCCTGCACCATCCCCTGCTCCTCGTGGCCGCCTTCTCGCCAGACGATAGACGATAGACCGATAGGCAAATGCAAACAAGAAACTTTTTCGGCTAAAAGCCCGAGGAGGTGGACGAGGAGAAGAAGGTAGAAAACCGCTCGCTAGACCTTTCTCCTTTCTCTTTTTTTCGTGTGTGTGTGTGTATTTTTTTTATGCTGTGTGGTGTCTGCTTCCTGCTTCCTTCGTTTTGGCCAAGCACCGCCAATCATTGGCGTAAATTGAGCTCATTGTGGTCTAACACCATTACACCGCTGCCCCATGCCCCATGCACCATGCCACATGCCACACGATGCCGCCAAAGAGGAGGATCGAGGCATACATATGTATTCGTGTGTGTGTGTGTGTGTGTGTGGCAGAAGGAGTCACAGCAGCAGCAGCAGCAGCAAAGGAAGCACCACAGATAGAATGGAGTTGCCTGCTGCCAAACGGCCTACACTGAGAGAAACCGCCAAAAGTAGATGCGGTCTGAAGCGAAGACAACCTTTGAACGTGGATGGATTCATGCGAGTATGAGTGCATTCAAAACAGAATGAATGAATCAACTAGAATGGGATTACAGCTACGAGTACATTTTCAAGGCAGAAACGCCACGAAACACTCATTCATTCAGTCATTAGTCTCTCGTGCCCCCCAGGTTGCCCCCTTTTTTCCCGCAGTGTAGTCGCCCGCCGAATGGAAGGTGGCCCGGGCTGGGAGGCGCCTGTGTGAAGTCGTTAAATGCGGCAAAGTAAAATAAATTGAGCCAAGTCATGTTTCGAGCATGAAATGCATTTTTATTGCAAACCCCAGCAGTGGAGCATGGGGCAGGGGGCAGTGGAGCATGGGGCAGGGGGCAGCCAGTAGTTTTGGGGCAACAACCACCGAACTATTGAAATGCACAAGATATTGACTGCTGAATGCCTCGACAACCGTCTAACGACTGGCGGGGACTGGCGGGGACTGGGTGCGGGCCCATAAAGTTCATAAATTTACAAGAGGCATGCCACATGGCCCCGTCCCGTCCCGTCAAGCAGCAAGTTGCAAGTTCCGTTGCCCCCAGAAGTAGGCAAACTTTCATCGAATGGAAATTATTATTTCATTTATCAGTTTTCCCAAGAAGCGGGAGAGGGAGAGAGAGAGAGAGAGAAATTTAAATTTCCGTTTCGGGAATTGCCCGTAGAGGCCGCCCCCACCCAAAGGGACTGTTTACAGTGCCACATTGCTGTAGATCCTCCAGGACATACCACTGCTCATCCCCTATTGATTGAATGAATAACTATATTCATAGTCATTCGTGATTAATCGTCTGCCAGAAGGCATTTTAACAGGCGGTGCTTTCCATAGTCTTTGATTTATTTTCAGAAGTATTTTTATACATTTGCAACAAGAACCGACAGGTCTATTCGAATGCGGATCGAACATGGTCCGATGGGAATGGTGAATGGTCGAGCCCTGATCTATTCGCAACAATGCAGCATTGCCCATCAAACATGTTGGATCCAACCCTTGTAGGAACTGATTTAGAGATCTTTTGGGCATCAAAATACATTCTCTTTATGGGGAAGGATTAGAGCTGCCCAAATTCCATTTCAAGAGCTGTCTAAATTGGCTCAGATGGTTTGTTTTAGCTGTTTTCCATGCACCCATTCTCCCCATTCACCATTCAGACTCAGTCAGATTCGCATTTAGCTAGAATTAAGACTCATTCATGCTGTGAACTAATAATTAATTCAAGTCTTCATCTACTTCTTATCTCGTTCGCAGGTGAGTGTTGGCCCCAGAAGCAAATGTTAAATGGAAGACACAGGGGGCATGCAGCCCGAGAGAGAGAGGGAGAGAGAGAGGAAGAGGCTGACTGGCTGGCTGGCCACTAATTGCCCCCGTTTTGCAGAATCCCAGTGCCACCCGCTGTGGCAGTGGCAGTGGCACTGGCACTGGCAGAGAGTGTGTAATGTAGCCAACTCCCATTATATGTTTTCTGTTTTCTATGTTTTTCTCTCCCCACCACCGCAAAAACCACTTCCCTCCTGCAGTTTCATAAATTTTAATGTAATATTTCCATGTTGTACAATTTTCATGGCTAGGAGTAAGGGAGGAAAGTAGAAATGCTGTGGGGGGAGGTGGAGGCGGTGGAAAAAACGCTTACAACGCCGAAAATTATGCTATAAAAATGCACTGCCACTAATTAGGCCAACAAACATGGCCAGAAAAAAAAAAACAAATATAGAAAAAAGAAGAGTAAAGAAAACCACAAAAAAAAATATTAGGAAAAATTGAGGAAAAATATAAGGAAAATTAGAGGCAAGAGCCCAAAAAGATAGGGGACGGCGGCAGAGCAAATGCGTTGCCTCCCTTTCAATATTATATTTCCTCCTTCTTTTTTTTCTCGTTGAGCAACCCCACTCCTCCATTATCCTCCCCCTCCTCCTCCCTCTATGTATCCTCTTTCATTCTCTCTCGCTTCTCGCGCCCCATTTCTGTTGTAAGTGTAATCATCGCACGATGAAAGCCGCTTACAATAATTGCCCCATCTTGTCCGGACATCGTGTCCCGTGTCCTGTGTCCGCATCCACGTCCTGCTGCTGCTGCTGCTCCTGCTCCTGTTCCTGTTCCATAGGATACCATTTCATTTTTTTCGTTTTTTTTCTGCGCTCTGCTCTGTCTGCCAGAGGCCCATCCTGCATTCATTTGAAGTTGCAACGTTTTGTGTCGATTTCCGTTCCGTTTTTTGCCCCCCAAAGTAGCGCGAAAGTCGAGCGTGGCGGAGTGGCAGAGCGGCGGAGCGGCGAAGTGGGAGGGACTAGTGGCTTTTCATACTGAGCAAATGTAAATTGAATCAAGTTATTAGCTAACTTTCCAAGTGAATTAGCCGCCAAAGGGAAAACCCACTTAATATACAAGAAATTTCACAGTTGTTAGGAAACTCAAAGCGATGCGAAAAGGGAGATGAAACCCATCAGATATTCGATAGGCAATTAGAAGAAAAAGAGTGCCTCAAATGATAATGAGACTCAGATGCTTAGATGTTGGCCATGCTGGAGGATCCTTTCAGACAGAAGAAGCAACCGAACCATCGCCATCAAACATCTGCAATTATACATTATAATTATATTATATAATATATTATATATTGGTGCTCCTTGCACTTCGGAATGAATTCGCAAATGTTCGAATAATTCAAGCCTGTTCAGGATCGATCCATCTGCTACCTCCACTGAAACTTGTTTGAAGGATGTGCAGTCGCTTACAGTCGAGCTTTGTTTCCGTTTCCGTGCAATGAAGAGCCACCAATTATTGTGGTTTAATCTTTACAAAAGATCTGAGATTCCATTCTATGATTCTTTTCAGATACCTCTTTTCTTTCTTTCTTTTCTTCTGGAGTGAATAATAGAAATTGGCTTCGCTGTGGGTTTTCTTCGTTATCATTTGTGTACACCCGAGAGACATATTTGTGCATGTTTGTTGTACAATTTGGGCACATATGTACATACATATATGTATATTGTTACTTGATGAAAGGGCGTCTTAACATGAATTAATCTATGTGTAGTAACTTAAATTTAGAGGTGTGTGGCAGTGTGCTTGAATTATGTTTAAAAACTTCTTCAAAACTGTTGTGTAAAGTGCGTTTTGAACATTCTAACGAGTAGCGAGAGAGAGGGCGGCGAGAGTGGGAAAGTGGCGGGTAGCGAGTGGAGAGTATCGTGTGGCGAGTATCGAATATCGAGTGGCGTGTAGAGTGGCGAGTATCGAGTGGCGTGTATCGAGTGGCGTGTAGAGTGGCGAGTATCGAGTGGCGTGTATCGAGTGGCAAGTATCGAGTGGCGATCTTGTTTCAATCCACTTCATCCCATGCGATCTCAGGGTTCTCGCCAAAGATCTTCAGATGCTCATCCTTGTCCGCCTCTGAATCAGAGCTGCTAACAGTCGAATACCCATCCGAATCGGAGAAATCATTTAATACAAACTCCTCCTCATCGGGTAGATCCTGGGTGAGACCGGTGCGACAGTACCCCTCCACGGTTTCGGGGACAATGACCCCATCGAGGCGTGCCGCCTCCTTCCAGTTGTCCTTCTGGAGAGCCACTTGCTCCTCGTATGCCTTGTCCTCGCCGTTCGAGTCGCGCCATCGGTTGTAGAGAAGAGCTGCCTCCATGTTGCAGGGCCACTCGGTGTCGGGGCCCGTCAACAGCGACACCACCGACAGCAGGACGGTGCGGGCACTCATCGTGGCGTTCCAGCAGGCATCGCAGAGTACCGACATGCAGATCATGCCGCTGACGTGGACGTTCGGATGGAACATCTTTGTGAGGAAGTAAAAGTCCGGCGGCTGCATCGGATATGTGTTGGGGAACCGCATCGAGGCCTTCAGATACGCCCCCTGGTAGACGGTGTTCGGGGGCCCCAAGACACCCACCTCCCAGTCGAAGAAATCGCCCTCATGGACCAACTTCACGTTAAAGCCCTCGAGCCTGCCCTGTTTCAACTCATTGAACTCCTTGCACAGGACACGCATAGCCATGGCGGTCGGACGACCTTCATTTGCATCAGGATCCCCCATATATCTATGCTGTAAAATAAATTTCAGTTTTATTTTCCGATTTTTTCTGCTTTTCATTCGACAATTATTTTACTTACTTGTTTCGTTGCTCTGACGTGATGTAGAATCGATATGAATTGTGATTTGTTTCGCATCTGACACAAACAATGCAAGCTACTTTGATCCCCAGAAAAGCAGCCAAAAACGGACATAGAGAGAGAGAGAGAGAGTGAGAGAGAGAGAGGGAGGGAGGGTGGGAGAGGGAGGGGAGACTTTCCTAGGGGCATTGTCTAGTCGTAAGATTCTTTTTCGCTCCACAAATAATTCCATGCCATGTAAATATTTAAAGCGCTTTCGTTCGGTCGGACATAAATGTAATTTATGGTGCTTTTTTTTTTTTACTCTTCCTAGCTGTTGGTCCTGTTGTTCCCCTGCTGTTGTTGCTGTTGTCCTTTTGTTGTCCTGTCAAGGATGTGGTTGGGCCACACAGACGAGGGTCGCACCAAAATGTTGGCAAAATTAAAAGAAAAATGAAACTTTTTCTGTGGTCATTTATGTCATTTCATATTTATTCAGCGGCCTTCCCTTCTGCATAATTGGCAATCCTCTCTCTACCTCTCTCTGAAAAAAACTTTCAAAAACCCACAAAAAATGGAAAATTAAAGAAAGAGAGGGTGGCCTTTGGAGGGTCGAATGTTTGGATACCCTTGGAAATAACCTTCCTTTTGAATGCACTATTTCTGCGCCCTCTTTGAGTTCAGTCCAGACATGAAAGCTCAACCTTAACTGTTGCTTATCCACACTGGGAGAGAGAGAGAGTGATCTTTAAATCTGCCGATATCTATGACACCCATATGATATGGTGATCCGATGGAGAAGGATCCTTGCCTAGTTTAGAGCGACAGCAGAGGCTTTCCTTACTGTGAAAAGGGTAGCCCAAAGTAGAGTAAACCCTGGAGTAAAGACCTTTAAAAATTCGAAAATAAAACCCAGGGAGGGAATTTCAACCAAAAATTTAAACGTAAAGGCGTGGAGTTGCCTGCTTAAATATAAATCTATGTAAATGCATTTAAAACGAGTGGTCAACGAGTGGAATGGAAGGTTTAAGAGCAGCAGCAGCAGCAGAAGGAGAAGAAGAAGATTAATTGAGTTGCCACAACACTCTCCCCCCTCCACATGCACATGCCTGTGTGGCATGCCCCCTTGCTTGACCCGCATGCACTTGCATCACGCATACGCCATGTGGCAGACTGCTTTACTGCTGCCACACTCTCCTGCCTGGCCTGCTCCTCCATCCTGCTGCCATTGACTTCGTCCCAAAAAAGTGGCTGTGGAGAAAACTTGAGAGTGCCGGAGAGGAGAGAATGGGCAGGGAATGGGCCGGGAATGGGCAGGGAATAGTGGAGAGTGTCTATCTCTGGCCTGGACTTCTTGAATATTTTATTGTATTTTAATTAACTAAATCCTTGGGGGGGCAAAAACCCTCTTAAAAACCCAACCGAAAATTGACTAAACTCAAAACTTGTTGACACTCATCGTTCGCTCTCTCTCTCTCTCTCTCTCTCTCTCTCTCTCTCTCTCTCCCAGTGGGGCTTAGGGCAGCCATTTGCTTTTGTCTTTATGGCTTTCTGGGCTATAAATCAGCATTAAAAAGTCAACAAAGCACTGAGGAATGTACTGAAAAATTGTGAGAAAATGTCAGAAAAGTCATTGAGCCATTGAGTAAAATTTTTCTTAGCCTTAGCCCCTTTTTGGCCTTTCAGGGGGCTAATTTATCAACAAATTGTTAAATGCAAGCGAAGACGACGACGACGACAAGGACAATGACAGTGACAGCAACTGTAACTGTAACTGCAACTGGACTGCAAAAATAAATCCCCAAAATCTCACTTTGACAAATTAAATATTGACCAGGAGCCAAAAGCAGAGAGGGAGCCAGAGAATGGCCAGAGAAGAGCCACCAACGTCTAGAGTCTATGGTCCAGAGTCTAGACGGAGGCTCTGGTGCTCCATCGAAGGAATGGAGTCCTGGGAAATGCCCGAGGTTCCTATCCCGGATAAAAGCACTTAAATCGGGGGAGGGGAGGGAAGGGGAGGCTTTTGGCATTCGGTTTTTCGGGCCTACACTCGAAAGCCAAGGGAAATTCTGAAAGCAGCCTGTCCCACTTTTCCCGCTCCCCCTCCACCGGTAGACCCCCGCCGAAGGAAGGGTCGCAGCTGCACGCAAATATTTGCCGCATTTTTTATGCGACCACAAAATACAGAAAGAGGGAAAACTCTCCGCCATACAAAAGCAGCAGCAAGCAGCCGGCAGCCAGCAGTCAGCAGCCACCAGGCAGTGGTTTTTCCAAATGGGTGGGGGAAAATGTGGTGAAACCTTTTTATGCGATTTGCGTTTTTGTCATATATTTAACAGCAAGTAAATATTTGATTTGATTTTCGCTTTTGGGCTACCCGAAAATGGCATCAGAGTTGATTAAATGCCAATTTTGCCAGCATTTAAATTGCGATGATGCCAGGCCCAGGTCCAGGCCCAGACCGGGCTTTTGGGTCGGATTTAATTGAAAATTGAAAATGTCTACTACCAGAGGGTGGGGAAAATGAGGAAACGAGGCGATGATGGCCTTTGATTTCTCCCGTTTCCAGCGTGGCTTAGCACTTAAGGAAAGCCTAAAGCCTTGCAGGGGGGCCTAATCGTTCCTGCTATTTGATTAATCAATCGACTTGGAGAGGCCATTCCTCTTCGAGCGAAACAATAACTAAATCACTAATTGAATACTAAAGTTGATTTCTGCACTCGTATTTAATTCAACAGATTCTTCGGGCAGAGCTCTTACTGCACATGCGAGTATGTACACTACTGGTCAAAACCATAAGGACATACTCGCAGGTATCGTGGTAATTTGCTGTGAATTAGATCGAATGTTTTTGAAAGGTCCCAAGGTCTTGCTGAACATTTAAATCAATTCTAAGCTTAAATTTTCTTTATTTTAAAAATTGCCCAAAGGTTGTACGAGACATAAAGGAAAGCTTATGGGCGTGTACTTATTATTTTGACCAGTAGTGTACATTTGTATAAGAGTGCCATTATTTAAATATGTAGTCACTTATTTTTACGACATATATTACTCGTATTTATTATTTTTCACAGCCTAAAATATGCGAAATATCGAATAAAAAATTGTTTACTTTTGTCTGAAATATTGCAAGAATAAACGAACTTAAAAAAAAATTTAGATCACTTCAAAGTTGCTGAAAATAGACATTTGCTAGAGCTTTTGCTGAGGCATAGTCAAGTGTCCTTATTGTTTTTGTCATGACTGTACGTACATCTAGTATCGATTGTTAATGGTCGTAAAGGTCGTAAAGGTCCTAAACATTGTTCTGAAGTTCTGAAAACACACAGAGACAGAATGAATCATATATCAAAAAGTCCTCCCACTGCCACTTCTACTTCTACCTCTTCCCTTTCCTTCCGTTCCCTTCAGCCATCACTTCTTCTAATGGAAATAATTTGAAATTAGGAAAAATTATGATGAGAGTTTGTCCCCGCCCCTCTCCCCTGCTCTGCTCTGCTCTGCGCGTCTTCCTGTGTGTGTGCTTGTCGGCGTCCTTTCATGTCTTAGCAACCGGAGGAGGCTTTCCACACAGGAAAAACTGTGCTTTTCCACACACTGGCACTCACACACACTCGCACTCACACACACACACGTGACATAGCGAGAGGAAAATGAGCATAAAACAAAGTTTATGTGCAACTTTTTGATTACAAATGCAAATTACAGCCCGTCGACTGTCGGCTGGAGGCACTGCCACTGCCCCTGCCACTGCCACTGCCTCAGAGCAGCGCAGCAGCGGCACCAAAAAAAAAGAAGACAACAAAAAGAGTGCGGAAAATGTAGGAGGAGGGGAAAGCGGGAAAACTTTTTCATATTGCAGTAGAAATTGCGTCAATTTTTGTTTGTTTGCTTGCGTATTTCCTTGTTTGTTTGTTTCTTTGTTCGTTTTGTCTCTCTTTCTGTTTGCCCGGCGCCTTTTGACGCTCTCGCTCTGTTCCTGTTTTCGGGCAGTTCAGAGTTGACAAAACATTTCATTTTCCGAGTGGCAGAGGGGCCATAATGCCACGCGGGGGAAATGCCCTTGGCAGAGAGTGAGTGAGTCGGTCTCCGGCTGATTGGATTACCGGAATGGAAAATATACATATTTAAATGCGAGACCGTAAGAGATCCTCGCTCTCGGAAGGACCCATAAAAACAGAATTGGCACATAATTATAATCTCTCCTTGGAAGCGCATTTTGCCCATGAAGTTCTGATATCGCATGGAAATCCAACATTAATTAGGGAATTATTTCCCAACACTTACGGCCGTAAAATGTTTTGCAATCCGATCGGGGAATCGGCCATGGGGTTGAGCCATCAATTTGCCGGCCTCTGACAGCGTCCTGTCTGTCGCTTATAAATTGCAAAACGACAAGAGGCTCCGCTCCGCTCCTGACATTTAACATCCGGCTCGAAAATTGTTCATCCCTTTGGCCCCTGCTGTACTTGCTCATCACTCTCACTCTGACTCTTCCGCTGCTTCTGTCGCCGCATTGTCTGAGAGCGAGAGAGAGGAGGGTGAGGAAAGGAGAGGAGAGGAGGACTTCACCTCGACCAGCAATTAAACGCTTATCGAAAAGTTGGCCCAAAAAGAGAGCAGAGAGCTGTGGGATAAAGAGAGTGCCAGAAGAGAGGGTGTCAAGAGAGGGCGGACAATGAGCTTCCTTGCATATAATTGAGGTTATGGCCTCCCGAAAACTTTTCGCAGGAACAAAAACATTTTCATTTTTGGCTCGTAAAAAGTTTCTCCTTCACAAAAATAAGTTTTTGAAATGTGTCCACCTCTCACCTGGTGCCCCCCGTTCCCCTTCCCCCTGCCCCCTCCCAGTGTTGCATATGCGGCAAGTAACTGCAGACAAAAGCTAAAGAAATTAATTAGGGTCTCGTCTCTCTCTCTCTCTCTCTCTATCTCTCTCTGTCTGGCGCCAGTGCCAGTGCCACCATCGTCATTATCGTTATATCATTATCGCGGGACAGACATTCCGCAGACATCGTCCACCTGCATCAAAACTACCAAACGGATGTCACCCGTAAACAAGGACGAGAGAGAACAAAGAGACAGAGAGAGATTGAGAGAGAGAATGGTTAATGGACAGAGAGAGGGAATGGCAATTGGGGGAGAATCGAGTTGTTGGCATGGAAATTAATTGCCGCAAATTGAGTAATGATGTTGCAGATGTGTCAAGGGGAATGCCCCAATCACACAAGGCTCCCCTCCCCACAGAAGCGATAGAGAAATTCCAATACCCCGAACGATTGCTTTGACACATATTCAAAAGCACCTCTGTCCTCTCCTCTTACGAGGCATTTTCAATCGCAAAAGTAAAGGATCTTGATCGATTTTCGCGGAATAAGACCAAAATGCAATACTTAGGGAAAAATAAACAAATATTCAAAATAGAAACCCCTAAGGAGTAAGGGCAAAAAGTACAAAAAAGTTACACGTTTTCGACCGTGACAGGATTCGAACCTGCAATCTTCGGATCCGAAGTCCGACGCCTTATCCATTGGGCCACACGGCCGCTTGAAATGGGGCGTGAATAGCTGGCTCAAGAAAGGGATGGAATGGGAGGAAACATACACTCAAAAAATAACAGGGAAGTGCGGTGGCAAGAGTGTCGTGAAGAACGGGAATGCGGAGGAATGCGGATGCTAAAGAGGAAGTGGATGTTTGTGCGAAAACAAAGCTGGGCGCTAATTAAGCAACGCTCTAATGAACAGAAAGAGATAGAGATAGAGAGGGAGTGACAAGAAGGAAAAAAGGAGAGAGGGAGAGAATTGTAAGGAGTGGCGTCAGAGAAGGAGAAACGGAATGAGAGAAGAGACTGACGGATGGACAGAGCCCGGATAGAATGGCTAGAATGGACAAAGGTGCAGTGCAGGCCGCTCTGCTGCTTCCTGGATGCCTGCCTGCCGCCTCATGTGGCAGACACAACAATAGACACGTTCCATACGCAGCGCCACAGCAAATGAAAAGCTTAAAAAAAGAAAACACAACAGTAAAAGAGCGGAAAGAATATGCGGGGAATGTACGTACTCGTAAAAAAAATGAAATGTCAAGGAAATGTGCAAAATGACTTGGAAGCAGCTCTTCTCGTTCCTCTTCTTCGTTGTTTTTGTTTTTGTAGAGAGTTTTCTGGTAAAACGAGAGAGAGAGAGGGAGAAGAATGAAGGTGTAACAGTGGAGGAGTATGTGGTGTGGAGGGGAGGGAATTGTGTCACAAATATGTACACATGTGAATATTTCCGGTACGTTGTTCTCTCTCCCTTTCACCGCTTGTTGTTGTTCTTTCTGTTCTTAGAGCAGAGCAGAAACGCGATCAGCGACGATAACGAAACCCGCGCTTGGTGACGTCACCACTTTGGCTGCCACGTCACCACACAATATCAAATCTATTTTTAGACCTGTCCTCGGCACCCGAACACGCACGGCAGCCGATAGACGACTTATATTCTCATTTGCCCTTTGCCTATCGTCAAAAGATCAGGCCCATTAGCTCAGCTGGTTAGAGCGTCGTGCTAATAACGCGAAGGCCGCGGGTTCGATCCCCCCATGGGCCAGGTGATTTATTTTACTTTTCTTATTTGTCTTTTCTTTTTTTTATGTATTTTTTCTCTTTTCCATATCCTTGCATTGACTGTGTCCTTCTGTAAGATCAGAAACAGTATGGCACAGCTTCTGATGCTGAATATGATGATTTAGATACGAATCTAGATCCCGAAACCCTGAAATTTGTTTGGTAACACATTTGTACATATTTCTAGAGTTCCAAGCAGGCATTGCCTTTTTTTGTCCCAACTCCCAATACATTCCCCATATTTATTCAGTCTCCTTTTGCAAGTCAAGCGAGCAACAACTAAAAAAACTTAGAAACCCTACATAAGTACAAATAATATAAATTTTTTTGGGAAAAATATTTCTCACATATATTTTCGGTTTTTTGTTGAAAAAATTTGTTTTTGATTTTGAATTTTCGACGACCGGGACATTGGTGAACATGAATCTCGAAATGGACGTGGAGAAAGAGCGCACCAAAGCGCGTCTCGCTCGCAAGCGCTGCGCCTCCTTGGCCTTCGGACCCTATAATGTTTCCCCCGTTAACACCGATATGGGCATCGACATGCGCATTCCCGGCGCAGAAGTATTTAAGAATGATCTCGAGCAGAAGACCGCTGCTCCGAATGCAGATGGTGAACAGTCCCAGTCCGTTGCAGAGAGCGAGGGGATGCAAATGTGTAAGCACTAGCCATGGAATACTCAATATAAAATCTCCAATAAGAACGAATTTCCTTCACCCAGAATCCCCCTAAGAACTGAGTTGCTGCAATAAATACACTAGACACACTAGACACACCAAACATGAGTTGATTGTACAAATATACTAATAAAACAATGAAAAATATATTGATATTGATTACAAGATGGGGTGGATGTAAGGCCTTTGGGGCTAAATAACTTTTTCCGATCAGGATTCTTCTAGAGCGCCGCGTTTGTCGTTCGTTTTGGCCGAATTTTTGCTTTGGAAATAATTTTGTCACATATTAATGTCATAGCCTGCTGTTTTGGGATTTCTTTGGCAATTGAATTGAAATTTCATTCATGAAAAAGCCGACCTCATCACCCCCCCCCACATACCACATCCCACATCCCACATCCCACATCCAACATCCGCAACATCGACAACATCATCCGCATCATCATCATCAGGATGATTGGCTTCGCTCTCGCTCTCTCTCTCTCGTTTTTCTCTTTTTTTATTTTTACTGGGGGCACTCCATCCAATTCATTTCGATTCAATTCGATTCGATTCCATGCCATTTCATTCACCATTCAATTCCCTTCGAATTCCCTTCGAATGCCCTCCGATTCATGGCAACCAATTTGCAGGCGCCGCCTGTCCCGCCAGAAGCCAGAAAACAACATGAACATATTTTCCTTGGGTCATAGTTCACTCATACCCCCCATCCCCATTCCCATTCCCATGCCTCGAAGGCGACAGGTCACTGTGTGGGTTGTAAATGTTTTCATTTTCCCTCCACTCAGAGCTGGAGATGGGAGAAGCCGTGGCCAAAGCCGAAGCCGAAGCCTCTCCTCTTTTTTGGCAAACATTCAAAATGAAAAGTCGATGGAAAAAACTACTAAAGTGCTCGGCCTTCTGCGGAGGAGACGGGAGGAGATTCGGAAAGGACCCACCACGATAATGTGCATCAAATGAGCTGTGCGCACATTTAGCCAGGCGTCGCCTTGGCTATTGAACTTTATTAGCCTTGTACTCTTCGTGCTCGTACTCGTCCTTTCAATCTCTCTATTCCTCTCTAGCCTCTCCAGCCTCGCCAGCCTTAGCAGCCTCAGCAGCCTCTCCTTTTGCCTGTCTGATTCTGGTTCTGGTTCTGGTCTGCTTGTTATGCCTCGACCCATCCAACCCCATTCCCATTCCCATTCCCATCCCCATTCCTGGGCAGAGCCCTAAACGTTTCAGAAGACGTCCTAGACTCCGAAAGGAGAGAGGCGACTATGGCAGGCAGGCAGGCAGGCAGGCAGGCAGTTTATCAAAAAGCTTAGCTGAAACACGCTTGGACATTTGTCCCAGACAAAAATCTCTCATACGTTATTTCGACTGGCAAATGCTCTCCCGAAGATTACGAACATCCTTTACCGCTAAGCCACACTGTGCGAAAGATGAAAAGGAAGAGGGGGTGCATAGCGTCATTAGCAAGTCAAAGGGGGCATAAATCAATTGCCAAATTGAATATGCCCCTTTTTCCAGGACCTTTAGCCGGAGGAGCTAACAAAAAATACAACAAAAAAATATATAAAGACAGAGACGCGACACACACTCGTAACAAATCATGGGCCGGTCTGTTGGTCCGTTGGTCCGCTGGTCCTTTGGTCCGCTGGTCCTTTGGTCCGTCGTGCATGTTTCATGTCCACTTAGCCAAGAAGACGACGACGACATAGCGACCAAAGTCGCCACAGGACCAAATCCAGGACCAGTTTTAGGGTTCCGCCCCCGCCAAAGAGAGTGTGTGGGTTGCTTTTTTTTGCTGCCACTGCCACTGACTGTGGCTGTGGCACTGACTGTGGCACTGAATTACGCTTAAATTATGGTAATTTATTTTACCCCAAAGAGCGATCTAACAGAGGGCCATGACGACACAACGGACAACGGCACAACGACATGGCCGACAGGGCCTGCCTGATGGCCTGATGGCCCGATGGCCCGATGTCTGATGGCCCGATGTCTGATGGCCCGATGGCCGATGGCGGCCCATGGCTCATGGCTCATGGCCAGTGGATAGTACTATCCTGCTCCCATTCCTGCTCCTACTGCCACCATTTTCATTGTTGTTATCGTCCAGTGTCCAGTGTCCAGTATTTTTTTGTACACCCACTGCCCCAGCCATATTCTGGCTTAACTTTGTCTCTGGGAAAACAGCAAAATAGCAAAGAGTCAACCAACTCAATTTGCTTAAATATTTAATATGGAACCGAACTCATTTCGTAGACCAAATTACACGAGAGTGGGTTTTTGTGGATCAAAGGAGTAAAGGAGCAAAGGAGCAAAGGAGCAAAGGCAGACATTTCCGAGAAGTTAGTAGAAGGCTTCCTGGAAATCTGTAGAGTAGACAATATATTTTCCTTCGCGCCTCATAAGCCCTCCTGTCACAGTGTGGCTTAGCCGGACGGAAAGAGTGCATTTTCGTTTTGTTTCTTGTTTTCTAATTATTTCTCAAAAGTTTTCGTTTATAATTTGTTATGCCACAAAAATGTCCACCCTCGTTAAGCTGTTGTTGCAACACGTCTCCCACTGCCACTCCCACTCCCCTTGCCACTCGTTGGCCGTTTTTCTTTTATGGGTATGAAGTGGCAACTCGACTGGACGTCGCCGCCTGCCATTGACGCCTCGTCAGCTTCTTGATTTATGTGGCGTTGGGGCCAGCCACCAAGCCAGCCAGCATTGGCTTCCCACTTCGTGCCACAGAGCACTTCATGCCACACTGCCACACTGCCTCTAGCTGTTTAGCTACCAGCTACCAGCTCCAGCTCCAGCTCCAGTTGCAATCCTCCTAATCCCCAGTCCTCTACCGATAAATGAGCGTGAAATATATATGAAAGAAAAACTGCAGCTAAATCCTTGCGGGGATTGCGGACCGCCCTCGCCCTCGCTCTCGCTCTCCTCTGCCCAACGCCGGGTGGCAATTAAAACACAAAAATGCATTCGTATGCCATCGCCATGCCACCATGCCCCACCGTGCCCCACCGAAACAAATACACTGCGGTGGCAGAAGGCAGAGGGCAGGAGTCGGTGGCAGAGTGGTGAGTAGGAGGTGTCCATGGGAGTCCTGGAGGAGAGTCCTGGATGGAATGGATTAACATGTTGGCCGCACGGGGCTCATTAAGTGCGTCGTCGCCGCTGACGTTTTCGTCGTCGTCGTCGTCGTCGTTGCGTCATCGGCGTCCGCATCCGCGTCCGCGTCTGCATCCGCATTCGCGTGCTCGTGTTTTGGAGTCGACTCTAACGAATGACTGAGTGTGCCCCAGTGGCTGCTGGCTGTTGGCTGTTGGCTAGAGGGGTGTGGGGGGTATGTGCAGGAGTGGACTCTGAGTGGGTGTGTGTGTGCGTGTGTGTGTGTGGGTGCCCGCCAGTGGGACCTGCCTGCCTGCGGGGACGTGGGGGTTATGTGTGCTTAGAGCGCACATCAAATAACAAATTAACGAACGACGCCACAGGAGCAGGCGCTGGGGCTGGGGCTGGAGCAGGGGCCGCAATAATTTTTACTTGTTTCCTTTTTGATTTTCCATTTGTTTCCGTTCTCCCTCTTCTACAGCTTAGAAGGCAAATATTTGCACTCGCTGAATGCTGAACGACTGAATGACTGAATGACTGAATGAATAAATGATTTGTGGATTTGTGGGGAATACACTCGTAACTCAAACCGACTAATGATGAGTGCAGTGTGCGGTTCCTAGAATTTCCTTTGTGGCCTGGTTGCCCTTGTGCCCATGTCCCGGGCCCCTGCCCCCGCCCCCCAAAACGATGATTACGTTAAACCATGAAACAGGGGGTTGTTTTTGGGGTGGGGAATACTCAGTTCAAAATTCATTCAATATGAATATGAGGCGTACAGTTTCTGGTATTTCTAGTATTTTTTTTGTATTATTATTTATTTATTTTTTGTATTTATTTATTTTATTTATTATTTATCGTTTTCGTACATTTTTGTTCGTATTTTGGTTTATTTTAATTTGAAGTCTAGTATATTTTAGGTATAATTTGAGTATATTTACGTTCTTTTCTAGGCATATTTTTAGTATATTTTCTAGAGTTTTTTAACATTATTTTTATGGCGTATAGTGGCCCTATTTTGATATATTTCTAGTTAAATTTGTAGAAGAATTTTCGGCATATTTCAAGTATATTCGATGTACATATTTTTAGCATTATTGCCAATCCAATTGATTGATACAAAATAATAGCAAAATCGAGTTTCGAATCTCAATGAAAAGCAATGTGCAATGTGCATATTGAATATTCCAGTTCCAATACATATTAAGAGTGGAAATACCTTCCATTATACTATTCTTTTGTTATCTGGTCACACTGGTGCAACCCACTTGAGACCACTTTGCGTCGTTGCCTCGTTCGATACTTATTCCATTTGATAATTAGATTTGTACGAGTGCACTGCCTGTCTGGCATAACATAACAAAGAAGGCAGATCCATCCCATCCGCTCTCTGCTCTCCCCTACATACAATACATATATCTACACTCGATGTGGCATGCAAATCGACAGGTTATACTCCACAGGCAGTCCCCCAGCAATCGTTTTACATGGAGCATGACAAAGTCATGCACCACCACCCACACCCCACTAACACCCACATACACTGAACCGTCAGTGGTGCAACACCCTCAGCAACCAGTAACCCGTAGCCCGTAGCCCCCACTCTTCACCCTTGTCTTGTCCCAGATGCTCCTGGCTTCTGGCTTCGTTCTTCGTTCGTCGTCCTTCGTCCTTCGTTCTGCTGCTGCTGCTGCTTACGACTCATTTGCGTTTGGCGCCCGTAAAGCAATTATGACCCAATTGGTTTGGCTTTGGTTTGCATTTCCCTTCAATCCACACTCGCCATTCACTCGCTCCTTCGCCTCCGCCTCCCCTCTCCCCTCTGCTAACCCCCACCTCCCACCTCCGCTGTCCTTGTCGTGGGTTTAACCTGATTTGTGCCCCCAACTGTCACGGCCCACAACTGTCAGGCACTGAAAGAAATCGTGAGCTGGAAATGTTATATTATCTATTACAACTCGTAAAGGGCTTCCGTTCTCCTCATTTCGTTGTCAGAGAGAAATGTTTTTTATTTTCTTAAGTCTTGTTGGTATATTTTAATAAATAGTTTTTTTTTACATTGTTTAGTATATCATAAGAATTTTTCAAGTATTTTTAGGTATTTTGTTAGCATTGTTTTGGATTTTCGTTTTTTCATTTCTAGCAATATTTTTTCGTTTATTTTGTAGAGATTGCATAGTATTTTTTAGTATGCTCTGTATATTCAGTATTTTTGTAGTATTTTTTATTAATCTTTTAAAGTTAATCTTTGGTATATTTTTTATAAATTCATCTTCCCTCCTGCCATCACCTGCCATTAATTTCTTTCAGTGTAAGATTACACACACATACTCGCACTCGCCCGCTCGTGTCGCGTGTGTCCGCTGCGTGTGGCTGTGTGGGTGTGTGGGTGTGTGTGTCCGTCCGTTTATAACTGGCCCATGGACATGGACGTGCCCAGATAAGGACGTGCGCAGAGAAGTAGAAGTAGGAGAAAAGGAGGATCCCACATTCAGAGGTGGGATGCAAAGAAAGGGCGTAGGAGGGAGGGTGGGGCTAACGAGGGGGATGACTGGCAGAAGGCTGAAAGCGGATGAGGATGCGAATGCGAATGCGGGCGTCGCTCCTTTCTGCTTTCTGCTCTCTCTCTCTCGCTCTCGCTCTCTCTGCTTTCTCTTTGTGTGTGCGGATGATGCAATGAAATTATCACTTTCAATTGCAATTGCCACACACTCACCGATTCATGACGGGGGGAGGGGAGAGGAGAGTGGCAGGAGGGTGGCAGGTAGGGCAGTGGCAGCAGGACAGTCTACAGATTGAAGAGGCTTTTGGGGCATGGCAGGTGTTGAGTGCACGTAGCTGCAGGTGCAGGTGCAGGTCTTGCTTGCCGCTTTTATGTCTGCACGTGTGGCAGCCACTCCCCCCTCTCCATTCTACCCGCTCTCTCTCCCGAGTTGTTCCTTAGAACCGGTGATAGAACAGGACTCCACTCTACGCTCCTGCCTCTTCAAATTGGACGACGACAACGACTCGTCCTCTCTGTTTAATTTTTAGCCTCATGCCTCTCGCTGTGTGCGCCATTTGCATTGCATTCTGTTCTGTTCTGTTCTCCACTGTGCAACGCTCATTTAATTGCAACGACGCTGTGGATGCTGCAAGGCTGCAAGAAGACTACAAGCCAGGAGGCGGCTGGGGCTGCTTGCTGCATGTCCTTTGTATGGGGGGACTGCCTGCTGCTGCTGCTCTGTTGACTGAAAGACACACACACTCGCACATACGAGAATATCATACGAGATGATGCTCTTTTTAGCAGACTCCTGCCCCTCCCCCTCCTCCTCCTGCAACCCTGCTCCTTCTTCCCCATATATTTGTTTTGTCTCCATATTTCCATCTTCCATCATCCATCTCCATCTCCATTTCCATCTCCATCTGTGTTTGCTTTTTGTGCAAATTAAATTCCAAGCTTTGCTCTTTTGCTCTGCTTTCGTTTTGATTTTTTCTGACTTGCTGGCTTTTCTCTAGATTTTCATTTAACCCAAAGTTCTTAATCAGGCAACAGACCCCCCCTCGAAGCCCCCAAAACCCCCGAAAAGTGTCACTGGCAGCAGCAGCAGCAGCAGAAGGAGGGATCCCTGCCAGGTTTTGACCCATTAATGAATGTGTGCAAATGGGGCATGCCACGCGGGGCCAGAGGCACGAGAGACACGAGAGACACAAGAGAGGTAAAGAGAGAGAGAGAGAGACGACCCTTCTTCAGAGAGTGATTTCTCTGCTGTTGTATTCCCAGTGGAGGCTGGAGGAGATCCACAGGAAAGCGCCACCCGAAAGGAATACCACACTTTTCCAGATGTGGGGCACATCCTGGCACAGATGTTGCACACAGATGCACAGCTGTGTGTGTGCTGCATGGACTGTGTCCTTGTTGTTCATTTGCTGATGGACGTTCTCCTGGTGGTGTCTCCGTGTCTGCTACTTCCGGCAGAAGGAACTCCATTCCTTCGTTCTCTTCCTCTCGGAGCAAAATGGCTCCTTTTGGGGTGTAGCTGTGGTCCCTGGCAGAAGCTACTGAAACAGATCCTCGCCTCACAGTCCAGGCAGAATAGTCCTGTTCTATTATTTCCTATCCCCATTATCCTATCCAAAGTCAAATTTAATTGAATACAAATAATAATCGGAGAGCAAAAAATCGGCATAGGAATGGAATATCATTAATGGCAGGTCCTTCCTGATTTTTTTCCAATTTTCCGCTGATTTTCCCCCTTTTTCTTGCACTTTAAATGCTCGAATCTTGTGTACCTTGGAATGAGATTACGCTTGCAGACTTTTCCGTTTTCCCTGTTTTTCCCCACCTAATTTCCATTTCAATTGTTTTGACTTTTGCTTCTCACTTTCTCCTTTCGCCTTCATACTTTTCCCTCCCTCATGCTCCCATTTTCTCCCTCTGACTTTCCCTCTCTCTCTCTCTCTCTCGCTCCTTCTTGTGGCGGGGGGCAGCCTAGTTTTCAATTTCTGTTTTTCAGCCTCTGTTATTGTTTCGTGTTCCGTTGTTTTCCATATTTCATTGTGCTGTTGCATGCCCCATGCACCATGCCCCAAGCTCCATCCCGCCTGCTGCACTTTCTGCTGCGCTTTGGGTTTTTTTTTAATGAGCTGCAGGACCTCTTCTTTGGCCTGGCCTTGTGCTTATTTTTGAGCGAAGAGGAGAAAGAGACGCGAGCGACAGATAGAGTGAGAGCGAGAGAGAGAGGAGAAGAGCAGAAGACCCCCCCCCCCCCCTTTCGCATTTCGAATGCCTTGGCGGCTGCTCATTAGCGGGTCGGTTCCCTTTGGGCTGCCTTTTTTATCCTTTCCTACGCCCTTTCCGTTCCCCCCTCTCACCAGCCATTTTTCCATGCATTTCCCCACCACTTTCCTTCCATCGGAGGAGGAGGAGGAGGAGGCAGGAGGAGCTTTTCCCCTTAGTCATCTATTGGCAATGGGAAATCTTTTCTTGTATCTTGTGCTGACAAAAGCGAAAAGTGTTGAACAGGAAAGCAACTCTCCTGCACATGGACTTCTCCATCTTGTCTTCCCTCTTCTCCACTTCTCTCTCTCCCTCCCCCTTGTCTCCTTGTCTGCTTGTCTCCTTTTCTCTCTTTATCTCCCCCTCTGTCACTCCATCTCTCTCTCTCTCTCTCTCGCTGGTTTCTTGTGTGTCCTGCTGTCTTGTCGCTGATAGCGCAAAACTGCCAGATGATTATCGGATGGTGGGGGTGGGTGGGTGAGGGGGTGGTGGAGCGCCTTTTGTCAACTTTATAAACGAGCTCATCCTCAAAGACACGTTCATAAACACACGAAAGCAAACACAAACACAAACGCAAACACACATGCACTGTGGATAATGCCGGTGGGAAAACATTATTCGAAAACGCAAAATTCTGAATATTCTGAGGAATATTTCTACGAAACACAAACGCCCATCTGCAATATGATTACTTTTTATAATTATTTTATATTATTTTTTATAAGGTTCTCGGAAAATAGAATATAATATCCCAGTGGGAGGATGGCGGATACCACATCCTTTTTCCATGATTATAGCTTGGCTGGGGCTTGGATTTTGGATTAGCGCCGAGGATATCCATTGGATTTTGTGACACTGTTCGTGGAACATGTCTTTAACCCTTGCGCCTGGGTCATGTCTCTGTCCTTCCGTCCTTCTGGCTGTCTCCTGTGTCCTCTCTCGTGTCCTTCCAGCCCCGTGTGTCCTGTGTGCACTTTGGCCCGTTTTTGTTTGACTTCTTGGTGGCGCTCGTTTCTTAGCTGTCCCCCTGTCCCTCCAAGGCCTACCCCTACCCCTATCCTTGACCCTGCTGGCCCCTGGGGGATGGCCGCTGCTGTTAATTGGCTGCCACAATTTGACTTTTTGTCGCCTATCGGGCAAACAAAATCAGTTCCATCGGGGGTGTGCGGGTGTGGGGGTGTGGGGGTGTGGGTGGCAGCAACATCATCATTTCCACCCTCCCCACCCGCACCGCCGCAGCTCCGGTGCTTCCTGCTGCTTCGACTTTCCTTTTGCTGCTTTCGCTTTATGGCGTGCGTGACTATCGAGCTGTGTCGCAGTTTTGCATAGAAAATTGAAAATTTTCACTTGATGTTTGTCTAGCCGGAGCGACAGTCGCAGAGGGGCAAGCAGAGGCGGAGGCGGAAAGAAGACCCAAGACCCCCGAAAAGAAGGTGCCACAAAAGGAGGAGCAGCTCCCTTTGCTCATAAGCCGCGTGGCCCAAAGACAAACAATTTTCTAATATGATTTCCTTTTACCTTTCTCTCTGGCAAATGGCATATGGCATCTGGCATCTGGCTTTTGGCTTTTGGCTTTTGGCTACTGCATTTTCAGTAGAATTTTTAACAAATTCTCCAAACAGCAGACACTCGCATGAGAGAAGCTGCCACGAGGGCTTTGGCGTTGGCTTTGGCTTCTATGATTTGGTTTTTCTGCTTTTGTGCTTTGCAATTCCCATTTTCCATTCTCCATTTTTTATTTTTCATTTCCCGCTGTGTAGGGGTTGTATTTGGGGAGATGTCTACAGGGTCGCTCCAAGAGCATTATAAACTTATCATCAAATAAAGTTAGCAGCCATTCAAACCGCAAATTTTCAGCGCACGATGCGGTTATTAAATCACCAGGTGCCCAAAGTACGAGTCTGGCTGAAAAATGCAGGAAAAGCACAAGGAAATCCACTGCGGATCTGCGGAAAAACACGAAAAATGCACAGGCATCTGCACAAAATGGCTGCTGCTGCTGCCACGAAACGGGAAAATGCTTTACAGGAAAGAAACGTAACATACACGTTGGGGAGGAGTCAATTCGAAAAGTCAATGCGTGCCACAAATGCGAGTCGAATCGAACAGGGGAATACCCTAATTGAGAGCGAAGGCCAGGACATTTTCGGACTTTTTTGTGGGTTATTTTATTCGGATTTTGGACTCAAGTGGATCTTAACTTAAAATTGCTTTTATAGCTTAAAGTGCCTTTGGAAAAGTGCTCGAATGTCTTGGGCATCCAACAGATATACGAACATGTGGGATATAAAGTAGTTTCCCATAAACAAAAGGATACACTCGCCAGGAGTGTATTCTCTGGAAGGTCTTCCATTACAGACCCTTCCGGTATTCTTTTGTTAGTCTTTCGCATCAGCATCAGATTCATGGATGCTGAAGGATCTTGAAAGTCCTATGGGATCTATGGAACTTGAAAGAATTTTTAACAGCAGAGGCTAAATTTCGTGGCGAATGCCGTCAGGAAACTAGTGAATTATTAATTAATTAATCATATTAAATTATTTTAATTGATGTTTAATTTGTTAAGTATTTTGTTGTATATTTCATTTATTTTTTATTTTTATAAGTTAAGTATTTTCTTTTATAATTTGTAGTAGTTTTTTTGCGTCTTCATTATTTCTAAAAATACTTTTCCAATATTTGTATAGAAACTTCTGGTATTTTGTTAGTATTTTATCCGGAATCTAGCAAAATAACAGACATTTTATTGTTGATGTTTAATTTTTAAAGTATTTTATCAGTATTTTTTCGAAGTATTTTTATATTTTGCTCTAAATAATTTCTTTTATAATTTTTCGGAATATTGTTGTGTCCTTACCGCTTTTAAAAATACTTTTCCACTATATATATAGGCTTTTTTGGTATTTTTTTGGTATTTTGTTAGTATTTCATCCTTAAGATTACCTAAAGATTACTGTTCGTGTCATTTGTTGTGAATGTTATGCTGTTATGCAGAAGAGGATTCCTCCTCCTCAAAGAGATATGGTATATACATGCTATATTGCATCCTTTGTGCCAAGGGTATACGAAAGTGCAGGAGGAGAAGAGCAGAAATTGAGAGGAGGGGTGAGAAGGTGCTGGAGAAGGAGCGAAGGAAGGAGGAAGGTAAGGTAAGCAGGAAAGCAGCGGCGTTGACAGTTTTCTTCAAACTTAATTAATTTTTGTGGGCTACCCTTAACACACTAATGCACACACACACACACACACAAACCAACAATGGATATATGTATGTACATCCTTTATTATATCCTTTTGTCGCTCTCTGGCGACACTTTTGTTTAGTTTCTCGCTTTTGTCGCATTTTGGCGCTTGATTAAATTTCGAGCCAAAACGCAGCCACAGATGGGCCCCCGACTGAAGGTAGGGTGAGGGTGTGGCGGTGTGTGTGTGTGTAGGAGGGGGGGGGCATGCCACCAAAGTGTGTGGCACGACACGTAGCATTAAATATTTCCGATTTCAATTTTGAGTTTCAATTAAATTCCCGAAAAGCGACGGTAATAAATTAAATCAGGGAGGGGGAGGGGAACGGGAGGTGGGAAAATCCATTGATAATTGCAGGGGGAAGCAGGGGGAGCGACATTTTCCGACGCTTTAATTGAGGCAGCGCTTTTCCATCGAGTGTTTCCCTTTGTGGCATGATTTATGTCGACATTCGACCATCGCATCGTTCAGCGGAACTTTATAAGCACTTTATTAGTAAATAAAATGTCAAAATATATAAGCAATAGAACAGAAACGACTCGAAGGACCTCCACAAAGGGGGGGAGTCCAGTATCCAGTATCCAGGATCCAGGATCAGCCCCTGGATTGTCCATTGTCCCATAGTGCACTCAAGTGTTCTTCCTGCCGCTGCTGTCCCTTTCCTTTTGCCCTTTTGCCTTTCGTGTGACATTATGCAAATCGCAATGCCTGCATCCTGCCAGCCAGCCAGCCAGCCAGCCAGCCAGCCAGCCAGCCAGCCAGCCAGCCAGCCTTCTGCCATCAGCCAGCAGGACAAAAGATTCAACAGCCAAAGCATCTGGTGGAATGCCGATGCACAACAGCAACAGCAACAGGAACGACAGAAATGACAGGGAGGACACGGAGGACACGGAGGACACGGAGGACACGGAGGCTGGGAACTATGGCAACGACTTAAGTGGATTACAGGCGAAGGCAACTTGTTAGCCAACGGATGAGAGAGGGACAGAGGCTGCCAGGATCCCAGGATTCAGGAGGTTCAGGAGGTTCAGGAAATTCTTTCATTCGGTGTTCAATAAACATGCCCCCATGGAAGACCCTTCAGGGAGGAAGAGAGCTCTCATTGGGCTCTCTCTTTTTGGCTGTGGGGCTTATGACACTTGCCACACGCAGGGATCTGCATATCTCTCTATCGTCTTTGATGATGGGCGGGCAGAGACGGCAGAGATGGCAGCAATTAGCCAACGAGTGGGATTATGTGGGATTGTGGGATTGCGGGGTGGGGGTGGGGGCGGGTGTATCCGTTGCATCGTTAGCGGACAGTCGGGACAGTCAGTCACATAATTTTAAAAAACTCTCGCCCCAACTGCAATTTAAAAGTTTCGCATTTCACAAATTGTTTTCCTCTCCGCTCGCCCACTCTCTCTGTCTCTCTGTCTCTGTCTCTGGGCTTTTCCTTGCTTTTCGCTCTGCGTGGAAATGCCTTCCTTGTTGCCTTG
This sequence comes from Drosophila helvetica, assembly GCA_963969585.1. Classification (NCBI taxonomy): domain Eukaryota; kingdom Metazoa; phylum Arthropoda; class Insecta; order Diptera; family Drosophilidae; genus Drosophila; species Drosophila helvetica. The sequence continues at coordinate 2,619,804 of OZ018401.1, read as the reverse complement.
GAAATAATAACTTCCGCCTCTCTGGCGTTGCGTTTGGCTGCTGCTTTGACTAAGAAATGAAATGATTACAAAACAAGGTCCAGCTTTCCCCACACGCCCACTCGCGCACTCGCCCACTTCCCTTGTGGAAGGCACATTTAAGCGAAAGGATGGAAAAAGGACTCAGACTGAGGGAAACTTTATTACCAAGGAAACTTTTGCTCGACTCGCGAGCTGGCAAAAAAGATGAGAGCACAGCAGACGCAGAAGTAGAAGCAGACGCAGGAGATGGAAGGAAATGGCGGGAACAGCGTGGAATGCAGAAAAAAGCTGCCTGGGATCGGATGGGAAAATTAATGGGAGGCGGAGCTGGAGCAGGAGCACCCCTACGGCTGATAGTTATCCTTATGTACTGCTAATAAGTACAACAAATAACAAGTGCAACAAACAACAGCGACATAAATAAGAAGCATTCCATATCCCATGGAACCAGGCAACCATGGAGCCACTCAAGGATTAAGCCAACTGGATGCTGTTCTCCCGCACCCATTCGACGGAGCTTAAGCGATGCCACTCCCCTCCTGCAACTCCAACTTGCAACAGAATAAACCAGAACAAAATGAACTAGAGCCAGCATGGGTAGAGAGGTCAAGGGAGCCCAATTGAAGGAGCGAATGAATCTTTCGAGTGCTCAAAGGAATGATCTTTCTCGTGAGATTCAATATTTTGATTTAATAAACTTCTCCTTCGCCTAGCACCTACTGCACCCAGAAAAAGTACATCCTTAGGAGTAATAACTCCCATAGACGTATGCCTTGATAGAGGCAGAGGCAGAGTTCCCTGGCTGGAAATTTAGTTCAGTTTCCCATAAATTTTGGGTAATTTTTTGGGGCACATTTTTGGATCAAACTTCTGTCGAGGGGAGCCCTTTTCCATAGCAGTTTCCCACAGAGAGAGAGAGAGAGGGAGAGTGGAATCCATTCAATGGCCTCCCCGAAAACGTTAAGTGAACCGAGTGCTCGATTGCCGCAGCAGCTGGTTTCCCAGTTGATGGCCAACCATTAGATTATCTTCGCTTTCTCCTTTCTCTACTTTCATGCATTTTTCATGGCCCTCCCACTGCTGCTGCTGCTGCTCCTGCGGCTGCTCCTGCTGCTGCTGCTGCTGCTGCTGCTGCTGCTCCTGCCGCTGCTGCTCTTCTGCTCAACTAAATTAACGAAATCAATCATCAACCCATCAGCCGGAGAGAGAGCGAGCTGTCTGTTTGTGTGTCTGTCTGTCAGGACAGGTGCCATGTCCTTGCCATGGCTCCCACGAGGCACGAGGGCCATGCATCATTCGGTGGCATGCCGCCTAAGCTTCAGCATCGATATGATTTTACGTTAATTGAATGCGTAAACGCGGGTGCCCTCTGTCCATGCCCCCTGTCCATGCCCCGTTGCGCATGCCCCATGCCGCGTTCCGCATGCCTCAAATCTAGTATACGCCCCATTGAACGGCCAGGCTTTCTTTCAGTGTGAATTTTCGGGGGCTTCTGCCGCTGTCGGCTTTTAATTATACATTGCTGCAGTCCGGAAACTTCCATCGACGGGGAGGGACAGGCAGACAGACAGACAGACAGACGGAGGAAAACAGGAGCCAAGGGGCCTTTTGTCACATTTTCATCGCGCGCACACACATGACCCCCACGCCCCCACGCCCCCAAGCCCCCCAGCCTTAAAACGCCGCCCACGTCCATGCCCTGCTGCTCTTTATGTGAAGTTTTTAATTAACTGCCTTACAAAAAGATTTTCCTCTCCTCGACTCAGTCGTTGGTTTTCCTTCCTTCCGTCCGCTGTTTGCCTGCGAACTAGGGACCACGGGACTACAGGACTACAGGACTACAGGACTACGGGGAGTACTCCTCCCCCGTGCCGCAAATTGACATTTTTGTTGGCGAGTCCCGGGCGTACCTTTTAGGTTTTCCCATTTCCCGTTTCCCATTCCCAGAGTTTTTCTCTCATTTTTTTCCCTCTAACGAGCCAGGAATTTAATAAGCCAGAAATGCTGTCAGAAATGTGTGTGGGTGTGTGTGTGTGTGTGTGTGTGTGTGTATGGGTGTGTGTTGCAGGAACCCCGAAATAAATTTGAAAAATCAGCAAAACTCTCGCTACGCGACAGGACGCGCCGTTCGCTAATTAAAGTCGATCCTATGGCTCTCTCCCGCTGCTGGCGGCTCCCCTCCTTTCCCTTCCTTTCCGTTTTTCTTTTTTGGGGCAGTCCTGCCTCGTGCAACGCCTCCGCAGCTAATGACAAATGGTTGTCAGTTTGTCAGTTTTGGTGCAACTGCAACGGCAACAGCTGCCACACACTGCTGCACCGCCGCACTGCCGCACAAGCACTGAGCGAAATAGGAGTCTGTTGCAGGACCACTTTGGCACCCCATTTTCATCAGGGATTTTCAGTAGTTGTTTTTTTTTCCAGTGCACGATAACAGAGTGGGGAAAGGGAAAAGGGAAGTTTGTTTGCTCTTTTTATATATTCTTTTTTTTTGCACCTCTATTTGGGAATGGAATGCCAAAAGGGCAAACTGCCTGCCCTGCCCTGCTCTGACCTGCCGGAGGGACAAGTTTTTCGAAATGAATTGGGAGTAATGAATGAATGAATGAATGAACGAATGAATGAATGCTGGAATGAATGAATGGTTGCAAGTGGAGGGGGCAGAGTCCTGCAGCTGCTGCTCGCTCGTTCGCTTGTGCAATTAACTGGAAAAATGCTGTCACAATATTTAAAAGTTTTAATTGTTTGTTCAATTGCAATTGCAATTTCGAAACTGGCGCCAAAACTTTTGCACTCTTCTATCGCCTCTGCCGCTTCCGCTGCCTCCCCTCGTGCCCTCCAGCCCTCCTGGCTCTTTGCTCTCTTTCTCTCTCTTGACTCCTTGCCTTTTGCTCTCACTCTCTCTCTCTCTCTCCCCTATATTTATCTCTGGCTTTGAGATGGGAGACAGAAAGTCAGTGACTCTTGCTCTCTGATTTCTCTCTTGTTATCTCTCCCTCTCTCGCTCGCTCTCTCTCTCTCTCTCACGTCTCTGCAGTCACTTGTCACTTGCTTTCTTCTTTGCCTCCTCCAACCATTTCTCTGTGCCTCTGCAAAATAATTTAACATGAATATATCGCATTTCATGGAGTCGTACATCACAGAGCAGAGCCCGGCCCGGCCCGGCCCGCGAGAGGCAGACAGCAGACAGCAGCCCAGAAGGCACCCTCTCCCAAGGGACGGGGCAGGGGCAGGGGAAGCGCAAGAGGCGTGGTTGGACAGCCGGCGGGCACACTAGTGACAGGCACTAACATAAACCACAATAATATCCCAAAGTCATGAAGGAAGTAACCAAGTGTGAATTTTCGGTTTATGCCTTTTGCGCTCGCTGCTTGCTTTTTGGTTGGGTTCTGGGCTCTGCTTTTCCTCTGCCATTCCGGTTATCCGGGTGTCAGTTACGGGTTGGATGTTGGAGCATGTTGGCGAGGATCTAAGGCTCGATGGCAGCGATGGTAGTCAGTGGTTGCACCCTACAGGAGGTACAAGCAATGGCAATGGCAATGGCAATGGCCATTAAAGGATGTTCCGTAAATGTGGAATATCTGAAGCATGGAATACACTTTCCGAAACGAAGAATCGACAAAGAAGAATCGCAAGCAGTGCATGCAGCATGCAGTGCAGATCAATGGGGGTAACAAGCAGTACAAGCAAGCAGTCGATAGTCCAAGAAGTGCAGCGAATGTCTCATCATTGATGATAAGATCGTTTTGCTAACATGTTATCGATTGCGGAAGCCGATTGGTTAATCGATTAGGCGAGTGTTGCGATTTCCTTTCGATTTCCACCGTTTGGAAGCAGTGCATTCAGTGCATTCGTTGTGGCTCGGATCGCTGGAGCTTTTGCGCTCGTTCGGGTCGGGTGTTCATCCCCAAAAAAATGCCACAGCTCCTACCCCGCTTCTACCCCTCACCATCCCCTCCTCTGCACTGCTTGGATGAACACCCCCTTTGCAGTTGTTTTATTTGCGCTTCCGTTTCGCGGACAGTTTGCTTTGCTGTGTTTCTACTTCATCTTCCCTCCCTCCCTCCCCCTCTCTCTCTCTCTCTCTCTCTCCCTCTGTCGCTCTGTGGGGGGGCCTTCTGCCATTTTCTTGTTTGTTTTCGGTTGTTTTTGCTCACAACAGAAAAATGTTGCAACAAAACATTTACGACGTCATCGTTTCACAATTTTCATGCTGTGACCCCCCACTAGCCCCTAAGGATAGACAGCCCAGCCCAGCCCAGCCCCCCTCCAACTCCTCTACTCACTTTCTCCACTGCTTTCTCCTCCATCCTCCTCCTGCTCTCTGTCTCCCGCTTTCTGCCCTAGAATCCTTGTTTCTTTTTTTTTACTTCTTGCCGCTCTCGTTCTTCATGGGCCCACGCCCCCTAGCCCCCTAGCTCCCTAGCGCCCCTCCCTGCCCCACAGCACGGGGCATATGAAAAAGTGGAAGGGGAGCAGGGAAAAAAGGCAGGAAAAAGGGAGAGAAAAAGCAAAAGGAGCCCAAACCTTGTGTCATTTATCATGCATTTCCACTTTTGGCTTCCGCCGACCGCCGACCGACGTCCGACGACCGACGACCGGGACGTGTAGCCCGCGCACAGACAAATGTACGGACGGACAGAGCGACAGGCAAGCGGGCGGACAGATGGATAGATGGACAGACGGATTGGCTGGACGAAGGACGAAGGACGAGCGCAGCCCAGTCGCGGCGGGGGCTTAGAGGTTGATTTGAATTCCGTGGAAAGCGGCGGACGATCACTCCTTTCCAGGCCAAGTGCTGCTTGAATCTGCTTGCTTGCACTGCTTGATACCGATCTGCACTGCACGCCAGTCCAAGTACCGTTCATACTGCTTTCTCTCGTCATTTAAATTGAACTGCTTTGCCGCCAAAAGTTCCATTTTTCAATTTCTCGATGTGCAGTATAATAAATCCTCCCCCCCCTCCTCACCCCCTGCACTCCCCCCTATCCTGTCTTTCCCTGTACGGGGTGCCTCGTTTTTTCCTTTTTCGATGGCGGAGGACAAATGAAGCAGGACACAAATCATAGACAGGACGAATTTATGCGTTTTCATTTGCTGTGCCATCGACTGCCGTTTTCCCCCATCCCCCACCCATTCCTCACCCATTCTCCACTTCCGGCAAAAAGAATGACAAAAATCTTTAAGCGCAATTCCAAATTAATCAAAATACCCCACCCCCCTCCTCACCACCCCCCAAAAAGGCACACAAAAATACTCCACAAATTCTGTTAAATTAATTTCCTTCAGGGCTGAGCAGCATTTTCCACCCTCCACCTCCATTCCCCAGGAAAAGTTGCCAAGTCATTTGCAAAAATTTGAATATGCAAATATTGAAGGGGCGCAGGGTGGTGGGCAGGGGGGCAGAGGGGCAATGGGGGGCAGTGTGGACACTGTGGACAGGCACTCGAGTGGATCAGTGGCCTAGGAAATTATGAAAAAGTTTTTGGAAATTGTTTGACTACTGAAATGCGGAATAAAATCTTTCCCTTTTTTTTTTTTTCTTTTGCACTGCAATTGATTAAGGCGCTCCGCAGGGGGTTGGGGTTGGGGTGGTTGATGGGTTGGTGGGTTGAGGACTTTGATAGAGTGGCACCATCAGGTGGCATGACTGGAGGTTTCTTAAGATGACAGGAGATTCCCTGGCACATGAAAACGACAAGCGAGCCCAAAGGAATGGAAAGATAATAAAGCCTTCAGTGTAGGTTCTTGTAACAATACTACGTACATATGTAGATGTGATATGTGCCTATGGCATGTACTGGTACATCATGCGTATCAGCCCTGTTTTGTGCCATCTCTAATGCTAATGTGTATTCTGTTAACATCTCTAATGTTAACTGTTAACTGTTGTCCTAGCCCCCTCTTCAGGAACTGTTTGAACCAAGTGTTCGTGCAGGTACAGGGCTAAAATGCTGTGCACCTGTCTAGGCCAAGTGTCTGGTTGGAGAGGCGAGCAGAAGCCGATCAGTAACGAATCCCAATTTCGAATGAGCGGGCAGTTAGGAAGGGCATCAGGAGACCACATCGGATGCAGCTGGCCATCAAATGGATTATGGATTTTATATTGTTCAATTTTGTAATAACGCTCAAGTACACGCTGCTACCACATGGGCCTTGTCCAGAGTCCATCATCACCTAATCTCTCGTTCTCTCGCTCTCTCTCTCTCTCCATATTTCTTGGGAATTTTCCACAAACTTTTCAATGGTGTCTGGTGGCCCTTTCATGGTTTTGACATTTGCCGCACTTTTGTGGGCGGGCCAAAAAGAAGATTTAAACAAATGCCAGACGCCATTTGGTCGGTGGCTGCTGCTGTCTGTCTGTCTGTCTGTCTGTCTGTCCGTTTTTGTATCTGTATCTGTATCTTTTGGTGTGTCATACGAGTATAAACCGCAATGAACTTGAGCCAGCTGTCAATGTGATAAATAAACATGGCTGGTGCCAAAAGGTTGCCCGCCGTCTGTCTGCACTCCGAGCAAGGACGGAGGGGGGCGGGGCAGGGGTCAGGGGGAGACTGCTGCAACATATAAATAATAATACGAGGACATGTCTATTGTCTGTCGCCTCTCGGGAGGGGGTGGGGGGGGGTGGAAAGTGTACATTTATATGCTTAAGAAATAGAAAATGTGTGGCGGTAGTACCTATGCTTATGTCAGGCACTGTATCTCTTTCTTTCCTTCTTTTGATTGCAGATTGCAAAAGAAAACACACAGACAAGAAAACGCCAAGCACAGTCTCGCCCACATCTGTACACTGAGCTATGAGCGTGGCATCGATGAGCAAGAGGATGATGCTGTGGCTTCCACTCGTCGCCCTGATGGTCCTCAGCAGCGTGGACGCATACTCCAGTACGTATACGTGATGTTGCAATGCCCTGACGATGCGAGCGCATTCCATGCCTCAAAATGTGTTTGCATCTCGCGGCGTTGTGTTTTTCGTTGTTGTTGTTGTCGTTGTTCCCAGAAGAAGGAAGGATCTGTAAAATTTCAATATCCCAAAAAGTATCTCATGAATTCATTCACCCACTCCCATCATTGAACCATCATTCGATCCAAAGAGCAACAGACCAGAAACCAGAAACCAGAGAGCCGGAGAACCTCTAGGACCTCTAGAACCTCTAGAACCCCTCTCTAGAAGTATCTCGAGCGAATCTTATAATTTTTGTATCTTTTTCGTTCAATTTTCAACACACACACACAAATGAACACCAACCACACAACCGAATACCGAATACGAACCCGAATACCCCCCGAACCGAAATAAACACCACAAACCCCAATTGAAATGCACTTCGAACCCCCGACCGAACCCCCGAACGCACCCCCGAACTCTGAACTCCGAACGAACGAACCAACCTCGATGGCCCTTCCCTCGCATGTCCTCGCAGAGTATGGACGCGGCTGCGGGGACATTGGATGTCTGCCCAACGAGGAGTGCATCATCACCAGCGATTCGTGCAGCTACAACCAGAGGGACGGCAAGGACTGCGGCAGCTATCCGACCTGCAAGCGCCGCACTGGCTCCAGCTCCAGTTCCAGCACGAACCAGGCAGCGCCCTCTGTTAATCCGTCAGGTATTTATTTTATTATTTTGCCACCCACCAACCTCCCCTTGGCCCCACTCTCCCCCTCCCCCTCCCCCTGCCCCTCCCCCTGCCCAGCCCTTCCGCCCTTTCCCCTGATTATCATTTTGCTTTTGTGGGGCGGGAAAACAGCAAAAGAAACACATACAGATTGAAAATATCGGAAACGGGAATGGAAAAATGGAAAAATGGAAAATACTCCAAAAAATTGTGTTGAGTTTTCTTTTGCTTCATTTTCTATTTTGTAAACACACACACACACACACACACTCTCACACTCACACACTCACACATGAGAGCTTTTGCCAATCGATCGATCAGTCAGTCAGTCAATCAATCACTCGCTCGCTCGCTCATTCATCGCCTCATTTCACAGCAGGATCCCCATGCATGCCGCATGCAGCATGCACCATCATGCATCATGCAGCAGACAGAACTAACATCTAAATCCATATGCTCCCTCTCTATATCTCTCCCTCTCTCTGCCCCACAATCATGCCCGCCACTAACGCCTACTAATGCCACACTCGACCAAAGGATCGAGTCTGAACACCGGACCAGAGAACAACATCTTTGCACCCGCCTCATCGAACCCCACGCTAAACACATACACGGGCCAGGGCCACCAGAACGGCCACGGCCACGGCCACCAGCATCACCAGCAGCAGCAGGGGCAGGGGCAGCAGCAGCACCAGATGCAGATGCAGATGCAGCACAATGGTGGCGGCAACTCGGGCAACGGTGGCGGCGGACAGAATGCAGAGGGGGCTGCTGGGGCCTCGTCGACGGGCGTCGTCGATCCGCACTATGTTTTTGGGGCCCAGCACCACATGCCAGTCATACCCAATATGCCCATCTTTCCCTACAACTCCCCGACGTCAGCGCCCTCGTTTCAACAGTTTCCCCAACCCAATCATCCAGGTAGCGTCCTCAATCCCGGATATCCCATGCACGGCCTGCAGCCGGTGAACCCGTACAATCCACCCTTCGTATTCGGCCAGATACCGTTCTACGGCGGCAGTCCCTCCGGCACGGGCGGCCCCCCCAATGGCGGCAACGGCGGCGGTGGCAATGTCGGGATCGGCGCCGGCGTCGGGCTGCCCAGCTCCACGCTGGGCATCCTTGGCGGCGGCGGCGGCGGCCTTGCCCCCTACGGCAGCAACTATCAGGGCTATCAGAGCCAGCACTCGAACGCGAACATGTTCAACAAGCCGCCGCCACAGTACCAGAATCAGAATCAGCAGAACCCCTACAATCGCCAGACCCAGGCGCATCCATCAGCAGCAGCGGGCTCCAAGTCCGGACTGGCTCCGGCCACCCTCGGGGCGGCAGTGCTTGTGGGACTGTTGCTCGCCACTACTGCCACTCGGACGTAATAATCTAAAGGCGATATGAAGACGAAGCGGCAGCGGCAACGGCAACCAAATGTGGCAGCAGTGACGACAACGACAACAAAGACGACGAAGACGACGATCATCCCCGAAATGCTAAATCTTAAAAAATAAACAATTTTTAGTGCTTTGCTTTCGTCCAAGTTTCGTTTGGTTTCTTCTTCGGTTTCCTCCCCCATTTATTGTCTTTATTTTGATATTTCTCTCCTGCAATTTGTTAAGCTTACGACACCAGACAGCAGCGAGTGGCACTGAGGCACTGAGGCACGGAGGCAGTGGCAACTCTTGGAGATTTTGCATTTAAAAGAACACCTCTATCCGCCGCTCAGTACGAGTGGAGGAGAGGCTCCGGCTACGGCACCGGCATCTCCTGTTGAGTGCCTGTTTTTGTGTGTACCACACCACGTATACGTAATTTCAATTTAATATTGTGCAGAACGAAGAGATAGATATGCAGAGAGAAAGCGAGAAAGAAAAGGGGGGGGGTGTTGCATGCCTCAGTGGACACCAGTTCATTTCTCTCTGTGTGTGTCTGTGTGTGTGTGTGTGTGTGCTGGTATGTGTGTGTTTCGACCATCAGTCAACCTCCTGCTCCTCTGGGAGGCTGCTGCTGGCCGGCTACTGGCTGCTGGCTGCTCTTTTTTGCAGCTCAATTAAATTGGAATTTAATTTCGAGCTTAGACAGGAAGCCGGCACACACACACACGCACACACACGCACACACACACACACAGAGGGAGGAGGAAATACAGTAGATGCAAGAGAGATACCAGCACATGGTCAAGGGCTGGACTTTGATGCTGATGTTGATGTTAATTTCATTTTTGTTGATGTTACGAATTTGCGGTCAGACTATGGACTACGGACTACGGACTACGGACTACGGACTCTGCTCGCCATGGCGAGGGCTTTTTCCCTCAATTTGTGTTTGGGTTTTTAGCTACAGAATGGAGAGCCGAGCCGAGCCGAGCCAAGTCGAGCCAAGAGCCACTGCTGCAGTCAGCCATAGATATATAGATACTTAGTGGGATACACAGATGCAGATACAGATACAGATACATATAGTGATGTAGATACCAGATACGCATGTCAATCAAAATGCATAATGAGCTACATGAAAAGAAGGGATGAAGGATGAATAAGAAATGGAAGGTGCACCAAGTGCCACCCTGCCAGAAGATATTTTTTTTGTTCTTGTCATACGAATACAATACGAATATAACAATTAAAATGGCATTTTAAAAATGAAATTGCTAAGAAAATGGCAAGACATAGAGCCCTAAGGTGTGTGTGTGTGCGTTCTGATGCGAAACTAAACTTAAACGTAAGCCTCTAATCAAAAGGAAACTGTCACTAAAATGCATTTACATTTGTGTACATTTTTGCTAGCCATAGAACTGCCAGAGAAAATACCAAACGCCACAACAGAAGCCAAAAATACACTGAAAACAAAGAATAAACGAGGCAGGGATTAAGGATACGAATGCCATTTGTGTGTGGATGGGATCGTTGCTTGTTTAGCGTTTGTCCAAGACCCAATTCAGATACTGATTCTGATTTTCTGTAACGAAAGGAGTCAGAGAATATATACTCCGTCCGTTTATCCAGCTATCCGTTTATCCGTTTATCCTTTGATCCGTTTTGTAGTACTATTTGCACACAACTCCATTTGATTTATCATTGCAACCGCAGCAGCAGAACCAACAAAAACCAAACAGAACCATTCAAAACAGTATTAACACAGTGGCTGGCATTTTATTGTCTGCTCAGAGATGCAGATACGAGCACTTGCTCGGATATTTACACCTAGGAGGAGGAGGAGGAGGCATGGCAGACAGCAAGAAGTATTCGAGAGTATTTACTACCAAAACCAATTAAAATTACAATTAAAATTAACAACAAGAAACTTAAACTAAAACTAAACTTAAACTAAAACTAAAACAAAAACTACAACTAAACGTACAGACAGCAGACAAACAGATGACGGATGTGTACATATACGTATAGAAGGCACACGCAGACACACACACAAAAGGATACTCTGCATAGAGTATCTGTGAGTGCGAGTGTATTGTATGTACAAGATATACATGGGTATATATTTAATATATGAACGATAATTATTATATTGATGGCATGGGCATGGGCATGGCATGGCAGAAGAAGACTTATATAGACCGTAAGCGACAGACCGAAACGATAACGATAATTGTTAATCGTTAATCGATCATCGATCAGCGACAGCCGATTACAGATGACAGAAAAACTCAAAGTTGTGTAGATTTTTAATCGATTACAACCGATTACAATACAATATTATATAATCAAAATCCAACAAAATGGAAATGCGCGACTAAGAGCGCAAATTATTATCTAAGAAAATGCTAAGCTAAGTCCCAACCCCATCCCCACCCCACCCCACCCGACCCCATCCCCATGCCCCCCCCTCTAATGCTTTATCCGTTTAATCCCCCCCCCCCGTAATCGTGAATCATTTCTTAATCCAATTTTGTGTTTTTCTTTTCGTTTCTTTTGTGTGTTTTGTTTTCGATTTCGATTTCATTTCGCTTTGCGCTTTGTTTTGTGGCTAACCGGCTAACCCCAACCCCCGTACTGGACCTGCTTGAACTGCTTGAACTGCTTGAACTGCTTGCTTCCACTGCACACTGCCATGCCCCCGTGCAGAGGCGAGCGGCAGCACCCACAACTCATATGCCCCGAATCCGCCAAGTGCCCCGCTGCCGGATGCGGACGCGGGCGGTGGCGCTGGCTACGGTGGCGGCGGCGGCGGCTCCAACGGCAATGGCAACGGTGGTGGCGGTGGATATGGTGGTGGCTTCTCGGCTGGCGGCCATAGTCTCTACCCCAGTCTCCCCCAGTCTGGTGGTGGTGGTGGTGCTGCCCCCTACAATCCCTACGGCGGCTACAACCCACAGCAGCCCCCACAGGGCAGCGCGGGTGGATACAACCCCTACAACGGCGGCAACGGCGGCTACCAGCCAGCACCCGGCGGATATCAGCCGAGACCTGGCTACACACCGCCGGCACCTGGCTACGAGAACAATGGTGATGGCGGACAAGGTGGCCAAAAGCCCAAGGACAAGCAGGGCGGCTTCTTCTCCAACTTCTTCTCGAATCCGGCGGTGAGTCAAGCGGTTTCCGGTATCATTGCAGGCCAGATAGCCAAGCAGCTCCAAGGAGGCGGTGCCGGCGGTGCAGGTGCAGGAGGAGGTGCTGCCAACTCCAATGGGTATCCGAGTGGCGGGTATCAGCCCAGCGGCGGCTATGGCGGTGGCTCCTCGGGCGGCGGTTCTTCTGGAGGCGGCGGCAGCAACATCCTGGGCGGCCTGCTCGGCTCCGTCCTGTCTGGCGGCGGTGCCAATGCAGGCGGTGGCTCCTCGGGCGGTGCCAGCAGCTTCCTGGGCAGCCTCCTCAACGGCGGCGGCAACTCCAATCGCGGCCAGTCGGGCGGCGGCGGTGGAGGCGGTGGAGGCGGCCTGAGCGACATCTTCAGCTCGAAGAACTTTGGCGGCCTCTTCAGTGAGAATCCCTCCTCCCGTGGGGGATCTGGCAGCGATACATCCTCCTCGTCCGGCGGACCCAAGAGCTATCCCACCCAGGCCCCGGGCAACTACTATGGATAGATCGGATCGGGGATAGATCATTTCTGTGTAGAACTTCTTTTCTTGTGTACTCGTGTATTTTTTTTCCTTTTCGGATGGCATCTAATCAAATGGAGAACTTTCAACGAAATTAACTGAACAATATTGCAAAACATACACAAGCATAAGCGTAACATATACATATACAAATACAAATACAAATACATAACTGTAACGATAACGATAACGATGATTATACAAATACATATATATATATACATATACGATATACAAGAATATACCTATACTTGAGCATCAGCCGAAGGATGCAATTTGGATTGAATACCGTAGAATACCCGCAACCCTCGAACCCCGTACCCCGTACCCCGTACTTTGCGCAAAAGAAAGCCCTCCCCCCCCCCCAAAGACCCAGAAAAATCCAATACCCATTCGGAGTTCATTTGTAAATACTTAGAGAAAAACTGAAATTGAAATTGAGAATGATAATACATATACGTAAGAATTGAAAGCCAAACGAAAGCGAGTCTTTTATTTGATTGCCACTTTTGGATGGATGGATGGATGGATGGGTCAAAGGGTAAGTAAAAGAGAGCCATGTGGAAATGGTTGGGATTGGGTTTTCGGGATTGCTGCTGATCGATTGCGGGCTTAGATATGGAATGGAATGCCAAGAACTAGCTATGGGAAGTATGCCACTCAATGGAAATATCATTTCAGATAATACCTATTTATTTATTATATATTATTCAACAGTTAAGGTCGATAGCTGTTACTATTAATTTCCAGAAAATACTGAAAATTATTTGAAAAGAATAAAATACCAAAAGATTGGGTTTATCCTTAGGTATTTAATTTTTAGAAATGTAAAAAAAATGCCAGAAATAATAACAGTAAATAACAGAATAATTATAATTGAAGGGTAAGTATTTATTGTGTAGATACAATTTTAAAAAATAATAGAAAATATCAGAAAAAATGATTGTTTCAGAAGTTTAGTTAGTACCATAAAAATACTAAAGGAATACTATAAAAATACCAGAAAAATGGCAGAAAAATGAGAATTTAAGTATAAATATTTAATGTTTTAGGAAGCTCTTAAATACTCATAGACGGCACGAATAATCTCAACTGTTGGATGATGTTTGAAGGGTGTTTGGCGAACAAAAGTTTATCCGCAAGTTTCATTTATGCAACACTTGAACTGCGTGTGGCGCTATCCATGCCCCATGCCCCATGGCCCATGGCCCATGTGCAACCTGCCAGCCAGTGAGGACTGAGGACTATTCGTTAGTCACATGCTCTGCGCTCTGGTCTGCAGTTGGCAGTCGCCTATCCCCCGAAACCAGAACAGACCAGCCATCACCTTACCCCTACCCTTACCCTTGCCCTAACCCATCATCGTCGCCGGTTAGTGGCCAACAAACATTTTGTTGCCTTTGTTGGAATGGCTTTCGGGGGCTGGGTTACTGGCTACTGTTGCTGCTGCTGCTGCTGCTGCCTCTTGCTGCCTCTTGCTGTTGCAGCTACTACTATGGCAACAATATATTATGCGCTAAGCTCCTCAACTATGCAGCCAGACGAGGACGAGGGCGAGGGCGAGAGGGCGGGTGGTTCTGGGTCTGGGTCTGGGTCTGTGAGACAGCCCTGGGTGGCCATTTGGCTTTGGCTTTGGCTCTGGTTAACCGACTACCATTTTGTAATTTATTTAAGTAATAAAATAAATATATGTACGTACGCTGCAACATTGTGCACCTGGCTGGATGAGAGGAGGACCTGAAGAGGACCACCCAATGCTCACATGCAACAGTGCAACCGAAACGAGCCGAGCCACTCCTCCGAGCGACACTACACCGAACCACACCACCCCACACCACACCACACACCACACCACATGCCGAAGCTCAGGCAGTAGCCAGGAGGCAGGAGGCAGCGGGCAGGAGCCAGGATGCGTTCGCCGGTTGCTGGTTGTCAAGCGAAAGTGCGCCTCAAGTGCACGAAGCACCTACTTGGCCAAAGTGAATTTAGTGTCAAGTGCAGGAAAATGTGGAAAGCAGCTGCGAGTTAGTTTTTCATATTTAAGCAGCACTTCACCCCACAACAACAAAAACAGCAGCAACAGCACTGCCAGTGGCTTACAGTGGTGCAGCATCCATGGCTGAGATGTATCTATCGGATGCATCGATTGAAGATCATTTTCAGAGAAGGATCTACAATCAAACAGGTACCTACATGCTCCGAAAATCTCCTGGTAAATGCCCATTTCCTGAGCAAGAAAACGAAAGAATTTCCATGGCGTTCGCTGGAGAAGGTTGAAGTGCCACAGATGGTAGGGGCCATCAAGGGAGTAAGATCCTTTGCAGGTGTTACCATTCCTGGGGTGAGTAGTGTACCTCCGTGATCCGTTTTACTGGCACTTGCTCCACTGTGTATCCGCCATAAGCGGAGGAAGACAGGAATACTGAGCTGGCACTTGCAGCATGGCAGAGCGGGCTCTGGGTTCTGGGTTCTGGGTTCGGGTTTGGATTTCAGCTTGAAGCTCCTTCAGGGCAAAACAATGACGCGCCGCATTTAGAAGCCTTTCCCTCTCTATGCCTCCTGCCTCCTGCCACCTGCCACCCACTGATGCTAGCGCCTGCTGCCACCTCAGGCCTCTGTTCCAGGGCCCCGGATGTCGTTGACTTTTCAAGTCGCATTAGAAGCGACACGGCGGCGGAGCATGGGGCGTGGGGCGTGGGGCATATGGGGCATAAAGATACATGTAAGAGGCTTTCAGCTTATTGTTTGGCACTGTCGCGTTTTTATGATTGCACGCAAGGCTCTGGCTCTGTCCCTGGCTCTGTCTCTGGCTTTGGCTCTGTGTCTGGCTCTGCTTCTGCTTTCACTCTGGGCCCCTTGTCTGGGCTTAATTTTATTGATATTACACGTACTTGAAGCAGACGACCAGGTCGACAACAGGCTCGTCCCCTGCCCCACCATGCCCATTTCAATGGAGAAAAACATACTCCCCCCCCCCCACCATTTCGCCAGGGGAGATTCCTGGCTATTAATTTTTATGCTTACGGCAATTTTTATAAACGACAGTCGATGGCGTCCCTAAGTTGATCAATTTTTTATATATACTTACATGCCGCATCCCGTACATCCCCTGCATCCCCTGCATCCCGTACTCCCTCGACTATATATATATATATTTATAGTATATTCCGTTCATATCTCTGTTTGGTTTGCCTCGGCAAATTCAATTATGGATTGGCTCGAAGCTATGTCCTGCACCTGTACCTGGACCTGTACCCATACCTGGGCCTGTACCTGTACTGAGGGTATACATCATATAAGGCTAAAGATAAAGATGAGCGAAAGGATGAACAGCAGAGACCACAGAGAACAGACCTGCGAGAATCCAATCAATCTCTGTTCTCTCTGCTCTGATGGAATTCTTTGGGAGTTGGCATTTCTTAAGGACATTCCTTAGAACGTGTGTTCCCCCCATAAACATTCTCGGCCCCATAAAATGTGCACGAGTATGTGGTAGTTAGCCCCTATCCCCGCCTATTCCCCCACCGAATGGTAGGCAGTTCTTGTTGCTGTTGGGCAATAAAAATGCTACAACTTAATTAATTAAGTGCAAATGATAAAAATGACCAAGCGGCACGGAACACACACACACACACAGACACAGGCACGCACACAGAGGCAAGCGAGGAGGCACTCACCCATACATAGACAAAGACAAACAGCGGCGGCGGCGGCGGCGGTAGCGGCTGCAACAAACAACATATCCGAACAGAGAGAGAAAAAACTAATTAAGTTTTATGTGCAATTTTCGTGGCTGAAAAGTTTCGTTTGTGTGTGCCAATTGTGTGGCGTGGCAACACGAGTGCGGGGCGGCAGGAGGCAAGAGCCATGCAGAGGCAGAGGCATTGGCAGTGGCAGTGCCAGAGAATGTGGCACGTTACGTGGCCGTCACGTTCTGTTATTTATTTTGATAGTTTGTAGTACACTCCTCACTCGCTCTCCCTCTCGCTCCCTCTCACGCTGTGTCGCTCTGGGAAAGCGGGAAATCTGTGCGCGCTGACATTTGCGGCGATTAATGAAAGTTAAGCTTTTGTCCGAGCAAAGTCTTTAATTTGTGGCCATTAGAGCGAACGAGTGTACGTAGCTAGATAGAGATAGAGATGGAGATAGATACTGCTGCAAAGAGAGTGAGAGTACATGTGCACACGTACTCGCGCACACACACATAGCTACGATACACCCACACGACCCACACGGCCACAAAACATTCTCAATCGAGTGGAATGCCGCTGGGGAAAAATCCATTGCCTACTTATTGGGGCAGCAGCAGCAGGAGCATCAAACAGAAGCCAAATCGAGTGGCGGCTCTAGGACCCATGTTTACACGCATTTGGCGCGTTCACCAGATAAATCAGTAGTGCAACACAGAACACAACACAACAACCGCTCGGGACAGACGGACAGACAGACAGACAGACAGACAGACAGAAGCCCTGATTTGGGCCCTGATTTTGGCCTGGCTGATGGTTTAAGTGAGAGCTGCCACCCACGACATGGACAAAAACAAAAATTTGCAAAACAAACTGCACTCTCCATGCACTGCGAGAAAAGGTATTACATATATCTTTTGGATTTTTTGGGCATATCCCCGTGGTGCCACACTCTTTTCTGGTGTTCCTCCCAGAATCGCAGAATCCCAGAGTCCCGGAATCCCTCTTTGATTCCGGCTTGAACGGCTCACGTAAATTTAGTTGGGGTTCGATGCCTGGCTGCTTCCTGCCTTTCGAAAACATTGGAAAGTTGTTGAAAAATATTTGTCCTACGCCATCCATGCAGACGCCTGCCTGCCTGCCTGCCTGCCTGCCCCAACGCTCCGTCTCTGTCTCTCGCTCTCTCTCTCTCTCTCCCTCTTGTCGGACTGCATTTTGTGTTTGGTGTGGTGTGGCACAGAAACTTTTAACTTCAGTACACAACTTACCTCAACTTTTGCTGTGCTAACTCTTTGGGAAGCCTTGAGCCGGCCGGCCGGAGCGGCGACAGAAACTTTTCATTGGAATAGAGTCGAAGTTTTTGGCCAAGAGAGCGCCAAGTAATTGATGCACTCCCCCATCCGTCCGAAAGGATGCCAGCCAGCAGGCATTCAAAACAGGGACATTGCTTCAGGGCTCAATTCTTCACAAATCGTCCGTTCTTGCAGGTGATACATTTTGAAAGGAATTTTAATTGATTTCGAAAAGTGAAATTAAATTTGTGGCCCCAAAGCAGAGACCAGAGACAGAGGCAGAGGCAGAGACAGAGGCGGTTAGGGGAGGATTAGGGTTAGGCTGGTTTAGAGAGGAAGTGGGGGGGAAGGGGGGGAAGGAGAACATCAAATATTTAACGCTCTGCCATTTGAATTATCAAATTTCTGCCTGGCTGTGACAACATTTCCGTGTGAGTTCTGTTCTCCATGAGAGTTTCAATTAAAAATTTACTTATTTGTTCGAGCAAAGATTCGGAGACGAAGTTTTTCGGGTGCCTCTGTACTGTCTGTTGTGGCATTTAGTGGGGGGGGAACTCAAATACCGAAATGCTCAAATACAAAACGACAGACAAATGAAGAGGGAAATGGAAGATGGTAGATGGAGACAGGCATTTGAGCATTTGAGCATTTGAGCAGGGGAATGAATAAATTTCCAAGCAGTTGAAATGTTGAACCAAGCGATGGTTTTGTGCTTTGTTTTAGGCGCCACACACACAAAATGAGCAGAAGAGCTCCACGAGGAGTTGCACACCATCCGAAGGAGTGTGGCAAGGAGCAGCAGAGCAGCAGAGCACCAGAGAAGATGCAATAGTTGAGCAGAGTGAAGCAGCATGCGGTTTGTGGCGGCATTTTACTTGTACTTGCTGCATACTTTGTCGCCAGAGAGAGAGAGAGAGAGAGAGAGAGGAAAAGAGAGAGGGAGAGGGAGAGAGAGGGAAGGATACAGACTCGAGACTCAGAGACCCGTTTCAGGGAGCCTGCTCAAGTTGTGCAGCGAAAGCCACAGAAATAAGAAACGACGACAAGGACGACAAAGTATGGCAACCATGCATAACTTTCTCCCCGCCCCCCGGCCCCCCGGCCACCGTTGTGTGTCTCTCTGTGCGAAAAATTAGAACCGCAAATCATTTTGAAAACAATGCATATGCCATGTCATATATGAGGACGGGGCGGGCGCCCCGACGGCAGGGTTAGTCCCTGAAATGACAGCAAATTTCCATGCCAGGCAATCTTTGTGCTGTGCGCAGGCAGCAGAGACGGACGGGGCGGGGGGGGAGCCAGAATTTCCTCATCTATTTAAGGAGATTTGCTGCAGCGAAGGAGGATAGGATATCCGAGATTTTCTCCCCCAATGCTAATTAGTTGTGGGAATAGAGAGGTGAAAGTCTAATTGGGATTAAGATTTTCAGAATGGCGCTGACAGGCATCATAACCACAGAAATGCTCGCAGAGGATAGCGCATATCGGCTGACACTCGATGGGTAGTCATAGATCAGAGGCACCTCCAAAGTATATCCATATCTATGGCTCGACGAGGAGCTACCATTGACACTGAGAGATACGTATCTACAAGTGTCACGATGTTCGCTGCACGTTGCACGCTGCACGTTGCATGCTACGAAAATCAAATCACACAAATGGCCGGGCATGAAGAGGTCTCTATAAGGAGAGAAAGAGGCGGATAGGGATGGGGATGGGAATGGGCATGGAGGGATGGGACGGGGTGGGATGGGATGCCTGCATGTTAATGTTAAAGGCTCAGACATGTCTAACACTCTTGGCTAAGCTGCACTCCTCTTGCGCCTCCTTTCCCACTCCGCCTCTCTCTGCCTCTCTCTCCCTCTTGTGCTCCCTCCATCCCCCACCCTCCCCTCCATGCAATTTAATATTCATTTTGTGAAAAGCCCATTTACATTTTGCGTTTGCGTTTGCGTTTGCCCTTTTTCGCTTTTTGTGTTTCTCCTCTTTCGCCTTTTCCTCATGTGTGTTGCACTTTCTTTTCTCGACCTCATTCAGAGTCGAGGAAGAGGTCGAGGACTGTGTGGGGGAGGGACTTGCACTCGTCCTCGCACTTGGGGGACAGAATGCTGCTCAACACGGCGTATGCGTAATCTAAGCAAAGCCCTGCCCACCCCTGCAGCCCCAGCACTCCATCCACCAGAGAGGCAGAGGCAGAGCCAGAGCCACAGCCATACACTCGTAAGAGCTCGCCCAGTTGCCCCTTTGTTTGCCTTAATTCAACCGCAAAGGCACAAGGCACAAGGCACACGGCACAAGGATGCGGGCCCTGGGTTTTGTGAGATTTGTGTCCGTTGACCACTTGAAAAGATTTCAGTTTCAGCTCCCCCACTCCCAGCTCCAAGCTCCCAACTCCTGGTGGAAAAAAACTGCTGCAGCTGTTGATTTATAGGCACTGGACCATGTCAATGTCGATGCTGCTGCTGCTGCTGCTGCTGCTGCTGCTGCTGCTGATGTCGCTCTGGGGGAAGCAATCATCGCCTGGTGCCATGGCCAGATGCCAATGTCCGGCTACCGAGAGCCCAATCCCAATCCCAATCCCTGCTATAATCCTCTGGCCCAAGCTCTGTTGAGGTTTCCATTTGGTTGACTTTCGGCTGGCAGACCCAATAAACAACAGATCCCTATTAGAGGCCCTCCCCCCCCAAAATTAGCCAGACAGAGACAGAGAGAGAGAGAGAGAACGCCAAACGCAGGACGAAGTACTCGCAAATACTTTTGGCAAGGATGCGCCGCTAAATGTTTAATCAATGCCCCGCCATATGTGATAATTGTGTGGCCGTGGACGTGTGCTTGTGGGCTTAGGGCACGCGGTCGAAATGCAATTGAAATGCAAATATTAATTACAATGAGATCTGCCTGCGAGATGCCATCGAAAAGTTGCCAACGGGCGGGCCTCAGGTGCACCTTGGAACTGATGAGACGACCCATGGTCCTGGTCCTGGTCATGAACCGCTCTCGCACTCGACGTGGTGTCGGCCGCCTGCAAATAGAATTTGTGCATAATAAAATTATGCATTCATAAAGCAGTCACCAGTCCACGGACCAGGGGACCAAAGGACCGCAGACCAGGACCACAGACCAGGCCATGGACAAAAAGCATTCGCTCAATGCGATGGGAAAATCCACGCATCCTCGCATCCTGAATGCCAAATGCACAGAGCGGGGAATGGAGAATGGAGAATGTGCAGACGGCTGGATGGAGCCATAGATGATGTACCGCCGTCACTAATGCGAGCAGAGGCTACCGCTATTCAGCGGCCTGCTATTCAGGCAGGCTGGCAGGCTGGCAGGCAGGGCAGCCGCAGCCTCAAAGGCAGAGCAGTGTATTTACCGAAAACTGGAGAAGCAACGACCCCTTGACCCCGGGCCGCCCAATGCCACATCTCACATGCCACATCCCACATGCCACATGCCATCATCATCATCATCCGTACAGCTCCTGTCTGATGCTGATGATGGGCCCCTGATGGGAAACAGAAAACTGAAAGCTGGAAACAGAACAGTTCATGATGTTAACCGGATTCCAATGCCAACAAACCGTTTCTCAGCAGGAGAGCAATCATAAACGGAATCTTCTTCTTCTGCCTCAAAACTCATTCGGGCAGACAGACAGCCCTCATCCCCATCCCCATCCCCATCCCCAAAGGCAATCCCATGGGAATAATGATGGCACCATCATTCGCTCTTCAGTTTTAAACACAACAGAGATACAGAACAGAAAACAGAGCTTTCGGGTGTCCAACACTCAATTTTGTGGATTTATATATATTCCAAAACAATAAAAACAGTAACAACATCATCATCAATATGTCGTGCAATCAATCTTCAATGTTCAATCTTCTGGCCTCTGGCTTTTGATTTCTACTTCTTCTGTTCGCTCATCTGCTGCTCTTGGCGCTGCTCTAGGCGCTTCTGGTGCTCCGCGTGGATGCGATTGACGAAGACGCGATTGACCAGACGGTAGGAGTCGATGTAGGTGTTCATGCAATCGCTGATGCAGGCCTGTTCCGGAGCCCCCAGCGACGTGGAGTAGTAGTTGACGCAGCCGCGGAAGCAGTTCCCCGACAGCTTGCCGATCATCGTGCGAATGTTGTCGACCACCGTCCCATTCTGGATCTCCGCCTTTCTCTGGTTTATGGCCTCCTGCGAAATGCGTTTCTGTCCTGTCTGCTCGGCCTGCTCCTGCTGCTGCTCCTGCTGCTGCTCCTGCTGCTGCTCCTGCTGCTGCTCCTGTTGCTGCTCCTGCTGCTGCTCCTGCTGCTGCTCCTGCTGCTGCTTTTCGCTGAAAAGGTCCTCTTTGATTTTCTTGGTGGATTTTCCCAACGAATCGATCGAAGTGGGGAGCTCGGTATTTTTCTTGCCTAGGTTCTTATCGTCATGGCACTTGAGCTGGCGATCCATAACGGGCTGCTCATCCTGCTGCTCCTCCTTGATCAGTTTCCTCTGCTTCATGCCCAGGGCCATGGCCTCACGGAACTCCTTGGTAAGCTTATCCATCTGCTTCTTCTTCTGCATCTGCAGCTCCTTCAGCTCCTTATCGAGCACGGACATCGCCTGGAAATCCTTCAGGCTCTTAGCTTGTCTCTTATGCTCAAGGTCCTCCGTCTGCAGCTGCTCCTCCTTCTTGTACTCGGTCAGTGGCTCCTCCTGCACCGGCTTATTGTTCTCGATCTCCTTCTTCTCGATGGGGATGGGCTCCTCCTCCCCCTTGCTCAGCTGGGCGATCGCCTTAACCTCATCTATTTTCTTCTCGTCCTGCACCCCCTTGGAATCCTTTTGCTTTTCGATCGGGGTGGTCTCCCCCTGTAGCTTCATTATCTTCTCGAACATGGCCTCCTTGAGCTCCATCATGCTCTTGATTATGGGACCTTTCTTAATCTCGGCCATGGGGTTCTCCCTGAGCGCTTTCTTCTCGATGACGAACTCACCCAAGATCCGATTGGTCATCTTATCGCACAGGTCCGCCATCACCTGCGCCTTCACCTCCTCCTTGCTGTCGATCGGGCAATCGCAATCGCACCCCTTCTTCGGCTGCTTATTGGTCTCGGCCATGAGGTCGAGGAGTGAGATCGGTTTGGTTAGTTTCTCGATCAGTTCCGCCATGAACTCGTTCATCTTATGGGGCTGCTGCTGCTGCTGCTGCTGGTCTTTCTGCTTGATCACGATCTCCTTCTTTCTCTCCATCTGGATGTCCATGTGGTCCCGAGTCGGGTCTGTCTTTTTCTGCTCGACCAGTGGCTCTGAGAGGTCCTCAACCTTTTCGACCAAGGGCTCCCTTTCGAGCTCCGGGCTCTGTTTATTCTGTTTGTTCGTGTCCCTCTCGACCATGATCTCTTTCCTCACCTCTTTCTTGAGCTCTTCCGTGATCTCCCTCTTCAACTCCTCCTTGATCTTGTCCCTGAGCTGGCTCATGAGCTCCATCGGGTGCTGCTCCGACTGTTTGTTCTGCTCCGGCATTCGGTGGAATGTTGTCAAGTTGTGGTCGTGGCTTAATGTAAAAGTGAAATCGAAAATCGATGAATAGAATTGACTGGGTGGATGGAAGAACCTTACAGCCGAGCCTACTGAATGGGAGTATTTGTGGGATTCGATTGGGAATATTATGATCTTACTGGGATACTCGTAAATGACATAATCCCTGCTGTTAGGTAGATTTCCATGTATGGGCCTAGGCCATACATGAAATGTTCCTTCAGCAGGTGCCCCTCATTCTTAAATAGATTTCTCCCTACTTTATACAGAAATTGTTCTCTTTTCCCCCCCCCCCCCCTGTCTCTGCCCCTGTCTCTGCCTCTGCCTCTGTGTGGCCCCTACTTATGCCTGGCCAATGTTCGGAGCAGTTAAACCGCTTTACTTCATGATATGAAATGATTATCATTTAATCATAATCAGACATCGGCAGGAGAAAGAAGGTGCTGCCTGAAGTCAGTGGCAAGTGGCAACTGGCATGGGGCATGTGGCAAGTGGCAAGTGGGCTGGGAATGCCTATATTATGTTCCAACAGCTGTCGGCTCCCACACGCATCTCTAAACGGATTATAATGCGTGTGGGCGGGCCACTGTCTCTGCCCCTGTCTCTGCCCCTGTCTCTGCCCCTGTCTCTGCCCTGTCTCTGCCCTGTCTCTGCCCCTGTCTCTGCCCCTACCTCTGCCTCTGCCTCTATGTGGCCCCTACTTATGCCTGGCCAATGTTCCGAGCAGTTAAACCGCTTACGGAAATGCTCTTCCTCGGTCCCAAGATTTGCTTAACGCTTTAAATGGAACCGTCCCACCGCCGCACCGCCACACCACCCCAGCACCCTCTTGTCCCCGAATTTCAGTGCAGGGAAAAGTCCATTCTGTCACGTTTTATATTGATATTTAAAAAAGAAGGAAACCGCCATGCCTCTACCACTTTAAGGGCGGAGCTGGAGTGAGGGACAACTAACAACTAAACAAAATGGCAAAACAAATTTCTGCGCGTTTTCGCCACCCTCAGCACGTAGGCGGGGGCGAATGGGCAAGGGAACGGGCAAGCGGGAGGGGGATGCACGTAGCAAATGGCAGCGCCAAGCGGAAATTGCAATTGAGTGCAAATTGCAGGAAGAAAAGGGCTTGTGCGGGTGGCATGCACATTTTCCCCAGCCTCCATTTTCCCTCCACTTCCTTTTCCTGCTGCTGCTGCTGCCGCTGCTCCTCCCCCTCCGCCTTCTCCTCGAACGATTCGATTTCGGTCTCGTCTCCCATGGACGACTACTGCCTAAATATTTAATGCTCCTCCCGTGGACCATGCTGATTCCCCACGGCTAATGAATAAATCTGACCAAAATCTTGGGCCACTCACTGGAGACAGCTTTAATGATTAACAACTGGAAAGCACCAGCTCCTGACTCGACCCCCGGCGAAGGTTGCACTGGGCCCCCGAAAATGTAAACGACTTTGAGCCTCCCAACCATGGCACCCCCACACCCCCACACCCAACACCGGCCATACAGCCAGTGCTCTGCTCTGCTCTGCTCCGGTCCTTTGTTTGCTTGCGACTTTAACAGCCTCGTCGTTTGTCACGTTCTGGGCGCGACTTTTATCGCGCACAAGTCGCGCCGCCTGTGCAGGCGACTTAAATTCAATTTAAAGCCGAAGAGTGTGCTATGGTTTTTTCAGCACTCACATGCCGAAAAGTATGCTACGATTTTGAAATCCCCAAATCGAATGAATGTTCTCAAAATAATGTAAATTATTGTCAATGTTAATGCTTTAAAGTTTAAACAATAATCAATTTAATAAACAATACATTATAAATATTAAATACGTAATTATTCGGGCTGATTGCCTGCCTCTGCATCGGAGGAAAAGCTTCATTGGTGGATCAGTGTCCCTAGTTGTTTCACCATTCAGTTCTTCATCAGTAGCCACAATTGTCGTTTCCTGGCTTTCATTATGGGATTCGGGCTACGGATGTCGAGCCACGCAGCATATACTCGATTGGCCAGGGGATATACTGTAAAGCCTGCAATGTAGACTGGAAAAGGAAGAAGGATTAGAAGGTTATGGACTGCTGTGGACCATGGACTGTGGACTTACAGATCTTCGAGAGTAGTAGGAAATCTGTGGCAAAGTAGAAGGCGTACAGCCGACAAAGAAAAACCAGTAGGACTGCTTTCTCTAGAAGCGACGTCTGCCACAGCAAATAGTTGCCGGTTGCGACCCATCGTTTGATTTTGTGGAGCACGTCACTCGCCCACGCCTCCACCTCCTGGCTAGACAGCAAAGGCTCTCGCAGCGTAGCCTCCACCCACTCCTCCACTGCACGTGACCCCATCAAGCCGATGACCTTTAAGTAAAGCACAACACTGACCAAGATCACGATTCCTGTGATGGACACGCTGCACACAAAGCTGGTGTGGTCCAAGCTGAATAAGAACACCATCCCCATGGCCAGCATGAAGACAGAAAGCAGCGGCCACTCCCAACAGAGGACACGCTGCAAGGACTGTGGCAGACGCCAGGCTGCCAAGTGGGCGAGCAACTCCCCCGGACTGTATGGCTGTGGTCCACCACCAATCATTGCATCTCCCTGACCTTGACCATTCTCCAGATCATCCTGTACGTCTGGCTCCGAATCCAGCAGCTCGCGTTGAAGGGCTAGGAATATGTTCAAAAAGGATTGCAGTTTATAACAATTAGGTACATATTTTCTATTAAACGTCTACTTTAAGTACTACTTTAACCATCAAGTAGGTTTTGCTTTCGGTGTCAAGAATGTCAATGATTTGATGCAAAAATTAATTGCAAAAATAGTCACATCTTATCAGGAAAAATTCACCGCGAGCTAGTTCATCGAAGGTTCACTCTTGTGTGTTCATTAAGTATACGTAGATACTTACATGGTGCTCCATTTCGGGGCACAGCTGCCACAGCGCGAGGGCGGGGACGAGGACGAGGTTCATTTCCATTTGGAAGCAACAATAAATTGAACGGTTCGATTAGAGACGGGCTTGCTTGTGCCCCCGGCTGCGGCTGCGGCTGCGCAGCTCCAAGAGTCGGCGTAGTCGGCATGCGATTGGGATTCATTTTTTCAGAAAATTCGATTTAAAAGCACACGAAAATTGACAAAATGTAAATTTTAGGAAATAATTTTCCGAAGAACGATGTTACCCGTACAACTCACGAAATTACAATGAGAAAATGTGGAGCTAGACAAAGCCAAGGGCTGGACTTACATTTATATTTCCACAGCCAACTACTGCGAATAAAATTGCTTCGAATTGTGATTCCAAGTGCGAATGGAATCGATATTGTTCCTAGAAATAATCTAGATCTCTTTTTGAATCACACACCGCAACGCACGTGCTAAAATCGAGATGGGGGTACATTTTATTTTTAAAGCATTAGTCACTAAATTATTATAATTACAATATTCGTTTAATATTAAATCTAAAAAATATTTGGCATGCATTAAAAGCTAATTTATTTAATTAATTTATTTATTTAGATCTACGATCTTCGGCTCCGTTTGGACTAGACTATGGATGAGTTTTTCCTGGAGGCACAGCTACCTTATACTTGATTTTCCAGTCTGCTGAGTAGGGTATGCCCAAAAAATAATGTGTGCAGTGGGGCAGGGCAGTAGGGGGCGGGGCGGGGCGGTAGCGGGCCTCGTGGCGAACTAATTTATTCATGGCCCCATGGCGAGACGAGGCTTATCGCTCTTATCAAGCGAGCGGACTGTTCTGTTCTGTTATGTTCTGTACTGCTCTCCCTTCATTTTCTCATTTGTTAAATATTTGCCCGTTTGGCCAAACAAAAGATGCGAGAGGACAAAGGATTCCATCCCTGAGCGCTGGAGCGCTGTAGCGCTGTGGATGCTCCGGGCCGACATTTCCAAATTTAGCGAAATAAATGAATAAAATTCAACGAGTATTAAACAATGTGGTCGGTCGTGGGCTGAACACGAATTTCCAATCACGAAATGAAGCATGTGTAAAATGGAATTGGAATTCGATTTGGCTTCGACTCTGGCTCTGGCCTGGCTCTGGCCCTAATGAAATGCGATAAAATCAACCCCCAAATCGGACTGCAATCTAAACCCCAAAATACGAAATACGCTGCACATTTTCGATCAATTTCAATTGGATTTGTCCGAAACGATTTAGCGAGAATATCGCCAACGATTTAACCGGAAATTGATGCAACTTTTGGGTCAAAGCTGTGTCGATGTCGATGTCCGTGTCAGTGTCGGTGTCGGTATCCCTTTCCGGCTAATTTCCACTCGGTCTGCGATTTCCTGGCAGCTCCAAAATGTAAATCAAAACTTCAGCTCCAAGTAGCCCTCTAATTAGATTAAGTTTTCCCAACGACAACAAAAAAACAAAAAAAAAAACAGGAGCCAACGCACAAAAAGCTGTTGACAATTTGGATTTGGGTTGGTTTTTTGCCGCCTGCTCCAGCTCTCCGGGAAATTTATCCCGAGAAAATGCATACATATATTTTTGACTTGGCGCCAAGTGCGACGAAGTCTGGCGACGTCTCCTTGTCTCCGTGGAATCCTGCCTCCTGTCTGCTGCTTGCTGCTTGCTGCCTGCTGCCTGGGCTGTCTGTGCTGCCTCGTCTTGCTTAATTATTTCCTTGGCTAAAGCAAACAATCAACATAATTTCTGACACGCCCACGCCCCCGCCCCGCCCTACCTCCGCCCTGCCATGCCATGCCAGCGGTTCGCTCTTGCTGTTCTGACAGTATGAAAAATGAATAAAGTTGCTGCCAGTCGAGCTCTAAAGGAGACACAATTCCACTCAAGGACTCATTAGTTGAATTTGAAGCTCCTCCTTGAGCTGCTGCTGTTGCATGATATATAAGATATAAGATATTCAGATACCATCCTAGCATAGATAAACATACATATATAGGGGAGACTTAAAGTCCAAATAGATGTCCGAGCACATCATTATTTAGGCTGTAATTTATTCGCATGATTCCCATAATCGATTCTCATTCCATTCCCATTCCCAATTCCAGTGGCCAGTGGCCAGTTGCCAGGTGCTGGGGCCCTAACACTTTCCCTTGTTTGCATTTAAATTTCGATTTCAATATTAGCAGAAAGCTGCATAAATTACTCCTCCACTACGGCACTACGCCACTCCGGGATACGGAGTCCGGAGCAGAGCGGAGCTCAGCTGTTTTGTCGGACTCGGGCTTCTTCTTTAAACGACCCCCAAAAATATGTGGATATGTGGGAAATCTAAGTGGAATGTGTGTGTGTGTGTGTGTGTGGACTACAACTATAACTATCGATCTCACTTAAGCCCAGGGGATTCCTGCTACGGCCACTGCTTCTGGTCCTACTGCTCCTGTCGGTATGGGCCATATGCAAACTGGCAATAAAATTTAAATATTTTGCATATAAATCAAATCGATGGAAATTTTCGGGACAAAGAGCAGTCCGAACACACACACACACACACACACACACACACAGGGAAAGGTGCCACAGACACAGCTGCAGCAGCAGCGGCAGCAGTCGTATCCTGTGGGTGGCATGGCCATATGTGTCTGTGGGCCTGTCACTTGCCACAGACACAGACAGAGAACCGAAAGCCGAAAGCCCAAAGCCAAAGCGTCGACGCCCCAAGGACCAGTTTCCGTTTTGGCCAAAAATGCAGCTGGCAGGAGCCTGGAGCCTGGAGCCCTGGCGCCTAAATAGGTGGAATGGCAGGAATGGTGTCCAAAGGTCGAGACTGTCCAATGCTCGATTCGCTCGCCCAAGTGTTTCGTGGTCGCTCCCTGGTCGCACGTAGAGGCTGTGGCTCTAAGTGAGCGATCAGCACGTAACCCTGAGAGGGACCGGCAGCCCATGAATCCTGCTGGCAGGAAAAGAACGCGCTACCCTAGAAATAATGCGAAATTAGGACGAGTATTAGGGCAACTCTTCAGCCAGTTTCCCTGGAAGTAAAATGTATACGAAACCCCGTCGATGATGAAGATCTCTCTGGCCAGAAGCCACTGTCAGTGCCATGTGTCTGATGTGTCTGGGCTTCGGTCTTCGTAGTTCGGTTCCCAACACACACACACACACACACACACACGTAATGCTGGATAATGGATAATGGCATCTTTGGCTGCTCCTTCCTCATTTGCATCACTCGGTGAGGGCTGGCGGACGTGGACGCGGACGGGGTCCTAATGCCAGGAGCCTCGATGGTGGAATGGATGTACTCGTGTGGATGCAACATTTCGTTTATGTCGAGTGCACTTTCGGTAACATTTATTACACAATTCCAATAAATAACATTTTGCAGGGCTTCCTGGATGCTGTATGCTGTATGCTGGATACGGATGCTCCTTTGGCCAGCTACGGCAACAGCTACGGCTTCTTCTTCTGGAGGGAAAGGCACAGCACGGGAGGGACATGGACACCGCACGTCGGCAACGATTTTCTTTATGGTATTTACAATGACATCGTCAGCTCGTCATCGTTTTGCCGCTGGCTCTGGCTCTGACTCTGGCTCGGCATCTGCAAAGGAGGAGGGAGGGCAGCGACAAGGAGTGCATTTCATTTACGAGCATGGGAAACGGATGTGGAGAGCATCCACAGAATGCAATGCTGCAGGATACGGATACTCACTCTTGCAACGGTCCCGCCCGCCACCTCCTACCCCTCCTCCGGCTGTTGCCTGTCGTCTTTCTGTCTCTCTCTCTCTCTCTCTCTCTCTCTGTCTGTGTATGTTTGTGCCATAAATTTGTGTGGTTTATTGATATTTTATATGATTTTATTCCATCGGGCATCGCCGGTGCCAGGGCTCTGCAAGTGTTGTAAATTTGTCATTTAATTGACAGTCGGTTCGGTCAAATCATAATTGCATTATAGCCCGGGACTCACCATTAAATCTCGTCCATTATCCTCTTCTCTTCTGTTTTAACGAATTTGAATTTAAATTGTGTGTGCATCGATTTGAGGATTGGTGCATGGAGCATGCAGCATGCAGCATGGAGCATTGAGGAGATGAATGGTTCGGTTCCTTCCTCGTGAATATTTATGAAGTTATTGCAAAGCCAACTGGCATAAACATATTCATCGGACCGTGTCCTGTGTGTGTGTGTGTGTGTGTGTGTCTGTGTGTGTGGCAGAGCTGGGGCAGAGAGGCAGGGTACTGGTCTTGTTTGATTTGCAACTCTAACAACTGTCGGTGGGGCGGGTGCTGGGTGTTGGGTGTTGAATGTGGGTCCCTCTTCCAGAAATGCACATTGTTTGCACTGTGCAAACTCTGGCAGTCGCTGCTCTGCTTTTAGTCAAATATCAATATCAGAGGGCCACACTCCGCACCCCGCACCCCGCACTCCACACTCCGCTCACTCGCATATTTATGCAGCACATGATTATGTTTAATTTTGCCTGAAACTAGCGCCCCCTCCCACCTCTTATTTGACTCCTCCCGGCAACGCCTGCTCCAGCCTTTTTCTGCTGCTGCTCCGTCGCCGTCCCCGTCTCCTTCTCCTCCTCCTCCTCCTCCTGTTTCGTCGCTTCTCGTACTCCTTTCTGCTGATCATCAAACAGGCGCTGCAGCGCCAAGGCCACCAGAACCAGGAGTTCCATCAAGAGCATCCAACTTAAGCAGAATCCCATCGTGTCCAGTCGCCGCCCGTCGTTGTGTTTTTGGAATTGATCGGCATAGAATATTTTGAGATTGCATTTAAATCGAATAATCAGAGAATGCGTCACCTGGTGTCTATATTCCAGTGATTCTGCAAATAGTTGTACATTTTATGTAGATATTTACAATAAACATTTAATATGTTTCTGCCAGTGGCTGGTTTCTCCTCGTTTCTTCTTCTCCGATGCGTGACTGCAGTGTGACCATACGTTCGAGAGACACACTGTTCGATATAATTCATCGATAGCTTTTGGGCTTTTTAATCAAATAAAATCAAAATATATGTAAAATAGTTTCAAGTAAATACACATAATTAATCAAATTTGTAGCTTAATATGTTTCATATTTGTAAAATATATTATTATGGCTGAATTTTAATGAATTTATTTTTAAATCAAAGTGAAATAGCATTTATATTAAATATTAATTGAAATATTAAATTTTATAAACATGTATCTAAATATGAAAATAATATTTTTGAAATATGAAATATATTCATTGCAAATATTTATTTATTTATCTCAAATATTTTTATATGAATGGCAAAAAAGCGCCAAAGCCAAAGCAAACATTCATTTCCACCGTTCCTTTACAATTCAAAATATAAAAATGTTATCGGAGAAAGTCCATCACTGAGAAGCTCTTTGAAATATGTAAAAGTCGATGTTTTTTTTATATATTGGGAGCACGCAAGGCTCTACTCATCCCAAATGATCTCAGCCTTGGCCTCCATTCAGTAATTTATATTTATATATATATTCCTTATAAAATATCTGCTTCTCTTGCAGAAACATATTTAATATAAATGTGAAACCATTTCATTAAACAATAAAGCATGTATATTTATTTTAAATATTAAATATACTCAGCTCAAATATTTTCATTCAATGCCAAAATGTAAGTGAAAACACTTCCTCTCTTGGTGTAAATAAAATGGCATAAATATTTAAATCTACATAAGTGCAAATAAAAAACAATTTCAATGTTCATTTCTCTGGGTGTGCACTGCTGTGAAATATTGAACTTTCTTATATTTTGGGAATGCATGGGAAAGAACATTAAGAAGACCAAATCATTTTGAATTTCATTTTCAGTTATTCTTGTTAATTTTTGGCCAGGTCGTTATCAACCTTCTCCATTGAGTCGTCGCTTAATCCTTCATTTAATCATTCGTTTTCCACATTTTCCACTGCCCGGCGGCCAGTGCAGTGCAGTGTCAGAAATTAAAATTTCTTTTCTGACAATTTTCATTTAAAGGCTTAACATTCGCACTCGCAATCTCCCATCGCTTCGGTTCGCTTCAGAGCAAACAGTCCGCCGAATGGAGCAAACAATAAAAAGGCGAAGAAGAGCTTCACTTCGATCCTCCATATTCGAACGGCCTTCTGCCCTGCCATTGGGGAGCCTGAGGGAGAACCAACCAAAGGGAGTACTAAGATAAAACAATGGGAACAAGTGAAATAAGATACTTTAAAAATCTAGTTTAATTTCTTGCACAGCAAAAGTTGAAGACCAGTGGATCCACATCCACAGCCACAGCCACCCTTGTGAGGGCATCCAGACTTCCATTTGAGCTCCATCCTGCTCCGGGCTGGGGCCCCACTACCCCTGCTCCTGCTCCTGCCCCTGCTGCCCTGCTGTTGTTTGGGGGTTTTCATTTTTATTGTTGTTTTTGTCACATTTATGCACACTTAATGGCAGCGACAATCGACCTATGAATGTTCTTAGCCTTGGCCAGAAGTGTTGGCCTGGCCTGGTCGCCGGCTGCATCTGTGTGCGTCTGTCTGTCTGTATGTCTGGGGCTGGGGCTGGAGCTGCTGCTGAAGCTCCACAATGCGGAATAATGGCAGGCGGAAAGTCCATAGACCATGGGTATACCCCTCAATCAATGGCCAGCGAAATGGCAGTCCTTGATTTGTGACTCTGTTACATCCTCCTCGGGCGTCCATCATTCCTTGTTGCAGCCTCCGCTACCGTGTGGGAAAACAATAACGAGCACAAATAGCAACAACAAGATGGCAATTTTCCATTCCCCATTCCCCATCCCCCAGCCTTCCAGACTCCTCCCTTTGCCCTCGGTTTCGATTTGGGTTTGGGTGTGGGTTTGGGCTTCGGTTTCGTTTGGGGCTGAGCTCTTTTGGTCATTTTGGTCGGGAGCATATTGAAAAATTGTTGTTGTAGGAAAAACCCATTTGGCTATTGTTTGTCATACTTTGGACGGCAGCCGTTGCCGTTGCCATTCGCTTTTCCTGCTTTTCCTGCTTTTGCTGTTTTTCCTGGTGGCCTGTCGCTGCTGCTGCTGCTGCTGTTGCTGCTGCTGCAGTGGATTTTCAATAAATGACTTATGTGTATACACCGCGGGGCTAACTGCTTTCCATGTTCATATGTGGGCGGGGAGGGGGAGGGGCTGGGGGTATTGTGTGTATGTGTGTGTGTGGCAGGACAGGGCAGGACAGGACAGGAAGTGGGCTTTGGGGCTAGAGCTGGAAGAGTAACGGGAACTGGGTGTATCTTCCCTTATCCTTGCCTCTTTCCTGGCTGTTTGTGCTTTTAACGAGGCCCAGCTGCGTGCGGGTTTCGAAAATCGCTTTTAAAAATAATAACAATGTTGTTTGGCTTTGGATACCACTTCCTCCGTTCATCCCCACCCCCCTAAAAAGGTGGGGGGAGTGGTGTTCAATGAAATTGGTTAAGCAATTTACTGCATTTAATGGTAGCATCAATGAGGGATAAGCCTCGAATTGGAACTGTAAAGACCCCCTCCGGAATGACTTACCAACACTGTTTTCCGTTTTCACCGTATGACATTAGACTTTGAAGCTGAAACAGAGACATCCTGATGGGAAAAGCATGCAGTGAGAGCGAGAGAAACATATGAATGCGTTCAGTTGGTTTTCCGGTTGAGATAATCGATTGTTGCGTGCTGGGAAACATTATTTTGTCACAAATAGGAACTCCACTTCACCGTTCGTTGAATGCACATTTTTCGTTGCTTACCAACACTGTTTGCTGGCATATCGAACCCTCAGTCTGCCAGCTGCCAGCCACTCTTCATCTGCTTGATTATGCCTTTCCTCATGGAAGAATGGAATGGATGAGCGCAATTTTCCAATAGCCGAAAATGTTTGCTCTGCTTATGACTCCTTTGGGGATCGATGTGGGGGGGATGGAGGAGCAAGCATATTACTCGTCTGGGTAGCAAATCGATTGTGCTTCTAGGACTCCTCCACTTAAAAGTGGAATCCCAGGGAGAACCATTTGCATGTTGGAATTACTTATACTCGTACGCCTCCGAGTGCAGTCCTGTCTCTCTCTCTCTCTCTCTCTCTCTGACTGGTTATGTGCTCCCCGACTTAATTGACTATCTCGCAGTCCTCCCAGTACTCGCATTTCCATTTGCTTTTCCTTTTTTGTGTTCCACGTTCCACGTTCCTCTTTTCTATTTTCTATTTTCTTTAGCTTTCTTGCCTTTTTTGTTGTTTTTGTGGCTAATGAAAACATTTGCCAGAAAGTGCAGGAAAACGGAGACGAATACGAATACGAATACCCCGAATACGAGTAGTTATTAAAATATTTTCATGTGTCTCTCTGCCAATGACATTTACAGGCTCTGGAACTAGCAGCCAGGACACTCACACACACACATGCACACACATATGTACACATATGTGGGGACAGAGGCCATTTTGTTGGGAGCAACAGGACGAAGACAGCAGCAAGGGGCAGGAGGAAGCTGGCTGGCTGGCTGGGAATGGGTTTGTTTGCTTTAAAGTGCAACTTATTTACCTGGAGCCTGTGGAGCACCAGGTGGGGTCACCCCACACCCACCACCCCCCCCCCCCCCCCTGTGTTTGTGTGTGTGTGTGTGTGCTTATAGGCCCGCATAAATGACGCACTGCATGGCACTCGCCCTTCGGCTGATTGTCCTGCTCACTCGACCACCACCCTCTTCTGTCCGTCTGTCCTTCTGTCCGTCTGTCCAGCCTCTTCTCAGCATGCACTCAATGCTTGTGTGCTACCCATTAAGCCATTGTGTGTATGGGGATATTGGGGCACCATCAAGGGGAAACCAGAACCAGGACCCCAGTCGAATCATTATGGATAATGTTCACAGTATTTTTGTGGGAATTTATTTGTGACAGAATCCCGAAGTACTCACCGATGGGAATCGCATTTCAGATCAGGATTTTCGTGGAAATTATAGAAACCATCGGCTGTAGAATAGATAATCGATATAGAACTGGAAAAGGGTTCTCATTAGTCGGGGCCTCCTACCCTGAGTACCATGAGGGGGCATCCGCTGCGTCGAATCCTCCTGGGGATTGCCTATTATTTTTCTTGTTTCGAACTCGGATCCCCTCTGCCCTCTGGTCAATCTCCACTCTCTGTGGCCTTTGTCCTGTGTGTCCTGTGTCCTGTGTCCTGTGTGTGCGTGTGTGTGTGTGTTTATGCTGATTTTAATCAACGATTTTAACAGGCGCATTTGTTTGTCATTTACAGTTATTGCAGCATAAACACACATACACACACACACACACACAGAAGGGAGCATTTATTGGCTTGCATAAACAGGTGGAAAGAGCAGAAAGAGACAGACTGACAGAGACAGAGACAGAGAGAGGGAAAGAACAAGAATGGTTTTTTTATTTCATTTTTTTTGTATTGTTGATAGAAATTTTATTGCTTAATATTAAAGAGGAAAATGGAAAATGCCAATGCAAAATGGGTGAAAATTTGTGCAGATTTTCTCTGCTTCTTTTCTCCGTTTTTTTGTTTCTCGTGTGTGTCTGTGTGTATGTGTGTCTGTGTGCGTTATATTAAATAGAATTATAAAACAAATAAAGCGAAAAACAAATTAAAATGCATTTAACATGCGTCCAGCAATGAAATTAAGTACAAATTTAATAAAAAGCCCAAACATTTAATTGGATTCCCATTCGCATTTAATATTGTAATGCATACACAGATGTACATAGGCGTACGGGTGCGAGTACGGCTGCGAGTACGGTTACGGGTACGGGTATTCCCAAGCGATTTCCATGGCAGACCTCCGACCTTAGACCCCTCCTTGGCAGAGGCTGTTCTGCTCTTGCGATAAACCATAAAATGCACGGCTCGATTTACATTTTTCAATAGTAAAATTTAAGTTTGCAGCGAAAGGAAAGGAGTGGAGCCTGGGGCAGAGTGGCAGAGTGGGTGGCATAGGGTGAAACAAATGACTGCCAGCACAAGTAAATCAATTGGATGCCATTTGTATGCGTGGCAAGAAGGTGCTGCCACTGCCACTGCCACCACTGCCACCAGTCCCACATATTTCTACATATCTTTTTTTTTTGTTGGCCTGGCGAACAGCTGCTGCCATAAATAGCAGGAACAGAAACCGAGCCGAACCGAACCCCAAACCAGAAACAGAAACAGAGAGGAGGCCTGCCCCCGCACATGTTACTCACGCAAAGAAAAGGCAAAGAGCCGTAGAGTCGTAGAACCAGAGAACCGGAGAGGCGGAAGCGCAGGCGAAGGCAAAGGCGGAGGCGTAAGGTGTAAGTCAAACTAACGGGCGTGGCTCCCCATACGCCCACATGCCACTTGCCACTTGCCCCGTGCCCCACCATCCGAATCCACATCCACAAGCGATGTAGCAGCATTTTATGCGCAAATGCAAATTAAATTTTCACCGAATTGCTGGGAAAAACGGTAAAATCGCTGCAAACGGAAAAACGCTTTGCCGCGGCCAGTGGCAAGAATTTCAGGGGCGTAACCAAAAGTCCGAGGCATGCCCCTGGAACAGGGTATAGCCGGAACCATTCGAATATATAAGATGATCCTCCAGTGATTGCCATCATCCCTTCTCGACAGATATCCCTTCTCTTAGGGATATCCAACCCACAATCCAAGCACTATTTCCTCTGCTGAAAATCAGGGCATTCCCTAGTCGTTATTCCTTCTCGTCTCATCTTTTATATTTTGTTTGCTTCTTTTTCTTTTTGGGCATTTCCTTAGCCGGATTTGTTGCGGTCTGTGTTTTTTCGGGGCCCTGGCCTGTCCTGTCCCGCCTGTTGTACGAGTACGTATACGTATTGTTGAGGCTGCCGCACGTTCCTGTGGCCCCATCCCCATCCCCATCCCCGTCCCCTGCCACCCCAGGATGCGATGTATTGTATGTACATACAATGTACCCTTACGTTTTATTATTGCTTAAAATTTACGCTAAGAGCAATAAAATATTTTAATGGCCGCATAAAATGCTGCAGCATTTGTAAATAAAATCAGACCCGAGGGGGGCCCTGGGGTTCAAATCTGAGTTCATGTCTTGTCTTGTCTTTGGAACTCCACCACTCCACCACTCCATTCCCCCACACCCGCCACCGCCTTCCCCTTCTGACAGCGATTTTTATGGCTAGCCAAAGCAATTTTCCAAATGAGAATCGCCTGTGAAACGCGAGCGCGTTTCCAGCGCGTTTATAGACGCTTCAAATCGCATTTGCTGCCGCTGTTTCTGCCGCTGTTTCTGCCGCTGTTGCTGTTGCTCTGGCTGTATTTGATTGTTTTGCTTTGTGTTGCAGCAACAATGGGATGTAATTAAAAAGTTTTCTCAAGAAATTCAATCAGGCAAACGCCTCATGCACCACCACTCCTCCTCCTTCTCCTGCTCCGGCTCCTTCTTCTGTTCCTTCTGTTCCCTCTGTTCCTCCTCGTCCTCCTCTGGGACACACCCACAATGTAAACAATGAAGCCAATTAAACGCTCATTAAGTGAGCAGCAAGCAGTCCCCACACCCCCCCACTCCAGGGAACCAATCCCATTGCAGCCTCCGCTCGAAGGATACAGCACAGGCAAGGCACCGCCTCCCCATCCGCATCAACGTCTCAAGTTAAGTTAATTTTTAAAGCACGGTTCTGGGGCGCTCAGGTGGATAAAACAACAGGAGCAACCGAGGAGAAGGATAAACGAGTGGAAAAAACGAAAAGAAAAGGCTCTACGTGCACAGAGCCGCAGCTCTGGATACTCTTGCAGATGCAGATCGATCGAGTTGCCAATGTACGAGTGCTCCAGCGTCGATTACGAAGCAAAAGTCGGGTGGTATATATATACTCGCTAGAAGACTATGTTCCTTTTCCCATTGGGTATGGTATGCATGCATAAAGATTCACCTTACAAGCTAAAAGGGGGCTGAAGAGCCGTGGGGATCGTGAGAGCGCTAACAGTGAGCTGTAAGCGGGAGCGGCCACAGGCTGTTAACGAAGAGCGGTAACATACACTGTTAAGCGTGGTTCATAACAGCGCTGCTGCCTTGTTAGAGCTGCTGCTGCTGCCCTGTTAGAGCTGCTGCTGCTGCCCTGTTAGAGCTGCTGCTGCTGCCCTGTTAGAGCTGATGGTGCTACCCTGTTACAGCTGCTGCTGCTACACTGTTAGAGCTGCTGCTGCCCTGTTAGAGTTCCTTTGATATTTAGATGATCCCAAGAACCCCAAGAAAGTGCTTTGCAAGCTTCCAATAAAAATCGCAGTACCCGGCTTGGAAAAGGTGCGCAAAACAGCAGCAGCAGTAGCAGTAGTAGTAGTAGTAGTAGAAGAAAAGGAAGTAACTAAGGGAGTAAGAAGATGGCAGTGCAGTGCAGTCAAGAGTAAAACTTTCGGAGAAAAAGTTACTTTACTGGCATTCCTTTTCGTCTTTGCACAAGGCCTTCTCCTGCACAGGTCTCCCGTATCCCGTCTTCCGTCTCCTCTCCCCGTTGCAAGATGCCGTTTTGCTGCTTAAACACAAATGAAGTTAATAAACAGCAAACACACACACACGTACACACACAGACAGGAGCCCCCCAAAGGACCTCAAGAGATCCTTTGAGCCTAACCTAAGCCCCGATAGGGCATCGGCATCTACTAATTTGATTGGTTTGATTTGGATTCGATTTGGACAGCTTGGGGTTCTTTTTTGCGATTTAAAATTTAAACCCAATATTTCGCCAAGTTTCATGAAAAATGAACGAAAATCACTGGAGTATTTTCTTATATTCGTAATGGGGCATTTATGAAACATTCTTCAACATGGAATAGGAGTCTTAATCATCTCTGAAGGACTGTGCACGAGTACGAGTACATATGGAAGATTTATTTATTGATGTACCTTAAGCTCTCATAAGTCGTCGATTTCCCTCGCATCCACTTTGACAGATGTAGAGCCACAGCAAGCCGGCAATCAATATGTCAATCTCCCACACCCCCTCGCACACCCACACCCACACCCACTCGCACTCGCACACCCACAGAAAATCCTCTTTCGAGCCTAAACGTGGGAGTAGCTCTTCCATCGACTAGCTACGAGTATACAATATTTGATATTCCACCCGTTGTTCCTCCTCCCAATCACATTTCCCATTTCCATTTTCCATTTGTTGTGCAGTGTGTCGTCTTCTGCTTCTGCTTCTGCCCCATGGCAGGGTCTGCCATAAGCTTACTTACTTATCATAAGGAACAGTTGCAGTTAAATTTAAGTGACTCTGCCCCAACATCCACACCCCCACCCACACCCACATCCACATCCACGGACTCCCTCCGACAGACAAATTGACAGACACACAGACAGACAGAAACGAAAGACTGAAAGACTGAAAGACTGAAAGAAGTCAACGCAACGCGTCGCGTCGTCTTAGCCACTTCCATGCGATTTTGTCAATTTCGTTTTACGCGCTGCGACTTTTAAATAAAAAGGATGCTTCCGTTCCGTTCTGTTCCGTTCTGTTCTGTTATGTTCCGTTCCGTTCCTTTCCGTCTGCTCGTCGCTCCTTATGCGCATTGATGCCAGAAATCCGTGCGATGTCTCCGCTCCGTCAAAATGTGTCCTGGCACCCACACACACACACACACACACACACACATATGGAAGAGGAGCATTTGCCTGCCACGCCTGCCACATGTCATCGTCCTTGCCTCCAAACGCCTTTTTGCACTTTTGTCAAAGCCCTGGAAGGGAAGGGTAGGGAAGGGAAGGGCAGGGAAGCTACCCATGATGATGATGACGAAGAACAAGTCCTAGAACGTAGACAAAAGAAATGGCGGAAAATGCAACTTCGATTTCAATTGAGCCAAATGCTGAAACGTCGCGTGTGTGTGTGTTTGTGTGTGTGTGCATCAAAGTCATCGACAAGTCCTGCCGGGTGGGAGCTGCTCCTCTGCTTGCCACTTAGATGCTTACCTTTAAATGGCAAACAGCAATGGAGGAGACACCAGTGCAAATGGCTGCCAAATGGATGCCAAATGGGGAATGGGAATGGGGCATCGGGTATGGCATACAATATGCTGATGGATGTACCATCTAGATGGAGTATGCAGATGGATGTATGCTAATCGCAGTGGAGGAAGCTAATGGCAATGGGAATGGCATTGGCAATAGCAGTGACAGCAGGCACTCCTCTCCCAGTGACACATAAATGATCCAAAGTAAAGCTCTCTTTTCTGATAGGAGGATCTCCTAGAGGAGGCCGCCTTAAGCTAAGAACAGATTATTCGTATCTCCATGCAAAGGTTCATTCTCTTTAGTTGGCATTTTAGCTGGAGAATTCTCCATTATGGTGCTCGTATTGCTAATTCCCTGAGTGCACACTCAACAGGCGAATGCCCATTTGTATCTCTTGAGACACACCTTCCTCTGTCTCTGTGTCTGTCTCTGCTCTGCCTGTCTTCCCTTTGGATAAGTTTTTGGGAAAGTCTCGGGTAAAGTCTCCCGCTGAATGATTGCCATTTAGTTTGCCACTTGCGACTAATTCGAGAGATCGCTGAGAGCTGCAGACAGATTTCATTATTTATGCACTTGTGTTTGTGCCTCGCGAATCGCGTGGCATGGCGTGGCGTGGCGTGGCGCCCCTTGGAGTCGACTGCCTCCCGACAATTAACTTTGTTTTTCGCTTACATTTTCACGCCATTTTTTGGGCAAATTTCTCTTGCAATTTTCCTCCTGCTGAGCACTTTTTACGCTTTTATTTATTTCCAACTGCAGTCCGAAGTTGAAGTTGAAGCTGAGGCTGAGGCTGCAGCAGTCGGAGGGGGAGGCGGAGTGGGAGTCTGGAGTGGAGCTTGAATTGAGTTTGCTTTTTGTTTGTTGTTTGTTAGTCCTGTGCCTCGTCCTTGTCCATGTCCAGGTCCAGGTCCAGGTCCAGACTGCTGCTGGAGGCCGTCGCCTCGCACCTTTATGGACTTCTTCATCAACGCGCTTGAAACTTTTCGGCTCAGAGAAACGAAGTTAGCGCCAAGAGAAAATGGCCAACATTTGATGGCAGCTCCGGAAGGGGGGAGCAAGGCAGGAAGCAGTAGAAACGGGAAAAGCAGGAGGCCAGGTGGCAGGTGCAAATGTGGCAGGTGGCAGGTGGCACGGCCAGCGACGTATAATTGAGTTATTTGTGCAGTCTTTTGCCCCGAGCAGGTAGTCAGCAATTAACCCTGGCACAGAGGCTACACTCCACCGATCAAGAAGTACAGCAAATACTATAAACTACATACACATACCCATACATAGTAGGTACATATGTATGTATAATCCTTTAGTAACTGCCACTTTCTGTATAGCTTTCTATGTGGGTGCTCTCTCTAGGGAGGAACTGGGTCTTGGCCTAAAAGAAGACACTACAAAAAATGCCATCAATCCAATTCCTATTCCCATTCTTATAATATTAAATCCCTGAGGAACTGGAGCATCCACTGAGGGGGGGGGGTGGGGGCAGTAGCCCTAAATTCGGGAGGTCTCAGTGCTGATTTGGCCACAATTCTGCCACAATTATCCGTGATAAGCATTTGCAATTATCGCGCGGCCCCCAGGCTCATTAACGGCATTCGCCTGACCCGACCTTGACCCGCCACCCACACAGACAGCACAATCCACAGATCTGAATCCCTTTGCAGGATACTGGACAGTGGACACTCGCTCGACTCC
Source organism: Drosophila helvetica (assembly GCA_963969585.1). NCBI lineage: Eukaryota > Metazoa > Arthropoda > Insecta > Diptera > Drosophilidae > Drosophila > Drosophila helvetica. Next base: position 2,578,047 of record OZ018401.1, on the reverse strand, counting down.
TCGTCCCTCAGCCCCTCGCCCCTCGCTCTGGTGGCGTTGCATTTTAATTTTTCATTTTCATAAATCCCTCAACGACTGTCTCCCCATTCCCCCATTCCCCCATTCCTGGCCCCATTTACAGCTTGCTGGGCTGCCCCCATTACCAATTAGTCCGAATGGCATCGCTGCCAAGGTCAATGGCCCATGGACTTGATGGTCAGAAGGATGGAGAATGGGGAGGCCTTATCCTGAATGCTGGCTGCTGGCTGCTGGCTGGGGGAAAATGGGCGAGGAAATGATACTACTTCATGGCCATTAGGCGTGCGCTGCGGGCCTAATTAATCATTGGCTGAGTGAGAGTTCTGGCCCCAAACAAAGCCAAAGAAAAAACAACCAACAAAAAAAACTATTAGACACAAATGTGATTTTTTCGTCGCTTTTCGCTTATCGCTTTCCCTTCGCTTCCTTTTCGCTTGCCCGCTTTCCCTTTGTCCCTGTTGCCCGCCATCGCACAATGTCCGCTTCCGGCTAGCCAGGACCCGGAAAAGAGGACAGGAGACAGAAGACAGGGGACAGGAGACAGGAGACAGAAGACAGAGGACAGTAGGCGGAAGACAGAGACAGAGGACAGGAGACGGGAGAGAACAGCGCACACAAATTACTTAAGGATAGATAGAGAGTCCAGTCCGTCCGTCCGTCCGTCCGTCCGTCCGTCTGTCCGGATGAGGTGTGGGATGCGTGTGGTACCTTCCTAGAAGGCAATGCCATGGGCCACAGGGTGGACAGGCGGACAGGACTGTTCAACGACGCGTTATTTCCGTTTCCGCATTGAGTGATGAAGTTCCAGGGGTCCTGCCCTGCTACCTCCTGCCTTCTGGCCCCTGGCCCCTGGCCTATGGCCCTCCCTCCACCTATTATTATTTTTTGCTTTGCTCCTCTCACGGATACCCTTTGCAGCGGGTATTACGGTGCATGGGTTCCACCCACGAGCAGCAAGGAGCAGCAAGGAGCAGCAAGGAGCATCAAGGAGCAGCAAGGGTATCCTGAAGCTTCAGTCATGGAAATACTGCTGTTTCCTTCTGTTCTGTTCTGCTCTGTTCCGCTCTCCGCTTTGTTTCGCTCCGGTCGGAGGTCTGGGGGCAAGTGATAAAATGTTTTATGTGCCCCAGTGTCTGATAACAATAAATAACGCCATCAGGACGAGAAGGACCCCCCAGAAGAGAGCAGAGCAGAGCAGGGCGCTCGATGAAGGGGCGCTGGCATGTAAACAAATTGGTGTTGAAGGCATTTAGCCCTTTGTTGCTGTCAAATGAAATTTGCGGCCCGTTCGTTTGTTTAGGCCCTCTCGAAGAGTTTTCCGCTTTTCGTGGCTTTCCCTTTTGGGGCCTTCCTCCTCGGTTTTTGATGAATTGTAATCAGCATCAAAGGGGGCAGAGAGATGGAGCAGGGCGCAGGCAGCAGGGAGCGGGGATATGGTCTGATAGAAGGGTTTGTCATATTAATCATCTCCATGTTGAATCCTTGTCGAAGTTTATTTGTGTGCTTTTGGGGTCACTCGATTCGATTCGATTCAATTCGATTAGTTGGCAAAAAAAAGTTGCAACTACACGCAACAGTTTGGATAGGAAAACGTGTGAAGATCGCGAGGGAAACGAATGAGGTATTACCTATGATATTTCTCAGGAATCACATTTGCATGGATGTACTGCGGCAATTTAATAATTAATACTATTAATATTGTTTATAATTTATTATTCATTAAATTTAATCCAACTGGCAAATGCATTATAAGCCATCAACAATTTTAAAGAAAATCATTGTAAATATGGACATCGTATGTATTGTATATTTCGGATTTTTCTATGCCACATAAAATACATAGATGTTATATACAGACTTTTACATAAGCCCTATGTACTATATGTGGTTATTTATTCCGCATCCTTTCGCTGGCACATCCTGTGCATAATTTAAGCGGATGGACAAACAAACAAATAATTGCATATTAATTTATTAGCATTCTCATTAGGGTCCAAATTAAATTGGTTGCTTTTTCTGTTTAATTTTTCGGTCTGTTTTTTGTTTTCTGTTTTTTGTTGTACTCTTAACTTAATAAACGCATAATTGAATAATTATGAACAGCAAAAAATGTTAATGCAAATTCCTGAATAATTCATTCTCTCTCTCTCTCTCTCTCTCTCTCTCTCTGCGCCATTCTTTGGAGGAGTGCTCTGCGAAAAAGTAGATTACATTCTTTTGCATACATCCATACATATGTACATATGCGAATGCCATTTAAGGGGAACATATTTTCTTTAATTGATATAAACTTAGGTTAGATACTTCGTTAGATGCTGCGGAAATGCATAAAGCTTTACGGCCATTATGGTCATTGTGGTATGTGTTCATTTCATGGATGCCCACTCAATATAGGAATTGAATGAACGTCCATGTTGGAGAACAAAAATCTACGTTTATCCAGGCCTACTCCAGCTGACAAAAACATTGTAACGAATGGGCGAACCCAGTAGGCTGGCTGACTGTTAATGTAATACCAGATTGTACACAAATATTTAGTCTTGGCTCAGAGTCGTTCGGAACAACATGTGAATTCGGAAAATAAAATTGTTCTCTAAATAGTACAAAATTTTGTCGGGCTTTATTTTAAATTTTTGTAAAGTTTTTTATTTTAAATATATTAAATCCGAAAAACGTCTCGGTTTTTAACGTAAAAATATTCTTTGGAGAAATCGAATCGTAGGCAAGCAAACGCGAAACAAAATCTGAAACGTGCCAGGGACTAGTCAGCCCCACTAATACCAGCGCTAAACGATAATCTGCTGGAGGACTAAAATTGTCAGCAACAAAACAAAGCCTTCTACAAAATGGCGCCGGCAAAGAAAGCCACAGGGGGCCACCGAAACCAGTCGGGCCGCAATGACTGTATCGCTCATTGCCATTGGTCTGAGCCGTCGGTCCGCCAACAACAACAACAACAACAGAAACAGTGACCCCAACATGGAAAAGATTCAGACGCAGGCCGAGCGAAAGTCAAGGCCAATAGCAGTCCCATCCAGAACGGAAGCATCGAACGCCCTGCCATGGGCAACGCTACCAACAACAAAGATCATGATGCTTCATTAGGACGAGAAGGATGACGGCGAGAAGCAGCTGCCGACCAAGAAGCCCACTGCCCACCAGATCTGCTATATAATGAGAATAATGACAAGCTGGAGAGCTGCCACAGGAAGAGATGCCAGGACTACCCTAAGACTCGAGAGCCGTAGCTATCCATCGAGGACTATATGCCAAGACAGCTTCCCTGACAACTTGGATGCGGACCGCTCAACCACGAGACCGTCTATCTGGCAATCGAGATCATGGTCCGCTATCTGGAAAACATTCTGGGCCTACAACCACGATAAATTGGTCCATGTGGAGCTTGAAACGCTGCACATAATCAACATCTGGGCAGTCCCCTGCAGTGGCACCTTGATCCCCTGGTGGAATATCTCCTGCGGATACTTGTTGCCTGCGCTCTTGATGGTGGCCGCTGCTGGCGATGGAGTTCGTTATTCAGGGAGGACAGCTGAAAGCCCGTAAGGTGGACGAGAGCCGAGGTCCAGGTCCGTTGCTCTAGTTTAGCGACGACAGCGTGGATGCGCAGGGCCATATAGAGGACGGTGGAGGCCGTCCGGGAGACTCTGCACCGAATTGTGGCACAGAACCTCAGCGACAGCTCCCGGATGTAGCGATCCAGAGTCAGAGTGGCCTGAACATTGGCACAACGCAAGAGGCCGTAGGACAGAGGAATCGGATCGTTGTTTATGATGCGCAGGGTTTCGCGCTCCCTTGACCTGCTCGATATGGTTGTAGAAAGACAGCGGCCCCCGGAAGAGGACCCAGATAGAGGTCTACGATCTCCATTGGCAGATAGATGGTCTTGGTATCCAGCAGCTGGAGGATCCACGTGGTCAGGCATACGCTCAGACCTTAAAGAGGTTGTGGCAGTTCTTCTGTTCTTGTGGCAGTTTTCCACTGAATCGCGTTTGTTGCGGCACAAGTCAAGATTTTGTCCGTGGGTAACATATTTATACGCAGCATTATATAGCAGATCCGGTTGCTGCTGATCCGTGGGCATCTTGGGCGGCGGATGCTGGTCATCGTCCCCCTCGCCCTGATGGAACGTCAAGATCTTTAGATATTTGGAAACGTTTCCCAGGGAGGAGCGTTCGATACTTCCGTTCTGGATGGGACTGCTATCGACCTTGATTTGCGCTCGCCCTGCGTCTGCATCTTTTCTATATTGGGGTCACTGTTGCACTTATCGTTGTTGTGGCGGCCCCACGACAAGGAGCGAGTTGGTCATGGCGGCCTGAACTGAGCAGGAACGTAAACGTATCCAGAAGAACGGAACAAACTGCTTATAATCAATCGCAAAATAGTACACTTGGCCCTCACTTATCCAAACTCAGTTTGGAATTGGATGGGAGTTCGCGGCTGTGCCGATAGCTGCAAGAACGGAGGCAAGGATGCAGTCCGGGAACATTCAGGTAGGTACACTCCGCTGAATTAATAAGATCTCTCGAAGCTAACCCTTTGATATCCTCTGTAGTGCCGCTCCAGTGGCGTCTGCATCTTTTGGTTCTTTTTGTGCGCCGAACGCGCCGATTGCAACGATGACTCCGACGAGGAGTGCGCCCACAATGCCCGCCTGAACCAGACCTGTCCAACGGTTCCGCTGCCCCACGCTGTCCGCACGGCGAGGATGGGCTGGGATGCTACGGCAGCTTCAAGGGCGGCAACGTCTGTCCAGAGAACACGGAACAGCCGGAAGGCTGCTAAAAAAGTATCGGATCTACATTTATGCCATTTTTATGCCATTCCTGATGAATAGAAAATGCCGAATATACATTTTCGTGACTTGTCGAGTTGCGTTGAATTAAGGAGTGGACCGCGATTTATGAAGAATAAATTGTTCTGATGAACGCGACCGCTCAGTAGCGTAGTTGTAAATATCGGCTCAGAACCTATCGATATTTGCCCGAACAGCTGTTAGGTAATAATAAGTGAAAGGCCTTTTCCAGTACAGAATTGCACACTGCATTCGTGGAAACATCATATTGGAATATTTCTTCCATAAAGCCGAAGTATTGAACGAAATTCATATTTTCTTAATAATTTGGCGTTTGTTTACTTTTCTTCTTCGCTGATCACTGATCAAGTTGTGCTGGGGAACGCACCCAATGTATGTAAATACAATTTCATTTTGTGAGCAGCGCGGATTTCTGTATATGCCTAAGTACGCGCTGTCTCCCTCTCACGAAGTTCAGAAGTGCACACGGATCTCAAAAAATAGAACGAGGGGTAACGTTGTGAGCCGCGTCTACGGCCGCGGCTTTACTTTATACCCGGTACTCAGTCAGTATATATGTATGTGAGCTTACGATATATGTAATTTATTACATGTTTGCAAAAGGGACAAATTGAATTTTAGCCAAAAAAGAAAAAAGGAATGGCCAAATTTTGAAACAAACTCGTCTCGGTTTGATATCACAGGAGCCAGCATACGGAAGAGCAATCACCAACACTCACAAAGAAAAACACTAATACCAAGAGGCGCCCGATTTTTTGTATTTCAATTTGTGCACTGGAAGAAAAATGTTTGCATACATTTTCACTTATGTGAAAAATAAGGTTTACCAAATGATTAAATTTTGTATTCAAACTCATTTTTGTAGGATATTTAATGCACTGCTGTTCGCAACAATAGTTTTGAGCGAAAAAAATGTACTCAAAAATGCGCTATTAAACATTTTGCCGGCAGGTTGAACACAAAAAAGGTTTTTTTCAGTGCAAGCTCGAAGATAAGGCAGAAGCAAAATGAGTAAGAAAACAACAAAAGCATCGAAATTGTTGTCGGTCAGTTTACGTTCGCGAGCAACGACGACCCACACAAGCAAACAGTAACGGTTTCGGTTCCACGCATAGCATACACACATATAATTTTTGGATGTGTTGGGTTTTTTTATTCTTGGTGCCGTTCATGTATACGTTCTGTGAGTTCCTATCCCAAGAGTAAACACAAAAACAAAGCGAGCCCAAGAGCATAGGCCTGGGCACCCCTGTCTTATAGTCTCTGAGATCTAGGCGTCAAAAAATTCGAACGGGCAAAGACAATATAAATAGTTAATTATTTATATTGTCTTTGGAACGGGCATAGCACCCACCCCGGTGTGTGAGAGAGAGCGAGAGGGAACGATGCATTTTGAAATGGTTTTCATCGTGGCTGTTGAGCTACTGAGCTTCTTCAGCAGCGTAATTGCCAAAATATTTATTCAAACACAATTGGTTGCAATTTAAGTAGATTTATTTGCCATGCAAGGCGATTGTTGCGATTCGATGCGAGGGCTTATAACACAACGACGACGACGATACAATTTACAGTGATCTGCTTGGACTATGAGCCTCCCTCACAGCTCTTGTTGGACGACGAACGAGGCGAGAACGGGCGATGCAGCGATTAAGAGCGTAGAGCGGAGCAAGCAACGCAGCGCTAAGGGAACTGGGTACTCTTTATGCTGCCATGGGCCGGCGCTAAGCCGAACAGTGGCTATATTTATAATCCGATCTGATCTAGATTCAACACTTTGATAGATATGATCATTCTCTATCATTCTGCGTTTTTAGTTTTTTCGTATCTTTTAAATTTTGCATGCCACAGATTTTCGTCCTTGAAGTGTTGAAGTGTTGGCGGAAGGGGGCGGCGCGAAATTTTGAAACGCACTTGTAACAGTGTAATAGGACAGGAGTCTTGATGCAAAATTGTGTTCCTCTAGCTTTTATAGTCTCTGAGCTATAGGCGCTAATGGAGACGGACGGACAGACGGACGGACGGACAGACATAGCTATATCGACTCGGCTATTGATGCTGATCAAGAATATATACACTTTATGGGGTCCGAAACGCTTCCTTCTGGGTGTTACACACATCCATTTTTTCAACAAATCTAATATACCCCTTTACTCTTCGAGTACCGGGTATAAAAATTGAAACTCCAAAGGAACACACAAAATATGTTTAAAACTCGACATCAAAGCAGGCCGTGCTCTACATTACTAGGACTACAAAAAACGAACATTTATTCAGTAGTAAAGAGTCCGGGCTCCAGTTCGGGTCTATCCAACAAAATTCCCAAAAATTTTTAGAAAAAATTAAATTTTGTGAAAAAAAAAATTTAAAAAACAAAACAAATTTTAGAAACAAATTTTTGTGAAAAAAAAAATTAAAAAAAAACAAATTTTAGAAACAAATTTTTGTGAAAAAAAACTTTAAAATAAACAAATTTTGAAAAAAAAAAATTGTGAAACAAAATTTTTAATAGAAACAAATTGTAAAAAAAAAAAAATGTTGTGAACAAAAAAATTTGGACAAAAAGTTATTCGAGAAAACAAAATTTTACTCAATGCCGTACTATTGAGTAGCACATCTGTGATGCCTCCAACGACGCCGCCAACCATCATAAAGGTTTGCACTGTTTTGATGAGCTTCCGTCCACGCAATCCGTTTCGGAGCGCAAGGGCGCCCCCGAGCAGACCACCACCGGCCATGCCGATGCAGAAGCCAATGACGAAGACGTGTGCCACCGATTCAATGCATGATGGTCCCTTGTTGGAGTCGGAGCTAGACGAGGGCGATGGTATGTTGTACTATTTTTATTTCCAAAACGAAGTCAATTTTTCAACAATTCGTATATTTCTGTAATATTTTTGTTTAGCCGAGACGAGACGAACTGAATTTGTACTGGAATGTTTATGCTATGAATGTTTCAGCCATGGGCCAAGCCGATTCCCTGACGGCCCCAAAGACCCTCGTCGTGCCATCGCCCTCGTCGAGCTCCGGCTCCAACAAGGGACCATCTTGCATTGAATCGGTGGCACACGTCTTCGTCATTGGCTTCTGCATCAGCATGGCCGGTGGAGGTCTTCTCGGGGGCGCCCTTGCGCTCCGAAACGGATTGCGTGGACGAAAGCTCATCAAAAAAGTGCAACCTATATGATGGACCATAGTGGCTCAGTATGTCCAAAATCGTCCGTACGGTGGGAGAAGAACGACATCTCTCTGAGCAGGTAATTGGCATACTATTGAGCTCATAAGCAAGCTATTAAAATAAAAATTGATATTTGCAGCTCTTCGCGCAGCAGATCCCGCATGGGTTTTTGTTGAGCTCATGCTCGTCCTTGACCATCGGGCGATGCAACATCAAGTATTGCAAGGATTAATCGATGACCTGAAGAAGCTCGTGACGCTTTCCTGCGACCGCAATCAAATATTTATAAATATATGAATAAAAACAATTATAACGTGTAATAAATATATACTTTTTCCTAATGAAACAATTGAAAGGAGTTTGGCTGCCTGCATTTCAAGTTGAAGTTGAGTTTGAAAAGTCTTGCATATGACCTGTACCTATCCTGAACCTCTCAAGGGAAGTGGTACTCGAATATAGAACTTAATCATCAGGTCGTAGTAGTCATCAAGACATGGAATGCAGCCCAGTTGGAACCGGAAGAGCAGTACCCACTGGCCAGTGCAATATCAACAGTTAAACAGTCAACACGACTCGAGTGGAGTAGCAGGCCTAGTTTCCGGACAATTTTAGACGTTAGAAAAAGGGTTTGCTATTGTTCAGGAAACTCTAAAACAACGAGAAGGAACGTTGTGAGCCGCGTCTACGGCCGCGGCTCTACTTTATACCCGGTACTCAGTCAGTGTATACATATGCATGTGAGCTTACGATATATGTAATTTATTACATGTTCGCAAAAGGAACAAATTTAATTTTAGCCAAAAAAAAAAAAAAAAATTAATTCGAACCCTTTTGGAGATTTTAATCTATTTGATGTTTCCATATTTACATAAATTCTTTACATCTGCCTTTTCTACATGTCTTTATCTACTTCCTATATATACATACACGGCTGTGTGCGAGCGAGAGAGAAAATGAGTTTGCGCTTGGAAGGCCACTGAAATTTCATTTGTTCCTTCTGGCTATAGTATAGCTATAGCTATAGTATAGTTAAAGTTTAACAGATTTATTTGCTGCTAAAATGTTCCCTTAAGCGAAATGATACGCCCCCCTTTCAATATTGCCTGCCCCCACTCCGCTGCTGGCGATGTTGGTGGATGGATTGCTCAAGAATTTTATCACAGTGTCATCTCTAGTTTTAAACAATTCGCCGTTCTCTGCGCTTCTCATAAATCGCCGTTCTCTGCGCTTCTCATAAATTGAAGCTAAGCTGGACGTTTCTTGTTATCTGCGTGCAGATTCTTTGCACCTTGGGCACAGTGTTTCTCCTGCGCTAAGAATTGCTACATATGCTCCGGTACCCTTTCCTCATAAAATGTCTGATGTTCACAAGCGTCGGGTACACAAAGTGCCCCGAAAATCGCCCCTCATTGGTTAGCGAATGGTCGCCAATAATGGCCACGATAGCCAAGGCCTTCCACTTGCCCAGTTAGTTTTCTGTGTGGAGATTAAAAGAAATGGACAAATGTTTTGTTTTGCTGCAAATATTAATATGCCGTCATCCTTCTATTTTTAAGTCCCTCGTCCAGGAAGCATTAGGAGGAGTTAGTGAAGAGAATTTGCATCCGCAGGAGCACCATCATCAACCACCAGTTTCGATGCAGAAAATCTGGGCCCAGCTCGACGTCGGCTGCGCATGCGGAGATTTATTTGGATCCATTTGTGTGGGGGCGCAGATCTCGACTGCAAGGCAGCTCCAACAAGTTGGAGCATTCTGCAGCCAGTCCCGCTGCCCATCAGGACAGAGTGATCAGTTTGATTTGTTCAGTGTTTTCGTCCATCTGTAATGTGATATTAAATGGGAAAATTTTGATTATTTGCAAGAGCCGGCGGCTCTTCATTGTTGGTGTTGTTGTTGTTGTTGCTGGGCTCAGCCAGTGCTGGATTTCTGCTGCTGTTTGATGATGAGTGCGTTTAAAATGGATTGTTCTGGAAACCTTCCCTGCGGGCCTGCAGGGTACTCCTCTGTGTCCTCGTCAATGTACGGATATCGTTTGGATTGTGTTGCACCACTATTGTCGGGACAATCTCTGCGGCATATACGGGAGAATTGCCATGTTTCTGGCAAGATGATTGCTGTGAGTTGCCAGCCTGGTGAAGTAGCTGCTGCATAACTTATTGAGCATCTGATCGACTGTTTCTATTTGCAGGTCCGCGTGAATGACAGTGTTCCGTACATAATGTGGGGCGTTCACAATTGCCCTTAGTGTTGTGTTTTGAATGATCTGGATCTTTGCAAGTTGTGTGGATGAAGTTAGCGGACCCCATACAGGCATGGCGTATTGCCAGATTGGGGCCACCATCTGCCGGTAGAGTAAGACTTTTACTCGCAGTGTTAATTTGCTTCTTCTGCCTATAAGCCAGTTAAGTTTTTTAATCCTTGTTTTCAATTTACTGATTACCCATTGTACGTGGTTGTTAAAGTTCAGGCATCTGTCCATTTGTACTCCCAGGTAAGGATGAACTTTCTTACGGCTTATTTGCTCTCCTGACAGCGTTGGTGCTTGTTCATTGGGCTGTAGGCTTGAGTTGGTATATATGATGTAAGCAGTTTTTGATGTATTTATTGTTATACCCCATTTTTTAGCCCATTGAGAAGCATTCCTTAAGTGCCTGTTCATCAGTTGGACTCCTGTGTTTGTGTTTGGATTTGACACCAGATATACAGCGTCATCAGCATAGGTTGCCAGCATAAAGGCAGAATGATGTATGGGTGGTGTTGGCATGTCTGACGTGTAGGCATTATAAAGCACTGGGCCCAATACACTGCCTTGCGGGACTCCAGCTGCAATGCCCCCAGTGGTTGAGGTGGCGTTGCAGCATACAACTTTAAAAGTTCTTCCGCTGAGATAACTGGCGAGGAGTAAATATAGTTTTTCCGTGAGTATTGGCTTCAGCTTATACAAGAGTCCCTGATGCCAAACTCTACCGGACCGCCCAGTACACTATCGGGAAAACTGTTGTATGTTAATATCGGTGTTTAGAATGGCTTTGAGCACCACCACATCATTTATAATGTCCATGCGTCTACTCTCCGGATGCACCACCCAAATGTTGGGAACCGGCCTGCGCGTGAAACGGATTTCATGAACGCGTTTGTATGAAGTCAATGTGATATTTCCCACGCCAACCCAGTGGGTCTCGTGACAAGAGATCTCCATGGTACACTTGAACCATTTTATAATTCTGCGACATTCGATTAGGATATTATTGATTAAAAACCGGAACCCCAGCTTGATTACGATCTCATTCAAGCTGACCATCAAACGATTGAAATAAAAATAGTACAACATGCCATCGCCCTCGTCTAGCTCCGACTCCAACAAGGGACCATCTTGCATTGAGGTCTGCTCGGGGGCGCCCTTGCGCTCCGAAACGGATTGCGTGGACGGAAACTTATCAGTGCAAACCTAGCGATGTAATTAAGGAAATTCTGCTCAATCTAAAGGACGACATAAACCCCTGGATGGCTATTATTCACGGCCCTACCGAAAGGCCATATGAGACTGCCCAGCCGTTTAGCATCATAAAGCTGCTGGGGTCCAAGCAAATGTAACAAATTAAAATTAAATTTAATTCACTTTATTAATCATTTATATATATTATCTATTTAATTCACTAATCAACGAACAAAAAATTCTTAATATTCATCACTTTTAGCATTGTGAAGAGCCTCCAACTCTCCGAAAATGACCTATGGTATCGCCGCGAAATTCTCCCAGTCTGTTTATATTCATTCGTTAGCACCCCCCCCCCCCCCCCCCCCCGACGCCTTTTTATGGCTTCGATATACAGTATATTCGGATCAGCAGTACCTGCATGTTTTCCTTATTTAAGGCAAATAAATATTTTCCTGTCTCTCCGCCATCCAAACGGGGTAGTATCATTTTACGATTAATTTGGTTATGCACCGCCCCACATCCAGACGCCTTTTTGGTAATGTGAGAAATGGAAAAAATTGAGAAATGTGGAAGATGAGCGGGAAATGGGAAATGGAAAACGAGAGAGCGACGAACGGTGAACGAACGCTTTTAATTATGTTGATTTTTCGCTGATTTAATTTTTACCTGCGTTCGTTAAGTTCCCAGCAGCAGCAGAAGCACAGCACAAACCAAATGGAATTTAATTTAATCCTTTGCCCGAAAGCCCCTTTTGGAAAAACACATTTCACTTTTTTGTTCAAATTGACCAGGAAAAGCGCGGCAGGGCAACAAAAAATACATCGAAAGGGGAACCGGGAGAGAAACGCAGAGAAAAGGCAAATTATAAAAGCGCTTTGGCAAACGAATTTTCACCCAAAATCCCTGCCGCCGCCCCATTCCGTTCTGCTGCGGAATAGAAAAGGGAAAAAAATACTTCAAAAGCGTCTATTGAAATGAAGAGAGAGAGGGTGGAGAGAGCTGGGCAGCCCGACTCTTTTGGGGCACGTTTTGGTTAATGTTACACCATTTTTGGTTTAATTACTTTTTGGCTTTCGACCCCCGCCCCACCCCGTCCTTTGACTGCACTTTTGCCGCGTAACGGCACTTTCCCCGAACAGCTTAATTAAATATCCGTTCGCTTCCCCCTTTCATTTTTTTACTCCCCTGGAAGCAGTTCAATAATTGCATCAGAGCTCCATCAGATGAGCTAATTCGGTGGCATTATGTGGCTTTAAAAGGATTTGGGTTAATTATTCGATTAACAGAAGGTGGCTGAAAGGCTACTGAATGGGCTGCAGCTTTTATTGATGGAAGGAATGCTATAGATATCAGAATGAGGGATCTTTCTGAAAGCATTTGATGATGGACAGCAGCTGAAATTGAGCAACATCGCTGTTTATTAACAGCCCAGTTTAACAGCTGCTCCCGGGGAACGATCTGCATTAACAGCCAATCGAATATATCGCACAGACGCAACTGCGTCGAAACCGATGCAACTTTTTGCCACCACTAGGGCTCTATGCTTAAGCTATGTAAAAAGACGAGGTTTCACATCTGTCAAAAAATCCCACTGTTCCCCGTAAATGTGCTGTGTGGTAATAGGCTATTAGGCACCATCCCCGAAATGGATGGTGGGAATAGGCTATTTGGTCTTGCTTCTCTGCGTCTTCCCAGAGACGCAGTTTTTTTTACATAGGCATATACTCGCCAGCGAGTTCAGCAGTCACTTCCCGACCAAATTCCATCAATATCCTACACAGAATGGCCTTTGACACACCGAATCTATTCCCTATTGTGCGATATTCCGAAGAGGATCCCAGGCAATATAGCGCTATGGCTATATGTAAATATATGTTTGTACGTACTCGTGGGAGTGTACATACTCATGTATGTATATTTATATCTATGTATCTTCCATCCCGCATCCATCTCTACCCGCATTGCTCCAGCTTGAGATCTTCTTTCACATTTACTACTTTCACTTTATTCATAGGCACATATATATTCCATCATAATATTAGAGGTATTGTACAATATACACACTCGTAAAACTTGCGCCTGATCAACAGGATCCATCAGGATGTTTGAGGACCGTGAGACGGCGGCATTGGCATAGCTGCATATTATCGTATAACGTATCGTAATAAATAGGATAGGTCTTTTGCTGGTCCGAACTCTTATGGTCTAACAGAATACCCGAACAGAAACAGAAATATAGAACAACTATCACTGGATCCGCGTCCGATCTTATCACAAAAAAAACTAAAAACACATCAAGTCTCTAACAAAAAAAAAAAGGAAAAACTACTCATATTAAACACATAATTGCAATGCGGCGCAAAAGAGTAAAATCAATCAAGTGGTTGTCTCCTCGTAGCCGCGGTGGATGTAGCCGGTGGCCAGAGAGCCATCGACAGCCGCTGATTTGCTGGGCAGGCCATCCTCCTCCTGCGACTGCATTCCATTCGAGGACGTCTTCTCGCTGCTATCCAGGATCTTCTCGAACACCGTCTCGAAGCGGCAGCGGTTGACGGAGAAGCGGGCGATGCCCACGGACATGTCCCGCAGGGCGGCGAACAGCTCGGAGAGGAGTGGCTGTCCACTGACCGCACTGGATGTGTCCCCGCCCGAACGCACCTTCACCAGGAAGCGCAGGCTGTGGGCGTAGTGCTGCAGGTCGCAGGCCCCCGGTAGCCGCTCCGGCAGCATCTTGGCCAGCAGTGCCTGCTGGGCGGGTGGGCAGAAGCAGCTGATGCCGTAGTAGCCCCCATGCTCGGCCTTGAGCCGCGCGGGGCTATTGCTGGCCACGATCTGGCCCGCCTTGAGCACCGCCACGCGCTGGCACAGATGCTCGATCTCGGAGACAGAGTGGGAGGTCAGCACCACGGCACGTCGGGCGGCCAGTAGCTGCTCGATGGTGGAATAGACGAACTCCCGCGTCACCGGATCCAAATCACTGGTGGGCTCGTCCAAGAGGACGGTGGGCGTGTGGCCGCAGCAGGTGGCGGCCACCGCCAGCTTCCGTCGATTGCCACCGCTCAGGTTCCGTACCTGGACATCCCGGTACGAGCACAGCTCGTAGGTGTTCAGGACCCTCGCAAGCAGCAGATCCAGATGAAGGATGCCCCGCAGGCGGCCGTAGAAGAGGATGCATTCGCGTACGGTCAGCAGGGGATCCAGCGGATTGCTCTGCGGGCAGTAGGAGACGCCCGGCTGATCGAAGTGGACGTGCCCCACGTTGGGCTCCAGCTGCCCGGTGAGAACCTTGAAGATGGTCGACTTACCGGCCCCATTCTTGCCCAGCAGCCCGAAGCACTCGCCCCGCTTGACCCCGAAGTGCACCTGACGGACGGCGTAACGCCCGCGGTTGTACGCCACCCAAAGGTTCTCGGCGCGCAGGACCTCGCCCGCCTCCACACAGCTCTTGAAGATGCTCTGCAGGGTTACGATCTTCAGCTGCTGGAGCTGCTGCAGCTCGCGGCGATAGTGCCAGTCGAGGAGGCGCTCCAGGCGCTTCCACAGCCGCTGCAGCAGATGGCACTCGAGGAGGACGTTCAGCACGAGTCCCGCGAGGCCCACCAGGGCCAGGGCGATGAAGTGGCGCTGCAGCAGATCGCTGGCCAGCGGATGCTTGTACGAGTCGATGTCGTAGCGCCTGAAGATCAGGGCCACCATGTAGTTCTTGCACAGCTCCAGGAGACCGTCGCCCAGGGCATGCTGGGGAAAGACTAGGAAGGCCTCGTTCAGACCATGCCGCCAGCTGTCCCACGCTGAGCCCTCTCCCACGACACCTAGGATGAGTATGATGCCCATGGTGATCAATGGGATGATGATGTTCGCACAGAAAATCGATACAATGGCAATGCTCGAGTCGCTGAAGAGCTTCTCTGCCACATGGACAGCGGGCACGCAGGCAAAACTAAGGACAATAGAGACAGAGAGAGAGAGAAGGATAGATATGAGAAGATTCCTGGAGCATGTAGAGGGTAGACGACCCACCTAAACATCAACGAGAGTCCAATGATGCCAATCAGCTGCTGTCTGGCCACAAACACGGGCATGCTGAACACCAGAACGATGCCCAGGCACACACCCAGGGCCAGCACCATGATGAGGTAGTCCCAGATGAAGGCCACCAGCCAGTAGGTCACCGCAGAGACGCCGCACAGACGCTGCTGCAGCTTTTCCCCGCTGATGCGCTCGTTCACGAGATACACGGCATTGGCGGCCACCACCAGGCCGAAGGCAATCAGCAGAATGAACACCATGCAGGAGTCGCCCGCCTGCCGCAACAGGGAGCTGGTGCTAAGCTCTGCGAAGCCCAGCTTCCACGGCTCGTTGCGGGTGAGTATCCCGTACTCCGAGTCGTTAAGGCTGGTGCGCAGCAGCTCTGAGTTCAGGTCGTTCAGCCAGGCCATCATCGCGTGGTAGCCCTTGTTGTTGTACCACACAGTGGCCCCCGATCCGTTGACGGCATAGCCGCCATAGCGTCGCTCCCGATACTCATCGAGGGTTGTCAGCACCCAGTCGTAGGCGAGCGAGGAGTCGCTGAACTCCCGGCACTCGGAGATGTTCCCATTCCCATCTTTGGCATCGCAGGTGGATCTCAGACCAGGATAGAGCTGCTCGGTGAATGGCGTTAGCTTCTCCCGGCTGAGCAGCTGTACGCTGTGCGGATACAGGGACCTGGTGAAGGGCAGGACCGTGTCGTAGTCATCCTCCAGGCGATAGCTGACAAACCACATGGCGCACAGCTCGAACATCGCCGGCAGGAGGAGCACGTACAGCAGCAGGCGGTAGTTGCGGGACAGATGACGCAGTCGCTTGCCAAACAGCAGCCGCATCTGGACACACGACGAGGGCGGATCCTCGGAAACATCCCCTGGACCAGCCACAATGCCTCCTCTGCCTCCTTCCGCAGCTACTGCTGCTGTTGCTGCTGCTGCTCCTCCCCGCGGCTGCTCCTCGCTGCGATTGAGCTGATCGAATTCCTGTTCCAGGCTGCTGCTCGACGACAGCTCCAGTTCGCCGATGGCTCCCAGCGACTCCTGCTGCTGCAGCAGCTCCAGAAACTGCACGGCCGCGGGGGTGAGATTCTCCGCATAGCTGGCAGTGATGGTCAGGCGGTTGGTCTCCTCCTCGGTGGCAGGCAACACCTGGCTGTTGGTCAGCAGCTGCTTGCCCCTGGCCGCAATGTGCGCGGCCGCTGGGGCATCGGCACACCGCATCTTCAGGCTGTAGTTGGCAGTGCAGAGATGCTGCAATGAGTCGCGACTGTGCTGGGCAATGATGCGACCCTGGAGGAGGAGGAAGAGAAAGAGGATTAGTGGGGGATTGGGATCAATCACAATCAATGACTCACATTCCGCATGATGACTAGCGAATCGCTCAGGTACTTGGCTTCGTCCAGGAAGTGGGTGGCAAAGATCACCGCCCGACCCTGGCGCAGCTGTTCGATCAGATGCCAGATGTCCTTGCGCGCCTTGGCATCGACTCCGTTGCAGGGCTCGTCCAGGATGACGACGCTGGGCGAGGCAACGAAGGCAATGGCCACACAGAGGCGCCGCTTATAGCCCCCCGAGAACTGCCACGAGGGATAGTTCTCGTACTGGCCAAAGTTGAGGCTCTTCAGAGTGCGACTGACCTCCGGCTCCACCCCGCCAAAGCCAGAGCCAGAGCCAGCCTCGCCATCAGAGGACATCTTTATGTGGGCGTACAACTGCAGATGCTCGCGGGCCGTCAGCGTAGGGATGAGAATGTTGTCCTGCCAGCAGACGCCCACATTGTGCTCGCTGGCGAGCAGCACCTTGCCGCCCGTCGGCTGGATCTGGCCGGTGAGCAGCTTGATGAGTGTGCTCTTGCCGGCCCCATTGCGGCCGAGCAGGCAGCTCACTTGGTTGCGGGCAAAATCCAGATTCAGATTGGACACGGCGCAGTGGCTGCCATAGAGCTTGGTGACATTCAGCAGCGAGGCGCCCAACTTGTCGTCCAAACGGGAGCTCATTGCCCGCACGAAGCTGTACTCCGCTGAAAAAGGGATGCCAAGAATGGCAATTGAATAGGCGGACAGGGAGGATCCGCAGCTGCAACTCACTTTTCTTCCATCTCTGATAGGCATAGCCAATGGCCGCATAGAGCAGAAAGTCGAGCAGGAACATCAGTAGAGCCATGGCGCACTCGCTCCTGGCTGGACCCAGTTGGATCAGTTGACCCAACGTGAGGCCCTGCTGCTGCACCTCCATGCGCATCAGTTCGCCCCAGCCCTTGGCGAAGGCCGTCGTAAAGGAGAGGTCCACCAGGAAGCTCTCGAGCAGACTCAGCTTCGCATCGAACATCAGGACAATGATGAAGGGGCACAGGCTGATGAAGAACAGCAGGGATGTGGCCACGGCACCAATGTTGGCGGAGGTGAAGAAGTTCGAGCACATGTAGCAGAAGGAGACGAGGCAGGCGCCGAAGCTCAGGCAGTAGAACATCATGAAGAACCAGTTGGTGTGCGACAGGATGCCGCCACTGTAGAGCACCAGGCTGACGACGACAAAGATCAGGCAGAGCTCCATGAGGCTCATCAAGGCCCAGGCCACCAGCTCCGAATGGGGCTTGAGACCCATCGATCGCATCAACTACAAAAAGGAGATTGTGTACGCCGTGAGGGTAGGCCACAAGGGCCACAAGATTCGATTCCCTTACCATACTGTTCCTGCTCTCCCGCATCCAAATCCGCTCCCTTACACAGATGGCCACGGCCACCACCAGGCCCAGGCAGAAGGCCAGCTGCACGGCCTGGGACAGGTAGAGTCCTCGCTTGAACTCGTCATTCACGTACGAGGGATAGGGGAACTGTTTCGTGTAGAACTGCATGTTGTCCACCTCGAACTTGGGTTTCTTGCTGCCATCGCCGCCGCCACCAAGGCCGCTCAGGAGATCCAGCAAGCCCTGGCGCTTGGATCGGCTGAGTACATCCCCATCGCCATCCGCATTCCCTTGTACATCATCCAGGGAAAGGAGAAACTCTGGCCTAAAGGTTGTCGTCTCCAGCTCCATTTTAGAGGATGGGGGGACGGTGGTGTCAGGGTCCTGGATCGGAGAAGTGCTGCTCTCAGTGGAGGTGCTCTCGATACTCAGATCAAAGTCATCATCATCATCATCGTCGTCGTCGTCGTCCACTGCCTTGATGCTGAACAAACTGCCCGGAGACCTGGGGGCCGGCTCCTCCTCCATGAAGCCCGCCTCGTCCCGCTTGTGCTTCACGATGCCCAGGTCCACCATTTGCTTGAGCTGCACGAACCCCCGATGGTACTTCATGTCGATGATCATGCTGTCGGCGGGTCCGGGAAACCAGAAGCGGTTCCTATTCTCGAACGTCGGCTGCGTGTTGTCGGTGTCCATGTGGAGGCGGTACACCACCTCCTTGGTGCCGACGCTCTCGAAGTCCAGGGCTGCCAGGAACATGTGCTTCTGGCTGAGATCGTAGGCCCGCTGCTGCAGCTCATCGACGGTATCCACAGCCACAAAGCGGTCCGCAGACACGCACTCCATGAGATCCGAGACGGTGGTGAGGATGTCGTAGATGAGCTGATTCGTGCGTATGAACTGGAACACCCGCTCGATCTCCTCGATGTCAAAGTCATCGCCCACCACGCTCTTCACCAGCGGGGAGCGTGCCAGCTTCAGGAGATTATCAAAGGCCAGCTGGAAGGTGGCGTTCGTGTGGAGCTTGGTGAGGATCGTTCCCGCCGCCTGCGTCAGTTGTTTCAGCTTGTCCAGCTCCTCGAAGGTGGCATTGCTCTGGAGGACACAACACACAAAAACAAGGGATGGGGAACGAGTCAAGGACTGCGATTGGCCATGTGGATTCGCTGGGAGTACTCACAAACTTCACCACACTCTCCGTGAGGGTATTCGATGGGGTGTATAGTATCTTTCCCTGGATGATCGGCTTGATGGTGTTCCACGTGAGCTTGCCCTGGTTCGTGGAGGTCACATCGAGGTAGAGACGCTTGCAGTATTTGGCTGTAAGTCAGCAGAAAAAGGCAGAAAAACCAATATAATCTCAAGGGAATAAAGCCTTCCCGCAGCTCACTTGGCCTCCAGTCTGCTCCACTGCTCTGCCTCCTGCCACTGCCACTGTCACTGCTCCTCCTCCTCCTCTTTTGATACTCACTTGGCATGGCATCCAGCTCCACATCATTGACCTCGCTAAAGTCCTCCGAATAGAGGATGTCATTGACCAAGGGAATGCTCTCCGTGCTGGGAAAGGGATGACCGCACAGCAGCGTCCCAAGCTTCACAAAAGTCTCGCGATCTGCAACGAAATAGCAGATTGGATTCGTGGTTTGAGGATTCAAGGATTCGTGCCACTGAACATACTAGAGAACAAATGCTTGACGTCAAAGCTGTAGTTCATCATGCGCTCGATTTCCGGCACCAAGGATATGATTTCAGTGATATTTGCTAAAAGAAGAAAATAAATAAAATGGCAAAGGATCAACCTGGGGCTCATCCTGGGGCCCAGTCCCACTCACTGCGTATAATGTCCAGGTGATCGCTGGTGATCAGTGCCGTCACCGCGGACACAAAATTCGCCTTCTCCGCCAGCTCCACGACGGCCGTGTGCAGCTTGTCATCCGTCACAAAGGCATTCACCACATCGATCACAGAGTGGAGTCTGCAAGGAGACACAGCAGATAACAGAGAGATCTGGGGGATAAGGGGGATCGTCAGGGAATGAGAATCATGGCACTTACGGCGCTCCCTTCCATCTGGAGTACTCCTCGTAGGGCTCCGATGGCAGGCACTTATTCTCGATGCTGCATATGTAGGAGAAGGCACTGGGCACCATCTGGTTCTTGGTGGGCAGCAATCTGGTGGGATATTGGCAGGCGGCTATCTCCTCGGAGCCATATTTCATGCGGATCAAATACAGCAGCATGAAGATCATCACGGGCCAAACGAGGAGCGTCAGGGTGAGGCCCTTCTGGCGCCATCGCACCAGGAGATCCTTGCGCAGCAGCGCTCGGATCTCCCGCGTATTAAAATGCATCCTCATTATCGGCTAGTGCCCAATCTCCGATCCTCTTTGTGCTTCCCACAACTGTTCTCTGGTCTCTCTGGGTCCTCAGAAACAGTCCAATCATTGATGCATCTTTTTGCCTGCCAGAAGAGAAAGAGAAGTTGATTAAAGGGTCGCTAATTGATTTACCTGAAGGTGTGAAGTGTGCGAATAGCGGGGTAGGTGTTTCTTTTCGGTACGGTATGCCCTAGCAGGGAGGGGTAGTACTGCCGAAGACTACATTGTACAATCAACAAGATGTTGAGGCAGGAGGCACCAAAAAGCTGTTCAATGGCTGTTCTCTCTCTCTCTCTCTCTATGCTTCTTCTCTTCGTCAGCCTTGAGCAGCTGAGTCGGTCCCCAGAATCCAACAACAAAATACACAATATTGCCAAAAAAAGGTAAAAACAATATACATTGCTTGGGCATGATACAGTTAATTGATGCTCGAGTGGAGGTGAAGCATAGCATAGCCTGATGCAATATCTCCTTGGTATTCTTTAGCCTCTGGTAATACTTAGTTATCTCTCAGTCCAGGAAAGCATTTACGCTGATTCTGTGAAGCTGTGAAAGGGCATTCGAAACACCGA
Source organism: Drosophila helvetica (assembly GCA_963969585.1). NCBI lineage: Eukaryota > Metazoa > Arthropoda > Insecta > Diptera > Drosophilidae > Drosophila > Drosophila helvetica. The sequence continues at coordinate 2,556,914 of OZ018401.1, read as the reverse complement.
TCGACTCCTAGCCGCTTCCTCCGCCTGGCATATGCCATGATGTATACAATATGCACTTCCTATCGCATAATTAGCTGGTGTTCGTCTACCGCTTTTGTTCGTTGGTTTCCTTTGTGTGGCATACTCCGATTGTATCTCGAATACGGTTTTAGTTTCGATTTGCACATTGCTAATTCAGGCAGGCCGTTAATTCCGCTGTGGTTCGCCTTCGAATTGCACTTCCCCCTCCATTTATCCATTTATCCATCCATCCACTCACCCAAAGAGCGATGTTGGAAGCGATGACAATTATTTTAAAGCGTGCTTCTGTAATTTAAATTAAATTATTGCCTGAGTCACTGACCACCGAGCGACTGCCAATGCACAATTATAGATAATCAATCTCTGGGCAGTGCAGTGTAAGTCAGGCCTTAAACAGAGTTGAATCTTTGCTGGCATCTCTTGGCCTTCCATCTCCACAGAGCTCAAAGTGCTTGAAACTATCCATTAGATTTAACAGCCGCACTCTCAGAGGGGGACAGAGATGAGCCGCATCCATTACCCAGACAGACAGATTTATGGCTGGAACCTCGCAAAACCAGTTACAAATCAAATAATGCCCATCTATAACCTATACTATATACTATACTGGATATACATATGTATATATAAAATAATAAAGAAGCACAACCCACCCAAACTCTTGTTCTGTTCTCTGGCTTGCATTTCGTATGCAAAGCTTGTGACTTGTGACTTTTTCGGTACCCCCATGCCCAGGCTATGCCATGCCATGCCATTCATTGACTTGTTTGGGGGCTATCGGGCGGCTTCGGGTTCATGCTGAGGTTTTAGCTTCAGGTGGTACTCGTCGGACGGGACGGATGGGTATGACAATCAACACCGGGGTTCGATTAGATCAACGATCGAAGGTGAGAAAATCCCATGAACATTAGGCCACAGCCAATGCTCGAAAGAGTGCACCATTCGTAGATCCATTTAGATATGATAAAGGAATATTTACATGGCAAATCATGCCAGTCGAGAGAGAAAGCGAAAGGGCGGTCGAAGTATTCCTGAATTTGTATTTCCATTGAAAAAACAGAGTTTTTCCACATATATTAATGTATTTATGAAGCTTTAAGGATAGCAGTGTGACCGTACTTGTCAGCATTGCCAGCTCGAATCGAAGAAGGGTTGCAATGCAATATTCGAAAAAAACCAAATGAGAAATCATTTTAAAAATGTTTGAAATCTAGAACTGAAGGTCTTTAATATAAACAATAAACATTTGCACATTTAGTAGCCACGAATTCGCGCTATCGATGGATCACTGTAGAAACCATTGCCCCAGAAACTATTGTCTCTGTTTGGATGTGGCGCTGGGGATGGGGATGCTGGGGGGTTATCTGTTTCCGAAACAATACGAGTATTTCCCATAAGAGCAAAGCCCAAAACACCAAAACACCAACCAAGTTGTTTGCTCATGGAACCAGTTCCCCCCCATTTCCAGTCGCAGTCGCAGTCCCAGTTTTAGTTTTAGTTTTGAGATTTCTATTCCAGTTTCAATTGCAGTTGCAGTTGCAATTGCAATTGCAGCTTTGCTGATTAGCCAACGAGCAGCATAATGTTGCACTCTCGAGAGCCAATGCCATCATCGAATGATCGATCGATGGGATTATCTAACCGATTGACCGATCTGCCGACCTGCCGGCTAATGCTCTACTTTTCCACTGGCTCCGGCTGCGAGGAGATCTGCGCTGTGATTATTGCAAGGTAATTATATATACACAGCGTAGTGCAACCGAGAGAGTTAATGAATTACAGCCCCCACATGGTACTACTAGATGTGTGCCCTTGTTATGTGCATATTTACTGCGACCAACTAGCCATTGGTTAGGACTTTCGTTCTTATTCTAATTGCAAGCAGTTTTGGGGGCACGTGTTGAACATTAACCCGCCAGCCTCCTTGTACCCCTAAGTCGTATTCGAAACCAGACTTTGGACCACTTCACTTCCAACATTTAGACTAATTAAAATCACAGCGAAAATCAGCAGCAGAGAGTGTGCTGTGATGCAGTCAGTTAGTCGCTAAACAGGATTTTGATGGTGATTTGAAAGTAATCTCCCCTGCTGTCCCCCTGCTATGCCCCTGGTATACTCTGTGAGTGCGTGTGTGTATGTGTGTGTGTGTTGTGCAACCAAAAACTTGTTTAAATCACGTTTAGAGCTGAAGTTCCCAGAACCCAGAGCCCAGAATCTAATCGAAAGGGAAGATGCTGCTCAGCGTAGAGATCAGATCCCTCCGATTAGAGAGCCCCGCCCCGCAGTGGCCTCAGCCTCAAGCCACTGACAGGCTGCACTCATAAATAGATGGAAATGGAAATGGAAATGAGTGCTCGAGAGCCCCCCACCTTGGACGCCACCTTCTGTCAGCCGCATTCCCAGACAATCCGACAATCACAAGCCTCACTACATCATCTACTAGCAATACTATTCGTAGTATTACTACATGCACTACTGGAGCAGCAATCGTAAGATATCTCATAAGCATATGGTGACGGGCGGTGGGGGCTGGTCTTCGGTTCTGACAGTTCTACGATGTGGATGTGGATTGTGAGCAAGCGCCTAGCCATTTATCATCTAATCGATTGAGCGACCTTGACCATGAGTCTCTTCTGAAGAGCAAAATCCAAAGCCCGTAAATCTAGCAAAAAATTTACATATTAAGTAAAAAAAAAAACTATAAACTATAAACTAGAAACTAGTTTGTGCCTCGCCCGTGCCTGTCCCTGTCCATCAGGTATCAGGTACGGTACGGATGGCGGAGTGCCTGTCCGCGGAACTCCACCACAATCCGCCATAATCGCGGTATCGTGTAATGCATTTTGTTCTGATGATTATCCCAATTACATTTCACTCAACAGAGCTCTCTCCCGCTCTTCTATCTTATATCTATCTATAGATATTTTAATCTATTTTATTGTAGTAGTAGTTCCAGTGTATCGCTCGCCAAAGTCGCGTGTGAGACTGCAGTGACGCGTTTAGAAACGCACGCGTTTTTTTCCGCTTCTTCTGCTTTTTTGGTTTTTGTCATGGGTATCCGATTATACCCAGTACTGTACTACCCAGTGCTAAAATCCCAGTATAAACGAGTACAAATATTTCTAGAATCCTCACAGTGGGATAGGTTTCGGGCTATCCTGATCCCAGGCATAAATTGATTTATTCATTTATTATTTATTTAAATCCAGGTTGGACTATGGGGTGTTCTTAGGGGTTTTTTCTCCGCGTGTACAGATCCCTAGATCCCTAGCCCCTGTTAGTAGTGTGTCTGGGTGTCGCTGGCCATCGATCGATCGAACGATCAGCGTGAGTTGGCAAGAACCGCAGAACGTAGAGTTGGCTATAACGTATTTATATACGAGTATATGTATGTATGTATGTCGCATATATTTTATTTATACACTTTTCAAGCTCTCCAGCAGCAGCAGGCAGTGGTTGGCTGGCTGCATAGGAAATGCTTCTGACTCTTATTTATTTTTTATTATTTTATTTTATTTTACTTTGCTTTTTTCTGCTGCTGCTGCTGATGCTGCCGCTGTAGAAGGCTTAAAAAGCAGCAGAAGCAGCAGCTATCAAGGTCATTGCTTACATGTGCAAAAACTTGCGATGCAATTAAAGTCTGGATATGCCGTCGCTTAGTGACTGACTGAGTGAGTGTCTCTCCGTCTGTCTCTCTGGCTGTGATAACCAGTCTCTGATTATAACTGCTTTTGCTGCGGCTGTTGCTGCTGCTGCTCAAGGGCCTTTGAAGTCAACCGAATATGCTAAAAGAATATGGTAATGTGGCAAAGCAGAAGCGATAGAAGTGCGCTACGTGTGATAAAAGACACACTTAGTATTTGAAAAATCACCAGCCCCACCCCCAAGCAGAGATCTTCTAAGATCTTTGTTGCAAATAGTTTCTGTCACTTTTAAACTTTAGATTCAATGTCGGAAAAATTCTAGTTTTGCCGGATTTCTGCCTCGAAATAACAGTTCGAACGTGTTAATTACTTGGATATGCACGTTAGCGAATTCTCATGCGTTTGATGGGGGGGAATACACTACCTGAGAGCGGGGTACAACCGCAGCAGAAGCACTCCGTCTCAAGGTGAACGATTATTGTACTTGACATCACCGAAGAGGTGGGTATCCCTACTATATTCGATTTTGCAGCAAACTCTGATCTCTGATAAGGGTATCCACAATTCCTCTTAGTTTCTCCATTTCGTTTTCCCGTGTTTCGTGCTTTGTGTTTTCACTTTCGTTGGCCTGTTGTCGATTTTACCACCTTCTTTCGCTCGTTTGGCGACTGCTTTGGCCTGGCGTTTCTTTACGAGCTCGCACTACACCACAAAATGTGTTTTCTATGGATTGTCATGGCTTGGCTTTTGTTTTGTTTCGCTTTGCTTTGCTTTGTTTGGTTTTGTTTTTTTTCTTGGTGCGGTTGGGGGCCCAAAAGGCAGATGAGCAATCGCAAGAGCAACGTGCCAAGAAAGCCCGATCCAGAAACACAGACACAAACACAGAAAACCAAACCAAAGGAAACGACGGGACGGTGGACCGTGGACCCCGGACAAGAAATCAAACTGAATAACAAGTTAAAAGCGATTGCGATTGAAAACAGCTGTCGGCACCCAACGAACGGTTTCTGGGTCTGTCTCTTCTCGTCTCGTCTCTGCCTCTCTCTCTTGCACTTAAAACCCAAAAGCAAAAGCTTTTCAAGCCAGGCCTCAGCGCATACATGTATTTGTGTACTCTTTTTCCACGCAGATGGCAAGATGGGAAGGGAAGGGTAGTGTGACTAAAATTAGAATCATCATTCATTCTTGCACAGGGAAGCCCCCTGGAGCCACTCGAGGGGTTAAGCAATAGGGATAGTGTCCTATGTCCTGTACAGGCAGTAGATTAAGTAAAATAAATGCTTACGAATAATAGTTAAATATGTATAAAATTGCTCGCAAATTAATCGAATATCTATCTTTCTCTGCTGTACTTACAATATGTATATCCTTTATATATCGTACAATATTTCTTGCTTTAGAAAGCCTTTTTCTATGTTAATCTAAATCAGATTACTAGGATAGGAAGAAAGGGATCGGATCCCTTGGAATTCGAAGGGTATTCAAATTTCGCCATGGCTAAGTAGAATCTCTATGCACTTTTCGGCTGTTTGTTGTTTCTCTTGGAGTAGTTGGTTGTTTTTTTTTTTGGTCTTGGGCGCTGCTGCTGTTGCAACCCATTGAATGAATGGGAAATACAGACGTAAAAAATACTTACTATGCGGCAGTTGAAGCTCGGATCTGATGGACTACACTACCTTCCCACTGAATGTTGTTATTGGTTCTTGGTTGCCACAGATGCAACGCACACATACGAAGCACACGCACAGTTTTTATTGCTTTTGGGCCTTTACACTCCACACACTCCACTCTCACTTATTTTTTTCGGCGTTTGAGTTCTGAGATCATTTATTCGTCTGCTCGGGCTGGGGCTTGGGCTTGGGCTGGGGGCGGGATGCACGAGCGCATCTCCCTTCGCAGTAACTACGCACTTGCCGGAACACAAAAAAATATATAGAAATATACAGATTGTTTGTAAACAGCTACTACCAATATTCAATCAATCGCTTCAATCAAAAGCTCGACCGTCCGCTTCCAGTTCAACAATTGAACTGAGCTTGACGAAACGCGCGTACCGGGAATTATTTAATTCCGCAGCGGGGGGCCGACGCGCGTCGTTTTCGAAGCTCTCCGATCGACGGTGGGTGCCGCTGCTGCTGCCGCTGCTGCTGCTCTGCTTCGTCTCTCCAAAACTTTAAACTTCGGCTGTGTATGTGTGTGAGTGTGTGTGTTTGTTGTTGTTGCTGTGCTCTCAACGGGCAGAGCAACATGTTGCCCACAGGGCGCTGCACTCCCTTCTTCTACTCTTAACTGTTCTTTCTCCGATCTGCGATCTTCGATCTGCGATTGCGTGACGGAAGCGAGACTACGAATCCCATTTCGAGTCCGATTTCGATATATATTTCTATATACTATAATTAATATCTGCTGTTTTAATTGCTGGTTCTGATCTGTTGCAGATCCCTGTACTTATATCAAATGAAATGCCGAAAAAATTTAAACCCTTTTTCCAAACCGAAATGTGAGAGATAGAGCGAGAGAGAGGTCTCAAATGAAGGCTAATTTCGTTGGCCAGTGGGGCGTGTAATATCTGTACTTTGTACCTGGGGATCGGACTGCCAATATATGCTAATGGATTGGCCAGTCGATCCAGACGAGGGGGGAGGCGCGAGAAGCTGCTGACTCGACAGATTTACCTGATCATCATTATAGTACATATATATGGAAAATGGAATATGGGAATGAGTCCACTCTTTTGGGGGAACTCTGAACAACGAGAAAAATAAACACAAATTAAATCAAAAATTACTCAAAATCTACATATTTCCAACTGTTTTCTCGGGAAGAACTCCTTTGGAATGCCTCAAGTACTTTGGATATTAGATACGGCCCATGTACTATACCAAAACAGATTGTCTACCTTGATCGAATCCAATCCGATCCAATCTAATCCAGTTTTAAGCAAATTGATTCTATCCAACTGTATTTTATACCCCTGCACACAGCTACAGCTGTATGATATTCAGGCAAGAGCTAGCCCTACGGATTCCCAGTAATTTCTGCAATTGTCGAGTGCAGTGGCACCCAAAGAAATACCAAAACCATTCCATTCCCCGTTTTTGTTCAGACGTGGGCCAGGCCTTAGACAACCCATCCCATCCACCCCCCCTGAGTCCACCTTTGCCGGATTACACAACCCAGAACCAGACCCAGAACCAGACCCAGAACTCACATTGCCATTCGAAAACGAAAACCAAATACAAATACCCACAAATAAAAAATAAAAAATGTCCAAAAGTTGCGCTTGGTTGCGTATCAGTTGGGCATAATGGCCAAAGTCATTATTGCCAGGCCGCCACCGCCGCCACCGCCGTGGATCGTAAAAAACTAAATGCTCAAAAATAGTAAAAATTAAAATTAAAAAACCAAATTATGAAATTGTTTATCAGAACAAAGAACACACACATCTACGACGAGTAGAGATGGCAATCGCTAAAGTACCCAACTAAAAGCAATTATTAAAAAAAAGAAAAGAAGAATCACCACCAAGACAAAGAACTTCTATTAGAGCCAGTTGAGAGCTACATATACATAAAGTACACATAAAAGATACGTGTTTACTTTTTCTACTTATTCAGATATCTCAGGAAGAGGAAGGTCACAGAGCCAGGACACATAGTTGACTCTCTACTTTACACCTCGATGATAATGATAAGATTATCAGCAACAGCAACGGCGCACAGTGGGACATTAGACGAAAAGAGGTGGCCAAAGTTCTGAGTGGGCCCTTTGAATAAATTGATAGAGAAAGATTTTCCAAGGTCTTCGAAAATGGAAACTTAAAGAAAATCTGAGATTTAGCTTTGGAGATATGACCATTCAAAGGTGACCACGTTTTCAGTGAGTAGCAATTTAGTGAATTTTCATGCACATATAGTGCTGCGTCTTTCAGGTCGAATACAATGTAAACCATGTCAGGTGTGATTCTTGTTTTGGTCTCTATTTTTAGGTCTATTTGTTGCTAATATACTTCAATGCAAAAAAATAGGCGTATTGGAAAGACTCTTCACGAAAATTCGATTTTTTAAAAAGTCAATTGTTGGAATATCTTTCAACAATTTTCCCAATCAAGTTAAGTAAAAAATGCAATACACAATTATTATCTACAGTGAAACTGACCATTAAAAATCCTCTATCGATTAAAAAAAATGAAATAAAACCAATTTCGACTTTTACACTTTATTGGCAAGCTTCTAGACATTGTAGCACCATGTACTCGAGCAGACTTAACTCTTAGAACATTTTCTTTCACATGAAGTTTATTTCACTGAGATATCTGTATTCATTCAGAAGTTATGGCAAGCTGAAGTAACCGAATGTCCCCTTAAACTTTGTACGATTTTTACTCTAATATTAAAGTCTCACTACATACATACAAGTACATATATAGTATATTTGTCATATACCTGTTCTATAATCCTTGATTCTATGCACTTTATTTATACATCTCTCCATCGATTTATACATCGTGCGTACATCTCCCGAAATCATTCCGGGTTCATCTGGGGGGCGACCCCATTAAACGGACTCCAATAAAATTGAGGCTTTTTATTATAGGCTTTGCTACTCTGAAATGAATATACACTTAAACAGGAAATCGTATACAGCTTTCCGCTAGGAACAGAGTCTCAGCTCAGATGCGGGACCCCGACACCACCCACTCGAGACACGCACACCGATCGAGAACTTTGTTGAATTTAAAAGGGGGCAAAAGTCGCTTTTAAAAAATTATCACAGCAATTAACTCGTAGTATATGCGAGCATTTATTTCCCTATTCCCTATTTTCCCCATCTAGAATATACAAAATGTATGTATAAATGCAGATCTATAAAAATAGACCGTGTCGTGAAAAGAATTATTCAAGGATTCCATCTACTCTGTATGCTATACTTCCAAAACAAATGCTCTTTTGTACAGCCTTTGTCCTCTTTTGTGGCTCTTCTTCTAGGCTGGTTCTTCACTTAATTCTACTTTGTCTTTCCTAACTTTTGTCCATGAACATTTCTTACATGTCATTTATATCATCTGTGATTTCTTTCCTACATTTCCTATAGCTATATCTGTTGCACCTTTAACCTGAAGAAAAGCTGTACAAAACCAGCCATATGTTCCAGGTAGTGCCTTTACAAAGATCAATCATTTTGCTTGGCTTGGAAGTGTATTTTTTATTTATCAATAAGGCACCTGAACTATCACAGGAGTATAACTATATATGACCATATATCCAGTCTCAATTGGTCTGGGAGGGGAGGGGAAGGGATGGGATGGGGCTGAGTGCCCTTTGGCATCTCTTGGGCCAGGTTCGTTGTTAGCCACGTTTCGAATGTCAGGAGACAACAAAATATAAAAACAAATAATTGCAAAAGACGTTAACAGGTTCGCGATAGAACGGAACGGAACGGAAGGGAAGGGGAACGGGCTGCAGGCAGCAGCGTAATCACATTGTCGCAGCAACTGTCAATATAATATATACTATATCTATACATATATATGTATCTCGTTGTAAGTCTTTATATCGTTACTATTTGCCAAGTTATTCAAAAACACACACGCACACACACAGTCGGCACAGCAGACGATGGGTGGCGGGAGTCATGATTACAGTTATCTCCACAACCGGTTCTCTATCTATCAGCCGTTTCAGCCGTTTACAATTGATTTGGTTTGCGAGCTTATTATTGCTCGAGCAAGCGGCGATACTCGCCTAGGAGCTGCTCCTCGTGAATCAGCGGCAGATCGAGATAGTCCTGGTCGCTCTGATTGATATCCGAGTGAAAGCGTTCGTAGGCCTTGAGCGACTCCAGCTCGCGCGCCTTGGCCATCACCAAGTCAATGATCGACGAGTTCTGGGCCTGCGAAGAGGTGGACGGTCCGTCGCCGCCGTCGTTCGCCAGCTGTTTGACCCGCTCGAGAAACTCCTTCAGCTTCTCCTCGCTCTGCAGTGCCTTCAGCAGGAACTCTATGCTCCCCTCAACGTTGTTGCCAGTGCTCTCGAGGGCGGCGCGAATCGTCGCCTCGTTGAAGCCCAGCAGCTGGAGGGCTGCCATCTGGTTCACATCCGCACGGATGTCGATACGGGTGTCGGACAAGGCGGCATGCAGCTCAGCAGAGTTCTTCTCCAGCATATCCAGCTGCAAAATGGGACGAGAGGAAAGTTTTAGAGACAATTCTCAAGGATCAGACTCTGACTAGTGCAGGGAACTCACTGCTTTTGCTATGTCGTTCTTAGAGTGCCGCAGGGCCAGGGTGGCCAGTCTTGTGTCGAAGCCCATCTCGACTAGGGTGCAAACGCTGCGCGGATTGACCCAGTCTTCATCCTTGGTATTCGGCCGGTTGGCAACGCCATGCAACTTGCGCTCCTTCTTGGACTCCTTGCGGGCATCGTTCAGCTTCTTTTTACGCTCTTGAATGAACTGCACGGCCTGGTCAATGTTGCCGCCACTGCCAGAGGAGCAGGACCGCAGAGCGAGCCTGGACTCGCCGATACTGAAGCCCATCTCGATCAGCAGCAGCAGCTTGTCCTCGTCGACCTTAAGCTCCTTCAGCAGCGTGGAGGCAGCCTCAAACTTCTCGAAGGCCTCGTCGCGGCGATTCTGGTGAAAGAGGACGATCCCCTGCAGCAGCTTGAGCCGCATGAAGAGAGCCCGTTCGGGGCAGTCGCGCCCCTTGAGGGCGTACAGACGCTCAAAGCTGTCGCCATAGCTGCGACGGAAGCTGCGCTCACAGATGGCTAGACGCGCCTCGGCGTCGGGCAGCTGGGAGACGTTCTTGAGGCACATGTAGCACCAGACAATGTCCAGATTGAGCAGCGCAAAGTTGTCCACCGACTCGAGGAAGCTCGATTGGCAGGCGGCGAACTTCTCGTCGCCCTCGAGCAGCAGGAGCAGCGATTCCTCGTAATCCTCCCGCTGCATGGCCGCCTTGGCCTTCTCACAGAAGCCGAGGGCCAACAGCAATGCGCGATTCTCCTCGGGCGGCAGGAAAACTGGATTCCCATCCTGATCCTCCATCTCCATCAGGCGGTTCTGCGACGCGACCACTGCCTCCACATCGGCCTTGATTTTGTTCAGCCTCTCGTAGAGGCCAGCATTCTGGTTGTCGCCTTGGCCAATGATCACAATCACAGCCTGATTGTTCTTCAGATTCTGCGCTCCCAACGTCACATTTGGCGCTATCATCTTCCCGGAGGCGATGCACTTGACGTGCTGGGGATTGCTCAGCTGCAGCTTGGCAGCAATGGCCGCCTGCAGCTCGGAGCCCAGCGAATTCAGGTCGCACTTGATATCCAGCATGGTGGTGGTGCCGCTACGGTTGTCGATGCGACGCACCTTAAAGGTGGCCATGCCCGTCTCGCTGAATTCACGGCGGGCGGCCAGTTTGCGCAGGGCATGATCCTGCAGCTCGCTGAGGGCGCTCATGCAGTTGGACAACTCAATTCCAAGGAACTCGGCATAGCGCTGGGCCAACTCCTGTGGACAGAATCAGATCAATCAATCAGACCAATGATTAACAGAAATTCATGCAACTCTCTTACCTCCATCACAATTTCAATGCTGCCGACGCCCTCCGTGTAGTACGGCTCCTCCCACAGCTTCACCTTCTCTGCCTGGAGGCGGGCCCGCACCAGATTAAAAACATTTTCAATGTGTGACATGACTTCAACGCTGCAATGGAAGGAGGAAGGACAAAGCATGCATTAAGAACCACGTCAGAGCGTGCAACCGAATAGATCACAATATTTACCAAAATTTAAGGTTAATTTTCTATACAAATCCTATCTGCCGCACATGCAGCTGCTATTAGTCTTCTTTTAGATGTGGCAAATCGGATCGTTTCAATGGAAATGATTTATGTTTAATACATTTTATGCATCGTCACTTCACTCAAAAAATGTGTGTCAAGAATGTGGAAAGAAAATATTTACAGCTGACTTGCGATGTTCCCTATCGATTGCTATCTATCTATCGATTGTGTTGCAACTTCAGTTTGCTTGCTTGAAAAAATGGCTCAAATAAAATTAAACTATCTATATTTATTCTATTTAAATATGTATCACCCTACAGATTGACAGCAAATCCAAGTCATGTTTTTTCAAGCAAATTTCAAGCTATCGATAGTTCGCTTAGCGATGGAAGTACAGAGAGCAAGATGAGCACGCTAAATATCGATACCCTTAAATTTAAATTTCAACTGCTTTCCCTTATTTTGTGCACATATTTTGTGTTTTTTTGCATTTTAATAAGTTCATTTCGTGGCAGATACTGTGTGAACAATTCTTCAGCCATACATTCAATACGCACATACAGCCTATTTCGTACACCAGTGATATGGTTTTATTTTCATTTTCAATTGTGGCCTCGTGTTTTCCTGTTCGTTGCGGCAGGACTGTGGCACTTGCCGGCTGACTGCACACGGCGATCCTACCACCTGCCACCTGCCATCGCATTCCCAACGAGAAACGAGGGTGAGTCCTGTCACAGTTTTCACAAATATTAACCGAAATTGTATGTATATTCGTTGTGTCAAAGAGTAAACTCGTTCCGAAAACTCATTTGCCAACAGGCAGGTCCCAGAGGCACACATTCGAGTCACAGATCAGAAAATACTCAACCTAGTGGCTACTCCAAGCAGATCCTGCGATTGCGTGGGGCAAGGATGAAGACCCGCCATGTGTCGCACAGCACAGCGTCCTCCATGCAATCCACAACGGCCTCCTATCGGGCCAAGCGGCGCAGCCGCAGCGAGGATGACTGCCGGGCGCCCTGCGAGCGCGAAAGGAAGCACGAGGCCCACATCCGCGAGCGGCAGGAGCAGGTGAAGCGCAATAGAGCAGCATCGGGGGCGGCTGTGAGGTCGCGCCTGCAGCAGCATCAGCAGCAACTGTCGACGCGTAGCAGCCAACACTGGCAGGATGACAGCCCCAGAACGACGAAGAGCGGACCAGCGGCGCTGCCTACGGCCAAGAAAAAACCCTTGGCGGCCACAGGGAATGTGGCAATCAAAGAAAAGCCAAAAGCTAAGGGAAAGCCAGAGAGCAAAAGAAAGCCAGCGGCAGCATTGAAGGAGAGAGAGCCGGAGATGGAGAGGGATCAGCTGTGGAGCGAGGAGCTGCTGCCGGATGATCGCAGGGTCTTCGAGGCGGACATGCCCAGGAGCATTGAGGAGCAGCAGCAGCAGCACCAGCACCAGCAGGATCAACCGATGCCCTCAAACCTCACCAGCGTCAACTGCAGAACGCTGGGTAAGTGGCGGACAACTGAGGGATGAGGATCCCACCATCTAATTCTCCACCCCATTCTGCAGGTCAATTCCTGAAGGTGTCCCAGCAGGGGGAGCTCTGTCCGCTGGGCTTGACCCTGCACACCCTGGTGGCGGACTTCCTGCAAGCGGAGAACTATCCGTTGGCCCTCACCATGTTCTGCAGCGAGATCCCGCAGCGGAGTCGCGCAGCAGCGCCTCCCGAGATCGAGTTCCACTTCAGCCGGGACGATGTGAGGGACCTGTTCAGCATTGTATTCGGCGAAGGGGACACGTTCAGCGCAGCGGTGCTGCGCAGCTACTACGAGGAGCCGTCTCCATCCGGTGGCGAGGATCAGAGCCTGCTCGAAACCTTTCTACGTGTCCTAGTGGATGCCAAGCAGCTGCCGCAGAGGGAGAAGACACCTGCAACGGAGGAGATGCCAAGGCAGACTGAAGCCGCGGAGGAGCACGAGCCTTCCCGAGCCGTGTTCGTGGGCCCCCGCCTCTGCGAGGCGGTGCACTCAACAGAGCGGCTGCTGGGCGAGCTGGTGCGGCATATGAGCACGCTCTCGGCGTCGTGTGCCCCTCCCGTGGAGATCGTCACCCAGCAGGACCTCGAGGCCATGCTCAAGGTGGAGCTGAAGGAGCGAGAGCGCCTGCTCAAGGCCGGACAGAAGCTGGCGCCGGGAGCGACAGCCATACAAATACCAGACCCTCCCCAGCAGACAGACCAGGAGCTGGAGGACTCGTTGGTCGACACGGGAGGCGGAGCGATCAAGCTGCCGGAGATGCAGGTGCAAATGCCGGATCTGCCACGACTCTTTCCGCAGCAGGTGGCCTTCATGGCCAGCATCCGCCAGAGCCTGGAGCAGCAGCTGCGCAAGGAGAAGAGGCCGCAGCCGAAAACCCTAGTCGGGAACATCGAGCAGATGGAGATGCTCGTGGCGGAGATGTGCGTGAATGTCAATCTCCTGATCAACATGGTCAACATATCCATGGAGCAGGAGCACGCTGTGGGCAAGCACAACGGCTTCAGGGCCGGCTACCACGAGGGATTCTCCCACGGCCACTACATAGGTCTCCAGGAGGGCGAGCAGAGGGCCAAGGAGGCGCAGCCCCATGCCAGCTCATCCCGGGATGTGGGTGTCCAGGCGGAGCCAATCCACAGCACGCATGCAGCCACTCAAACCAAGAAGAAGAAGGTCCAGCTGCAGGTGCAGAGCGAAGTGGCATGCCAAACAATGATCAACCAGAGGGAACCTCCGGCCCAAGTGGCTGCTGTGGCCTGCCAGAGCGAACCCCTAGCCCAAGTGGCTGCTGTGGCATGCCAAACGATGGTGCAGAGGCAAACTGCCGGCCACGCGGCAGTGGCATGCCAAACGATGCAGAGGCACTGTCTGGCCCAGGTGGCTGTGGGATGCCAGACGATGGTGGCCACGGACCAGCGAGTGGCCAAGGGTACCCAAACGAAGGCGACTCCAGCCTCGAAGAGCTACGAAATGTGGATACACGAGATGCTGCACAGCGAGAGTGGGAAGATCTTCCTGGAGCGCGTGGAACTGTCGCTGAAAAAGGCCTACGAGCTGCAGAAGAAGCGACTGGACGATCTCCACCAAGTGAAGCTGCGCCACCAGTACGAGATAATGCATCTCAACCAGCGACAGAGCTCCTGGCGGGTGAGTTAATGGCTTCCTCCTGCCTTCATCCACCACTAATCCCCCTGGAAATCCTTCGACCCCCGCCCCCAAAACAGACACTCTGCCGCCGCGTGCAAAGGGACTCTCATACCTCGGCCGAGGCGCGGGAACTGGTGAACAAGATCTTCAACCTGCTGGAGCACTACGAGGCCCATCAGCAGCTCCTCTCCGCAAAGATCCAGGAAACAGAGCTGGCCGCCGAGAAGCCGGTTCGCTTTATGCCCCCCAACTGGAGCGCTGGCCAGGAGCAAGAGGCTGCCAACTGGATCTCGGCCGCCTCGAACGACGTGACCATGGGTTCGAGTCATTTTTCCCCATCAGCGATGCCTCCGGCAGCTCCCGTGGAATACATGCCATCGGGAGAATCCTACCAGCAGATGGTGGCACCTCCGCCGGCCATTGTTGTGGTGCCACCCTCTCAGAGGCCCAGCCTGCACACTGTGGCCGCCAATATGAAATCATCCTCGCCGCCTCAAGCGACAACTACTCCGCCGCAGGCCACGTCCTCTCCGGCTCGAGCAATGCCGTTGTCCTATCCCCTGCCAGTGGCACATCCATCAGCCTCGAGCTTCGAGGATGACCTCGTCAGTGTCAAGAACCGGATGCAGCAGCTGGAGCAGGAGAGCGATGTGCTCGAGCAGAACTTCCTCGACTATCTGGAGCGGGCACGTCAGAGGCCGCCGGAGCATGAGCACAATCAGAAGCAGCAGCACCAGCAGAAGCACCAGCAGAAGCACCAGCAGAAGCACCAGCAGCAGCAGCCCAGTGTTGGCAAGAAGCAGACGAAGCATTCGCGAAAGAAGCTCGAGGATGCGGCGACTGTGGCCAAAATGGAGGAGCTCAAAGAGCAGAGGACGCTGACGCCAGAGCCCGACAGTTATCACTTCACCAATACGATATCTGTGGCCAGGAGGAAGCTGCTGGGCGGGGAATTTGAGCCAAGGACGACGACGAGCCCGGTGAGAGTCAGTCGGAAGGTGGCGCAGGTGGAGGAGCAGACGCAGCAGATCCTCTGCCGCGTGAGGTCGGAGTTCACGCGCACCAGCCACCTACTGCCGGAGATCACACCCGCAAACAGCAGCAACGAGGACCTGAATCTCCTCATGCAGCGGGCCAAGCAGGCGATGCGATTGAATGATCAGCAGCCAGCACTACGTCCGAGTGTCCATCTCCTGGACTGCAGCGTCAGCAGCACCCTCACCGGCAGCAGCAGCAGCCGCAGCGGGAGCAGTGCCAGCGATACATTCCCGCCAAGGATTACCATTCCAGGCAAGACGATGACGCAGATGGACACAGCAGCCCCACCGAGCACACGACTCCAGCAATCCATGGCCAAGATGAAGCAGCTATTTGGAGGCGGAGCGGGAAAACCACCAGATCAGAGGCTGCCACAGCCGCCGCCACAGCCACAGCCGCCGCCGCCGCCAGCGCCAGCGCCCAGATCGACAATACGGCCCGTCAGTGCACCCACTTGTCGCGGGACTGCAGGAGCAGTGGGAAGAGCAGATGGAGGCGCGATTCGGCCCCACACGGCACCCAAAATGCAACAGCAACGGCAGCAACAGCAGCCACAGCAGCAGCACCAGTTCTTCCATTCATCCGAGGATGTCCTTCTCTTGAGCACCTCCAACGGCAGCAGCTCCGCCGCCAGCAGCCATCGTCATTACCGCACTACAGAGATCTACGAGGGACTGGTGCTGGACGCCACGACAGCGAATCATCTCTCCAGTCCGGAGATGAACCACAGCCGCGACTTCTGGAAGCGCCTGAACCTATGAAAGAATCGAGAGAGGTTATCTGTAGCCGAAGAAACTCTGGGTAGATCCGAATCCCATAAATGAGCCACTCATTTCCAAGCCAAAGTCTTGAAGGGGCTTTTATTTTACGTTAGTTTTTGGTAGATAAAAGACAGATTGATCTAGGTGGATAGGTGGATAGGTGGATGGGGGGGTTAGCTCTGGCACTCGCTCTTTCTCTCACTCTCACTCTCACTCGCCTTGGCAGGAGAATGCTTACACCGCCGTGCCGTTGATAAGATCGTAGGGATCGAGATTCTGGCCAAAGAGACTCGCATGGGAGCGTCGGCGCTCTCGCTCGATTTCGTCCAGATCGAAGGCGGCATCGTTGACGGCGAAGCTGGCCCGCCTCTGCGCATCGTCGAAGGCGTAGCCCCGTTGGAATTTCGGTGGATGAGCACCAGCGGCAGGACCCGGACCCGCACTCGAACTGGTGGCAGGATACAGCGGCTGCGGATGCTGCTGGTATCCCCCGTGGCCGTAATTCGAGGGCGACGATGGAATGGCTGCTGGCCATTGCACCACTGTCTGGGGGGGCAACTGCTGCTGCTGCTGCTCCTCAGCTGGCCTGGGCAGCGTCAGGGTGGAGAGGTAGCGGTTCTGGTGCTGCAACTGCTGCTGGTGCTGCATCATCAGGTGGTTGAATCGCTGCTGACTGGCGCTGGCACTGGCACTGAAGCTGATGCCGCTCTGCAGGGAGCCGAGACTGTCCTGGCTGCCGGCCGCCGCCGACTGTCGCAGGAAGCATCGCGGCAGGGTGCGGCTCTGGGCCTGCTCTGGGGGCGCCAGTCTCAGCTGGCCGGAGGCGAAGGCGGCGCCCGGCCAGGCCGTCTCGTTGTGCAGCGAGAGATTCGAGTTGAGCTTGCGCAGCGGATGGCCCAGAGGAGCCTCCAGGGGGCACATCGAGGCGCGTCTGGCGCCCACCAGCTGGGCGTGATCTGTTCAAGCGATAGATTAACCAGATTACCCGAGAATCAAGGACCGTCAAGAATTCGACTTCTCACCTCCGACAACGTAGAGCTGGTCCTCCTCCATGCCACCACGGAACTGCCGGAAACCGTGATCATCTCCGTCCGCATCGTCGTCATCCTGCCGGACAGCCGTCTCCTGGTCCATCTCCAGCTCCTGCTCCTGCTCCTGCTGCTCCTCCTCGGCGCCACTGATGTAGTAGATGTTCTTCGGCTTGGCCCGCCCCAGGACCCCAGCGCGTCGGCAAAACTCCTGGAAGAGCTCATCCTTGGTCTTGCGCAAGCCGCGCTTGAGCCCGCACAGACGCGACTGGTCCTCCTGGTGCTGCGACTGGGTGCTGTGCGTATTGGTGGCCATGTTGCGGTGCTGCTTGCGCTTCAGCTGGCCAGTGCTGGGTGCAGCAGCACCTGTCGGCTGCGTGCTGTAGATGTCTGTGGTGGTGGACACCGAGCGGGTGAGCGGAAACTCCTGCGGCAGATCGGCGAACAGGGCAGGAGCCGGCAGCGTGAGCGGCACTGGTGTCGGGCCGGACAGCTCGTTGAGGGACTTGGCAAAGCTGCGCGAATGGAGATTGCACTTGGACACCGCCGGTTTCTCAAAGTAAAAGCTGCCGGAAGGACCAAGGATAAAGGATCAAGATCATATATGTTTTCGCTTTCCACATGACGCCCCCTACTCACCGACGCTCCAGATCGTTGTGCAGATACAGATTGGAGGCGACATTCGGATGCTTGCGGCAGGCATAGCCCCCCGGAAGGGTCTGCGTCTGGCTGGGGTTCCGTCCGGCGTCGTGCACCTGATGCTGCCTGCCACTGGCGGTGCCCCTGAGGGTCCTTTGCACCTGCGGCTGATACGATTCAGGCGATTTCTGCTGCTGCTGCTGCGACTGCTGCTGCTGCTGCTGCTGCTGATGGATGGCTGGATGATGGCTTTGGTTCAATGTGTCCTGACTGCCCGTCTGCTGCTGGGCTCCGGGCTGCTTGTAGCGCTTGTAGGAGTGACTCAGGGGATGCTGCTGGCCCTCCTTGATCTTGGCATGGATGTTGGCCACGCTGAAGCAGGGCAGGCGCTGCAACGAACGACGAAACGGAGAGCCTCAGGAAACCGAAACCATTGACGGTATGAAATGAACCCCAAGGGAATACCCACACCGTAATAGCTGATCTCCTGCAGATTGATGAACAAGAAGATGTTGAGGACACCCACGAACTCTGTGACGATGAACCCAAACACAAACAGGAAGAAGCTCTGGCCGTAGGTGACCTTAAAGAGGGCCGGCTGGAGGGTGGAGCGTGGCCGCAGCTTGGACCCGATCTCCGCCTTCAGTATGGATATGTACGCAATCAGTCCGATGAGCATCACCAGGCCTGCAAGTGGACAAATTATCTCTCTGTTAATCAGGGGGCAGGGTCTCGGTTACGGTCTCCGCCACTGACTCCACGTACCGCTGACAATGAAGAGTATCCCGGCACTGAAGTAGAATAGATTGTTCTGGTGCGAGCATGTCGGGATCAGGAACACAATGAAGCTGATGACCAGAAAGACGCCAGCGACCAGGAAGATGGGGCACGATTTGGTAACCGTATCTGTAAAATAGCAAAAAGAGCTTAGAACCTCCTTCATCTATCGTTCTCTTGATCTGCCCCGGTCTTGCCTGACCCGACACCGACCCCCCGTCTTGGATCGAACTAACCATTCAATGGACTCGTTGTGCTCTCATCGCTATCGCTCCTACTATAATATAGCTCCCAGTGCAATAACTATAAGCCACCTACAATTTTAAGCCCAAGAATCGTCGACTATCGCAAACTACGCTGCTGAAAGAGCTCAGTAGCTCATCATATAATAAGTACATGTATTTCTTCTGTTTCCCATACCAAAGACCAGGGATCACAATAAAGAGTTATGAGTTATAAAAGGGATCGTAAGACTTATAATTGGTATAATAAAAACGAATCATATACAAACTATAGCTCTTACGATCCCTGCCAAAAACCATCTAAACTAAGTTAACTTTTAAAGATCAAAGAGTACTTAAAGATATATATTAGAGTTATATGTATATTCCAAATGAGTCGATTCGATAGATGAAGTCATGTGGCCACAGGGATTTACTTATATATGATATGTTCAACTCCACGAATGCTTTTATGTGTTCTTTGATAGAAATGGAATGGAATGTCAGGGTATGTATATCCATGACTCTAAAGGGAATTGGTCACTTTCTGCCTGGGGCCATTGTCATTTCAGGTGTCCTGCTGTCCTGCTGTCCTGTCCTATGCAAGTCAAACGACTGAGGACACACACAGCCAATATATCGTGTGAAGGCCGCCGCAAGGCTTCAAAACATCATCACACCTACCCCGGCGAGGCGCCATATCTGCGCTCCCTTCACAGCCCTTCACAGCCCTTTGGAGGCTGTTGTCCGACTAATAGTTTTATTTTTTGCGAAATTGTCACCCGCGGCGAGTTCGAAATTAGTTTTGAGGAATGGCCCTTGTTTTGTGGGCAGGCGGGCAGTGGGGCAGGCAGTGGGGCAGGCAGTGGGGCAGGCAGTGGGGCAATAGGGGCCTCGGTACGAAATTAATGAAAATATTTCAAATCTATGGATGGTATATTGGCATTTGGCCAATTGTGCGAAAATTAATGAAATTCCATTCAGTCTCTGTCTCTCTCTCTCTCTTGGAAATGTCACGCACAGGCACACGCGCATATCCTTTTTTAACATTTCAAAAGTTTATTTAGCAAATGCGAATCGGAGTGCAGGAGCAGGGCTGGGTCTGGGCTGGAATTTTCTTTCTTTCTTGCTCGTGTATTGAATGGAAAATTGCAAAATGTTTAAACAATTGTCAGGCTCGTGGCAGTCCCCTTTGAACCCTGCCTGTCACGCACACACACACTCTATGGCAGTCTCTGTCTGTGGGGACAGGACACCACAAATCATATGGACAAAACTTTCAACAGAACAGAGGCCAAAAGTCTTTAATTAAAATTCAGCCAACTAAAGGCTCTCCCTCTCTCTCTCTCTCTCTGTCTCTATCGAAAGAGTTCGTGTATGTGTGTTGGCCACAAACAATAAATCAATTCCAATTTGGCCCAGACAGAGGAGGAGCCCACCTGGATACACGAGAACACAGTACAATAAATGCGGCTGGTAAGCCCATTAAGAGACCAGGACAGGCCAGGACAGGACAGGAGAGCCGTTAAGCCATGCCGCCAGTTGATTGCCAACCGTAATGAAGTGCAGTCGCAATCGCAGTCGGCCCACCTCATCCACTTACAGGGTATCGCTGGCGTCGAGTCATGCGGATCCGGCTGGTAGCCCTCGTTGGGGAAGTAGTCAATTTTAATGCAATTATACGAGTCCACATCGAGGCCTGCAAAGCACGTACGAAAAATACATATTATTTATTTTATAACTATATTTTTAACAGAAATTAATTTTATTTTTAAAAGAAGGAACATTTAAGGAGACTACAAGCCGAGAAAAGATGACCACTCTTTTGATTGGAAATTAATTGGAAAAGTAATGCAAGTCTAGAGTCCTCGTTCGACTTGAATTTTGTTGAATTTTCAAAGGGCTACCATTGATTCTGATATTCTTCCCGACTTAAGAAGAGTACCATACCATGAGTCTTGGGATTATATTTGAAACATATTCAGCGCGAAGGCAAGAACCAAAAAATCCTTACAACGAAAAATCAAAGAAATCGATTTCAAATATTGTCTTACATATAAGATCGTTTCCAAAAGATGCCATCTGCATATGATGACAAATTCTAGAAAATATGAAACCTCCATCTTCTTCAAAGTCCATGCACAATATAGTATAAAGATTATAGTATTATCTCCCCTATTATGGGGAGTCTCTCGGCACAGAAAACCACAGCAATTTGACCACATTTAATCATTTGACACGAAATTCCTCGGTAAAGTTCTGTGTAAAGAAAACTACAATACGTCAACTGAAGACTTTCGGAAAATCGAATCCCAGAATTTCGATTTTACACTCAAGAGCCACACACACAGACACACAGACACACACACAAACAGACAAGCAGACAAAATCGTTTCATAGACGAAAACGAAAGCAGTTCACGGAAAACAGAAAGCAGAAAGCAGTAAACAGAAAACACGAAACAGAAAACAGAAAACAGACATTAAGAATGCGTACTACGAAGCAGCCATCAGCGGCCAAGAAGCAGCCGCTGGGGGGATCTTCCAGCCAGAAGCTGCAGCCCACAGCTCTGGGCCGAAAGGTGATCTCGGCCAGCAAGATCAAGGGGCAGCAGCAGCCCAGGAAGGTGGGCTCAGAAGGCGGGGCCGGCGATGGGCTGGGCAAGGGCGAGAAGGATAAGGATAAGGTGTCGCTGCGCTTCCAGGACGTCTCGCTGCTGCACACGGACGTGAAGCTGCTGCAGAACGGTCATGGCCGTATGAACGAGCGACTGGTGGCCTTCTACTTTGCCTACTTGCAGAACAAACGGTACAAGGCCCAGACGGAGGTGTACTTCATGCAGCCGGCGCTGGCCAAGAGCCTGCTACAGATGGACCAGGCTGCCCTGAAGCGCCAGATGCGCGAGCGTGGCCTCCACGAGAAGAAGTTCATCCTGCTGCCGCTGTGCAGCGAGACGGTGGGGCGGACCTTCCACTTCGACAACTTTGAGCACTGGTCCCTGCTGTTCATCGCCCGGCCGGAGAGGAAGCTGATCTACTACGACTCGCTGGACAACAGCCACAAGAACCTGGTGGGCGCCCTGCACCAGAGCCTGCGCGTGCCCCTGGCCCTGGCCGAGTACAGTCTGGTGATGGGACGCTGCCTGCAGCAGGCACACGACGAGGAGCACCAGTCGGGCATCCATCTGATGTGCATGGCCGACCACGTGGCCGACTATGTACTGCGCTGCGGCTATGCCTCGAGCAGTCTGCTCATCGCCCGCGAGGATGTGCAGGGCATGCGCACAGCCATTCTGCAGATCATACGATGTCTGGGCGGCATTCTGCCACAATCCCCACAAGAATCGGGACGTGGCCGAAGGTTGACTTCACGCACTTGATCATCTCTCGCTCTCGCTGTCTCTCTCGCTCTCGCTCTCTCTACCTCTACCTCTCTCTCTTTTTCTTTTGTTATATTGTTCACCGAGTAAATTATTAAATAACAATCAGAGCCCACTAATTAATGGATTGACTGTCGGACTGTCGGACTGTCGGTCTGTGTTCTGTGTCCTGTGGCCTGGCCGTATATCTCATTAAGGCCACACGCCGTATGCGCAATCCCTCATCGTTCAAGGGAGCAGCAAGCAGTGTCTCTGTCACATTCATCTCAATTTGGTTGCGATGCTTACCTGGCAGTGTGGTGCACAGTATCCAGAGGCTGGACTTTGTGTACTTGGTGATGTAGGCGCCATCGTCCAGGGCATTGAAGTTGGCCGTTCCATTATAATTGACATTCGGCAGCTTCTCCTCGGTGAAGAGCCACTGGGGTCCGGCCAAGGCGGCGATGACAATGGCCACGGATATGCTAAGGAAATGCGATAAGAAGTACCATACAACATTTCGGGGTTATTGATTCCTGTAATCCACGCCCCCATGCACCCATGCCCCCTATTTCATTTCAAATTTCGTGCGTGTGTGCCTGCCTGATTCCTGATTAAAAATACCTCCAAAATGGAGCGGAGGCATGCATGTTCTCTGCTCTGCTCTGCCAGGGATATGCAAATAAATGTCGCACAACTGCGAATTGTTCTAAAATGTGCGAAAAATAAAGCACGCGGAATGCGGACAAAGGTCATTGGGCTGTGTGGGTGTGTGTGGATACGAGTGGCTGTACATATTTGGGAATACCTTTTATCAGGCATGTGTGTGTCGTCTAATGATCGAGAACTCAAGCATGAATAGGATAAGGCATTTTGTTTTCATTTACAAAAACAAAAAAAATATTTCTTTGGCGGGTATATTGAAAATTCAAAGTGTGAGGAGTGTGTGAGAGTTTCCAGTGTCATTAAACTCAAGAAAATTCATTAAATTGAAGGAATCAATATGTGAGTTGATCCTCCCAGATATGCACAAATAAATATTGTAGATATATAGATAAATACTAGCAGACCCGCGCGCCCTTCGCTGATATGCCAAATAAAATTAAATACACACATTTTTGGCCCAAATTTTAGATTTGCTTGACTAGTTTTTAATTTTTGAGGACCCTATTTATAGAAAAGTGTAAATTTTTTTGTATAAAAACCATGCCACATACTGTAGCTATTATTTAAAAAAAACCGCATGCAATTTGGTGCACGTGTTGCGGAGTTAGCCCATTACACAACATTATACAAACTTCTATTTGATGGAAAGATTTGGAAAGAAATTCAATAAAATTCTTCTGCGTCAGCAGCTTAAATGCATATAAATATTTTTGCTCTTCTTTGGGACTGGAACTTGGGCTGTGGATTGGGGTTGGTGGGGGCTGGGTGGTGGGTGGGGTGTGGTGCGAAATAGTTTGCGAACAAATTAAGCCTCACTTTGCAGTGACTTGTGCCGCTAACACAATTACGACTCGTCGGAAGGAGGCAGCAACACCGCCTTCTGCCTGCCGCCTGCCGCCTGCCGCCTGCTACCTGTCGTCATTTCTTCAATTTCTTTAAGCACGAAACAGAAATGGCGGCAAGCAAAATGGCCAGTAGTGTGTGTGTGTGTGTGTGTGTGTGTGGTGCAAGGTGCTCTTAAAGGCTCTAGGCTTTGTGCCAGATATTTCTAAAAGATTTTGCAAAAGAATTTCTGGCATTTTGCAGGAGCAACAGGCGGAAAGAGGCGGCTACAAGACGCTATACGAAATTGTGTGTTGTTTTATTAAAGGAAAGCCCCAGATAGATGTGGAGGATGTGGCACTAACCTGGCGGCAACAGGTGTAAGGAGCCACAGGTAACTGCCGCTGGCCAGGCTGCTCATGGTATTATGGCTGAAGCCATGTGCCTGCTGCTGCTGCTGCTGCTGTCCATCGGATGCTCCTCCGACTCCTCCCCCACGTGACTGCTGATGCCGCGAGCGCTGTTCCATGGGTAGCTGAGGCGGCAGCGGTGGTGGCTTGAAGTGGCCCAAAGGAGTTGGGCCCAAAGCCTGTCCGGCCTGTCGCGGCTGCTGGCGTCGGTTCCCCGCAAAATTGTTGAGCTGCAGATCGCTGCCAAAGCCAGTGGCGGGAATGCTGCCCGAAATGGTATTGATCACGCCCGTATTCTGCTGCTGCTGCTGCTGTTGCTGCTGCTGTCTCTGCGGATGAGAATACCCATGAGGCGGAGGCGGATGCTGTGGCATCGAAAATCTCTGGCCACGGGGTAATGTGGCATAGGGCGAGTGCTCCTGGGGCAGCTGCTGCTGCTGCTGCTGCTGTGACGGATAGCTGTGCTCTATGGATGCACTGGTGGTCAGTTGGTGTGGCTGCTGCTGCTGCTGGTGGCAAATGCTGCTGCCTATCTTCGCTGGATTCGGTGGCTGCTGCTGCTGCTGCTGCACATTGTTGTAGGGACTCTCGCTGTTGATGCTGTGCGTCGAGGCCACGCGGAACACACTGGGCACCGATGGATAGTCCCGCATTCTGCCCCACTCACTCACTTGAACAAACAAAATTCACGCGCCAAAAAAGAAGAGCACACAGACACACACCCTCAGCCTCAGCCTCTCCCACAGCAAACACAAAACACCAATCAGACTGTAACTCAAAGAATGGACTCTTGTGCTGCTTCCGGGCACGTCTGTTGCTCTGAAGAACTTTCAACCGACTAACTAGCAGACAGGCAGCAGCAGGACTCGGACGCGGACACGGATAAGGACACGCATTCGGCTGTGGCAACGAGCTCCACGAGGCCCCGCACGAGCAGCATACATCGCATCGGTTGTGCTGCAGCATCGTTGTGGCACGCAGCTCAGGGCAGGCGATTATCAAGGCAAGAGCAGCAGCAGCAGCAGCAGCGGCAGCATGGCGAAACTTGGATGCCCTTGGATCCCAAGAAATGGCAAGCAAAAGGCCAACAACAGGAGCAGACGCTTGCAGCTTCCGGAAACTGTTGGCCCAAAGCGACTTCCGGCCGCACGCTGGGGGATCCCTCAATCTATCCATCTATCCGGATCTGTATCTGTATCTGTGTCTGTGTCTGTGTCCGTACCTATTGCCCTGGCCAGCGCCTGCTCTTTTGAAAAGTCTCGTTTATTTAATTGAATTCCCACATGTGATTGAGGCAGCTCCGACCTCCGATTCCGTGCCACTCCGTGCCATGATTGTGCCACATTAAAAGGAAGGCAGAATACCTGTGCCACAGCCACAGCCACACAGCCGCACCGCACCACACCACACCACAGCATCATCCACGTGCACGTCCTCATCCCCGTCCTCATTCTCTCAGAAGCACCTTGTTAAGTGCACTACTGCCGCAGAGCAGGAAAGAGCAGTGCCAGAGCAGAGCCAGAGCAGTGCCCTGAGAGCACCAGAATGAAGTGAAAGTGTGGAATTGCTGAGTGGCTCCGGTTCAGGCTCCAGCTCAGGCTCAGGCTCAAGCATCGAAGGCAAAAGATTATAGTGGCATCATCGACAACACACCTCTCCTCCAGTGTACTCCAGTACCCTCCAGGCCTCCCAGGCCGCCCAGGCCTCCAGAAGCACTCGTACTCCTCCTCGTTGAGTGCACACACATTTTCGATTCGAGGGCGACAAATTTCCTCAGAATGGGATTGGGGATTGGGCATTGTTGCTTGCAACTGGGCAACATGCAACACGTATGAAAGGAGAGATAAAAGTCGCACATTAGCACAAAGCAATGTGCTGGGAAACTAATCGAAAACCTGTGGGATTTCGTGCCTCTTTTCATTAGGCATAGGATGGGCATTGGTGAAGGATTAATGGTGGGATTAAAAATGGCCAAATGGACAATGATTGAGGCTAGAAAAACCAATGGAAAGCCACACATCCGACATGTGGCATGTGGCATGGACAGCATTCCTACCATACAAGCTCCGAAATGTAACCATAATGAGACATATTGCTTTCGATCACTACGAATCCCGCCTTCAGTCAGATTCGAATCATCCCATTCGAATCAGAGCACTGCGGAACAATATCAGCAAGATTCATTCGTTCTGTTCGGATCTAGCACATAACGAACATAACGAGACCGGATTCGTTCAGTCCGTTTCGGGCGAGTGATTTCAAACCTACGAGAAAGCCGAATCACTGATTCGTTCGTATCGAACGAAGTGAATCCCGAATCCCCTGCACGAGGACGAGTGTGTGAGAGAGCGTAGCCAGTGCAATTTCATTTCCTCCTTCTGGCCATAGTAATGATCCGATCCAATCCGAATTCGGCCATCTGCTAGATATGATCATTCTCTATGATTTTGTGTATTTGTGGTGCTGTCTTCAACGGGTTGTGCTGTGATGGGGCCAAAATAAAGATAACCCCATCTCTCCAATAGCCATAGCCCCTCCATCGGCTGCCACAAAACGTGTTAGACCCATGTAACGTGCTGGCATTCTTTTGCCCCCGTTCCTCCGCGAATTTCCTCCGTTGATTACATATAATCCGAGGTAATCCAAACACATATGTATATTATGGAGTCAGGTTCGCTCTTGTTATTTTTGATGTGTGCATTCCGTGACCTCTTTCGCACTGGTGAAAACTGAATAATTAATTAGATAAGTATAGAATTTCCATTGAATTTTGATACATGTTCCAGGCCTCACTCTCTCTCTCACCTCTCTCACTCTGTGTTTTTTTTAGCGGGTGGAAGGGGAAGGGGGCCATTTAAATGCAGAGCATCAGCGGCAGAGCGGCAGAGTTTACAACTTTCGCAAAAGTTTTCATTCTAAATGCGCTGGTTCCAAAATGTTGGCAACACTTTTGCTCCTTTTCTTTATATGCATATACTATATACATTTACTATGTATGTATATATATAGTAGGTACATATTTTACGCTGCGAGGGAGAGAGTGGGGGGACTTTGTTTGCTTTGTGCCTTTTGGCAGTTTACTGTTGCATTTCTATATTTTTGTTCCCTTCTGTTTTTTTTTTTTTTTTTTGTCTGCGAAAATGTCAAATGTTTGCTTGATGCACAGTCCCTGACACACGAGTACAGTCCCTGCCATGTTGTTAGTGCCCTTCCGGATCATTCCCAGCAGCTATAGGACGGGATGCAGGGGGAGGGAGTCCATCTGGAGCCACTGTATTTGTTTTCATGTACGAGAGTACATCTATTGAAGTGGATGTGCAAGTGGATTGCATATTGCAACATGTGTGTGTGTGTGTGTGGGTGCATGTGTGTGTGTGGGTGTGTTGCAAGCTAATTTCGTGCTGTTTCTGTGACTTCAGTGTTGTCTCTGCCCCCGCTCTCTGCCTTTCCATTTAGCAGCCTCCTACTCCTTCCCCCAATCCTTGGCTTGGGTCCTTGTTTGCGGTCACTTTTTGACATTTTTTTGCTGCTGCTGCTGCTGTTGCTGCTGCTGTTGCACTTCAATATTTGCCACTCAAACAAAAAGAGTTTTTCATTTGGTCCAAAGCAAAATGAAGTCCGGTCCGGCCTTCGTCCAGCGGCCAAGAACTTAAAGAATCATTTGTAGGCCCTTTGTTTTTGTTTTTTTTCAGATCAGAGAGGATGGTGAGGAGACCTTAAATGGATATGCTTCCATGCCGTACATCCAGATAAAATGTATAAGCGAAAATCGAATATTTTTCGGAAGTGGGGAACCTTCAATCTAGGACAGTAATTACCTAAGAAATTCCCTTAAAAACGCGGGCTATTTTTAATCTCAAAATTATTCAATTGGGAGACAAAAATTGTTGTCTAAGTTTCGGGGTCCATTTTTTGCAATATTTCATTAAGATTGGGTTGAAATTGGATCATCATTTAGCAAACTATACAAATTATTTATTATTAAATATTTAGAGAAATTTCTTTTTATGAATTATATTTAACTAATTCCATATGGAAGTTCGACTGTATTACTGAAGATATTTTAACCAAATGAATACAGTTTTGTGGCTTATAGATGGTTTGGTTTATTCATTAGGGGGATTCAGAGCGTGTCTGGGTACCCTGTGCTCGAGGTCATAGAGATATCCCTTAAACTCTTTTCGACACTTTGTCAGTTGCTGTGGTGCTGTGGTGCTGTGTGGCTGGTGTCCAAATATTGATTAAATGCACAAAAACCAAAGCCAGCGGACAGGACTCCCCTCTTGCTTGGGCATGGGTAAGGGATGTCTAGCATAGTGACACACATAAACCGCAGGGACAGATTGCTGCTGCTGCTGTTGCTGTTGCTGCTGACTGATTAGCGCCTTTGCTGCCCCGCCCGTTTGTGTGTGGCTGTGTGTGAAAATTGATGAGCAATTAAGGTTATTGACCAACAAGCCCGTCAAAGGGTGACAGTGGCAGTTGCCACTGGCAGAGGGACACTGACGGTTGGCTGCCTCTTCGGGTGGCCCAATCGCATGTACTCGTAGTCGAGGAATCAGCCAAGCGACAACAATGAAGCCCCCATGGCCCGCCCTTCCATGGACGAGGGCAGAGACATCGACGACTCCGACATCCCCTGCTCCGATCGATGCTCATCCAAACCAATCCGCCGGATGAGAGGCGTCAAACGGAAGCGGAAGCAATTGACTGAGTGACAGGCTCCCCCAGTCCCTGCCCCTGCCGCTGCCCCTGCCACCGCTCCTGCTCTCTCCTGCTGCTGCATCAGCGCGGCGGGTGGAATGCTGATTAACATTAACTGATTTAAGGTGAACGACTAACCTAAATCCAAAGCGTCAGAGGCAGAGGCAGAGCCAGAGGCAGAAGCAGAAGCAGAAACAGAAGGAGCTCCGCTCCACA
Source organism: Drosophila helvetica (assembly GCA_963969585.1). Taxonomy (NCBI): domain Eukaryota; kingdom Metazoa; phylum Arthropoda; class Insecta; order Diptera; family Drosophilidae; genus Drosophila; species Drosophila helvetica. Next base: position 2,527,653 of record OZ018401.1, on the reverse strand, counting down.
GCAGCTCCAGCCGTAAGTGGAGCGGAAGCAGAGTGTTGCAAACAAGCGAAATGAGCAAAGCAAACTGCAATTAATTTTGCACATGCAACACCACACACCCACACACCCACACGCCCACCAACCACCAACGGCCACTCCACAAAAAAAATAACACAGAGAGCGGAAAAAGATTTGCAAATTCAATAAAGAGATGGTACTAGACTAGTATGCAAAAAAGAAAAAGGGGAAAGTCCAATAGGGGAATACAGTTGGTTGAAAATCCCAAAAATTAAGCTGGAAAAAAATGTGTAAATATTTTTCCAGCTCTGGCAGTCAATCATTTGATGGACTTCTCTATTAACAGGGAGTTTTTTTTTGTTTGATGTCCTGTCTGCCCCCTGCCTGTCACCCCCTTCCTCCGGGCACGTGACCGACCAGTCGATAAACTAAAAATAAAAAAAAAATAAAAAAATCCACACAAGGGTTAAGGGGGGTGGCAATGAACAAAAAAAAATCCGAAACAGACATGTGTCGGTACACGTGACAGCCCGAAAGTATGCAACAGTTTTTGCCACCCCTTCGCCAGTAATTGACTGCTTGGCGAACCAGTACACACCCACTGCTTGGCGCGCACACTGCTTGTTTGACCAGATTTAAACAAAATATAATTAAATAAATAGTAAATAAGAAAGAGAAACACAACAGCACATCAGAACAATTTTATTAAAAAATAGCCGCAATTTTTAAATATTTTAAATTATTTAGTTACAAATAAAACCTAACCTAATTTTCACATTTGCATAACTTAGCTAGAAGGCAGCCTTGAATTTTTTGCAGGACATCAAACAGACAAAGAAGTAGAAAAGATGCAGAGGGAAAGGTAGAACAGATGAAGATCGAAAGGAAGAAAAAATTATTAGACACTAAGGAAGGCCCACCCCTTGCAGGTCCATTGATTACATTCCGGCTAAGATTTAAATTCCAAGAAAAATAAGGTATCAATTTAAGTCGGTTCTAAGTAAAATAAACATCTTATAGCGGTAGAAACTGCTGCCTTAATGGTTATTAAAAAAGTTGCAGCTCAACACACACCACCCCACCCCACCCCACCCCATTCCCAGTGCATATAGATAGATAACGCGGTGGTGCCACCACCACCGCCGCTTACAGCAAAACCGCATCAAATATTAAAAGTGTCGTTTGTGGAACTTTTCGAGAGAGAATCAGAGTCTGAGTCTGAGTCCGTGGCTGCCCCTGTGGCTAACTGCAGGACAATGTCTGTTGTTGTCAAAGTTTTTGGCCCCCGGATCTGTGGCTACTTGCATTCATTAATTGCAAGCCTTCTGCCGTCTCCTACCTCCCTTCCAGGGAGGATAGATGCAGAGGATACTGTGCCCTGTCCATCTACATCCCGTTCTGGGAGCCTTTAAAGGTTGGGGAAAACGTATAGTTAGTTATGCAATTATGACTATATAATACTGTTGTCCATATCTGATTAGATATCCATTAGCTGGCCTTCTCCTACACCCTCTCAAAAACATACCTTCTACCGAAACCCGCAAAGCAAGTTAAGATTATAAATACTACAATATATATATACATATTTACATATATGGGGCTGTTCACTACAAAGTTGTTCTCTTCTCTGCTGTGTAGGGGTTAGTGAGATAGTGCGAAGGGAGAGAGACGATTCGCTCAGAGAAGTTCAAAAGGGACATGACAAAGAGAGCGTGCGAGACACCCAACCGTGATTCTGAATTGAAATGAAACCCGACATATGTATAGATATGTGCTATGAGCATTTAGCTGTCAGTAAACTTAGTTTATGTTTTATTTCATTTTAATTTTAATTTAGGTTTTTTAATTATGCTCCAAGGTACGAAATACATTGAACTATTTGTTTGGTTTGCTTTTTATCATCGGTTCATCGATTCATCGATTCTCTTATGCTTTTATTCTTTTATGTTTTTTCTTGCATTTTTGTTTTTACTAAATGTGGATCTTACATGAGAGACAAACGTTGGGATCGATACAATGCAATGCAATACAATACAATACAATAGAATGCAATCTATGGGAGGGAACACTCGAATACTGTGGGAATGAAACCAAATTCCGTTTGTATGCCTCAGAAAACCACAAAAATGAATGGATCTTTTTGGGACTAACTCTTCACTCAGCTTTCTATCGATATTGATCATTGATCCCTAAATTAGCCAACAATATCCTTACTTTGTTACCAACAACAAGGGGGCAGGGTCATCCATCAGCTACACTACAAAAATATAACGAGGCACACGTGGCTCGACATCAAGATACCCGGTACTTGGGACAGACGACTCTGATACGACTCCGCTTCATTCATCAGTCTGTCCTTGAGCAGCGGCTATACTCGTAAACAGTACTATATGTATTTCGCTTAGCTTATTTCTGTTGCCAGTTTTTCTCTATTCTTTAATTTGTAGGGTGGTGGGACGACTAGTGATATGGGGAATACAATATGAATGTTTGTATGTATGTATGGTAGGGGGAGGCATTTTCATGCAGCACCAAAACACAAAACACTGACCTACAGATATGGCTACTACGAGTTAGTACTGTCCTAAGGCATGGGATCGATCTCAACTCGTATCCGGATACCGGAATCCGGAGTCCATAAGACAATTTAGGCGGGAACTGGATGACGAGTACACTCTGTTCGTTGTGATCTGATCGTGTTTCGAATGGAGTTCTATTCTGGATGGGATACGGGTAAGGGGGACAGGTAGGCCACACAAAACATCATTCTTATAGATACGCATTCATATATGTATGTATCTGTGTGTATTTCCTATATTTAGCATGTAATTTCTTTTTTTTGTATGTTGTATATTGTACACTTAACAATTTGTATTGGTTTTTTTTTCTTTTTGCATTTTTCAATTGTTTTGTAACCATTGTTATTTTTTAACCATGTTTCTGTTTTGTTTTAGTAATCTCTTAACCTTAGGGTAATAAAAAAATACATTTCTTTTTAGTTAATTAATAATCATTTCGTTCCGTCGACCCCCAGCCCCATCTCTTGTTTCTCTGCTCTCCATATCCATCCCTATAATCCCTATAATAGTTATAGCGTATTACGATACAATTTGTAACTAGACTATATTAAATTTTTATAAATATATTTTCGCGCATTTCCATTTGGGGATATGGGTATGGGTATTCCTGAAACACTGAAATCAGTGTTTGCTCCTTTACTGAAACTAAAAGTATTTCAAGAAAAATGCTATGGATGCCACGTAAAATATCTTACAAATAATACAAATACACTTAAGATCATTTAAAGTAAGGATAAAACGATATCAATCAAACTTGAGTACAAATAAAAAATCCATTTAAATTCGAAGATTGAACCGATTGAACGACTACTTAATCACTTATTAAAACTCATTGACAAACTAAATTTGAAGACGAAAAAAAACAAGCATTCTAGTATCAGTGGCACACACGCGCATTTCGCATAGAAATACCCATAACGAAATTTCTAGTATCTCGTACAATATACATATATATTATCTGTTTCTATTTCTGTATCTGTATAACGACGCATGGCATTTGGTTTCCTTAGAAATATTGTAATTGTAATTTTGTTTTTGCGCTTTTCTGGTTTCGGGTTTCTGCGGTTACCATCAGCAGCAGGAGGGGGGGCTCTCACAGTATTACCTAAAATATACATCTAATAATACTCAAAAACACAAGTCTAAACATTTCGCTCCTCCTTCGGTCCTTCGCACTGATCCTCTCTCACACGGCCGTCTCGTGGTCAGTCTCATCGATCCTTCCCAGTCGCCAGGAATTTGGATCACCAGCTAAAAGGAAAAATTCACAAAAAAAAACCAAATAAAAGAGAAGAAGGTATGTACATTATTACTCAATGTATTCCAGATACTAAGATATTCTATTCAAGTTTTTGAAGATACGGCGGCTTTTGGGTGGGGGCTAACGAATGGCACACTTAATTTATTGATTTAACAAAGGCAGGCATGCATAGAATAGAATAGAACTCTAAAAAGCTTACAATAAACGAAAACTATTATAAAAACAGACACACAAACGGTCACACTACAAACGGTAACGGTAATGGCAATGGTAACGGTAACGGTAACACAGACTTCTGGGGAAAGACAGAATATGAGCGAGAGAGTGGGAGAGAGACACACACAGACTGAGGAGCATACATACTCGTACATACGCATACGCTGACTGGCTAAAGCATCTTTCATTGGGCGCGTTTACCAGCACAACATGATCAGCGATCAGTGATCTTTATGATGCACTTTTGCATCAAAACATGATCAGTTCAATGCTTTACTGACCGCTGACCGCTGATCAAGTTGTACTGCTGAAAGCGCCCATTGATTTCATTTCTGATTTCTGATTTGTTTGGAGTGGAAGTTGGAGTTTTTTGTTTGGGACTTACCGCAATCGTAATACTTCGATATCCTGGGCAGGGCTGATACACCGATAACAACACCACACAACACACACACACACACACGCACAACAGATAATCGAACAATAATCGATTTGGTGTGGTTTGGTGGTGGTGTTTTTTGTTGGTTTTTGTAGGATTTTGTAGGTGTTGGTTGGTTGGTTTGTAGTTTTGTAGTTGGAGTTGTAGTTTTGTAGTTTTGTTGATTAACGTTTATGATCGAGAGTTTTTTTATTTTTTTATTTCGGACATATCGTACAACAAAATTATAGTTCACCGAAAAAATAGAAAATCAAATACATAAATTTCATCACAAATCAAACATACAAATAGTACACATATATGTATGTACTTTTATTATAGTGGTGGGGGGGGGGGGGGGGGGGGGAAGGATGGGGAAATTGTGAAAGTCATTTGAAAGCAGAGGGGAACAGGGGAACAGTGTGTGAGAGAGTGAGAGGTAGTACGTAACCTATAGATTCACATACAAATTACGATAAGACTAGTCTGTCGAAGATCGATCATCAATCATCGATGTGGTGCTTAAAGTGTGTCACGTGTGCCAATCGGTCGTGCTATTTTCAGAGCCTCTAATCGAATGCTATTTCCGGACAATCTGTCTCTGAACTTTATTGTAGATCGAATAATGAATGAATCATCCGAAGCGCTTGTGCCTTTCCAGACAGTTCTATTCCTTAGTTAGGTCCATTGATCTGATTGCTCTTATTTCTACTACGTACTCTAGCTACCCAAGATACGACAATCTTAGAGAGCAATATACTGGGTGGAATTCAGTCATACAGTTTAGATATACATATGTACAATATTAACATACATATGTATATTGTGGAGGCCCTCCTCCTGATTTTTGGCTGGCTTCCAGTTCTATCAAATTCATATAGTTGTTGCTCCTGCATTTCAATCTTTATGGTTAGTCCCAATAGACAAATGGATGTTTTTTGCTAATTACGCTACAATAATTATTGATACACGGGCCTGCAAATGGGGCGGAAGTGATCGTCAGCTCAGCTTTGGATGTGTTTACAGAGTGTGTGCGAGATTGCCTCATGCCTCACAGAACCCAACCGGCACAACAGAAAAACAGACAGACAGATAGACAGACAGACAGAGAGGCAGAGAGGCAGCGAAAGATCGCAATCAACAGTCGGTGCGGAGATCGCGACAATAGCAAAATTGTTTAATTAAATAGAAAATATTTTTGCTTATTTAAATAAAAAACAAATCAATGCCAAAATAATGTTAATGATGCCAAATGGTCGACAGTCGGCAGTGGCGGAGCGCGTGCCCTCCCCTCAATTGGAAGATATAGTATACATATGTATGTACATATATCTGATACGAGTGGATAGATTTTCTTCTCTTGGTATATAATATGATTTTTAGTTTTTTATTTGCTTTCGTTTTTGGCTTGTTTACACATTCACATTGATTCCTTTCGTTATACAAATAATTATTTGTTGGGGTATCGGTGTGGGGGACTTGGTATTGGACTTGCGATTGGAGCGGGGTGATTATACACAGCTGATCAGATATATATATATATATAGTATGGTTATCGAGTATGTATGTACTATATTGCATGTATGGTTATGGTTATGTCTATGTATGTACAACGACTTAGGTGCCTAGGTATTGCTTACACAGTATTAAATATTACTCAATATTAATTCTAATTAGTTTTCGCGCTCAATTTGTATGCAAATCAACATAAATGTGGAGAACACAAGCAACAACAAATAATGTTAATAATATTATAAAGTGTTAATGACAAACAAATGGATAGAAATTATATTAAATAACAAATTCATTCAGAGAACTGATCTTTTGAAGATTACATTTTGGGTTAGAAGATCATTTATCATTCATTAATTATCATCACTTGTCACTCGATCTCCCCACACTCATCACACATTGAATCGATCTTCAATCGCTGGAAATGAGTGCTCAAGTGCTCAGCTCAAACCAGTTTGCTTGTCTTTCGAGTATCAGAATCGATCATGTCAAGGATCTTGAAGTTTATGTGATCGTTTTCTAGCTAAGGATCTCGAAGAAGTTGGAAATTTCTATAACTGCCTATCATAATTATAAACCGACTGCCACAGTCTATAAAAACAGAAGATCATCTACACTAAAAGTCTAATCTATGATGAGAAATCTCTTTAACTACAGTCAAGTATCTTAATCTTATTAGAATCTGTGCTCATGATCGGTCACAATTGTCTATCAACTTCAGGTCTCGCCTCGCTGCAAGATCATCTGTCAGAGAACTAGCCTATGATCACGTTTAGAGTCAAACAAACATCTTAACTACAGCATACTAAACTCATAATCCAATCAACATCAAGTATGTGGATGTTTGATCATGATCAGTCGAGTATCTCATGTTCATATCTGAATCTGGTTTGACTACCACTCATACGAGTCGTCGTGAGACATTCAAGGATTCGAATTAACTTCAGCGAATTCCTCTGATTCCATTGAATTCGATTCAATTCAGAGCTGCGCCGCCTTCTCTGTGATCTTGAATTAGCGGTGCCGATTGATGGGCTTCAATAAACAATTTCAGTACTTCTAGGGAATGTGAAAAATTTTGTGATTTCCTTTTGTCATTTTATCTGTGGTGTGTACTTTGGGGATCAGTGCGGGAGAGTGACAAGTGAGATTTGTTTGGTCTGCGAAATTCGAATGGTGCCTGGCAATTTGTTTGGATTGGTTTCTGGGTTTCGGGTTTCGCGTTCGGTTATACAAAACAAATAGAGTACATATCGTAATGCTATTTGAGTGATTAGATCTGGTTAGAGGAGAGGGCAGTGGGGAGTGTGTAAGTTGGTGTGCTAGATTCTATGAGATGCGATGCGATGGTTGCTTCTGGATGATGAATAGGCGCTGGAGTTGGCGTTGGCTCTCTCTGCGATCGGATCGGGTTGATGAGTGAATGATGCTGACGATGATGCTGATGCTGTTGCTGCTGCTGTTGCTGTTGGGGGGTGGGCTCCTGTTTTCAGCGATTGCGTGTGTGTGTACCTTCTGCGGTGGCGGTGGCGGTGGCTGTGGCGTTGGTGATGGTGTCGTTTCGTGTCGTGACTGGTTGATTGGTTGATTGCTATCTGTTTTACTTGGTTTTGGGACAGAGGTGAACTTTTTTGAACTGGTATGGCAAGTGGAGCGAATAGCGAGTAGCGAGTGGCGAGTAGCATCGTTGTAGCAGCATTTCTTCGTTCCCCCGTTCATTTTACAGAGCACTTTGCTCGTTGTTGTTCGCAGAGGAGGACTCGTGCACTCGTGGCTCTTGATGCAGTTGCAGTTGCATTTGCAGTTGGTGTTGCAGTTGCAGTTGATCTTGTTGCAGTTGCAGTTGTTGTTTGTACGTGCGACCAAGTAAAGGAACATGCTCTTCTAAAATTAGAGTTTTTTTTTTTTGTTTTTTTTTGCAGAAAGGTAAAAAGAAAACGGTACAATAAACAGAAAAGTAAAAATCAAAATGAATAAATAAAGTTAACGAATAAATCAAACTACTTGTAATCGTACTTTGAGGTTAGGTTGGCTGGGTTCCAAATGTGAGGTTAGGTTCTAGCCAAAAGTGAGGTTAAGCCATGCAAAAGCCCCGTTACAAGCAGAAGGCGTGCAAACAGAGAGCCAGAGACAGAGAGGTAGAGGGGTAGAGAGAGGCAGAGAGAGAGAGAGAGAGAGTATGTGAGGTGAGCAAATGAAGATTGAATGAAAGAGGGGGACAGCTAGAGTGACAGAGAGAGTGAGGAACAGAGAGATAGGAAGAGTGGAGACTCACCCTGCAGCTGTCGATTGATCAGCGCCGTCAGTCCATGGCCCACATCCACGCTCTTCTTCAGTATGAGCATCGGCTTGTCCTCGGCATCCTCCGCATATCCCCCAGATGGCAGGAAGCCATTGCTGGCTATCGATTCGCTCACCTACACGAACAAATCAACATAATCGAATCATTATTAATCGGAGACGAGTTTGTACCTACGGGGTACAGACCTGTGTGACCTGCATAAGTTTCTTCACAACATCCCGACCCAGTATATGATCAAAGACGGTCTGCAAGAACGGCTCGGCCATAATTGACAATTTGAGCTTGTCGCGATGCCAGATGAGCACACGGGACTCCTCCATGGCCATGATGGAGACCTGGAGACCAAAAAGTCAATATGAATATATGCATAAAAGTTATATTGAAAGCGTATACCTGAAAGTAATCATCGGTCGATACGCCAAACCATTCCGGCGAGTCTAGGAACTGATGTGGAAACACAATATGCAATGCCCTTTGATGCTGCGAGACGACCAACCTTTAATGGGCGAAATCGAAATAAATACATATGTATATTGTGCATATGTTCTGTTCTCGGTTGAATCATTCATTTTGTAACTCACTTGCCACTCAGCACCAGCGACAGGCTATCGACCTTGGTGACCTTCTCCTGGGCATAGACCTCCTGGTACTTCAGGGCACGTATCACCTTCATGCAGTTAAGCACCTTTTTGAACTGATGTCGCGTCACATGCAGCGGCTGGAACAGGGCCATGTACACCTAAAATACAAGAATATACATATAGTAAAATTAATGGGATGCTATCAAAGATATAACCCTTGGGATCTCTGTTTGGTTTGAGGCCACTGCAAATGTGGTTTTCTTGGCCCAAGTTTCTGGTTTCCAACAAAGGATATTTCCATGATCTGAGTGATCTTTTGTTCCCCCTATAATTCTCATCAAGATTGGGGTTTGGTGTTCGCCATTCAGATTTGCAATAATGAAAGATCTTTTCATCTAGGGGTTTACTGCCCAAATGTCACATTAAATCGTAATCTATGGATCTGGGATCTATAAATCTCTCTGGGCTTCAAGGAGGATGATTACTCATGATGGCAGTCCATCATGATCATCGGAGGGGAATTACATTGCAAGCACTCGTTTTTCCTTATATTTAATGGGGCTGTTCTGTGCATTCCAAGTCGAGCCCCCAGCCCAGCAAAAAGTAGGGGTATCCCCAGACAGAGAGAGAGCGAGATCATTGAACCCCCAGAGGTCAGGGGTTGGGCTTGCGCCTCATCTGTTGCCAGGGTGCTGCCCGGCTTCCTCGCGAGTCGCGATAAACAATTTGTAGAAATTGGTCAATATTTTTCCACTAAATGAATCGAATGTTGACATTCGTTTTGGCTCCGATTCGCGCCCTGCTAATCGTCAAGTACAACAAGATAGAAGCAGACGCTCAGCGGGGGTTGCGTTGCTAGATGACGCTTCAACAGGTTTTTTTTTCGGGGGCAGTCTACCCCCTCCCCAACCCCCCCACACACTCGCAGCGAAATGGGCCACAAGCCAGCGAATACGACGAACAGCGATCCGCGATCAGCGATCAGCTATCACAAGGCCCAAACGAACGGCTGTTGCCATGCGAAAATGTTGATGTTTTTGCTGCTGACGTAGCCGTTAGACAGACGCCCCAGGGGGCCATCGGTTGGAGGCACCAACAAGCAAGTGGCAACAGCAACAGCAGCAGATCGCAGTGCATGAAACGCCAGCCAGCAGTTTTTTCCTCGCGAATGCTCTGCTCCCAATACAGAGTACATTCGAACGAACAGACTTCCGATTCAAGCCTTGTCGACTCGACTGACCGATGGGCGCTGCTGCATGTCGCAAAAAATATGGTGATTAGAGATCAATGAAATCGGCTTTGGGTTGAGGACGATATCACTTCAGATGGTAGTTCTTTACTGAAGGCAAAAGCGGAAAGGAACTGCATCAAAATGAGTTCTCAAGAGTCTTTCCACTTCGTTGTTGAGTTTCGTGTGGATTTTCTTTCCACTTTTTGCTGTTTTGTGGCGGCAATAACATTAAACATTAACGAGCATGGCAAAATAAATAAATAAAATGAAATAATCAAAAAGTTTAGCCCGAACGGCAGACAAATTGTAAATCCGACAACGGGCAGGTTTGGCGGCTTCTCCTTCGCCGCCGCCGCAGCCGCCGCCGCTGCCTCCCTGTGTCGCATGCCGCAGCCGCAGCCACAGCCACACATCCACACTCCAGGGGCGAGAATCCAGCGATTCGTTTCGATTTGCAACAGTTGCCACAGCAGTCGAGAGCCGGCTCGCCGGCCAGTCGTCGGTCGTCGCGGACATTGCCGCAGATGCCAAAGTCACGTACGCCAAAAGCCCAGGGCGGAGCTCGACAGCCGCGAGCCGCCAGGCGGCTCCAAATACAAAGATCCATAAAGGCTACACTCGGATCGGATACCCTTTGTACGGATCGAGAGATCATCTGTTTAAGGACAGAAATCTATTCGTTGGAGTTCGGATAAAAGATAAAGGAAATGTACGGAATTGGATGCTTTTTAATCATTCGATTGGTATACCCCTAAAGGGACATTTTGAGGGGTTCCCAATAGTAATTGATGCTATAGGGCCTGAATAATCTGAGGAATGTCTTATATAGTGTCCCTGATATTCGAATAACCCGTCTGGAAGGGTAAAGAAAAAAGTATCTGAAATTCGTTTTACTGAGAATAGGAAGAGGCACTGACCAGAAGAGGCACTGGCAGATTAGCGGCTCTCGGGTCTCGGGTCTCTTGATGAAGATGAACTGCTACGCTGGCATGGAGATTCAGTTACAGATACAGATGAGCGATGTCGTTCCTTTTTGTGTGGGAAACAAAGCGCAATTCCGTTGAGCCGCTCCGCAATTTGCGAATTGAAATCAATGAATGAAAGAATTCCAAACAGAACAGAACAGAACAAATAACAATAATGCGTACACACATAATGATAATACTTGTACTACGGCGACCACTGGACCAATTTGAGACATCAGGGATGCTGGCAGGGGGATGATGGATTGCATGATCTGAATGATATTTATGACAGATAATGCTCTCCGCTCCATTTCGCACTTTCAGGCGCCATAAATCCAGCGACTGATAGCGAAAACAGATCGCAGGCTGACCCATAAAGATCGTATAAATATAGGGGCAACATTCGCAAGAAAATACAAAGCATATAAAGCAGTATATTCATTGGGGAAGCAGTAGATGAACTCTTGCAGTAGTGATTGAGTGAGGATAAGCAGTAGCTTCCATTGACAAGCAGTAGATAAACCCCAAGAAGCAGTAGAACTGCAATACTCCATCGAAGGGGGTTTTCCCATATGTACCATGCCCCCTCTGTACACTTTTAGTGCATTTCCAGTCTGTTGAATTTACAGTGAATGTCATACATGTTTCACGTATGCACATATCATATGTATGCAACTATTTCCTTGCCCATTGATCGTGACACCAAAAATAATTTTTCCTGCTCTCAATTAATGAAATGCTCTTAAATAGCTGTGAGAACGGACAACTGACCTGCCCGAATGGAACAGAAGAGAGACCGATCGATCCCCCCATAGATCGGTCGTTTTGTGTGTGTGCGACAGAGCAGTGACAGCGCAACAGCAGCAGTAGAAGAAGCAGTGCAGCAGCAGAAGAAGCAGCGCTGCAGCAGCAGCAGAAGAAGCAGTGATGCAGCAGAAGAAGCAGCGCTGCAGCAGCAGAAAAAGGCTGCAGTGCTGCAGTAAAAGAGGTGCAGCAGCAGAACTCGAAAAAGCAGCGCAGCGCAGCAGCAGCAGCAGAAGCAAAAGCAGTAGCAGCGCAGCAGCAGGAGCAGATTCACAGGGAGCGCAGAAACGCATTTAAGAGCCATTGAACCTCTTCGTCAAGCAGTGTGCTTTGTATGTGTGTGTTTGAGCTGATAAGCAAGCGCCAAGGTGTATCAAAGTAGGGGTCCCGCCATTTATGGCAACTCGGGGGCTAGACTTGCGCTCTTGTTGAGAGAATCAAAGGAAAAAATCACTCTGGAAAACACCTTGGAGCAAATGGAGCGCCAAGAGAGTCGCTCTTTTAGCCATTATTAGGAATAGAGAGGGAGAGCGTGGGCAAATCGATAAGTGCACACGCTCCGTCGCATGGCGCATGAAGGTCTTTTCTATGGCTACTTCGAAATGGTCAGAATATGGCAATGGCAGTATCTGTAGGCAGTTTCCAGTGCAGGCTGTAAACAACAGCCATCTTGTCCTGTTGATAAGGGGCACCCCTGCACTTTACTCTGCCCCAAGCCACACTCCACCCCGCATTCTGTTTTCTCCAGCGAACCATCGCCTTATCGTTGCGCCTCTGGCCAGCAGACAGACGCCCCCCAGCCCCAGCCCAAGCCCCACTATCCACCATCTTATCAGCCGATCCTCTAGGCAGTGGGGGATCGTCATTATTGCCGGCTCATGGTGAAATACTCTTGCCATATGAAATACGAAACTCCACTCCACTCCCGCCTTTGGCTGTTTGGCTGTTGTTTGTTTCTCTCGAAAATTCATATTTAATTTCTGTTTGTGCTAATCGAATTCTATTGTCAATATCAATCGACGAGACGATGATTCCGATTCCGATTCCGATTCCAATGTGCGATTCATATGGCTTTCTTTGGGGCAGACACCGACTCACGTGGGTTTTTTTCCACCCTCCATGGGGATTAAATTTTGTTTGGTTGTTTATTCTTTCTTTTTGGACAATGATTGAGCGAAGACATTGTGTGGGATTCGGGGAAGGGATCGTGACTAAAGACATGCCTGCCCTGCCCTGCCCTTCCCTCTAGCAGACTCTATTTGGATCTCTATTTGGATCACAGCCATCATATGATGGACAGACAGCTGATCCGATGATGCTGATGCTGACGCAAGGAACGACATCTTTCATCAGATTTCGGGGACCGCCTGACGATCGACGCGACGCCGCAGCGCCGCGAGGCGATGAGTGCGTCAGGTGCTAAAAGAAAACCATTTCCACGTCCCCCATGTACCCCCTGTACCCTAGACCGTCCTCCCTCCTCTCCCACCGACAATAACACACGCATGTGACGTGAAAGCCGAGCGGCACGTCCGCATTTGAGGCAATCAAGTGGAATTTGCTACAGCCCCAAAGTGAACGCAAAAAATCAAAAAACCAAAAAAACCAAAAAAAATAACAAAAGGCGACGGCAAAACCAGACGTTTGGTTTTTGGCCCACGTAGAGACCATCGCGTCCCATTGTCCAAAAAAAAATAGTATATAAACGCGAGATAAGCGCAAAATGAGCTAAATCTGATAATAATCGCCGATACCCCCTTGGCACCCCCGAAGTCTCATAGCAAGATCAATGTTCGAGGATCGAAAGTACAAAGAAAAAACAGGAGATCTTCCCTTAGGTTTTTCGAATGTGCCGAAAAGGATTTCAAAGGAGAGGAAGACCAGTATCTGTACAAGAAATAGAAATCATTGGCAAAACTATAAAAGGAAGACCCATGATGAGTCCAGGATATAATATTTCGTATACAATCTGGTAAAGATTTGTCTCCTGTGAAAAGAAGGCCACAAAAAGGAGATCTGCAACAAAGATTTTTCCCATTACTATCCACAAGAATGTATACTCTTACCATCCTTTAGTTCCTTCTATGTTTTCTTCATGAAAACTCAAATGAAATATCGCTTGCTCGAAATGAAATGATTTGATAAGAAGGCCCCCCCCCCCATTCATTAGCTCCTTCTAAAGTAGCAAATGAGTAAGCAAATGATTCACTGCAACCCTGCGAGAATTGAGTGCCAGCTCTTTAGGCATCAAAGTCACAGATCAAAGTCCGTAGGGGATCGGATCGGTGGATCGCCCCCATGGGTCAGTTTTTGGCGAAAAAAAATAGAAATAAAAATAAACAAAAACAGAAACAGAAACAGAAAGTTGCCAAATAAACAAACTGATTAAATGATTAAAGGTCAGTCCAGCAATCATGGTCAATCAGTGGATGGATGTATGGATAGATGGATGGATGGGTGGGACCCTCTTTCGAGGGTTTTGCGTCTCCAAAAAAATGCGAAAAACCAAAGCCCCCGGGCGATTCTCCCTTAGCAACGATGAGTGGGCGTAAAATCGATTGAAGAGAGAATCAATGGAGAGCCCCCATGGAATTATTAAAAAGCAATTATAATGGTCGCGATGATAGGATGGGATCGGATCGTATCGGATCGGTGCGATCGATTGGAGAAAGAGAAAGAATATCGCGGGCCTTCCATAACGAAACTAATTCAGGCATTTGTATGCACAAAAAGGAGTCCCCCACTGCCATAAGCGGATCCATCGATTGATCGTCTGGGAAAAGATCCACGTCCGGCCAGAGCCAGAGCTCCAGAGCTGCACGGATCGTATCGTATCGTATCGGATGGGAACGGAACGGAACCGAAAAGAGTAAAGTGTTGTGTTGTGTTGAGTTGAGTGGAGACCCCGTCGCCGCAATTAGATAATGAGCAGTTTGTGGGCCCTCGATCAACGCTATCGCGATCGTGGCGGATGAGAAGAAACTATATAGAAAGTTATATCAATATTTCAGTGCGGGAGATCAGCTCTCTTGACATGTGGGGCACGTCCCAAACGAAATTCGGCGGCGGCGCCAAAAAAGATTGTCTGAAATACTTAGACAGAAAATGGCCGACAAATCAATCAATCAGTCAGGCAGTCAGTCAGTCAGTCAGTCGAACAAATGCTTCAAAATAATGCGTATAGTTCTTGTAAAGATCAAAGATCATCACAGCAGAATCTTTGAAGGAAAAAAATGCCTCGATCAGTGAATGTTTGGAAGATATATGTATGTAGATCTTCTAGGTGGCCTTAAATGATCATCTCCAACAATCGGAGGAACATCGAAACGATATCACTGCCCACTAGAAGATCAAAGAGAATTCTGAGAGATGATATAAGCACCCTTTCAAAGCGATCCTCAAACGATAAGTAAGAGCCCTTCAAAGTAATTGCGAATTTATCTAAGAATTAAGTAAAAGCAAATACGAATGCAAATGAATGATCTTGCTAGGGATTTCTGGTAGATCGTTCGAAAATTTCCATCTTTTGGGGTGTGTGAAAGGTTCCCCCGAAAAAACCACCGTCGAATCGATTCATCGAATTCGATCGGCGACTCATTCGGGGAATTGGATTGCAGATTGGGGTCCCCAAAAGAGATCCCACCCCACCTCCCTCTTCGATTCGGTAGCACCGCATGGTGCTCTTTCTCTCTCTCTCTCTCTCTGTGACGTCAGTGTGGAATTCTGAATCAATGAATTTTTTGTGAATTTTAATGTTTTTTGTAGTAGAAATTCCAAAGCCCAGACGGGCGGAAAGCTACAACAAACGTCAGAGACGGGGGGAGGGGGGCAAAGAGCAAAGAAGCGAGACCTGGGAAATGGAGAACAAGAGGAAGAGCAACAAGTGGGGTCTGGTTGGGGTCTGGTTGGGGTGGGGGATGAAGGTTAAGCCGCAAAAACTATTCACATGTGGCGCTCATTAAAGCGCAGGGTCCCATTTGTCAGGTGCTTATATGGGGGGCGGGATTCGTATTCGGATTCGGATTCGGAGCGGGAGCCAAAAACGCGAATGCCAAAACGATCGCAGCAGCAGCGTGACAGAAGCCGCTAATTGAGATTCTGCAGGTGATAAGGGAACTGCAAAAGACAGAGAGAATGGGAGAGCGCCTCTTTCTCGCCCTGAGGCGGCTCGGCTCTCTCCCGCTCCACTCCACTCACGTAATTAGTCCCGTTTAAGCGCAGAGCTTGATCAGCCAAAAATCTGTAGTGAAAGAGAGAGGGAGCGAGAGAGCGTTTTCAAGAGAGCGCGTTGCAGAGAAGGAAGCAGCGACGTCGCAAAGAACCGAACCGAAGCGGCAGCGACAGCGACGGTGACAGCGACGGCAACAGCAACGTCAGGCGGCGGCAGCGGCCCCCGTCGTATATAAAACCTAATGCCATGGTTGTCGGCCCCATTCACACCTCAACGCGCGTGGACGTCGTCGCCTGCCGTCACCCAACCAACCAACCACACACTCACACTCACACTCCCCCTTCGGCCACACTCACTAAACCCTCCCACCCCCCGCGGTACCTCGACTAACCACCACGTAAATTTCGAACTAAAAAACAGTTATTTTTTTGATTGTGCGAAAAAGTGCTTCCGAAATACAAAAAGAGACATTCAGAGACAGAGACAGAAACAGAGAGAAAGAGAGAGTGCTAAGAATTGACGGGTTTAATAACGTTGAGAGAAAGAAATCAATGCAAAAATGTGCCATAATTCGGGCATTGAAAAAGGCGAGCAGCAGATTGAACGGTACATGGCCTTCGGTTTGCCCTCGCGCGCCGTCAAGAGCGTGAAATACACGATGCGCAAGCGAGAGAAGCAGCAACAGAAAAAGGAGCAGCAGCAGCTGCGACAGAAGCAGCAGCAGCAGGAGCAATACCTGGAAGAGCTGGAGCTGAGCAGCAGCAGCAGCAGTGGCAGCGGCAGCAATAATTACAGCGACAGCGAAGATAGCGGAACCGATATCACCTCCATGCAGCTGGCCTCAGCAGAGGCAGCACAAATGGTGGACACAGACCCAGAGCCAGAGGCGGCAGCAGAGACAAAAGCAGAAACAGCTACAAACGGCGCTGCAGCAGTGGCTGTGACAGCGGCAGTGGCGATGGCAGTAGCAGAGAACCTGACATTAACAGAGACCCACAACCCAAAGGGCAACAGCAGCATGGAAACAAGCAGCAGCAACAACAACAGTGAGATCTTCAAAATTCCCAAAATGTGCGGACGCTTCCGCAAACTGCAGCAGCAACAGCCGCAGCCGCAGCCGCAGCCGCAGCAACAGGTAGAGGATATTGCTCAGCTGAAAGCACAGCAGCAGCGAAAGCTCAGTTCGATGGAACCCTCCATGGACGATGCCCTCGCCATTGGCACCCAAATGACACGCAAGGTGTCGGAACGGATCGCCTGTTTGGTTGCCCAGCTGCAGGGCAGCCGCCTCTACACGTGAGTACCTTCCCCCCACCATATTAACGAGCCCCCAAAATGGCACACCCATCATCCCTCATCTATCATCATTTCACCATGTGACATACAAATTCCAATGGAAAAAATGGGAATTATCAGCAGGCGGCAGGCGGCAGGGCAGCAGCAGGCATCCCTCTTATCGTTCGTTTGCACGGTAATGGATCATGCCGCCCGCCCGATCACGACTATTCATTATTTTTCCCGAGTGCTTTTGGAATTTTTCTGTGTGCATACCGTACTGTATTATCTGTTGTCAGCTGTTGTTGTCTGGACACTCTACCTTATGCCGTTATGCAAGCAAGCAGCTTAAAGCTAGACCACCTCCAGACTATGTTTAAGCCTTAAAGAAACACGGACTTCAATTTGAATCGCATTAAGAACTTTCTTTGAAAGCACCTGAAGGGGTGGGAAGATATTGATAAGGCCAAAAACCCGCCCCGCCCATAACCTAACCCAATGCAAGCTCCACAAGAAACCAGTTCTTGCAGGTGATTCATTTGGGGGCTTACCTCTTACCTATCTTACCTATCAAAAAACCTATTACTAAATATAATTTGAGCATGCATACGAGTAAGAGTATTTATAGATACGATAAAATGCCATCGGAGCTTATAGCCTTGACCGTTGAGTCAGCTTTTCGGCCAGAGCTTATCTGCTAGCGGGGATCCCTGACGAAACGAAGAGTCAATAGAGTTCCCACCCTCCCTCCCTCCATCCCCTTGACACTGAAACTGTTGCGAGGGGCAAAGTGCGCTGCTGTGGCGTCAACGTCAACAGAGTTCCCGAACCGAGCTCCCTCTTCCATTCGGGCGGGTGCCTCCCATTCCTCCCTCTCTCTCCCTCTCTTTTGATCAAAGTCTGATTTCTGTGGCGACGTCACAGAAGCAAAGAGAGAGAGTGAGAGGTACGGTATTACGGGATCGTCGTCGTCGTCGGCTCTTCTCTCACTCTCTTTCCTTCATTGCCTCTGTTGCTGAGTCAGTTACGTTTCCCTGCCCCCATCCCTCCCCTACCTACATATGATGATTTTGCTTTTACTTCTGTTTCTGGATTTTTATCAGCTGTACGGCGCGCCGCACAGCTGATTCCCTGAATTCGCTCTGTTCTCTGAATTCGCCTTAAAGATGCAAGTGCAAAATTATCTACGGTTATGTAGATTGGCAATTTGTTGCTTTAGTTCTGGCTTAGCTCTGTCTCTCCACCCTCCCCCCCATGGCCCAGTATGCTGTACGTGGGAAGAGGGGGCCTTTGGCTGAGGGGAAGTGGAAAAAATGTTCATTATTTGGTTGCATGCGTTTTCGCACGTACGCCACTCTATTGTTGAAGCTCTATATTCGCCGCAGAAGCAGAGCAGAGCAAAAGCAGAAAGAAAAGCGCGAATATATGTATGCAAAATTGTGCACCCACCGAAGGAAGGGTATGGGGAGAGGAGAGGAGAGGGCAGGCAAAACACAGCAGACAGTCCACGCAACAAATGCGTAGACGTAGACGGACACGAACACACACACACGCACACCGACGTACACACTCATTTGACGTCGACGACGAGGCAGGTGACAGAGACAGAGATAATTTATTGGCGTGCGATCGGATCGGATCGTGCGCTCTCGCTCTCTTGTGCGAAAGTTCGCTGCAAGCGAATCTAATCGTGAGGGCCACGTGTGTGCATACGTAACGTAACCAGGGCACGAGTGAGCGAGAGAGAGGGGGAGAAGCGTTGGATATTCTTTCAAGAGAAGTATTTGTCCAGCCTTTAGGTACAGTCTGTGACATAAGCAAATGTCGTGTCTGCCAAAAGAGTTACAACACCATGGGGGCTTCAAGGGTTTTGAGTTTGGACTGCGGACTCTGGATTGGTTATAACTTATTCAGATTAGATAGATCAAAGCCCTCGGAACTCGAACAGTGGGCATTCTCATCGATTAATCATCCATTGATAACAGCTTTAACGATGAACAAACTTTAATTTCGATCTTCTGTTATCCGCCACAGAATACTGACGCGTACCACACAGCCAGCACACTTGATAGCCGTCTGCATCTTGGCCTTTGTGCTGATGACTGTCGGCCGCGACCTGATCGAGGGTAGCCCCGCAACGACACCAACAACGACGAGAACTCTGAGCAGCGGCCCAGCCGGAGGCGGAGGAGTAGGCGGAGGAGGAAGGGGTGGTGGCACCCTGCCGAACCTCGTCTATCTGGGGGCCTTCGCCACTCACTTTGGTTCGCAGATCTGGATGACATTCGTCTCGGGTAAGTGTTGCTTTCAGGGCTCTCAAGGGGATCCCCTAATACCCTTTTTGTGCATTATATTTAATATTTCCCCAATCCCTAATCACAGGCCTCTCGCTGTACTTCTCCCTGCCGCGCCACATCTTCGGGCAGTGCCAGCAGATCCTGTTCCCCCGGTACTTTGCCTTCAACGCCATGCTCAGTCTCACGATGCTGGTGACCTATGCAAAGTACTTCCTCAGCGGCTGGACGACCGCGTCGGGCATCCAGGTGGGCTCGCTGGCTCTGGCGGCGGGCATTGAGGTGGTGGTGCGACTGTATCTGGTGCCGCCGATGCTGAAGCTGATGCACGAGAAGTACAAGATCGAGGACGCCATCGGCAGTGGCCAGGAGGTGGGCAGCCTCGTCCAGGGCGATCTAATCGACTGTCCGCACTATCAGCGCATCCACAAGGGCTTCCGTCGCATCCACATGACCATTGCCATTGGCAACATGACCGTCATGCTGGCCACGTGTCTGCAATTGTATTTTCTGGCATCGAAAATACATCTTAGCTAAGGCACAGCAGCACACGGCAAACACTCCGAAGAGAGAGCGAGGAGAGGAGATGAGCGGAGCGTTCAGCTCAGTTCAGCGCCGGAATATCGATCTGTTCTGGCATCCAAGAATTTATAAATTAATCCTAGAGTCTAAAGAATCATTGAAGTCATTCAATCAAATGCACGACCACACACGCACACACACACACACTCTCGATTATATTTAAATGTTCAACGATTAAATTTCACATTCAACAAACATCATTTGCCATCACACAAAATAATTTCTTAAAGCGCACAAAACACAAACAAAACAAAACGAGTATTTTCTGCGATTTTCCAATCTGATTTTCCTGTGATAAAATCTCACCCAAACCCAAAATCCACCCACCACTCAACCACTCAACCCACCCCCACAAAAAAAAAACACTCACACCCTCACAAAACATTTAGTCGATAGCCGCGTTAGCCAATAAACAAACAAACACACAGTTATTAATAAATAGCCTATTGATAATTAATTATACCGAAAGCAAACGTGTTTTCCCCATCACACTTCCGTTTGAATATTTTTATTATTTCACCCCCCACCCACCATCCCTTTTTTTTGGTTATTTATTAATCCATCGAAACTACAATATTTATCTGCTTTGATTGAGAAAGCAAGCAAATACTTAGTGAATATAGTTCTTAAATTATACAGAAAATAAAAACCCAACATAAAAAGGAAAACAAAAAAAAAACACAAAAAAGAGTAAAAATCGAACAAAAAAATAACAATACAAAATCAATAAAAAAAAAACCAATATTCAAACCACTTGAAAGTGTGATTAAATCAAAGAGATAATTGTTTGTTCTTCGATGAGTGGGGGGGGGGATATTATTGTAAATTACAGCAAATACTGGGGGATATATGTTCATGGAATATCGACTTTTAGCTCAGTCACTGGATCTTAACCTCATCTAAATCTTTTGGAGGAATGTCAAAGACATTGCAGCAACTGCAAATCGGTCAACCAGAACTAAATTTTGGCAAGTGGTTTAAGAATTATTGCCTCAAATCCTATTGAAACTTTGGCAGGACCTTATTGACCCATGCCAGGCCGGGGCATGGCCGTAATGAAAACTAAATTGATTAGGAACTAAATATTAAACGTTTGGAATATTTAACATAGGTTTTAATTAGAGTTTCGTATTTTTTTTTTTTTTTTTCTACAATAAACAGCAATGAAATCTGCTGTAATTGTCTAAAATAATGAAAACCAAGAAGATGGAATGCCAATGTAACAGGATTTTTTTCGGTGTTCTATCGCTTACATTCCAGGCTTTCTAAAAAGGTATCATTTGTTCAATTTGAAAGGCTGGAAAGAACTGCCATTTCCATGAACACAGCTGTACATCCAGCCTGCGGCTTTCAGTTTACCTTTAACATTGTACTGCATGCTTTTAGGCTGTGCCAAGAAAATACCACCACAAACTAGCCAGAGAGAGAGAGAGGCAATCTCGGGAGTTAAGCCCTGTCTAAACGAGGCAGCAGGGTATCTAGATATAGTGCATGGGGCATGTGGGATGATTGCACTTACCGCCTCAATCTCCTGCTCAAAGCGTACGGGTCGCAGGCGACAGAGCACCACAATGAGATAGATGAAGTTGACGCCGATGCCAAGGCCCGACCAGAGCACCACATCCGGGGTGCACTCCACCAGGTAGCCGTACATGCCCATCATGATGCAGCCGATGAGCAGCATCGCACGCATCCACAGCGACCCGAAGGGACCGTGGGGGGCGAGGAAGGCCAGAAAGAGGAAGGCCCAGCCGAGCTGAAAGTAGAGATGGTGCGGCTGCTGCCAGTTGAGGCACTGCTCGATGGACCAGTCGCCGGGATTGATGGAGCGCAGGGTGCCGTTGTTGTCCCACGTGATCGTGCCGCTGGCGGCGCTCGTGCCCGCCGTGCTCTGCGCTATCAGGGTGCCCGCTGAGGCGGCGGCTGCGGCACCGGCTCCCACCTCGGCAGCGGCAGCAGCAGCCACACCTGTGCCCACGCCACTGCCGCCGCCGGCACCGATGCCCATGACGCTGGCGCTGCTGCCGGCGCTGTTGATCAAAGCTCCGACGCTAGCAGCGCTGCCGGCTGTGCTGGGCATGGCCTTGGCCTTGGCCTACCTACACGACGTGTCCCTCTCCCGTGACTCTCTCACTCTCAGCCTCACTCGCACTCTCACTCTTCCGCCTGTCAGTCTGTCGCTCTCCTTGTCAGCTTGCTTTGCTCTCTCCTCTACGTCGCTTTTCGCTTTCCGCTCCTCTCTGCTGCTGCCACAGCAGACGCTTGCGTGGGTGTAGGCGTGGTCGCTGGCGTTGACGTTGGCGTTGGCGTTGCAGTCCTCGCTAGGCGGCTGAGGATGGGGTTCGCTGCTGCTGCTGCTGCTTCGTCTCTCGCTGCTGCCCCGTCTCACATTGTTGCATTGTTCCGCAGCTGCTGCAACGGTAAATTAAAAGTTGCCATTAATTACAAAACCGTTAATCAATAACGGTCAATCATCAACGATGCAGCCAGTGGGAGTCGCGCCACATGACGCGCCATGCCATTAGACAACTTCTTTGTGCACAAAAATGGCATTTCATAAGGGTTCGGGTTCGGGTTCCGGTTCCCATCCGAGGATGGTATTTAATATTTATGATTTCGTTTCCATAAGGGATAATCGGATTCAAGAAAAAAAACAAATCGAGGCAATCAATTAGACCCTTGAACTCTATAAAAAATATATAGTATTCTTTTCGTCAGTTTCTCGACTTTGGGTTAAGGCGCCGGTTAGTTGTCGTTGGGATAATTATAGCCGGAACGAAAAACAATAACAGGGTGCTGTTGAGCGCACAAACACAGGGTTGTGTTGATTACTGCATCAGCTGTTTATGCATTGTTTACCTTCCGTTGGTGATTTGAAATATGGAAAATAAATCCTTTGGTCAGCATAGGTAGATAAAGAGATGCAGATGGAAAAATTCTTAACCGGCAATCTAACGTTCCGATTAATGTTAATGCAGCGATCCATAGAGTTTCACACATCTTATCATTCTGACCTCATGCTCTGACACTTTTCACCTACGAAAATATCAGTGTTCCCCACAAGAGTCCATGTACCGAAAACGGCATTCACAGAAGCAGCGCAGTGGCAAAAAGTCCGCAGTTGAAGAGATACAGATCTTTCGGCCACACCAGCCAACCCAACCTGTTCTTTGCAGCGAAATGCTGTGGCCAAAAGCCTCTCCTCTCCCTCCAGAGAATACGTGTGCAACAAAGCAAATATTGTCTACGGAAACTTGGTCGAGACCCAAGCGCCCCCAGCAAATAATGGTTTTCTGCTTTTAGCCTGACCCAAAAAACTACCAAAAAAGGGGGGCCCCCAACATATAGACAATGCGGTAACGGGTGAGGGGATGTACGATGTACAGTGAGCTGTCCCCCATGATTCCAGAAATACATATGTTACAGAGAAGCCTTCCATTTTCCATCTAGGCAGTGTTTCACTGTACATTATCGTATATGGTTTGGGCTTGTGTCTGGGTTTGGGTTTGGGTTGGTCTCCGCTTCGTTGTTTATTGTTGGGGATGGTGTCGGGACATTTCCGGCATGGACTTGAACAACAAAACAACAAAGAACATAGAGAAAACGAGTGGTGAGAGGGAGGGAGAGAGCGTGAGTGAGTGATGGGGTAAAGGCATACAATAATCAATTTGATGTCACCATCAGACCAGCTTGTGGTCGAGGTGTCACTCCTGGATCCCGAGTATATGTCGGTCGCCATCAGCGGTTGATAATTATGTTGATGGTGGGATGATGACCATGACGATGACAAAGACGGCGACGGTGACGGTGATGTGGATGATTACTCAACACTTTGCATAAAGTTTTACGTTCCTCCTCCTCCTCCTACTTCTCATCCGACAATTTCTTCTGCGTGGATAACGATAATGACGATGATGATGTGACACACATATCACACAGGAAATAGCCACAACAATCAGAAAACAAGGCCAATGCGTCCATCATCATGCCCTATCAACATCATTGTTGTTTTTTTTTTACGGAGAGGAGGCAATGGAACGACACCAACAACAGCAAAGGCAACGACCAATTTACACCAACAATACTCAAACACGATAAAACACACACCAACACCAATATAAGCACACGAAATTAACCACACACCAACAAAAAAATACCAACATCAATAGACAGTCACATCAACAATATATCAACACTTTCAACCACAATCCCTCCAACACCAACACCCTCACAACATACACAAACACCCAATTAAAACCCTTAAGAGCGATACGTCCTCAACAGCATTCACCAACAGCATGGTACACCTTCAACAACATACAACAACACTATTGAAATCTCTCAACAACAGACTGTAAAACCAATGCATACCACAAAACCGCACACCAGCGCCTTTCTGCACCAATCTACACCCTCAACAATATCCAATCGTTATTTATCGTCGAAAAACATACCTACATTTTGCAGCAACACACCATCGTTCAGCTGCAACACCAACGACACACCAACACACCAACACACAATCCAGAGAACACTCTCCAAACAACAAAATCATGGCATGGCAGACATGGCGACAACGATGTATGGGGCAGAGAAGATGAAGTCATCGTCATGTTGTTGCCTTGAAAAAGAAGCAACAGCAACGACTAAGCGAGCGTCTCGGCCTGGCCTAAAGCCCAAAAAAAACTAAAAAACACCAAATGAGAACGAGGCTTGCACGCCAAGAAGAGGCAAAGAGCGGAGCGGAAGAAAAGAGAAATATAATAATAAAATGTGTAATACAAGAAAACCATAAATAAGAAATTGCTGTTTAAAGCATGACGAAACTTGAATACCCTACAGTAGGTGGCAAAGGAGGAGGAGTAGGTGGGAGGTAGGGAATCCGGTAAAATACATAGAAATTCCAAATGGTGGAAGAAAATATTCTACGAGTTTATGAAGAACGAAATTCCATCATTCCATGGATTTGATGAGAGTTTCGAATACTTTAAAGAAGGAATGCTATTCTATGCTCTACCCAAACACATTCTTGGCTCAGGCTATTGCCAGAGATACAACTCATTTCAGTGGAGAACTCTATCCCCCCAGGATAGAGCCCGAAAGTGAGGGTATTTTTAGCCACGATGCGAGCGGGCGAGCGGCCAACACACATGGCAGGCAGGCACCCCAAAGACAATTCAAACGACCGACCACGCATTCAGTTCATTTGCGTGGTTTTGCTTCTTTTTTTTAAACGATATGCACATAGAAAATATACATACAAAAAGCTTGAAAGCCGCTTGGCTGCTTAACTGCCAATAAGTTTGTGGGGCACTTGACTTGGTCGCCGCCGCTGCATTCGTCGGATAATTGCCACAGCCGAGTGGACGCCAGCGCTGTGGAGTGGGAGTGGGGAGTGGGCAGCGGTAGCGGTAGCGGTAGCGCCTCTCATCGAACAGTGGGATGTTGAAGCGAATAGGGAAGATGGGGATGGCATGTCAATGGCCAATGACAATATTGACCGCACAACGCAAAGAGCGACAGAGAGGGAGAGGGAGAGCGATAGAGGGAGCGGTTTCTCCATTTCTTTATCATTGGGGGTATGGGTATCCCAAGTCATCAATTTCTTCGACTGCAATTGATGGTAATTCATTCGGGTAATCATCAGTATCATCAGTGGGGGAAATGCGGGGAAAAGCGAGGAAATCTAATGGACATGTGTAATCGCTTTCCCTTTGAGTGTCGCTGCATTTAATCGAGCCCAATTGATATCCGCCTTAAAAAATCCACTTTTGAGGCAAATCTACATCCATTTTTTGTTTCGGATTTACATATATATATCTACCATTTCATGGTGGATTCTTTCAAATATATTTACTGGACTCTGCCTTCAGGGGCTACCCCGTATCTGGTTCTCCGATACGCGATATCTTTCCCCCCCACGCACCACACGGATTCTAATTGGTATTTTATTTGGCCCACAGACGGCAAATTATGGCTGCTTTCGAACGTCGCAATCCAATTGGTAGTCCATTCCGTTGTTCCATTGGTTCCGTTCCGTTTATGGCAGCAATTGGAAAATGGGACACTGATCGAGGGTACGGAGCGGGGAGCGGAGAGCGGGGGACCCATCAAAGTTGGAAGCGCCATAAAAGTTTAATTACATGAAAATATTTATGTAAAGAAACGCAGACGGGACTGTGTCTCTTTCATTTCGTTTGTTATTTATAATTTGTTAACAACCTTTTGGGAGCGGAGAGTGGATAATGGATAATGGTGGAGGGGAGGGGAGTGGCGTGGAGAGGATGCCTTCGAGGCAAAACAGAAAGTGAAACGACGGGACAGGTTTATTTATTTTTTTTTTTTTGGTGTAGTGTGTGGCAATTTCCGTTTCCCACGGAGCGAGGACGGCAAAAAAACAGACAACAATAAGAATTATAATAATAACAATAAAGACACGAGTCCCATCGCATACAATATTTAACAGCAAAGTGAAAAATGTAATAACAAAAACGGCTTTGCTTTGGTAAAAGAAAGTCGAAAGAAATATTTGCGAAATGGAATTTATAGTCGTGGATAAAACTGATGGATCGATGCTATAGTTAACCCTAGATCAAGGTCTATTGTCACCCTATTAATTAATAATATCAAACTATGATCAGTAAATACGATAAAAGCCCATATATCATAGAGATAAAGTACTTCCATTGGGTTAAGAGATAAGATCCCCACCAGAGGGAGGGGCCCTGGAAAATGCATTTTGCATCTGGATTCGCAAATGGAAATCAAAAATATTTTACCGTTTCGTAGTGTTAATATTTTATGGGATGGAAATCTGAAATTGGAGCCGGCTCCGTCAATGGAAGGGAAAGGGAGGGGCGTTGGGGGCTAATGTAGTTGTAATATATACACAAATTTGTATTTTTTGTTTTCCCTCCCCAAGCACACACACACACACACACACACATACAACACATTCATAAATCCATGCAAACACACACTCACACACGCATACGCATGGGAGAGTGCATGCCATGCAAATGCAATCACCCACACGCACACACATCTTACAAAGAAACGCACATAGTACAAGAGGGAGCGAGGGAGAGCGAGAGCAATTGATGAAAGCACGGGCGGCGTGGTGGTGGCGGGGGAGGAAGCATTAGCAGGAGCTTGAGAGTTTGTTGCCGCCGCTGCCTTGCACTCTTTATTTTTCTGCTACCACCCGTCACCATCTTTTGCTGTTACTCCTTCTCCCGCCAGCTTTTATTCTTTTTTCTTTTCCTTTTTTCAACTCTTTGTCCTCCTCCCTCCCTCCTCCACCTCTTTCCCGTCTCTTTTCCTGTTCAACTTTGCCTTGTGCGTGCTTGCAACTGCAATTTCTGCTGCTTACGTCGCTGCCTGCCTGTTGTTGTTTTTGCTTCTGCTGCTGCTCCTATTGCTGCTGTGCTGCCACCACACCACCCGCCTTGGGACACCACACACACACACACACACACACATATATATATATATAAATATATATACATGCATTTTTGGAGAGCGTAACTCGTGTTGATGTTCGAT
The DNA here is from genome assembly GCA_963969585.1 of Drosophila helvetica. Taxonomy (NCBI): domain Eukaryota; kingdom Metazoa; phylum Arthropoda; class Insecta; order Diptera; family Drosophilidae; genus Drosophila; species Drosophila helvetica. The sequence continues at coordinate 2,499,920 of OZ018401.1, read as the reverse complement.
TTTTCATCATTCTTGAGAATTTTTTGTGTGCATTTTTTATTCAAATATATACACACACATAAAAACATACATATGCACACACATGCAGGCTTACACTTACATACAGTATGTATGTTAGCCGTAATTATAGATATTATTTAATTACTTTTGGCGCGACAACAGCAGCAGCGGTCGCAGCAAAAACAACAACAACAAAAGCCCTCTGCCGACGCTTAGGTTATGTATATAACTCTCCCACTCACACCACACACACACACACACACTCCACTCCAGTTTGAATGAACAACATTTGGCAAAAGAACAAAATAACACACACACTAGTTCACACAAAAAAAAACACACACACACACTCAGAGGGGGGAAGATACGCACTCGGAAAGATTTATATTTTACACGTGAGAGAGCGAGAGTGAATAAATAATTTACTCATTTATTTACCAGCAGAAATCTGTTTCTATTATTTGCTTCGCGACCCAACGAGACTACGACGACAACCGACAATCCGACGACCGACAACAAGGGGTATGTATTTTTTTGATAATATATTTGTAGAGATATCTCAACTACTCTGAACTTAGAAAATAATTCGATTTCATTGTTCGCGGCTTGATATTAACTCGATATATCGACACTAGCGCGATATTTTTTATTTTTGATACGATAGTAGACAATTATATCAAAAATCTGCCAATAAAAATCATTTTATCACAGCACTGGCTAGGTTTATGTAATTCCTGTTATTTGATTGTGCATAAAATAGGTTTAAACAAAGAATGTCGACAAAAAGGTCCCTTTTTGTACTTGGCAACTAAACGGGTACTACACATTTGCTACATATCAGCAACATATTTACGGAGTAAGGACATTTCTATACCCTATTTCTGAATTAATGATAAAATACTGTTTTCCCAGCTGTTTTGAATCCTAAATAATGATGACTTTTTCTCGTATTGACATGTGTTTGACCTATTTATGCATTTAACTAGATTTCCGTATATATATATCTCGACCCCGATACATATTTTTGTCCATTACCAGCTGCAAAATTGGAGATTATTTTTGCATCCCTACCATACACAAAAATAGTTCATAAAATCGTTTATTGCATTCTTTGGACAAACATTTGATCAATACCCTTATGCCCTTTCGTAGAAGGACCTACCATAAGGACCTGTCCTGGAGAAACATCGTTGTCATCAATATTTGTACGATGTTTTTGAAAAACAGGTATACGGTTGTATGAACCGAACGCCCTGTGCGCATCTCGAGTGTCATTAAACATGAAACTCAAATCTAATTCTTATAAACAAATTAATATTTACGCCTTGGGGCTTATGACACTAGACTTTTCTAACTGACTAACTGCAAAAAGAATGATGTATGCGCAGCGGCAGATAGGAGAGATACAATGTTTTAAATCTAACTAGCTGTGCTCTTCGGCAAATAGTAGATACACATATTTTACGATTGGGGCGACAACATGCTATCTTTTGTCCTAGCAGTAACGTTAGCAAAGTCTAGTGTCATACGCCCATTAGCTCTTTCGATTCGATGTTGTTCCCTCTCTAGGCAACTCACCTTGCAACCTTCTTAGAGATGCGCCTCTTGTATCGATTAGAAACATCAAATTTATGGCGATAATGGCGTTCACTGTTCGTTCATGAACGACCCAACATCCCTACCCTACTGCTGCGTTCCTGCCACGAATAAAGTTCCGTCGCGCAGTTTAAAAGTATTTTTTTGCTCCATTATCAACTGTAAGCCAGTGCAGGTAATGTGCAGGACAAGCGCGTGCATTGGAGCTGTAACCCGAGCCCTTACCTACGTGTAGTTCTGTCCCGCAACACCCCAAATACCAGCAACCGGCATAGACGACCGGCAAAGCTATGGCCGTGGACATTAGTGGAGGCGTGGGCGGTAGCGTCGCCAGCAGGGCCAAGGGTCTCCTGACCTGGGAAAAGCAGGAGCATCTGCTCAGGCTGGTCATCCTCATACTGGCTGCAGTGCTGTGTAAGTACTATATCCGTACGAAATGCATTTCAAGATGCTAAAATGTGTGTTTGTGGGCGTGGGGGAAAAAAGAATCAAACATTCCAATTTGGTTCGTGCGCGAACCGGTTCAAGCGTTCCGCAATCCTATCGATAGCACTGAATCGATAATGAAACCGTGTTAATGGTGTTAATCGAATGCTCTCCTCTTTTTCTTTCCGGCTGCAGCCTTCGCCACGCGCTTATTTTCGGTGCTGCGGTTCGAGAGTGTGATCCATGAATTTGATCCGTATTTCAACTACCGCACCACGCGGTTCCTGGCCGAGCAGGGCTTCTACAAGTTCCACAATTGGTTCGATGAGCGCGCCTGGTATCCGCTGGGCCGCATCATCGGCGGCACCATCTACCCGGGGCTGATGCTCACCTCCGCGGCCCTGTACCGAATCATGTGGCTGCTGAACATCACCATTGACATACGCAATGTGTGCGTCTTCCTGGCCCCCTTCTTCTCCTCCCTGACCGTGCTGGTGACCTACGCCCTGACCAAGGAGATTCATGTAAGTCGGCGCTCCGCCCCGCCTCCGTTGGAGGTTATGGTTATGTCGCGCACGTGGCTGTAACTTTTGTTTTCCCCGCAGAGCACTGGTGCTGGCCTGGTGGCTGCCGCTTTGATCTCGATCGTTCCTGGCTATATATCGCGATCGGTGGCCGGTTCCTACGACAACGAGGGCATCGCCATCTTCTGCATGCTCTTCACCTATTATCTGTGGATAAAGGCGGTCAAGACGGGCACCATCTTCTGGTCGGCCATGTCCGCACTGGCCTACTTTTACATGGTGTCCTCGTGGGGCGGCTATGTGTTCCTCATCAATCTGATACCGCTGCATGTGCTGGCCCTGATGATCACCGGACGATTCTCGCACAGGATCTACATTGCCTACAGCACGCTCTACTGCGTGGGCACCATTCTGTCCATGCAGATATCGTTTGTCGGCTTCCAGCCCATCCAGAGCTCCGAGCATATGCTGGTAAGAGTTCCCTTTACCCTACCCTCCCCTCCCCTCCCCTCCCTCTCTTTTTTCGGATCAAATGTGATGATTACTTTTGTAATTCTTGATAGGAAGAGTATGAAACATAATGAGTACGAACAAACCAAACTGATTTGATCCTTTAATGACCCATTCCATTGCCCATTCCCCGAGCCACCCTCCCGCGTTGTTCTCATCCATTTTGTTGCACTTTTGCAGGCCCTTGGCGTGTTTGGTCTGTGCCAGATCCATGCGTTTGTGGACTACCTGCGCTCTCGCATACCCAAGGATCATTTCGAGCTGCTCTTCAAGACGCTGGTGTCGAGCGTGCTCACTGTGGTCCTGGTCGTGGGCACTCTGCTGACGATTACCGGCAAAGTATCGCCCTGGACGGGACGCTTCTACTCGCTGCTGGATCCGTCCTATGCCAAGAATCACATTCCCATTATTGCCTCCGTGTCGGAGCATCAGCCCACGTCCTGGTCATCGTTTTACTTTGATCTTCAGGTGGGTTTTATTTTCTTCTTGACTTTTGGATTTTGTGTGCCCCACGCCAGTGATGAAAACCTAACAACGATGCGAATGAGTTGCGATTTAATGCATTTAATGATTACCTAGCACTTTGATCGCTGAAGGCGTCGATGGCATCGATGGTTCCTCCTCCTCCTACTCCTACTCCTACTCCTGATCCGACCCGACTAATCAATTAATTTCTGCCTTTATTTAGATTCTGGTGTTCTTGTTTCCCGCTGGCCTCTACTTTTGCTTCTCGAAGCTCACCGACTCGAACATCTTCATCATTTTGTATGGCGTGACGAGCATCTACTTTGCTGGCGTCATGGTGCGCCTCATGCTGGTGCTGGCCCCCGTGATGTGCGTGCTGTCGGGCATCGCCATCTCGCATCTGCTGGCCAAGTACATCAAGAGCGTGGACGGCGGCGGCGCAGCCAAGCCCACGGACAGCAAGCGACACCACAAGAAGCTCGAACAGCAGACGGGCGGCGTCAAGAGCGAGGTGGCCATCGGTTTTGTGGGCATCATCACCATGATGCTGATTGTCTACACGCTCCACTGCACGTGGGTCACCTCGGAGGCCTACTCGTCGCCCAGCATCGTGCTGAGTGCCCGCTCCCATGACGGCGGTCGGATCATCTTTGACGACTTCCGAGAGGCCTACTACTGGCTGCAGATGAACACACCCGAGGTAGGCGCATACAATCCTCTCAGGCCCTCGGGCCAAACCCCTTAAAGGTCCTTCAATGATGACTATTCTGTAAATTCTTGATAGGAAGAGTATGAAACATAATGAGTACTAAAACAATATCTGACGATGTCCAATCCACCGCCACCTTTTATGTGCCCCTCTTGAAAACGACTCGCATCTAATTCCCATCCTTTCTGCTTGCAGGATGCCCGTATTATGTCCTGGTGGGACTATGGCTATCAGATCACGGCCATGGCCAATCGCACCATTCTGGTGGACAACAACACGTGGAACAATACGCATATATCGCGCGTGGGCCAGGCCATGGCCTCATCCGAGGAGAAGGCCTACGAGATAATGCGCGAACTGGACGTCGACTATGTCCTGGTGATCTTCGGCGGCCTCACCGGCTACTCCTCGGACGACATCAACAAGTTCCTGTGGATGGTGCGCATCGGTGGCAGCACAGACCGCGGGGCGCACATCAAGGAGAAGGACTACTATGCGGCCAACGGGGAGTTCCGCGTCGACAAGGAGGGCTCGCCCACGCTCCTCAATTGCCTCATGTACAAGATGTGCTACTATCGCTTCGGCCAGATGTACACCGAAGGCGGCAAGGCGCAGGGCTACGACCGAGTGCGTGCTGCCGAAATCGGCAACAAGGACTTTGAGCTGGATGTCCTCGAGGAGGCATACACCACGGAACACTGGCTGGTGCGCATCTACAAGGTCAAGGATCTGCCCAATCGCGGGGTCTAGGCGATACGTCATCAAACCCCCAAGCATTCCATCTCGTTCTGCCTCCCTCTCCGTGTCTGTCTCTGTCTCTCTCGTGTGGGGTGTACTTGTATATTAGCTCTCCCTATCCCTCTCTATCTCACGGAAACCGCATTTGGTAATCTCGCGCCCTGCGCCCCGCTCTCTCCTGCACTGCTCTCCATCTCCTCCCCGTCTCATTTATCTCCGTCGGACACGGCACTTAGTTTTAGAATCATGTATTTTGTTCGCCTCCCCTAGTATTTGTGTCCAACTGTAAATGTTGCTTCGGCGGAATAGAAGAGTCCTGCATGAGCACACACACACAGCATATACACTCTCTCTCTCTCTCTATCTCTCTCGGTCTCTGTGGCACTGTCTTTGCCCTTTGAGTCGCGGGAGTCGGGAATTCTGTACTGTGTACTCATGAATGGGCCCTCGAAGACTACGAGCCCTATATCCTACATTGTGTAAGCGAAAAGATCGAATTATATATTATATATACCCTGATGACAAATCTGATAACAAAAACCCTCGAGTTTTATGCATTTTTTAGCATTTTGCGATCCTTAGATCTTTAAAGTCTTCAAAATGTTAAAATTCCCATGATGAAATGCCTCCAAAAACGGGGGCTGATCTCCATCAGCTTGATTGTGTGAATCTGCTCTAGTTCCCCAATGATTTGGCCAAGGATGTGCTAGGCCCGGTGTGGCCCTGAAGGAGAGCGTCGCCAGGCTGATCAAAACCGATGAGCTCTACGGGGAGACGATGCAGGCGCAGAAGACCACCGAAGCCATCTTCAAGGAGGGCGAGGGCATCGATTTGTTTTTCCAAACAGCGACCCTGCCCCCCAAGGAAGGTCGTTCCATTCCTCGCTCACCAATTGTACATTCTACATTCATGCTACATATCATGGTTAGCACAGTGGCGCCATCTGGTGAGTCTTAAGCGCATGTTATGTTAACGTACGTTAACTTATGTTAGTGTTGCCAGACCGTCGTGTCAATGTCGCAAGTGTTGCCACACCAGAAAACGACTCGTAGTTGCTGAGGGGCTGCCACAGCTTTTTGAATTTGAATTCAAATTTTGTTTACGTGTATAATAAAAATGCCTTTATTAGAAAATAGACAAATGCATGCGAGTGGTAGACGAATAAGTTATCAGCTGGTAGCTACAGTCAGTATACATGGGACACACACTAGGATTCGGGGATGTTTTTGTTTTTTTGTTACTCCTTTCCTGTGGATAGGAGAAGTCCTTTAGTGGCTGTTGCCATTGGTGGCGGTGCCATTGCCATTGGCGGCCGCCTTGACCTTCTTCTCGGCCACAATGAATGTGGTCACATCCAGCTTGGTGGCCAGCGACTTGATCTCCTCCTTGCCGGCTTCGCTCTTACCCACAATGAGAACGCTGGGATCCACCTCGAGGATGCGGGCCAGCTTGCCCAGCACTTCGTTGGGATTCAGGCGAATCACGCGCTTGTTGAGGGCCTTGAGAGCGGGGTCTGTCTGCTGGCGGTTCATGCTAACGATCTGGTTGATCAGCGTCTCCTGGCCGACAACGCCCAGAATGGAGCTGCAAAGAGGGAATGGGGCTGTAAGGATCTTCCTGCGAAAGAGAAGGCATATCCCCCCATGCGTACCCATCCTCATCGTCGATCATCGGCAGCTGGTCCACACGATGCTGCTTCATCAGGGCAATGGCCTCGCCCACTGTGGCGCTGGACGGGAGCAGGGCGACGGGCGCGGGCAGCTCCAGCTGGGAGATGGGCAGGTTCCACCACCAGTGGCTGTGCTCGTTCACGGGCTGCTTGAAGCCGCGTGCCTCCATCCAGTTGTCGGAGACGAACTTGGTCATGTAGTTGCGTATGCCGTCGGGCAGGATCACCACGCAGCGCTGGCCCTTCTTCAGGGTGCGGGCGTGCTGGAGGGCGGCGTGCATGGCCCCGCCACTGGAGCCGCCGCAGAGCAGACCCTCCTCGGCGTTGAGGCGGCGGCTCATGGGGAAGCAGTCGGCGTCCCCGATCTTGGACCACACATCCACCACGCCCTCGTCGAAGACGGTGGGCGGGAAGTCGTAGCCGATGCCCTCCACCTCGTAGAACTGCACATCGGTCTTGTTCAGCTCCTTGGGGCGGGCCAGAATGGAGCCGAACGGATCCACGCCGACGATCTTGCAGGCGGGTACCTGCTCCTTGATCTTCCGGCCAATGCCGCTGATGGTGCCGGCCGTGCCGGCGGATACGACAATCATGTCCACCTGGTTGTCCAGCTGCCAGAGGATCTCCGCGGCCGTGCCGTCGTAGTGGGCCAGCGGATTACCGGCGTTCCGGTACTGATCCAGCACAATCGAGTTGGGCGTCTGGCGCTGCAGCTCCTGGGCCACGTAGATGAGGCCCTCGGGCGAGTCGTAGGCCGCCTCGGTGGGGGTGCGGATGATCTTGGCGCCGAGGGTGCGCAGGGCCGATACCTTCTCGTTGGACATCTTCTCGGGCATCACGATGATGCACTTGTACCCCTTGACGGCGCAGGCCATGGCCAGGCCGATGCCCGTGTTGCCGGAGGTGGGCTCGATGATGGTGAAGCCCGGCTTGAGCAGGCCCTGCTCCTCGGCATCCTGCACCATGCGGTAGCCGATGCGGTCCTTCACAGAGCCACCGGGATTCAGGAACTCGCATTTGGCATCTGTCGGAGGATATCGGAGCATCAGTATCGTGTCAGAAAGGAAAGGAGTCGCGGACTTACACATCTCACACTCGACGCCCTCCTTCGCCGGGATGTGGTTGAGACGGACCAGCGGCGTGCAGCCAATCACCTGGAGGATGTCCGGGGTGATCTTCTGCCTGTGGGCAATGCCGCGCTGCGTGTGCGGCGTCTTCTCCTTGGTCCCCAGATGCCATTTGCACTTGGACGGCTTGCCGGGATCAATATAGTCCGCGGGCCTCTGGTACGGCTTATTGGCTGGCATCTCTCTACGGGAATGGAAATGGAAATGGTAATGGTAACGGTAATGTTAATGGGAATACGGAAAAAGCGGAAGTGGAATAATAATTAGAAAAAAACCGCTGAATGCTGATTACACACCACATGCCGCCAGATGGTTCCTGCCGCACAGATCTGGCCCCTGACCGTCTCTAATCAGCCAAATAACAAAAACACGCTACAGACTCCGGCAGCTTCTAGTCGTCTCATTATCGTGAGATTATTATTCAATCGAAAGCAAAAGGTCAGGTCCCGAAATACATGTACATATATAATACGACGATGACGTGGTGTAAAAGTTTGCCCCCTCCCCGAAAAAGAATAACAATCAAGCGAGGAGTCGCCAAGGTTTTCCTTATCGAGAGATTTCTATAAGTTTTCTATAGTTTTCGATACTTGGTGAATTTGAATAATTTTCCATACAGATCTCCAATAGTATCTCTTGCTTTCACTTTCTGGAGTGTTTAGCCTACAAAATGATTACTTAAGAACCCTAATCCTCCATGTTTGCTCATTTACTGTCGCATGCTACTGTTCAGGTGGGGTCCCCCTGCCATATACCATATACCATATACCACTTAGCACTTTTTACGAGCATTCTTTGTAGATAAGGTTCTCCCCGTCAGGCGGCACTGATTGATAGAACTGAATAAATAAGAAACTCTAGGGGAGAGGGGGGCTGTTCCACATGGGTATCTCTACCCTAAAGAAGTGCTCTAAAGGTAGCTCTGCTCTCCCTAGGGTAGGTCAGAAGAGTCTGCTTGCACAGCTGGGCTTCTAAACTGCACTTTTTTCCAGTGTAAGCAATTTATTTCCTCTCCCCTGCAGACTGAACTCCCTATTTCATTCCCGAAGGAAGAAAGGAGACGAACAGAGCTCTAACTCTAGCTGGACTAACACACTCACACTCTCATATCACCTCAGCCACATACATACGTATGTATGTGTGTTCATGTGTATGGATTCTTGTTTCACTCTCCAACAAAAAAAACAAAAAAGGCACACACAAAAAATAGACAAGCACATGTTTTTCCCCCCACCTTCTATTCAAAGTGTATTTTCGTTGCCAAAAAGCCGGTATTCTATGCGCAGAGAGCGGTCGGGCGGGGGGATGCAACGGCAACGCGACTGAGATGTGAGATAGAGACAGATGCAGCTTGGAAGTGAACAGAGCAGAGCAGAGAGCGTAAGCCTTGCTCGGTTTTACAGTTTACGGTTAAAGCTGGTTAAATACTTACCAATGCGAAGAAAACGCGTGAAACGAAACGTGTGAAGTGAGGAGAGCGAGATTGAGCGCGAGAACAGAACTGCTGCCGACTGCCACGATGGTGAAATTATATATAAGGTGACGTATTCGGCAGTGGTGAGGACGTTATTTTTTCAACTCGCTCTCTCTACTTTCAGAGAGGCACGCGCTAGAAAGAGATGGCAGGCGTTTTTCGCTCTGCACTATTCGTTTGTTATTGTTTCAGCTGGCAGAGAAGAAAATTTGTCTGCTAAAGCCTAGTACTCAGACGAGCAAAAAATGTTATCGGAATGAATCAGGGTTGATATTCGTATGAAACCGATACAAATATTTTGCCGGCAAAATTATTCCTCTAGGGTCATTATTTTGGCGGTACTCAGCACGAGCAAAATAATTGCCGATATATATAATAAATTAAAAGAAATAGTTCAAGCAAAATTATAACATTTTAATTCATATTTAATAGGGCGAAATTCAAATACATATATATTTATAAAGATAATAATAATATGTAAAAAACATTACAGTAATATTTTGAGCATTTTTTTTTGACCAATCAGTCTTTGCTTTTGTTTTTGAATTTTCAGTTTTTTATTTAAATTTTTTATACGAAATTTTATGCGCATTTTAAAAAAAAATTCTTTTGTCTTTACGTTTAATTCAATGTTATTTGCAGTTTTGAGCATTTCGGCCAGCAAAAATCGACTCTGACAAATATTGTTGCCATTGAATTTCTGGAATATACCTTCAAGATCTTTTATTTTTTCAACAAATTCTGTTGATGGCTTCTTCAGCCCACCCGCAGACACCATATCAACATAAGTGAATGCTGCATTTTCTTTGTCAATACAATCTAATGACAATCGCCGAATCAGATAGCCTGAGATGTACTCTATGGAGTCATCGGTAAGTTGGCTATCTATTTCGGCTTCTTCTTCTCCTTTCGGGTCTTCTATGGCTAAGTCAGCAGGAACACTAGAACAACTGGACGACTCCAAGGAGGAAATATCAATGTCCAGCCATGGAACTGGCTCAACCTCAACATTTCCCTTCGTACCCAAAATCTCAGTGTTTCTCGCTAAATTGAAGGAATTCATCTTTCATTAATATAAATAATCATCGTGATTCCATTGAACTCTTTTGCCTCCGCTTTCCAGTTTCCTGATCTACGATTTTGTGAAAAAGGTATTAAGGGAATCCCTAAGCGTCTGCATTTTTCCGAGTTCTGCAAGGAGATTAGAATTTTCCCTTTGCAAGTCAGCCACTTTCTTTTGTAAACGCAAATTTTCTAAAATAATCCCAGAATCAACAACTTCTTGCCTGCAAATTAATCATATTAATAACCATAAAATAATAACTTCAATGTGAACATACTCGGTTTGCGAGTTAAAATCAAAAACATTGCCACCACAAGCTGATGACATATGTTCTGTGAACACTTGCTTTGCTTCTGCCTTCTGTGGTACAGCAGTTGGCATCAGTCGTCTCCGTTTTGTTGAATTTTCGGACGGATAGTAAACAAAATCTGAGTCATTAAAATGTTTTCTACAAATTGTACTGCAACTCGTAAATTCAACGCCGGTGCTCTTTGACCACAGCGCCCTTCTGGTTTCGTCTCGTGGTACTTTAAAATTCCCTTCCAACGTTTTCGAACGGCATAGCATGCAATATTTTGTGGACATGTTTTTATCTAATAAGGAATCAAAAACATATGTATATAACACACACATAACACACACATATCGGCATATATTTAATAAACTATGTGTGGTTTTGTGTCATATGTACACAATAACACACATAGTTTATTAAATATATGCCGATTTAAAATAATAGCATGTTTTCTTCATTGTACGAGTCCATTCGTAAACAATGAAGAAGAAGAAAACGAAAAAATCGTGCGCTACACAACCTCTTTCGACGACGTTATATAAACTTTATATTATATACTATATACTATAGGAAATCAAATTACTAATTCATTGTTTCATTGTTGAAAACTGTTTTTCCGCGTTCCGTTTCCCTTTCCATTGATTGGACTAAAGAACGATCTACGGTGCACAGTGGGACATCAGCCATGAGCGCTTTGGATAACATTAATAAACGCATCTAATAGAGAATTTTCCAAAGCTTTTGTAAAAATAGAAACTTTGGATAATCAGAAATATGACATGAGATATGAGCACAGTGCAAAAATGTATTCAACATTTATTCACATACTGCATCTTTCAGGTGGAATAAAAAGTAAACTAGGCAACGTATGATTCTGGTTTTGGTATCCTTTATTAGGTATTTTCATTGTTATCCATACTCAATAAAAAACTGGTCCGTTGCAGTTGCAGTTCTAAAGAAAAACGTATTTTCTAATCCATATATTTTTTTTTCGTTGTTTTTCAACTTTGACGTGACTTTAAAAACTAAAATACTTAAATTTTACCGAGATTTTCTTTGTATGTGCTGTTGGTATATTCCTTTACCTAAGTTCAATATCTCATTTTGCTGCTCGGATCCGTTCGCCTTACAGATCGACCCAACTAACGCTACCTCGCACGAAAGGAACGAATGCCTTGTGCTCATCTCGAGTGTCATTAGAAAACCATGGTAGAAATACGCACAAGGCACTTTCGTTCAAGCAACCGCAGCACGAAAAACAGGCATACGGTTGTATGAACGAGTGTATCCCGAGTGTCATTAAAACCACAGTAGTCATATGCACAAGGTACTTCTTAAACAACCGCAGCAACAACGTAAGTGAGAGTCGATTGTCACGTCATTTGAACACTTGTTGCCTGTCAACCGGTGGTGTGGACATTTGGATACCCTTTTTTCTTTAATTGATATTGAAATTGTGTTTTTAAAGCTGCTTTAAAACGTAATTAATAATGTCTTTTCACAGATCAACATTTTTTTTATCTTTTCATGCTTTTGATAATTTTCCTGTATATACATCGCAATCCCGATCTCGATATAGTACTTTTATGGTTAGCTCTCTGTAAGAGGATCATTACCTATAATATTTCGTTGAGATATTTTCTGCATTCATGGGAGCGATGACAAACATTTCCTTAGTTCTATCATAACTTTTTCCAAGGGGTATGCAGAATGTTGCTCATTCCGTGTTCATGTTGCTCCATGTTGCGGAACATTGTCGCTCATTTCGCGGAACATGTTGCTGGCCCATACAAATTAATGCTGCCAACGGTAAAATACGTAAGTGAGAGTCGAGCGCGACGTAAGTGAGTGTCGATGTTATTGCGATGTTGTTGCTAATGTTGCGATGATGTTGCGAACATAACATAGAAATACATCGCAAAAACATCGAAAACATAACATATTCGTCAATTTTGATCTTCCGCCTAAAATTACTAGCTAACCAAGACCCCACCCATTGACCACATAATTTTATCTGATAAACTTATCAATTCTTTACAAGAATTGCACAATTTTAAGGACCCCATTGTATTGTATTCTTAATAAAATTAGCTTGGAAATTGAACAAAGTTTGGAACGATCGCTTCGGCAGAGAGAGAGCGAGAGTCAAAGAGCGCTTCGGCAGATAGAGAGCATGAGTGAAAGAGCGCTTCGGCCGATCACTAAAGTGTCCACACCTTGAAGATATTCTACCATGAGCGTACAACGAAATACCAGGGATCATACGAGCTATAATTTGTGTAATAAAAATTAATTTTTTAATTTTATTATAAAAATCAGAAATAACTCTTAATAATATAAAGCAGAAATGAATAGTAAATACTACTCAGAATTTTGTTATGATCCGTCCTTGTGCCGCCCTGGTTCATCGTTCTCAGCGTTCGCTGAGACGGGGAAGTCAGAGGTGCTTCCGATCCGATAGTTCAGGTGACGGATTCTACTATAACTAACCGACTTGTCCCCTCTTTGGCACTTTCCTTAGCGAGGGCAGTGGGTGTTATTGTCCTTAACGGGCCTCGATTCCTTGAGCGCTGCGTCCTACATGTACATATGTTTGGCACTCCCATTTTATTTTCAGGATCTCCTTTTCCCGCTGTCGCCCCACCGCCCTCCCAATTCTAAACTCTCTATTAACTCATAGCTCTTTTTCTTCTTCTTTGATATCAATTGCAATTTTTGTATACATAGTATCTTCTTACTAATTGCTGGAATATTCTATTGATTTTGGCCTGGCCAGTACCGGGCTTCTGCTGTTGAAAGCGGGTTTCTGCTGTCTGTCCGCTGTCCTCTGGTAATTTTCGTTCCCACGAGTACAATCTTTTTCATTTTTCACGAAACCAGATGTCGCAACGTAGCGTGGAAATGGAAAATGCAGAGGAATTAAATTCGGTTTGGAAATTACCTGCGAGGCTGATTAAAAGATTGCAATTAACCGAAACCAGCCGAAGCACCACTTGCATGAAGATCACCAATGTTTGATTTTAGTGTAAACGAGCTTAACCCACACAAGGCTTTAAAACTGTAAAAGCTCTTCGTGAACGATAACAAAATAAACTCAAATCAAACGCGACTATGTACGTTTAGTGCTGCTGGTGTAGCGTTTTACATATGAATTTATGTATAAAAAAATACAACATTAACAATTTGCTGTGCTTAAATCTAATAATTAAAAGGCAGCCGCCAGGATGACCTGCAGTGCCATGTACACGGTGGCACCGAGGGCCACAAAGAAGGCCAGGGCGCGGGATGGCTGTGGCACCACGACCACGGCATAGACGATGGTGTGGACAATGCGGGCAATGCCCACGGCGCGGAACAGATTGACGGCCAGGAAGACGCTGGGATTCGTCAGCGTGTAGAGCAGGCCGATGATGAAGAAGGGCACAATGTTCTCCAGATCGTTGCGGTGGGCGCGGCGCACACGTTCAACATTGGGATCGTCGAATTTGACCTTCAGCTTGGGCGACATCAGATCCTCGGGATTGGCGAAGGTCTAGAGATAGTCAAGAGATAGAGAGATAGTGGCACCGTTAGTGACTTTCACTTAAATGAGACTTTGACCTAAGCCCCAGCCCCAGCCCTAGCCACACAAACACACACACCTTCGTCTTGAAGCGCTGCACGGCCGTGAGGAGGCTCATGAGCAGCATTTTGATGACCAGAACGCCGGCCCAGAACACATAGCTCTTGAACACGGGATTATTAAGGCTGAGTAGTTCCACAACGCCGGCCATCTTTCACTTGGGTGTTGCACTTGATTCTAGTTTTATTTTCGATTATTTGATTATTTTCTGCCGGTTCGTTCGTCAGGTCGGTCTGCCGCACGCCGTGATATTTCCAGTTGTGAGAGATTTAATGTGTGTGTGTTTTCTTTATATGGCTGTGTTGATTTCACTCTCTCTCTCTCCCTTGCTCTTACTGTCGTGCTGGGAAAGCTCTCTCAAAGCTCAAAGCAAAAGTGTCGCGTCATTCTGAGCCAGCCAGAAATCATGTCGAATCTGAGACAGTTTGAGAGCAGTTGCTATGGCCTATGTCTGTTTACACTAAGCTGAAGGCAAGTCCCAGCCATTGACTGCCAAATATATGAGATCACTTTAACCCTTGAGGCCATCTTCCAATGTGTCGAATTGGGTATTTCATCAAATTTAGAAAATTCAATCCGAACTTAAGCCAAAGTAGTGTCAACGGGCACTTGCAGATACGATGCACCAGAGGAGAAAAAGAGATGGAGGGTACTTACTGCCGTTACGAAGCGGGTGAGGCCCGTAAGGATGCCCATGGCAAAGATTTTGAGCACCAGAACCGCCGTCCAGCCGAGGTAGACGCGGAACACCTCGTTCTCCATGGAAATCAATTCGGGATGCAGCATTTTGAGACCTTTTCCGACCATTCGCGTGCACTCACAGACTGAATCGATCGTTGCACGTCAAGTGAGGCAAATACTAGTAATAGCGCGATTGGATGCCCTGTACTACCCGCCCCAAAAGGGGTATAGTGGGTTTGTTATCTGGGTGAATGTGATTGTTGGCGTGAATATGATCAGATCTAGCATTTCCCCAAAGGGTTGGCATGCAATTAACAGGGTATTTATCTACTTAATACCCGTTTTGCTATGATTAACATTAAGTGAAACAACAAAAGCCTACAAATTGCCGGTAATTAGCGTAAAATTGCAAAGACAAAAAGCTCGAAAAGCTCAATTAGCTTTATTTCTGGAAAATTCCGTGCATACGCAGGGGGGCGGGGGGTATCTGGGTTCCATGGGAGCGATAAGCACGGTTCAAAAATAGGTCGAAAGGTGCATCGATTTTCATATGGGGGATCGGATCATATCAGCAGGTGCTTCAAAGCTTTTTGCTTTTTGATAAGAGCACTTCGTAATGCCATTAAGGTGTTGGGAAATCACTTTAAATCCAACATTATTCTATATCTATATGTTGAACCTTGCCCCAGAACCAGATATTTCTATGAATCTATAGAATTCAGATGCACTTCTCTAAAAATAGACATAGCCATGCTTAAATAATATTCAGAACCCTACGGAAAACGGGTTTCTGGTGCAAACCTGATCTAAAACTGGTGGAAAATAACTAACCCTGCAATCTATCTCCGTTTTCCAATCGTAGGCATCTAAGTCTATAATAAGAATCCTCTTAAAATAGCGATTGCCCCCCAAAATTAGCAACTTAACCTAATGGCCCCATTCCCCATTCCATTCACGGATAAATCTTGATATAACCTTCTGGCAACAAATCATTAGCCATGTGGGGCAGAATCATAATAGAGTCATAATCATTTCATAATCCGAGAAATAATGTGTGCTTTGCCCCAACATAACAATAATTATGAGGCATAGGCACAGGCACACAACAGCCCCTCCCCATGCCCATGCCCATGCCCATGCCAATGCCCCTGCCCCTTTCCCATTCCCACTCTTCACTCAATCAAGGGGGCCTCCTTCCTTAAGTGCGCTCTGTAATATCGTGGGATGTCTGGTTGTGGTTCCGTCTTACAGCAGAAAAGCACGCCAGGCGGTGTCCACTTCACGATAAACAGCAGATGAACAGCAGAGTCGTAAAATGAAAAGCCTATTTCCTCTCGGGCCCTCTCGAGCCGCCGCCCAAATGTGTAATTAATTAATTTCGCGCTCGTTCGCTGGGGATCCAATCCGATCTGCTGCAGAGCATCAGAGATTTGCATAGCCTCTTGCTTGCCACACACAGCATCCAGGGGCAAGCAGCAATCAGTTTACGTTCCGCTTTGGTCGTGTACACGCTGAACGGATCCATCCGCTTGTCCGCTTGATCCAAGCACTTGTCGCCTCGCAAATATAGGATACGATCGAAATCGGGGAGCGTCTTCAAACTGGATCACATCTTCGAGGACTACCATCGGCAGCAGTTTCATAAAATGTCGCACGGCGAACGTAAAGGTCGCCTCAATGTGGTCAAATTTCTGGAATTGGTAAAGAATTTTTTTCAAGTGAATTTTTGTTGCAAATTTACGAGTGAAAAGTGGTAGAGGAAAAGTTCTCACAAGGATATTATTCGTTCAGGGATTCCATGTTATTAATGATGCAATTGGTTCGGAGCTGGCTATAGCTCGCTTTCAATCCTGGGAAAAAGTCATCATCCTTTAATGGATTTTTTTTATGAGTGTTGGGCAGGCTGTAGCTCGCTTTTAATCCTGAGTTTCAGACTGAAAAAAACACAGAACCAGTAATTTCATGGATTCACTCCTGCATGCTTGAACTTTTAACCAAAACTGATCCCAATGAGTGTTGGGCAGATATCCACTGAAAAGCGAAGCTCAATATGCCATCTCGCTTCTTCTATCTTCTCTCTTTAGGGGTTTGCCGTGGCCTGTTTGGTGCTGCACTTTTACAGCTTCAACGATCGCGATATTATGACATCGTTTCTGGCCACCGGCACCTTCACGGGCTACATTATCGTGGTGGTTGGTGTATTTGCTGGTAAGTGCTGAAATATCACCTTAATAAACCATACATATCACTCCAATCCATCATACTCTCCTCCAATCCTTTTAGGCGTTCTGATGCGGGCACCCATACACAAGCGCATCGACATATTCTTCAGCGTCATGGGCTGCGCCCTATTCGTGGCAAGCGGTGTGTTCATCATCGAGGCCTGGGAGTTCTCCTTCAGGACTCGGACACGCGACCTGGCGCTGATCAAGGCCTCACTATCGATCGTCAATGGAGTGCTCTTTGGCTTCGATGCCATCTTCACCTTTCGAGACAAGTGAACACATACATTTATTTTGGTTTTTTTTTTTTTGCTTCTTTCATACGCATTTAATAGTCCATAAGTCGCAGATTCAGAGTTAATTTACTTTCATTTATTTATATATTTTTTACTCAAACATTCGCTCTTTAGAATAACACTAACCACACATACAACTGAATAGCCTACAACTTACTCGCGAGCTCCCCCAAGTCCTACTCTACCCAACGTGCTGTGCTGTGTGTGTGATGGTGGTGGTGTCTTAGATTAATACAACTGCAGAGGTTATAGCCACTCTAGCGCTTTCCCTCGGGTGCATTCTTATATTTTAAAGAACAATCGCAAACAAGCGATTGGATGCATCCGATGGATGCATCTATGATTGTTACAATATTATATTGCTTTTGCTTTGCCTTTGCCACAGAAACGCATCTTAGATTACATTTTCATCAGTTCAGATCTAGTCGCTAGCAATACCAAGCGCCTTCTTTATGCGTTCGATTCCCAGAGAGTGATCCGAGACGCTGCTAGATACTCTAACAGTTCTCCTGCATCCATTCTCTCTGTAATCTAACGCATCTGACGGTTGTTAGAATTGCTTTTGCCTTAAACGAATTCTAAGATTGCTCGTACATTTTGCATACACGTTAGTATCTCTCTTACTCTCAATGATCGTCCTTGAATCCTTAACTCGCTTAAATGTAAGTGCAATAATTGTTGTTCTTGTGTGAGATATAGTCTCAATAAAAAGTAAATCTTGCGCTTTTTAAATTAGTCATTGACATGGAAAATGGTCCAAAAAAATATTTATAGGGAAAATGCAGCGCGGTACACGCTCATTTCGTTTCGTTTACATAGTAATAATAGTTTGAATTTAATTTCTTTGTCTATTCTGTTTTGTTCATTGCTGATAAACGTGAGAACTTGCTGCGGCACTGCGAATGCGTCTGGCCCGGGGCATGGACATCCTCCCCATCCATTGATTGAGCTAGCCGTTGTTGTTTCTGCTGTTGTTGTTGACTTGCTGCTGTTGTTGTTGTTGACTTGTTGTTATTGGTGTGTTGCTGTTGAATGGTTGGTTGTTGAGTTGCAGCTTTTGCTGATTCTATTTAATTGCAGCTTATGCTATAGAGCTGTTGGAAAACTATAAAACCAACAACACATCCATGCGATACTTCTGATGGAGCTGTTGTTGTTATGCTCTTCCTATATTATAATGCTGTGGTTGAATTTTTGTTGATGTTATTGTGCTGTTGTTGACTGCTTGTTGCAGTGTTGTTGACTTTCTTATGTTGTAGGTTTTTAGAGCTGTTCTAATAATTGTTTTCTTTTTTTTGCGAGTTGTTGCCCTCAACTGAACAACTAAAAGACATGGTGATTTTGTCATTGAACTGTTTGAGTTTTTGCTTTTGTTGCTGAGTTTTCCTTGTCGAGTCGCTGTTTCTTGATGCCGTTTTGATCTCTGTTCTGCGCCGCATCTTTGGGTGTGGTTATGTGTTTTTACTGATATTACTTATGCAGAATTGTGTATGTTTAGTCGGAAAATGTCGTGGGCCACAAAGAACGAGTTTGCATTGGCCTTCAGCGTGAAGACCTGCGAGAAGGCATGCGGGGGATCGTCGTCGCACTGCAAAAGGTAGAAATCCAATAATTAATAATCATACATCAATTGTTTTTCCAAATTTCGATTAAAAGGCGTGCAAAAATCAATTGGAAAGCGAACAATAAACAAAGTTCAAGCGGGGCTCAAAGGGAGAGTAATACATGTAGGAAAAAACTCTAAAGCCGGAGTGATATTCCGGCCATCTTCCATCTATAGATATACCCGCTACTCACGAGACTTTTACTGGGTTAAAATGGTTTTTTATTTAAATTTCTTAGATCAGTCGTGGAATTGTAGTACCACAGTATTTTCTGTGTGTGTTCCTATAGCTTATACATTTTAAAGGACACACAATATAGCTCCTAAAATGTTCGAGATTCAGACGGACATAGAGAGAGTGACAGAGAGAGAGAGAATAAACCCTTTTTGTGCACCTACTCGTCGAGTACCGGGGGATATAAGGGGGTATTTGGTGGGGCTATGTTAAGATCCAACACAAAAAAAGAAAATCATGCACAAAAGGAAAAGTGTAACATGTTAATTGTGGGGATTAATGAATCACGAGATTGGATATTGAATTTTGAAAATTAGAAGACCAGAAGGAGAAGAAGGAAGGAGATGATGGCGCAAAGAGCAACAGCAAAATGACAAACAGCAGAGTTAACGCTTAGGATGTATTTTCGTTACGTTACGTTACGGATTTACGTTAGAGTCAGATTCGGATACCAAGACGGAGATACGGATACGGAGACGGGCTTTGTGTCTTAGTTGGGTTTCTGTGTTGAGGTATTCTTGGATTTCTTTGCAGTAAACTCAACAAAAGTGTCGCTTCTCTTTTTACTTGGCCTGGCTTGTGCCCGATTGCTCGCTTGGTGGTGTTGGTGGTGGTTGGAGGAGGAGGACGACTGCCCGGGGGGCTACACATCGTGCAGCGATAGCCGAAAGATATCGTGCTGCACAAAGAAACTACCGCCGACGGGCTTCAGCACAAAGGTCTGTATGTAGGCATGCGGCTGGTCCTCGTCGGTCTGCGTTTTGTTGTTGTTTTTCCATTAATTGAATTTTAATTTGAAATATACGATATATATATATATGTATATATATGGATATAGGATATAGGATATATATATTTGGGGAGGCATTGCGAAATGAATCGAAACGCGTCCCTGATCGAGCTGCGTGCAATGACGGACGAAGCTGCAGCGGTACATTTTCGAATATTTTCGAAATTGCACCGAGACTTCTTTCGATTGCTCCCCCTTCTGGGGGGGGAGGAAGGGGCTGTGAACCCTTGGAGCTTACCTGCAAACGTCCCAGGACATTGATGAGCACTCCTCCATCGAAGGTGGGCTGCGAGTCGACAGCGGTTATCACTCTTGTAATCTTTTGAAAACTCAGGCTCTGTGGAACAATGGGAGGCAACGTTTGAATAGTTTTTTTGTACAGATATGTACAGCATATATCGACACTTACCTGGACTTTCTCTAATATCTTTGGAGCTCCCTGTATTTGATGGCCCTCGAAGGTCATAAAGGATTCTGTTGCCTTGAAAGAGAATTGTTTCATGAAAAATCATACATCGTACATATGTACACTCACACACACACGCCTCGCAGCATATATATGTATGTATATATACATATATATCTTTGTATATACGTGCAAGCGCGCGTGTATTGGGAGTATGTGTCACCCCAGACCCGGACCGATGGGAAGATTCGAGAAGACGCACCAGCCACTCCCCTGGGATGGATCAACCCAGGCCTCATATATGATTTTCTGCATTTGCGCGCCCTTTTTTTTATATCGGCCTCGGATGAGGAGGCGAACTTTTTCAAGGGCGCAACGCACGTCACCTGTGCGCCAAGAGGAGGCGCAGCTGCAGCAGAGAGCAGCTCCACAATTGTTGCTGCCGCAGCTGCAGCGACACCTCCGCAAAGTTTCACAAGCTCAAGCGTCCAGTTCAGGCCACAAAAGCGGACACAGAAAAACTTACGCTGTAGAAATTGACCACGCTTGCTCGGTTCGCCGGGTCGTCGAACAGGGCATAGTACTGCTGGACAAAGCCCTTGCCGATATCTTCGTACTGGGGATTCAATGACATCGTGCTCAATTTACTTTACAAGCTACAAAAAATTAACCAAAAACTATTCGCGAAGTTCCTCAAACGATCACACAAAAATCACAGTTGCCAAGCGAGGTCCGATGGAGAAGTGAGAGATGGCAGTGCAAACCCGATATCGAAGTGTCCACATATCGATGATTGCTGCATCACTTCATGCTGTCACAGGGAAAGTCACAGGTAAAATTCAGAAAGTGCAATGGTATTATACAAATTGATTATTTATGGCCGGAAGCATGGAGAGAAAGAGGGAGCGCGAGCGGGAACAAAATAGGCGGTAAAATAATGATCAGATTTGGTTGCTCTAGCTCTGAGATTCTCTGAGAGCTAGGCGACAAACAATGTATTGACCCGTCAACATATTGATGCTGATCAAGAGTATTTATGCTTCATGGAGTCCGAAATGCTTCCTTTCGGCTGCTACATACATCTATACGAATATAATGCATCCGAATAAGTGTATTTAGTATAATTTTTTTAATGATAATAAACTAATAAAACTGTTACCCAGTGCACGTCATGAAAGTCACCGCTCATCGCTAGTAGTATTATCGATATTTTACTATCGATGTTTCGCCAGCTCTAGACGGTACGCGAACAATACCACCCCCACCCACTGGCCACTGGTTGGATTCCGCGGAGGAGAAGAAGAACCAAGAACTAAAATTTGTCTGCTGATAACTCCTTTCCGGCGTTCCGTGCGCAACGCAACTGGCCGCGTCTGAGCAATGTTCACCATTGCCAATATAGCCCGACAATGTCGCATCTGCCTGCGGCAACTGCGCGAGCTCAAGGAGCACCGCTCCGACCACAGTTTGGACAACCTCCACTCGCGTTCGGTGCACATGCTGAAGAAGTTCTTCGGCATCGATGTGCTGGAGCAGCCCCAAGGCTTTCCCAAGCAGATATGCGCCCTCTGCTACAACGCCATTGAGTATTTCGAAGAACTTTGCAAGGTCGCCAAAGAGTCGAACGATAAGCTGACGCCACTCTTTGAGGCGCAGGCCAAAAATTCCAACGCAGAAGCAGGAGCCGGGGGGGCAGCACAGCCGCCGCACCTGGAAACACAGCTGGTTGATATACGACACTTGTTTATGTCTACATTCGTTTGCCTAATGCTTTCTTAGCGTCTCTCCTCAGCTGCCCAGCGATGTCCCGATAAAAGACGAGCCCCGAGACAGCGGGGAGGAGGAGGAGAAGGAACTTGAGCTGGAACTGACTCATCAAGAATCTGCAGGTGCAGTCGAACAGGAAACCGACACCGCCTCGATTTCAGTATCGTCCAGCAAGAGGGGAGCGAGGGCCCTGGCCTGCGACCAGTGCGGGAAGCAGGTCTACAAGCTTCCCTACCTGGAGGCCCACATTCGCAGCGTGCACCAGGGTCATGCCAAGCCATTCCTCTGCCGCAACTGTGACAAGTCCTTCACGCGCTATGAGCAGCTCCGTTCGCACATGCGCAACTCCCATCCGTCGTCCCAGGGGAGCGGCGGCAGCGGGTCTGCCCAGCAGCAGCAGCTGGAGGAGACGCAGCATCTGATCTGCGAGCACTGCAACCGCCAATACAGCACAAAGAACGCCCTGGGCGAGCACTTGAAGCGGCATGCCCAACGCAAGGAACACGTCTGCGAACACTGCGGCGTGGCCAAGGTGACGCGGACGGAGCTGCTCACCCATCTGCGCATACACAACCCCAGTTGGGAGAAGTTCAAGTGCCAGCAGTGCCCGCAGCTCTTCCGCCATAAGAGCGCCATCAGTCGTCATGTGCGGGTGGTGCACGAGGGCCAGCGGCGCTTTCAGTGCGTTCACTGCGAGAAGCGTTTCGGGACGCATGCCTCCCAGCTGAGGCACGAGCGCCTGCACGCCAGCGACCAGCAGCGACCCTCCCGCTGCGATGTTTGCTCCAAGTGCTTCCCTGACGGGGAGCGGCTCGCCTCCCACATGCGCAGCCATGACAAAAACCTCTGGCCTTACGCCTGTGCGCAATGCAACAAGCCCTGCGTCACGCGCCAGACCCTGGAAATCCACCAGCAGCGTCACAGCGGCCACAAGCCGCACACTTGCGGCGCCTGTAACGAGGGATTTGCCAGCGCCGCTCTCCTAGCCCAGCACAGGGAGCAGGAGCTGACCTGCGGGGGCCATGGCAGTGATGGGCGGGCCGGCGAAGCCATCTGAAAGAACATATTTTATTGTATTCCTTTGTTCATTTAAATGTGTACCTGATATAAGAACAAATAAAGTGTTTAACGTTTGAAATCTGATTCAAATTGCGGGTCATCGATTGTCCGTCCAACTATCGATCAAGGCTTTCGATAGCATTTTGTTTAGGTTTATTTTTTTGTTTTCAATTTTCCATTTATTTAAGTACTAAATTAACTGAGGAAATATGAGCGTGCTTAGCTGGCAATGTCTCAGGTGGAACGGATGCATCCCAAGGACTTTTCAAATGCTTTGGCGTACGAAAAACACTGAAAGCCGGCTGCCATTCTCGCAGCATTCTGCATTTATCGAAAACCAGCAGCAGAGAAAACAAAAACAACAATTAAAGCGTCATTTCGGCTTGCAATCTTGCACAAACATGGTTAAGTATCTGAGTCAAAGCGAGGCCATCGAACTGGACCTCGACCTGTTCGAGACGTTCCATGTGGGGCAGCTGATGGAACTGGCCGGATTAAGCTGTGCCGATGCCGTGGCCGAGTGCTTTCCCGCCCAGACCCATCCGCGGGTGTTGGTCGTCTGTGGGCCGGGTAACAATGGTGGCGACGGGCTGGTCTGTGCCCGGCATCTCTCCTTGATGGGCTACCAGCCCACCGTTTACTACCCGAAGCCCACACTGATGTCGCTGTACGAGAATCTGAGCAACCAGTGCCACCACATGGAGATACCCAACGTCAAAAAGTGCCCCTCTGTGTCGGAAGCCGAGGAGGACTATGATCTGATCGTGGATGCCCTTTTTGGCTTCGGCTTCAAGCCGCCGGTACGCGAAGATTTTGTGCCCCTGGTGAAGATGATGCAGCAAACAAAGGTGCCAATAGCCAGGTGAGAATACAGCATCAGCAGCAGCTTCTTTGGCAGCACAGCACATCTGTAATGGGTCACTTCTTCGCAGTGTGGACATACCCAGTGGTTGGGATGTGGAGAAGGGCAAGCAGAGCGAGTGCGACTTTGAGCCAAAGCTGCTCATCTCCTTGACGGCCCCCAAGCTCTGTGCGGAGCACTTCAAGGGCGAGCATCACTACCTGGGCGGACGCTTTGTGCCGCCGGCCCTGCAGCGCAAATACGAACTCAATCTGCCAGCCTACGGCTCCAAGCTGGTTATCAGACTGTAAATTTGTGTGTGTGTGTATGTAGGACGCGTTTAATCTCCAAATAAACACAGATTACACGGTAATGAAAAGCTTATGCTATGGACCCCACCCCCGTTCCGACCCCGTCTAATCCCCCGCTATTTGTAGAGACGATTGTAGTGCTTGCGACGACGATCCTCCTCAAAGTTGTTGTTTCGCGCCCACTCCTTGAGATTGCCCTTGGAGCGCAGCATGGCCGACTTGGAGTCCACGTCGCGGAGGACGAATGGCGAGTAGCCCGCTATGTAGTCCTCGTCCATGGCATTGGTCTTCGTTTTGGCCACGCGCGACGGCATTTGGCGCGGCATGGGCTGGTCCTCGAACAGAATGGGATTCCGCGAATGCTTGCCACCCTGGAATTTGGGCAGGCTCTGGTTCTTGTACTTGGACGTCAGCGGGCGACGCGTATTGATGTGGATGACCTGCTTTCCGTTCTCATCCAGGCTGACGGCGACGCGCTTGAGCGTCTTGTTGCCGCAGTTCGGACAGAAGACTTTGGTCATGATGCTGGTGGTCTTGAAGCAGGCGTAGCAGCGCAGGATATACGTGCGCAGCTGCTTGATGATGCGCCCATTGAGAGCGGCCAAATTCAGATTCATTTGCTTGAGCACATTCTGAATGGCATAATCTGTGGTCATGCAGGCCACCAGCGGCACTGCATCGGACTCCACCTTGCCCTCGAGTGCCTTCTTGGCGCTCCTGATGTTCGAGTGGGTGATCCATCCATCGTCACCGACGTCATCGTCCTGATTTCTGTTGGAAGACTGTTCCGCTTCCTGTTCCATTTCATCCTCTTCTGTAGGGGTCTGGGCCACCAGGAGATCGTACTCTGGGGCGTCGGGCTCACAGCTCAATTGCTCCAGCAGATTCTTTAGCTCCTCCTCGGAGATGTCATCCTCCTTTGTCTCGGTGGGCTTTTCGGAGGGCGGCACCGCCACTCCCTCGATCTGAGCCTCAATGGCAGCTTTTACGTTATCCACAGACTTGTCCTCATCCACATTCACATCTTCATTATCCTCATCCTCGTCGTCAACATCTTCATCATCGTCGTCCTCGTCTTCCTCCTCTTCGCCATCGGGCATGTACCAGCCCACCAGACGCTTATTGTTGGCCTCCTGCATTTCCTTGGGCTCCTCCTTGGAGGCGATGGTCTGGGCCATCACCGGCTCTGTGCGCAAATGCTGTGTGCCCACATTGTCGCTCTCCAGCTCGTAGGAGAGGGCGATAACCTTCAGATCGATGCCGGAGAGGCTGGCATAGTCGCCCGTCTTCTTGGCGAACTCCACACAGTGCTTGACGCTCTCGGGACGCGGTTCACGCACCTCTAGGCCAAAGGGCAGCACACAGAGTCGCCGTATTTGACGTTTGTTGCGCACCTCGGCCACCACATCGGGCACAGTGAGAACACTCTCGGCGTATTCCTGGTAACGAACGGATTCAATGAGTGGTTACAGTGTTATTGATTAATCTCGCAGTCTACTTACATTCAGGGGAACTGCATTGATGAATGCCGTGGTATCTGCCACCATATATTTAATCTTTCCATTTGTTTCGCTCATTTTAATTGCGATTCTTCTTCACATATAAATAAAAGGAAAACAGCACGTGTCGCGCGCAGCTATCGATAGAGACGGGCCATAAGTATCGCTGCCATGCAATCGAATTTTTTGTGCATTAAATACTGTATAATTTAACAATAATAGGAAGGTCATATCAGATTAAATATGTTTATTTATAGCAAAACTTATGGGACTATGCTTTTTTTCTTAATAAAATCAGTGATATTTTGGAGCAACTATCGATACAAGAGAAAATATATTTGTCGATGCAAACGTAGGTTTTGGGGAATTCCCCTAAGTAGAAAATGTTTCTATACATTTGTTAAATACGTAATAATTAAAAATAGTTCATTTAAATGCTTCTATTTCGTATGTTATGATGCGGTAGCCAGCACCACTATCGATATCACTTATGGCCATCGTCTGCATATTGCGGCAATCGAACATCCCATTCCACATCTCTAATTTTCAAGCCAAAAATGGCGAAGTGTGTGGAACCTTTACTTTTTCTTCAGTTCGGAAATTAGATTTTTGCTGCAAATTGCATAAAATACACATTACGGTAAGTTAAATGATCAATCAAATTTATTTAGAGCACATGCACAATCAGTAGACTATAAAATAATGCCGAAAAACCCACTTTCTTGCGACATAAAGAGTGAAAAAAAAGAGGAGTGAGAATGTGGAACCAATGGCCTGCAGCAGCGGCTTTGGTGCCAGGCGCCGTGCCAATGGCTGCACCGCCGCAGCCCTCGGTACCGCCACCTCTGCCCGACGCACCGCCACCGCCGCCGCCCACCGAGCAGGCGTCCACAGCTGCCTCGGTGGCGCCCGGCGGCGTCGCTGCCGCTGCTACCGCCGCTGCCGCTGAACCAGTCGCCATGCCTGCGGCACTCGCAGGCAACCCCTACAGCACGGCTGGCCAAACGGCCACCAACCCCTATGAGCAGTACACGGCTGCCCAGTACGCGGCCATGACCCCCGAGCAGCAGTATGCGCTGCAGCACCACTGGCATCAGTGGCAGACCTACCAGCAGGAGTACGCCAAGTGGCATGCCCAATACGGCGAGCAGGTGTGTGACCTAATACTCCCCTTGTGGAGCATTCCCCCTTTAATTCGTTTCGTTGTTTCGCTCTTGGCTTCTTCCAGTACAAACGGGAGATGGCTGCCGCAGCAGCTGGCGGCGTAGCTCCGGCGACCGTGGCTGCTGCCGCTGTCGCACCCACGGTGGCTGCAGCGCCCGTAGCAGCACCAGTAGCAGCAGCAGTCGTGATGCCCACCGCTGTGGCAGTACAGCCGGGGGTGCAGGGCTATCCCCCGGCACAGCAGTCATACTACCAGGCTCCGCCGGCGGTGGGTCCAGTGCCCGTTCAGATGCCCCCCAATCCTGCGGTGGCTGGGATGCCGAGCAAGATTATGGCCCAGCCGCAGATGTATAGCCAACCGCCGCCGCCGCCACCACAGAAGAATGCCAATCCCGGAGGCTACATGCAGCAGCCGCAGCACCAGCATCAGCATCAGGCGAATCCTAATATGTGGCCCAATGCCCCACCGGCGGCACAGCAGCATCAGCATCAGCAGCATCTCCAGCAACCGCCGCCGGCGTCTCACTACAACCAAATGCCACACAGCCAGGCACAGCCACAGATGGGAGGATACAGTCAGCCCCCCAACGAGATGCAAGGCAACATGAATCCCTTTCCCAATTTGCAGCAGCCGCCGCCTGCATTTATGGGCGCAGATCCCAAGATGCGCCAGCCGCCGCCCAATGCCATGGAGAACCAATGGAACCAGCAGCAGCAGCATCAGCCACATCAGTCGCATCAGCCGCCACGTAATGCACCACGCTGGGAGGGGCCCACGGATGGACCCGGACCTGGTCCAGGCCCCGTAGGACCCGGCAGATGGGATGGACCTCCCCCTTCTGGGGGGAATGCAAACAATCGCTGGAATTCCGGGCCGCCGTCATCTGGCGCCGATGCAAACCGACGCTGGGACGGACCGCCGCCACCGCAGGGTGGGGATGGCAACAATCGCTGGAACGGACCGCCGCCGCAGTCTTCTGCCGAGCTCAATCGGGGACGCTGGGACGGACCACCCCCATCTATGCAGGACAAACAGCAGGAGCAGCAACAGCAGCAGCAGCCGCCCGGAGGCAGCCACAACAATCAGCGGATGAATCGCTGGTCCGCGAATAATCCTGATATGGAGCAGCGTCATGGTGGGAATAAATCGAATCAGAATTTCCAGCGCAAGGGCTGGAGCGATGGACCTGGGCAGCAGCAGGAAGGAAGAGGAGGAGATGGCCCTACCCCGCCACGTGGACCCAATCCATTTACACAGAATTCTGGCCAGGAGTTTGGCTCAAATCAAGAAGGATTCGGTGGTGGTCGCGGCGGCGGAGGCCCACCTGGACCTGTACGATCGGTTGCAGGTAATTCAGCCAGCGGCGGAGGCGGCGGAAACTCTGGAAACTTTGGCAATAGCCCCGGAGGAGGGGGAGGATCAAACTTTAATAACAACAACAGCTATGGCGGCGGCGGCGGAGGAGGAGGAGCTCCCGATAATGCTGGGAGCTTTGGCAACAATTATGGAGCCAACAATCGCCGTGGTCCTCCGCCAAACAACAACAACAACAACAATGCGGGACGCTGGGAGAATCAGGGATACAACGACGAGAGAGGAGGCAACGGCGATGGCGTTGGCGCTGGCCAGAATCGTGGTAACTTTGGCCAAAGGAACAGCAACAACAACAACAATCCACAGCAGCAGCATCATCCACGTGGTGGAGGAGGAGGAGCCGCAGGAGCAGGAGGAGGAGGAGCTCCTGCTGGAACAGATCTAGATGAGGCGAGCTTCGATCGCTTGTTCGATCAGTGGGAGCAGCAGTTCGAGGACTGGAAACGGGCCAATGCCAATCATCCGGATCGCGACGAGTACCGCCGCTACGAGGAGGAGTTTGAGAAGCAGCGTCGTCGCATTGCCGAGCGACGCGAGCAGATGCGTCGTCGCCGTCAGGCTCAAGAGGGTGGTGCTCCAGGAGGAGGAGGCCCGGACGGTCCACCAGTCGGACCAATGGCCAGCAAAGATCCCATCGAAGACATCGAAGACGCTGGTGGACGCTTCCGTGGCGGGTCCTTTGAGCCACCAAACAGAGGTGATCCTGGAATGGACGGACAGGGACACGGACACGGACCGGTTCCTGCTTTTGAGAGAGGACCCTTTGGAGGGCGACCACCTGGACCTGCTTTTGATGGTCCCAATCGCGGTGGACCTGGGCCTGGACCTGCTTTTGATGGTCCAAATCGCGGTGGACCTGGACCTGCTTTTGATGGTCCTAATCGCGGTGGACCTGGACCTGCTTTTGATGGTCCCAATCGCGGTGGACCTGGACCTGGACCTGGCGGCAGACCTGGCTTTGGTGGCAGAGGACCTGGTCCATTCCCAGGCGGGAATCACGAGCAGCATCGTGAGCAGGAACTCCAGCAGCAGCCGCCGCCGCCGCCCATGCGCCGCGATGTCGTGGAGCCTCCCATGGAGCAGAAAACAGGATCTTCACAGAAACAGTTGTCGCCCAAGAAGCCCCTGGAGCAGCAGCCGCAGCACCAGCAGCACCAGCAGAAGAGCAAGCCTCCGTCTGTGAATGTGAATGTGCCTGCGCCTGCGCCAGCTCCTGGACCTGGACCTGGACCAACGTCCAATCTTGGCAAGCGGCGATTCGAGGGTGCCGCTGCAACCTCCACGCCGGCGAAGCAAACCAAAGAGGAGGAGAACATTCTCACCATTTCACTGGACGATGACGACGATGATGAGCCAGAGTCGGAGCTGGTGGACACGCCCATGACGAGCATCTTCAAGAAGAGCGATGGCATTCCCGGGCTCGATCTGGTCGAGGACGGTGCCAAGCCGGGCGGCAGCGGCGGCGCCATAGATGACAACAAGAAGATCCCGTCGCTGTTCGATGTGGTCATCAAGAATCCTGGGGGTCAGGCAGCTGCCGCCGGCGCTGCTTCGGCAGCCGTCAAAGAAGGATCCTCCCCCGCTGAAGCCGACACCAAGAAGACGGCGGACGAGTCTCTCCCGGCGAATGTTTCCAATGCCCTCAAGGATCCCGATTTCATCAACAATCTCACACAGGCTGTGGCCAAGGCCCAGGAGCGGATGAGCGAGCAGCAGGGCGGTGCAGGAGCAGGAGCAGCAGCCAACGATCCATCGGAGGCAGGGGGCGCCGCCAATAAGGGACGACCCTTGTCCTTTGCCGAATGGCAGCGCAAGAAGAAAGTCCATTCCCATTCGCAGTCTCAATCGCCCGGGAATGTGGACAAGCTCTCGCAGGACTCCAGGGAGTCGATGATGAGTCGCGATAGCGGCGGCGATGCCGGCGACGCGCGTAGCCGCAGCCGTGGACCCACGGACATGGATGATCAGCAGCATCCATCTCGGCTCCATCGTGGATTTGGTGGCGATGGTCCCGGCCCTCATCCTGGCCCTGGCCCTGGTCCTGGTCCTGGCTTTCGTGATGTTCCCGGGCCCTTTGGTCCCAATCAAATTAATCAAATGGGACCCGGCCAGGTGCCGGGCGATAATTTCACGGACTTTAGCAAGAACTTCGATGGAAATGGTCCTGGCTTCGGGCCAAATGGCAGGAATTTCGGACCCGGACACGGACCTGGACCCGGGCCCAACTTTGGCCCCAATGGCGGCCGCAATTTCGGTCCAAACGGCGGCCCGCATCCGCCCTTTGGTCCTGGAGGACCCAACTTTGGTCCCAACGGCCCCAACTTTCGTCCGAATTTTGGCCCCAATAATGGACAAAATGGCCCGAACTTTGGTCCCAATTTCAGACCCAATTTCGGGCCCCACAGTCGCGGTGGGCCTGGACCGTTCAATCCCTTTGGCTTTGGCCCTGGAGGTCCGGGAGGTCCTGGCGGTCCTGGTGGTCCTGGCGGTCCTGGAGGTCCTGGAGGTCCTGGACCCAACTTTGGAGGTGGACCCAACTTCGGTGGAGGACCCGGAGGACCCCCGAATAATCCCAACAATAGTGATAATCCATTCCGGCGCAATTCCGGTCCCCCGATGCCCAACTTTGACGAGGAAATGGGCGCAGGTCCTCCGCGCAATCGTCGAAACTTTGGACCAGGACCAGGAGCAGGCGGTGGAGGCGGCGGTGGAAACATGATGAACTTTGGAAACCGGAAGCCATGGGATGACGGGTATGTGTCTAAAAACAGAACTCTCTAGAACTCTTAATATTTTATGAATAACTCTTCTCTTAACGCAAAATCAAATACCAGAATACTTTGATCTCTTGTGCCAAAAAAGCCAAATCCTTAAGAAAGAAAAAAATATCCTTCAAGAGGGGATATCATATCCCTCTCCTTCCCCGACAGACTGTCTGTTCGCTGAGTCCTTCTCTGATTAATCGTTAATGAAATCTCTTGCTGCATCTCCACTGGAAATGTGTAATGGTTTTTCCTGCCATTTTAATCTATAAGAAATCCTTTGAATTACGATTAGGCGTTGCGAATACTTTCTTCCTCTTTTGGACTCGTCTTTTGAGGCATAAAATAGCTGGGAATGTAGCTTCTCATGTATTTAGTCGTTATAAAGATACGATTGCCCTCAGCAAAAGCTTCTTATGCGCGAATCTCAGGCAGAAGTGCAATAGATCGACCGAAGGGCGCTGCTTTCCTTTTTGGGGAAATTTGGAATTGTTCTTTAATTTTAACGCTGAAATTTAGACAAGATCTAGTCTCACATTTGTCCGATCACAAAAAACTAGTTTATTCCCGAAAAAATACCAGATAAATACCACGCTTATATGCTAGCTTGTTTCGAAAAAAACGCTAGATCAATACCAGACTTTAATTATAGTTTATTAACGAGAAATATCAGATACCCCACTTTAATTCTTGTTTATTCCGAAAAAATACCAGATAAATACCACTGCTAAATAATATTTTTTTTTTTAATAAATATATAAATACCATTAGTATTGAGTACTAGCTTACTCCCGAATAAATAACGGTATTTATTGGTATTTACCAGGCGTTTTTTAAGATCTTCCTTCCTGTCATTCCTCTCCGTTGTCCGACGAGTCCCTGTCGTTATTTTTCGTCGTCTGTCCCTCCTCCATTCCCCTACCATCTCTCCGTCGCCCCCCACCCTGTCGATCTCTTTATCTGTCTCTCTCTCTCTCTCTCTCTCTGTCTGTTTGTTGCTCGCTCTCTCTCTGTCCCCCAAAATCCTTTATGTAGATTATGTGCAGGCGATGTGTTTTTTTCTAGTTATCGTTAATGCTGGAATTTATATTCCATACCCGTTTTCTCTTCTTCTCTTCTACTTCTATGCAACTGACAAAAAAAAAACCATAAAATCCGAAATACGAAACGAAACAAAAAAAATACCACACAATACTCTTGTTAAAAATACAAAAAAAAAACCAACACAAAAAAAACAACGAAAAATAATGAAATATGGTATTGATTGTTGGTTGGTGGGTCAATCGATCGATCGATGCTTAAATCCTGACATCCATGCGATCCCATACGATCCCATACGATGAATGAATGAATGGTGTCTTGTGGTGTCCGCGTGGTCTGAGCAGCGGTCAAGTCCAAGCAAAATTCAAAAACAGGACCAATAGAAACGTCCAGCAGCAGCAGAAGCAGCGCAGGATCTAGGAGTAGGAGAGAGAGTATTAGAGAAGGAAGCAGTGAAGAAGCGGCAGTGGGTATGAAGGATCCAGTGGCACCGGAGGTCAGGTCAGGTGATCATCTCTCTGCTCCTCTGAACCCCCGCCTCTCAGTCCCAGCCTCAGCCTCAGAGCTTCCTCTTCTACTTCTTCAGACCATATGAAGATCGAAAAAATCGAAAAACATAGCACTATATAGAGATATAGTAGATTAATTCAGCAAATAAGCAAACACACACCATGTACACATCCTAAAGAAAAAAGAAAAAAAAAACAACAGAACAGAACAGAAACAGAGATCTAGACCTCTAGTATATCCTTAAAAATGGAAAACAAAACAACTGAAAAACTTTGTTGCTCCCAAAAAACTTAACCAAAACAAAAAAAAAAACATCTTAAATGAATTGGTTTATAAAACATTTATATTTTCTTTATATCATTTCCGCTTTGTTAAATTACGTTTTTTTTTTCGTTTTTTTTCTCGAAACGTTTAACCTTCTCTTCAATCTCTGACTCTCTCTCTCTCTCTCTCTCTTCACTCCATCTCTGTATCTGAATCGAAGTTTTTGAAAGTTAAAATCACGATGTATTCTTTTGTAGAATTGAAAGTTGTATAAGTCGTAAATGATATATTTAATATATATACCAATAAAAGAAGATCAAACTAAATCAATGTTGGAGATTAAGGTTGGACTTAAACCCAGAAGAACATCAGAGAAAACTGTACGATATCGAGTCAGTCAGTCAGTCAGTCCGTTCATTATATCCATTCACATGTCATCCAATGAGAGATCACTGATAGATCAATGTATATATCATATAAAGATAAAATCCCATTATTTAATATTCCTTGGGATCTACTACATCAATAACAAAAGCTTCCAGTGTCCAGTGTCGTCTGGGGTCAGTCTGATGTTTGAACTAAAATTACAAAAGAGAGGTGTACAGTAGGGTGTACAGTGCGTTTGATAGCCGCTAGGAAAGGGATAAGGAAAAGGAGAAAAGGATCCAGAACTCTTCTAAATGAAAGATCAGAACAACAGCAAAAGAGAAATTATGAATTACAGATAGCGCTTGAGCCACACCACACATTATTATTGCCAGACCAATATTGAATTTTTTTGATTAACGATAAACGAAACATGGATGATTTATAATTAAGATAATTGAACAATGTGTTCGTTCGATAGCTAAAAGATACACTAAAATATATAATCCAATCCACAATATATACGGTCTCTATCCGTTTTTATTGGATGCGAAACGCAGAACATACATACTTTTCGATAACCGTTCGATAAATTCAATCGTTGCTCGATCAATTGTAAACAATCGATAAATGATATGGATTTTATTGTCGATAACTCTCTCTTACTCTCCGTCTATCTCCCCATATCTGAAATGCTAAAACTGTTTATCGGTAGCTATCGATATTTAGCTGAATATTCGATGACTGACCAAGAAACAAGTCGATAAGCTGTAAAATACTGTAAAACTATATAAGTATAAGCCATATGATGTCCCCCTTATATACATTGACCATTGAAACGCACTGTATGCCTCAAAATTCGAAAGTTTTAAAGAAATAAATAAATAAAGAAATAAAGAATATGAAATAAAACAGAGTATACAATATGCACGATATATATTGCTTGTCCGCTGATTTTTGGAATATGAGGATACCTTTTGCTATGGTATCCTTCCTCCTTCCTCCTCTCAAAAGATTCTCCAAAGAGTTAACCCAAGTTTTCCGATTAATTATCGATATACATACTATATTCTCTCTGAAGGGTGGGTGGGGTTATGGAACATCCACTGAGGATCCGAATTTTCAAATCTCCTTCATAGAGAGGCATTTGCGTCTCCTTTTTGTCCGTGTTTTTCTGTGTAAAATTCTCTCTGCAAAGCTTAGGACCTCTGACCTATGACCCAACCCCTGCCACGTTCACACCCGACCCCATGCCCCCAAGCCCCGCCCATCTTCAATACGTTTCTTTTTCCTTGGTAAATTTCAAAGAAAAGTAAAAGTTCAAGTGTTTTTCTTTTGGTTTTTGAAACATTGAAAAAAAAAACCTAAAAAAACGAAACAAATCGAATTCAAAATAAAATCGATAATCGAATCCATGAAAAAAATCGAACAACAACCAAAAATACCAACCGAAACACCGTAAAATACCGTTAAAAATACTGCAACAAATACCAACAAAAAATACCGATATTTGATACCGACAATACCGACCACGCCACTGCGTCCCTTCCACTCCCCCACGCCCCACCTCTTCCACAACACGTTGCCCCCCCACGTTGCAGACCGGAGCCGCCGCCGCAACATCCACTGGCCCAGGGGCCGCCGCCGTTCCACTCTCAATCTCATTCACGTGCGGATCCAAACCAGGACCAGAACCAGGCCCAGGCCCAGGCCCAGAACCAGCACGATGACGAGCCCGTGCACCGTCCCATGAAGGTGTTCGACTACCAGAACAAGACGCCCGCCCCCAAGGTCATCGACTATGGCCACAAGTCGGCCGCAATGGGAGGGGCAGCTGCCCCCTCATCCTCTGGCGATGGGCTGCCCGAATTTCGGCCCCTGAAGACCTTTGACTATGGACATGCCTCCAACAATGGCTATGGCCCAGTGGGTGGCAGAATGATGCCAGGACAAGCACCAAGAATGATGGGACCTGGACGCGGAGGTGGACGCGGCGGAGCACCACACGGAAAGGGGATGGGACCAGGACTGGGAGGAGGAGGAGGAGTAGGTGCAGCCGCAGCCGTAGCTGGACCATCAGCTGGAACCGGACCCGGACCCGGATTCGCTCAGAAAATGAACAAAAAAAGAAAGAAACAGATGCGCCAGCAGGAGCGCCTGCAAATGCATCAGAGTCGTCAGCTCCAAGCGATTCCGTCCGAAGAGAGCGATCAGCAGGTAAGCCCCCCAGGCCCCCCCCTCCTACATCTCTGGTCTTCCTTCTCGATACCTAACCCGCTTGTTATCCTTCCCCCACTCCCTCTAGACACCTGTCCCACCGCAGAGGCCGAACAATTCGAAGCAGTCCGATGATCTCGAGGATATATCCGATGGTGAAGAGTAAGTCCCGTCCCACAGAGCCACAGAGCCACAGAGCCAGTGTCTAACGTGCATGCCTGCTTCGAATCCTTCCAGTAATCTACGCGATGAGGAGTCCCTGCCATCGCCGCCATCGATGCACATTAATAGTAGCGTCTCTTTCGGTGGAGAACCCTTCAAGAAAGCCTTCCCCGCCAATCCGCAGCGTCGCATGCTGGGCGAGGTCCCATTGATACCCCAAACGGGACCACTGCCGTCGTCATCAGTGGATACTTCTCTGGGGCCGCAATCTCTGTTTCCCTCGGAGGCCAAGGCCAATGAGGATGTGCCCGCCGGCCATTTCCCTGCGCCACATTTGGAGATGAGTGTGCCCACGAATGAGAATCGCAATACCATATCGATCGATGAGATTCTGTTGCCGCCCGGCCGCCTGTCGCGTCCCAAGCGCATTTGTGTTATCCTACGCGGACCACCGGGCAGCGGCAAGTCGTATGTGGCACGCCTCATCAAGGAGAAGGAGCTGGAAATGGGCGGGGCCACACCGCGTATACTCAGCATCGATGATTACTTCATCATTGAGAATGACTACGAGGAGAAGTGCCCCAAGACGGGAAAGAAGGTGAGTGCCAGCTCGAGATATGCATTTAAAAGTGTATGGCATTTTCTTGTCCCTCCTCCCTCCCTCTGTGGCGCCATAGATACCCAAAAAGGAGCTGCTGTACGAGTACGACGATACCATGGAGGAGACCTACATGCAATACCTGATCAAATCGTTCAAGAAGACGCTCAGCGATAATCTGTACGACTTTATAATTGTTGATTGCAATAACAATTCGCTGCGCACACTCAACGAGTTCTATTGCCATGCAAAGGACTCCAATTTTGTGGTGAGTCCTGCAAAATTATCGTATCTTATATCTGTGTATATATATCTGTTTATATCCCCTATTTGTAGCCTTACATTGTCGACATGCTGTGCGATTTGGAGACTTGTCTGGGACGCAACGCGCACAAGCGCACCGCAGAGGAGATCCAGTTGGCGCTGGATAATTGGAACGAGACGCCGCTGCACTACATCAAGCTGGACGTGGCCACGCTGCTGGAGAATGTGGTCGAGATGGAAGATGTTGAGAATATGGCAACGGTAACTATGCCCTAGAATCCGAGGCGCGGTTCTCTATCGCGTTGAACGGGAACGGGAATGGGAATGAAAACGATTCTCCTCCTGCACATCAAAGTGAGACGGGGCGGGAGCCAGTAGGCCTGTTGGTCTCTGGCCTGTGCCGCCTGCAGCCTGTAACCACAATGAAGGATTCTGTGGCGGCAGGCTACAGGCGCTGCAGGCCAGTGCCCCCAAGGCTCTCGCCACCGCCACCGTCGACGCTCAATCTAGTCATTTATGAATACTCAAAGAATAATCAAAGAATTTTAACTTTTACTCTGCCCTTCTGTCGAACAGTAGAACAGACAGATTATAACTTAGAGATATAGATGCTCTTAGACGTAAGTTTTTTTCTCTGGCATATGTGGAATGCAATGATTATATTTGATTGATAATTATGAATACATATACCGATATACCGATATGGATATGCGCTCTGTATCACCAAGATTCTAGCAAATAAGTTCTCAAGCGAAAGCGAAAGCAAAAGCGACATGACACCACAATCGACATGAAATTCACTGTAGATCTCTGAAAACCCTATTAATGAATCGATCGATCGATCCTATTGTTAAGCTCTTTAGTAAAGGCAATGTGCTGCAAAAAGGCGAAGCGAACGTTTTGTTGATTTATGGCGGCTTCATTTATTTCAGGATGATAATGCCTATAGCGACGACACTGCTTCGAATGCCACCGCTAAGGCAGCAACCGCCACTGGGCTATTTGGGGATGTTGTGGCCGCCGCCACCGCTGCCAGTGCCAGTGCCAGTGCCGTTGCCGTTGGCATCGCCGCCACTGCCGCTGTCGATGGAGCGACAGATGACAGCAACGGCGATGATAACTGCTACGATGTAAGTGTTAACCAATAAACAAAACCACAAAAAACATCCAATGTGGGGTTTTGGTGTTTTTGAGGGATCCTTTTCCAAACAAGCAAACAAACAAACAAACAACAACTTCTCCACATTCTCCCCTTCCTATACTCCCTCCATTCAATCGGTGGTTCCGTCTGGTACCGTGTGGTTCCGTGCAGTTTGGCAATTTGAAAAGCAAGTGGGAAAGCGACAACACCGAGGATAATCTAGGTAAGTCTTGCCTGCCTTCCCTTATTTTATACTATCAAGTATCGAACCTCTTTACTGAATCATTATCCTTGTAGCCCGTCTGGACGGCACCATGCGCATCCTGAAGAAAAGCAAGACCGCCAGCATGGCCGAGTATCTGCAGCTGGACGACTGGGAGCCACCAAAAAGATCAGTCAACGGCAAGAAACGAGTGAGTTGTGTTGTGGATAAGCGAAGGATACAAGTAGATCTCGATCTAGAAGAGAAAAACCATTAAAAGAAAAGAGATAGAAATAGTAGATGGACTGGAGTGTTGTCTCTTTTTGCAATGTTTTTTTTTTCGAGTGCTTTCATTAAACGATTATTATCTAACTTAAAGGATAGTTAGATAACGATTATAGGAAGTGATTCCTGAAGTTTAATATAAATTATATTTGTAGGAACAAAGATATTTGATAGTCGAGGTCAGAAGTACGTGGAGTTAATCCATTTAGTAGGAACATTTTTCCAGCTGTGCTTGTTACACGATTGTAATGCAACTTAAAAGACAAATAGATATTGTTTATAAGAAGTGATTCCCTAAGATCTGTGACACGTTGCACAGATATTCCATTCCACTATATGGGACTCTTTTCTAGGCGTATTTATTATCCGATTTCAATGGAAATTAGTAGAAAATTAGATGTTGGTCATATGAAATGATTCGCAAGACTTTGAAAATCTATATGGCATTTTGTTGAGTCTCTTTTTAAGATCTATTTACTGTACGATTGTAATGAAACTTTAAAGACAGATGGATATTGGTTGTAAGAAGTGATTTCTAAAATTTAAAGAAAATTCGATCCTCAAGAAGAGAGATATTTGAGATTTGTGTTTTCAATTTTGTGGGCTAGAAAAGTCACAAAAAGTTAGATATTGAAAATGTAGAATAAGAATATAGAGTAGCAGTAGCTGAAGATTTCCTCAAATGCAAACCAAACCATCTGTTGCAAGGACACTTTACTCACGTTCCCCTTCCCTTCCAGGTGCGCTGGGCGGACATCGAGGAGAAGCGCGCCCAGGACAAGATGCGTGCCATTGGCTTCGTGGTGGGGCAGACCGATTGGAAGCGCATGATGGATCCCAATGCCGGCAATCGTGCCCTCAACAAAACCAAATACATTGAACGCGTCAAAAAGCGACGCTAGCACAGATAGACATCCAGAGGGATTGGAAATTTTAATCACCTCCTGGCACGCGACTGCCAAACACGAGGATCGACCATTTCCGAATGCAATCATTTCCAAGTGAACCCGAAAAGTAATAGAATAATGCTATTGTACATGTACTCAAATGATGATGTACCCATACCGAGTATCTTTTTTGTATACCCATTCGGTATATAATTTGTTTTAGTTTTAGCGAAACGTGGAAATTCTCTTTGTGCGATGTATTTCCGTGTTCTAATGGATAACCTCCATTCGATTTGTGTCGTGGCCCCTCCAACCGTGCAGTGTACACAGAATGTATTTTAATTGTAAATTATAACCTAATATTGAAGAAAATGCATGTGGCAACAAAGATAACAAAGTCAGCAAAATCGAAGTCTATAATAAATGCTATGCATGAATCATAGCGGCTTGCATTTACATATGTAGAACAGTACACAACACTGCCCACAGAATCCCATTCCCGTTATTTTCCGCGGGTTCAGCGAACTTGTCATTTTCTGGCGTCTGTCGTCTGTCGTCCCTGTTCCGCACACGTGAGTTGCGACAGACAGCTGTTCAATGGTCTTGTGTGTGTGTGTATGTGGTGTGTGCATGGGATTGGGGGGAGTGGAAGGAGTGCATCTCCTCTGATACGCCTGCCAAGGTGAATTTACAGTTGGACACAGTTCCAGGCGGCCTTAGAGTTGCACAACCAGCAACATTCGCATGGGAGTGGGTGATAGGGGGAGTTGGGCAGGCTCTATGCTCTCCCACACACTCGGCATTGGCGATTGCCGAAGCAAGCGTTCAGTTCGCCGAAAAAAAAAATATACACAAGAGGAAGCCGAAAGTCTGGCATGGAGCTGGCGATAGGAGAGCGTGGAGAGACGCAAGCTTCATCCTCGGGGCAGGCAAGCGCGAGCACGATGCTCAGTTTTGCGTTCCATCTGTGAGCAGTCAAGCAGGCATTCCTTCAATATCTCAATCAAAATCCAAACAAACTTCGGCGCTGACGGTCGTGTTCTAGCGTATTAACGTACTTATTCACCAACAGACAGAAGCAGTTACTGTATTTTCGTATCTGTGGCCAAGCTTATTATTTTGTTGTCCCTATATTGTGACCTTTAACTGCACCAACTAGAACGCCCGTCGCGCAGCAGAGTGTGACTCCCCGCACTTCATGCCGCACTCTCACTTCAATTTGCAACAAATAAAATGTAGTTTAGCAGAGTAATAATCTAACGTGTGCGTGCTTTTTTTTGCTGTAAAAAGAGAGAAGGAGAACAATAGTTTCAGTGCAGAAATCATCCAAAAGAGTGCCAGAGAGAGAGAGAGAGAGGGAGAGTGAGTGAGGCGGAGCGGCATTGCGGAGGAGTTACGTCAAAAGGAGTCGCAGCGGCAACAACAAACCGACCGCCTGGGCACCCACGACGGGTAACTGTAAAGGAAGCAGACCAAGAAGCAGAGGAGGTGTTGGAGACGGAGAGCACAAACTGCCTTTGGCGGCGGCGTCGCCGTTAATTTTCAGTTGTTGTCTTTTCCGTTATTTTCACTTGTTTTTGTTGTGCTCTGTTTTGCCCTTTTTCTCTCTTTTTTTTTATTTATTACTGTTGTTGTTGTTGTTGGTAAGCCGGCTTTGTCTGAGGTCGGAGGAGTGGAGAGAGCGCCGAGTCCTGCAGAGTGGAGGAGCGGCGGCGGCAGCAGCAGACGGGGCAGACTGGTGCGTGCAACGGTAAAGTAGAGGCAAACGACGGGCGGACAACGTAACAACGGGAACGGGAAACGTAACGGGAACACCAACGCTTATGTAAAGCGTAATATGGAAGCATGTCGTCCACGTCCAGCTCCGTGCTAACGTTGTCATCGTTCAATCTATTATTTTTCACCCAAGGTAAGGACATACGATACATACATACATACTTACATACATATATATATATGTTTACATAACCCCCCGGGACGACCCATGTTCCAGCTGATTGCTGAATGAATGGGTAGCGGTCCACGCGAGGAGGACCAAGGGAGATTGTGCTCTTGGGTTCGGTCATTCATTTATCTTTTCATTTCCTTGCTCATAATTAATGTCCATGGGGCTCCCATATTTGGGTCTGGGTTCCGGCTTGAGTCGCCTTTCGTTGCCATCCTTCAGTCGGGTGGCCAGGGTGGCCAGGGTGCCTGGGGTATCCGAATCCGTGTCCCTCCGGGGAATGATAATAAATTTATGAAGATTTCTGTTGGTATTAATGAGGAACTGAGGACTAACGAAAAATGTGAAAAATAATGATAAACCACCAGGAAGAAGTTCTTTATCATGAGATAACTCTGAATAATTGATAATATTATAGATGACATATGTATGTAGATACTAAGGGCATGTCATCAATATATTTGCTAATGATTCTAATAATAAAAACTTTTATAAATATTCGAAAATCAAGTATTATATTATCAATGTTTCAATCAATGTTTATTGGAGATCCATTAGTATTATCACCTGGCATTTATATGTGCAATTTCCTGCCATTCTTTACTGCATGTACGTTATGCGGCAGCGCCCATCGGTCGGTCGTTCGTGACTCCCTGGGATATGCTCGTAAAAAGCTTCGGTTTACGAAGAGCCCCCTAGTAGGTTCTTCTTAATCCAATCATTCTACTTGCCATTTGAGGGTGTTTTCAATTCGGTTCCGTCTTCGGCATTTGCCATTTAATTTGCCGTTGATTTACCAAGAGTCCAACCACAACTGGAATCTCCCCCAGAATCGCCCCCGTATGTGCTGCCTGCAGTCCACTGCCTCCGTTGTTCCTGGACAATAAATCTCAGTCAAAGTGCCTTAATCCTGGTCCCCCACTTTGGGGTCGTAACAAACTTGATTTGCATGCAAATTGCGTATAAATCCTTGAATTGTGGAAGCCACGTTCCACCATTTCTTGGTATTGTTGGCAAGGGGTACGGAGTGGAGAAGTCGTGGAAGAGATGGCTTTTTGGTTAGTTAATTTTAGCCAAGCTCTCAGTATCTTGTGACTCTCCCTCTCCCTCTCCCTGGCGACAAAATGTTTGCCTTTAATTAAAAGAGAAGAAGCGGGAATTTCGGTTTTCCTGGTTTTCTTTTTGTCAGGGAAATTGATTTTTTTGGCCAAGTCTTGGCTGGAATCAACAATTAGTGGCTTCAGGCGTGGGATTTTTTAATTGGAGACAAACCTGAGGAAACCCACCAACAAGGCCGCAAGGACTAATCAAATTTCGTTGCACCTTTTTGTTGACCCATCCTGCGGTTTCGACACTCTTTGCACTCTGAAAGCCCAAGTCCCCAAACAAAGGATAACAAATGCAACTATTTTTAGTCATTGTGCCACACACAGACACACAGTCACACCTCAGAGCACCAGAGTGTGGCAGCGTGGCACCAACAGAATGGAATGTCTGTGTGGCAGAAGGCCAGAAAGCAAGGGCAAGGTCGAGGCATGGAATACTCTT
Source organism: Drosophila helvetica (assembly GCA_963969585.1). Classification (NCBI taxonomy): domain Eukaryota; kingdom Metazoa; phylum Arthropoda; class Insecta; order Diptera; family Drosophilidae; genus Drosophila; species Drosophila helvetica. The sequence goes on along the minus strand of OZ018401.1, from coordinate 2,457,261 downwards.
GTCCATAGATTTTCTTGGACACTTTTTGTGGCACACAAATGGAGGATGGAATAACTTTTGGAATAGAGAACTTTTTTGGCTAAAAATTAGGACAATTTCCATTGCAATCGAATTAAGAAGTTTTAATATAAAGATATTTTTGGAAATAAGTTCCCGCAACTCATGATTATGGAAAGCGTTGTTCAACGATATGGAAAGATCTTGAGAAGATAGCAAGATGGCTTTGCTCCCCCCATTTGGGGCAGGGTATGCTTGGAACGAATGGTGAATGCTGCATGGTCCATGCTTGGGGCAGATGTGGGGCACTGTTGACAAAGAGAAGGCGTCGGCATCGGCGACGGAAACTCTCAATGTCAATGCCAAAAAGAGAAAGGTTAAGTGTCATTCTGCACCCCGAGAGCCGAAAACCGCCCAACACCGAAGCACCAACCGAAAAAGCAGCCACGTGTCCACGTATCAAGTGATTTTTGCATTGATTTTCCACTTGGATACTGGGGATAAGGATAAGGATCATTGCCAGAGCTCAATCAGCAAAAAGTTCAACAAGTGTGTGCCCGCAGAAGGGGAGGAGGAGGAGAAGGAGGAGGAGGAGCAGCTGCGGTTGAATGGCGACACGATGGAGCCAACTCATTATAGTCCTGGCAGGCTTAATCCTTGCCACCAGGACCCACCAGAACGCAGCCCAGGACCCAAGTTCTTGCAAAACAAATAAACTGCGAAATGAGAATTGACGTGAAACGAGCACAGTGGTACGAGAAGAGAGAAATGTAGTCAAAATCAAAAGGAATTCTCCCAATCGAATGGAAGGAAAATACTTGATGGCAACACTGCGGATCTTGAATCAGATTTCCCTTTCCATGGCGGACTTTCGGAATGACGTTCCTTTCACTGTCGCTGTACCAATTTCCCATTGGTGAAAGGATACAATTAGAATGGCGAGTGGCATTCGTCACGAGCGAAACCAGAGAAATATATCGATATCGATCGTCAACAAAATGATGCGAATGGCGATAACAATCGCTGTGCAAATTTCCCATAAACGAAAAGACACGCTATTTCGATGCTTTTGTTGCCACTGTGCGCAGACTATGGTCCACAGCCCAGAGGCTGTCAGGATTAGCTCTTGTCGTGACCTCATTGCCCCCGTCACCGCACCGCAGTCGAGTCGTGCGGCAGAAATGCAACTAATTATGAATTTTAATTAATTCTGGCATTTTATTTTGTTGCCCCAAAAAGCCCGTTGGGGCAATAATAATAAAGTGAGTTCTGGGGAATTGCACACGAAAATTCTTTGGACAGCTTTTCTCTTTTGTTGCCAGCGAAACTTGACATTGAAGCCACCTCTTTCACTGGACACGAAACAAAATGAAAATAAAAAACACAAATACAAATAAAAAGTGAGGAAAAGTGTGCTTCCTTCCACTCGAGTGGTCGTCGGGGGGAAATGGTGCGCTTCACCTGGGAGAAACACTGAAGGAACGTTTCCCCAAGAATTGCCATGTTGAATGCGTTCTTCGATGCCTGATTGAAGGCATGTTTCGAGGTTGAGCTCTTTTGGGCATCCAAAGGGTAATGGATGCATTCCATATTTTCATTGGTATTTCAATTTTCATTGCGTTTATGCCACATTCTTGGTGCATTTATTTGATTGTGTTTCATGGTCTCTCCCTGCCATCTGAATGCTTTATGAGTGGGAATTGAATGTTCTCTCTGGATTAAATTGTGTTGTTCCACATCCACCCCCGACGCCGCCCCCTCGACCCCACCACATCCATTAATGCATCCGATGGACGACGATTCTAATGGACTCAATGGTTCTAAGACAAATGCATTATTAAACGCCTTAAAAATGTCAGGGTCAGCTCTGTTTATATTTTGTATATAGAGTATATGTATATGTGCATACATACATATGTGGAGCCTCTGCTGGAGGGTTTTTTCGGTTGCTGCTTGTCGCTGACACACGACGAATGCGACGGCGAGGGGGAGTCATAAATATTGCAAACAATTTCAACTCAAAATTGACAGAACCATGTTATAGGGTAGCACTCCGGGTATATGAGTACATGCAGAATAGACTGTTAAGTGTATATCATAGCCGAGTACGGCAATTCGTTCAGGTATAGACTCCTTTCGCTTTTTATTTTATTTTTTTTTATTTTATTTATACAGCGATATTTAGTAACGTTTAAAAGGAAAGAAATGGAGAACAATTAAGAGTCGCATTCATTCGGCAACGATATCATTATGAGGGACTACAGCTTTATTTCTCTGTTATATCTGCCATACCTATCCGATATTGATGATGGAATCGCTTAGTTATGAATATTTGTTTGTTAAATTAAAATTATACTCTAATTTTGTTCTTTAAATTGCTATTGTGGCTTTCAAAAGGACTTCAGATGGAACCGATTGAAACGGAGAGCAAATTGATTTCAAAATTCGGCCTTGATTAAGCCCCAAAAACTGATTAAAGTTCTGATTGAATTGCGATTGGAGTGCGCTCGATCTGCATGTATTTATGTACATATGTATGTGCTGTATGCTGTAAACAACAGTGGAAATTCAGTCTTTTTGCCCACTTGAAAGTTGTACAATTTTCGAGAAGGATACTCACATGCGGGCCACTATGCGAGTGCGAGTGCGAGTAAGCACTTGAAAAGTTTTCCCAGCAGCAGGCAAAAGTTTTTGCCTCGAAAAGCTATTGGATTCGATCTCCCAGCAGGGTCCTATTTCAGGATGCCTTTATGTTGATTTGCTTGTTGCTTGTTGCCCTGAAAGGTGGATATATGTACGTATGTATCTGCCCGCAAACGATGCTCCTTATGCTCCTCTGGAGGCTGCCAAGCTCGCAGGACCTTAATTATTCAACAACTGAAGAAAAACGCAGCGCGCCATGGGGGAAATGTGTGGAGGAGGAGTTGAGCCCATCCTTTGGGGGAATGCAAATTAAATGGAAGTCTGTTTTGCGTCAAGCTGCACTTGCGATGGAAGCTTTTTTTCAAAAGAAATTCTCTGTACTTTCAAATAAACATCAATACAAATTGACGATAGGTACTTGTGTATATTTAATCATTTTGGAATGAAAATATGTGTGTAACCTTCAGCCTAGTACCTGCTGTTCTTTCATTCATTCATCCATAATTTTGATAAGCAATTGGCCAAAAGTTTGTGCTTTTTGGCCCGGAAGTGTGGGCCAGGGCACACCACTCTTTGGGGGTGGCATGAGGTTGTCTGTCTCTTCGCCCCTCCACCCATCCGTTCGTCCATCCATGTTCATGTGCTGACGTCAGTTAATTGATTTGAAACACGGAACCACCCACCCACCCCCCAATCGAATGAAGTCTGTGGCTGGAAGGGTCACTCATTCGTTCATTCAGTGAGTCAGCCACTCACTCATTCAATCGCTGGATTTTTCAATCATTCATTCACTCAATCACATGGCTCAGTCGATGGCTGTCTGTCCATCAACTGGGTCGCCCATTGTCGGCCGGTGACGCATTTGGCCATTGATTTGGCCATAAAGTAAAGGCAAACAAATCGCAAATTAAAAAAAAAATATGAAGAATATTTCTATGGTAGGTACATACATGTATGATATAAGGATTCTTTTATGGATAGATTAAAAATCGATATCGTTAGATGGGAAAAAGATTAAATTCATTCCTTCCAGCACAAGCGGTGCAATATCGATCATTTATCGATAAATGTCGATACGAGAGAACTATTTACGAGAAATTGAGAGAATGAGAACGAAAGGAATTCATCCTGGAAATGCATACTCATTCAGAAATACAATTTAAGGGTATCGCCCTGGATATCGAGCATTAATCGATAAATATCGATAGTGAGAAAGATCGAATCTAGAGACCCTCGACCCCAGAGACCCTCGAATGAATATTCATTCAGGAAGACCACTCATCCGACCCGAATATCATAATCGGACTGGCATGAAAGGTGAAACATTCGCTGCAAAAAATGAATGGAAGCAAAGGAATCATGATTATTCAACTGCCAGAAAGCCCATCGTTTTTGAGAACCTTAAAGAAGAAAGAAAAAACTGTTGAAAGCCTATAGAAATCACTTTAACCGTTGGCTGCCTTTGGTGTAAAGTACAGCACCCTCCTGCCAGGATATGGGCCATGGAAAGTGGTCTTCGTTGCTTCGTCCTGTGTTGTTTGCGTGTTTTCTGTACTGTTGTATGCCGCCTCCTGACCTTCGCGCATCGCATGTCGTGGCAACATTTTCTGCAACAGCCAGAAATTGAAGCCTTTTTTTCCGTTCGACCCCAACAGCCCCACCAGCCGCCCAACGCCCAAACCGCCCAAAGAAAATCATGTTCGTGCTTTGCCCTTTTTCGCTGCTACATTTCATGATTTATTCACTCAATGAATGAGCGACACAAATTGCAGAAATATGACCAGGACCTCCAATATGAAGAAGAACATCTGCAAAGAGAGGAGATGAGCGATGAGAGGACCTTTTGAGTTCCTTTCATCTGTGTCGTCCGTGCCGTGTCTTACCGCCGCCAGAGTCTGCAGATTCAGATGGTAGATGCCACAGACATTGAACTGCAGAGCATCCTGCATGATTTGCAGGGCAAACTCCTCGATTTGGCTGCGTTCCTGGGACGTCCGGCCGCGCCTCTCGCTCAGTTGCTGTTGCAGAATTTTCGACTGTAAAGAGGATGCCATCGGTATTCCCGCGCACGAATCGGAGGACACTCACCCCAGCCACAAAACGGTCACAGGCGGCGCACACTGTCCAGCTTTTCACGAGGGTGGGCAGCACAATGTAGATGGCCTGCCAGAAGACGAGCCATGTGGCGGGCACTGCCTCCAGATGCTCCACCATGAAGTACACATTGCAGCCGATGAGGCAGTCGCCCAGCACGAGCACGTTTAGCAGGAGCAGCGACGGGCCATAGAGCTGCGACAGAGAGCGGCACAGCCGTGTCAGGTGGGCATACGAGGAGCGCAGCTGCTGGTAGTCGTCCAGCGAGCAATCGATCAACTGGCGCTGCAGTTGCTCCAGCTGCGCCTGGAGGCGGCCGACCAGGAGCAGCATCTGCAGGTAGCGGGCGCGCACCGCCTGAGAGCTGAAGACGTAGCGCAGGTTCTCAAGGATCTGACCGGCGTTCAGGGAATCGGTAAAGGCAATGCACAGTGCGTACACCACCATCAGGAGCTCCAGGACCACTTGTCGATAGATCGCCGGTGTGGCATGCACGGGTGGCAGCTGTTTCAACAGACGACGCTCCCGCTGGCATCCGAGTAATGCAAAGAGGGCAATCAGGGCGTGGACCAGCTTGTAGAACGCATTCACGGCCTGAATGGCCTTGGGAAAGAAGAGCATTCGATCGACCATGGGCTCTTCTTCTTGGGTATAGCTTCGCATCTGTCCCACCAGATCAAGGATCACCAGCAACAGGTAGAGGCTGCTCAGCAGGCGACCCACACGGCGATTGGAGTAGCTGCAGCGCAGGCCAAGCAACTGAAAGTATCCGCCCAGACAGCGGTCTAGCCAGTCGGTGGAGGACATCGTAACGGGCACTGCTCAAAGAACTTCCCTGCTCAAAGGAGCCGAAGTGTCGAACCGCCTCTGGCTATCAAAGCCAATTAATCCAAGTGGCAGGACAGGCGCGCATCTAAGATCTATCTTAGATATGAGTGGTCGAAGCTGGTTACCCGGCGTCATAGCCGACCGAGGTGCACTGCTGCATGACGAGCTGATTGTCCGTTATCCTTTTTCCTTTATCCTTGTTCTTTCTGCTTTATTTTGCAGTGCTCACGGTGCTCAGCTCCACGATTAAGTACAACGAATACGCAACGGATAAGGGCGGAAATGTCAGCATACCCTGCATCGCCCAGGGCAACATAATGTGGGTGAAGGAACATGGCACCAACAGCACGATAGTTCAGGTGAGTGGTGCCCCAAATGGATCACTCCATCTCCAGAATGTACTTCTAGTTTTTTTTTCCCCAGACTGGTCGCGTCTTAGTGCTCCGCAATGTGAGCACATCGGATGCTGGCATTTATGTGTGCTTTGCCACAACGACAACGACAAGAGCAACAACAACCACAAGCCCAGCGACAACTACCTCACCGGAACGGGAGAAGGGGGAGCAGCAGCACCCAGAGGAGGAAACCGCAACCGCAACACAACCCAAAGAGCAAGAGCAGAAGCAGAAGCAGGAGCAGGAGCAAGAGGAGGAGCTGGAGTATCAGGCATACCAGCGCACAAAGCTCACGGTACGCACTGTACCCGGCCCAGTGACGCAGCTGTACTTCAAGGCATCCACAATACTGGGTTTTCTCATCTGGCGCTTCAACAAGACCCAGTCGGGCGGCTATCCCGTGCGCAGCTTCACGGCCGAATTCCGGAATGTCTCGTACAGCCAGCCGCCGGCCAATGCCAGCTTCGAGCACGCCTGGAGCCGCATGGACCCCATCAATATAGCACCCAATGTGGTCAGTATATACAGCTATATTATTGTATACAAACAATACCAAATACCAACAAAAAATTCCCATGATTCAGCGTCAAATGGAGGTGTATCGTTTGGCGCCCAACACCACCTATGAGTTCCGGATATGGGCCAACAATGAGCTGGGCAGTGGCGTGGTGGTAACCACCAATGTCACCACCTTGCCGGAGACCAAAGAAGAGGGTGAGTACACTCAGTGGAGATCCGAGATCCACATACATACAGCTCTCATACGATAGTTAGGCGATCTGTATCTTAGGATAGGCATTTATCATACATAGGCTAGGTGCTAGGGTCTGACTGTACTTATCCGTACTTACTTTTTTCAATGTGTAAACTGTACTTGTCTTCTTTTTGTTGTTGTCGGTAGTTGGATGCGGCCAGGGCTGCCACCAAGCCAGTTGCAACCCTGGCTGCCATCGCCCCGCAACTCTAGTGTATTATCGATTGACTTAACCTTAAATTGTAATCGTATTCGTAATCGTTATCGTATAGATCATTGTTTTTAGTATATTTTGTAATTATTTTTGTTGTCCATCTATATCTCTTTTTTTCTCTCTCTCTCTCTCTCTCTCCCCACTCACTCTCTTATTCTCCGTCTCCCTTTCGGGAGTGCTCGATCTGTGTGTGATGTATCTCTCTCTCTCTCTCTCGCTCTATATATCTCTGTTTCTCTCTATATAAATATCTCTCCTGTTGCGCGCTCAGATCTCATACGCCTTATTAAACCCGACTTAGACAATTTCGATCCACGCATTTGGATAGTGGCCGTCAGTATAGTGCTCGGAACACTTGTGATATTAGCCATTGGACTCTGCATTGTACTCTCCAAGGAGTGCTACCAAGCATCGCAAATGGGTACAGACTAAGTCGAATTAACTTACAAAAAAACAAAAAAAAAAACCAAAAAATCAACTCCAAACTCCAACCAAACAAACAATCAATTAATCAAAATCAAAATCCAAAAGATTTCACGTTTTGTGTGTGGCTTGCCAGTGCTGTGCAGCGAATGCCTGTTACTGTTCCTGTGTTTCTGCGTTCCTGTGTTCCTGTGTTTTGTGTGTGCCAGTGTTGGGCAATGCAATGGACTAGAACCATTTTTTGTTGTGTTTCATTTTGTTGAGTTTTAGCAAAGATTTCCGAACCCCAACGATGATGTGACGAAGAGAATGAGAGCGTTAGCTGTAAGCGCGTTCCACGGCTTGGATTGATCCATCATCAAAGTGTTCTATAATCTTTGGTTTCTTAGCTAACTTTTGAGTTACGTTTCACCTTTTGTTTACTCTCACGCATTGTTGTTCTCATTGCTATGGCTACTGCTATTGCTATTTGCTGTTATTGTTGTTGCTATTGTTATTGTTAATATTGTTGCAATTGTTGTTTAATGTTCCATTCAGTTATAATTTGCGTGTTGTATGAGTGGCTATCTATATCTACATATATCCATGTCTGGAAACGGCCCCCAAAACAATTGTTTGCTTTATTGTCGATGTTGTTTATAATTATAAGTCATGATATGTGTATAGCCTTAGTACAATACCAATGTCCCCTATATAATCTGTAAATACAAATACCATATGCTATCCACATATACATATGTTCCTATGTATGTATGTATATAAAGATTTTTTCATCACTTAAATTCCACATTCATATCACTTGGAGGTCGCTCTGCCATGAGCTCTCTGGAATGAGTTGAATGCCTCAAAGCAGTGTTGAAAAATAGCCGCATTTTGTCGTGATGCCCATCACTCGAATAAATTAGTGTTTTTTTAAGAGAACTGAATCCTCTCTGATTCGCATTCGTGACTCTCACACGTGCACACAAATTCAATCGAATTCCCATTTGAATTCACTTATTTCCAGACTTATTCATGCAGACCTCTTATTGGAATGTTGTTCCGTTTTTAGGGAAATTCCTTCGAGAAGATTCGACGCTTAGATCCTCCATTGAAAGTAGTGGAAATTCATTTATACCTTAGAATGCTTCTATTGTATTAAAAAATAGTAGATTGGCTTTACAGTAACACCATTCTTCTGTTTCGGTTATATGTATGTATGTATGTGTGGCGCGTCATGCGGCAGCACCCCTCGGTTGCTTTCAAGCAGTTTTCGCATATACATATGTAAGTAGGAAAATATAATGTGATTTATTACCAAGCAGTAGAAGGATACAAGTAGCTCAATATTTCATCCCAATTCATCCATTGAACAAATCTTTATATATATGGAACCTAGAAGCCTAGTACCGTACCCCGCTATAGCCTTAAGCCTTAACGAATGTGCTATTTTCCCCTTAAATAAACAAGAAGAAACCAAAACCAAAAATCAAAGAATTGCAATCTTAGACCAAAGAAATCAAAGCTTTAAGCACTTTAACTGTGATAGCCAGCGCACTTGTAGCAAGCAATCAATAAAAAAAAAATATATAAAAAACTCTACCACTTTTAGAGTTTAAAATAAATCTATGAAGCAATCGAAAACGGCTAGAAAGGATAACCGAACCGATACATATACCCCAACAAATAAAATAGAAAAATATTGCTTAATTAATATTGTAAAATGCTTAGAAAGAAAAACAAAAACCGCTTTATCAATGTTGTAACCGTTTATGTAATTTACTGAATATTATTATGCTATTTGCATTTAAAAACCAAGCACGAGAACATTAAACGTTTTAATGGAAAAGAACAAAACCCGAAAGAATGTATAAATGTTTTGTTGAAAGTTTGATTTATGTTCGTTACACACACAGAAGACACGCCATAGAATCTGCACACAACACACACGCACACTGGACACCCTATTATACAGATACAATGTATATATATATACGATATACTGATATTTAGAGCGGCTCTAACCGAGTCCCCAGCTGCAGTTACACGGTGGGCAGTCGCAGCGGCATTGCCATTCACACTGAATACTCTTTGTCACGTGTACACGAGAATGGCTATACTAAAGCCATTCTCCAGTGCTCTGCTGGTGGTCGGTGGAATGGGCATGCCCCTTTCTGCCCTTCAATGTCTCTATGGTCGAGCTTTAACTGTTGCTTAACTGTTGCACACACACACACACGCACACACACACACAAATAAAACCTTAACATATACACGCTAAAAAAAACTATTCCCCCCTATAAAAAGAAGAGGTAAAGTACAGAACAATTATCATAAATTTGTCTAATAAATGTATTTGTTTTTCTCTCTCTCTCTCTCTTTCTATATTTCTTTCTCTCTCTATATATATATATATACATATATTTATATATATATATATATCCTTCATGATTCCTGTTATCTTCTTCTCTTGTGGCTTGAAGAACTGCAAGATGGTTGGGACAGCATTGAGCTTATACCGAATATAATACTTAATCCCGGTTTCAGCGAATCGGATGGAGGTGCAGGAGGTGGCGGTGCTGCCGGTGGCGAGGAGAACGATGCAGAAGCGGAAGCGGCTGCCGAAGCGGAGGAGGAGGCACGAGTGCGATTTACACGCACCATTATCTTTGGCCAGAAGCCGCGACCCAGTCGCCTGCATCCCCCTGGACATCCCGGCTATCGTCCGCCGCCACCTGTGGTGGTGTTCGATGACGATGACGACGACTACGAGGAGGAGCACGAGCCCACGATGGAGAGATTCAAGCGCAAAGTTTCGGTATTTTTTACAGGTCCCACCATCAAACGTATTTGAGAGTACAAACACTTACCACATAGGTTGTTGATTGCGGTTTGATCTCGGATTAGATTGTTATTAGAGCTTTCACTATAGTTGTTACAGATACGACTACTACAGAGTAATATCTAGTACTAGATACAGTTTGATTTCATTTCGGTTTCCTCCGTGCTTCAGAGAAGAGTTACATACATACATACATATGTACATACATATGTATTAGGCGCTTTCCAAGATCCGATTTGGTTTGCTTTTCCGAATCACCACTCGATACACCACGCCTAGCCACACCACAACACAAATATCTAGAGTATATATACACTAACTTATAAATAATAACTAAACAAAAACAAAACCAAAACCAAAAAAAAAAAAACAAATATATTGCTGTGATACAAATTCAATTGAACGGAAATTGTAAGGATTTACCAATAACGAACGTATAATTATTCATGAATTTGCTGAAGCTACAACAAAACAGTTTTCAATTTTTGCCTAGTTAATGTTAATGCCATCACAGCCATCGTACGATTATATGCTCTTTCGGATGGATCCAATCAATTTATATAGAGAAAACCAATCAATGTTTGCTTTAAGCTCTGACTCTGACTCTAACTCTGACGATTCCCTTCTGAGATCCGTTTCCACTCCGATCGTAATACGTTTGTCCGTTGTCCGTTGTAAAATCCACGATATCTATCAGACATCAAACCGATTAAATGGAGGAAAACGGTTCTCGCATAGTCGTACTCGACTATATAGCTTTTCCACTCTGACTCGTTGATTTTTTGTTGTTTTTTGGTTTTTTGTTTGAATGATTAATGATTAATGATTCAATTCAACAAACTGTGAAACAATTTTATAATTGAGCAAATATTTTGCACTGTAGAGCGCACCAAATGATCTATATATACATATATAATCGATAATCGATATATATATATATGTATTTCGATATACAAGTTTGATAAACATTTTAAATAAATGGAGAAAATGCCACGTGCTTTAGTTCTCGGCCTCACAAGCTACTATAATTGAATTGAATTGAATACAAATCGTATGATAAATCCAATGAATAAACTAAGCAACAAAATATATAGATATACGATATTTAACATGCTATTGTAGCGCTGGGAAAGTATATACATAGTTACAATACATTAAATATATTCGTTTCCCAGGGAAAAAACCCCAAAAGAAAAGCTGCTTCCACACACAGTAAACTCTAACCAAAAAATGGAGGAAAACAATGAAATTGTTATAAAATACTACCTACTATATAAAATCAAAATTAATTGTTAAACAAGCGATTAAATAGTGTATATACCGATATGAAAATATACCACATACAAGAACATAGAAATATATACACATATAATGGGGGACATGTACATAAGGATATACACATACATATATATATAGAGGTTTTTGGTGGGGTAAATCTTAAGAAAGACTGTAGCTAACTTTTAAGACACTTTGGCCTGCGCTTTTACCAATGTCTTTTAGGCCGCTGGGCCGCTGGGCCGCTGCCTTGGCCCAACGACTTTTTCGTTTTGCATTGATCTGCTAGAGCTACCAAGAAAAAAACAAATAACAAATAATAAACCATTATTAGAAATACTATTTCTAACAATTCGGAATGTGCACTTAACTAAAGAACTAACTAATACTAATACCATAGCTAAACCAAATCCAAAAAAACAAGTAAATAGAATAAGTTCATGGCAAAGCCCTGATCCTAACTCTTGGCTGTATTCCTAGTTGTTATTATTGCTTTACGGTTGAGCATCGTATTACCCCCTCCAGCATATTGTTACCCCACACAATCCCTAATCCAGTATCCATAAACCACTCCAAAGATCTTCTTTTGTAAGACCAGGCAATGCAATCTACGGAGCTCCGAAATACCCAACACCCACGAAATATCCAACACCTGAAACCCAAAACACAGACAACAATAAATAAATGAAATAAATCGAAGTTTACAAAAACCCAATCGATGGGGAACATTTCCGAGTCTTAATCCAAGGCGGCGCTGCGCGAAGTCTAGATCAAAAATATGTACGTATTGTCTATTGAAAAGGCTCTACTCTGCGGTTTGAAGACTTCGTATTTCAGTCTTTATCCTACAAAAGTCAGACATCTTCGTCGTACTATCTTCGAGCGCGAAACTGAAATTATCATATATTATTTATATATCTTTTTAATGCCAATGATGTTCTCCCCTTGAAGGGTTTCAAGGTAAAGCACTCGTTTGGCTCAAGATCTGGTCGAAGCTATTCCAAAGATTCCCAAAGATATAGATGGTATCCCTTTGAATACCGGTAATAACAAAATTTCTGGATACGTTTTGACACCTTTTCAAAAGGAGTCTTTAGCGTTTATTTGCGATTTGAATTTTTGCGCGTGGCTCGTTAAATGGTTAAAGAAAATGCCAATTTTGGGCTCAGCTTAGTGTCTAGGGAATGCTAAATAGGAAGTCCGTTCGTTGTCCATCCATTAGGGGGTAGGGGGAGGGGCACTGCCTAGTCGTAGTCCTTGTTGTCGTTCTTCCACGCCTGGTGGACACCGTGGTAGCTGCTCTGCTTCTGGGCGGGGGCATTGCGGCCGAAGGGGCTCTTGGGGTTCACCTGGAGGATGAAGTCGCCCTCGATGTCGTGGGCGGCATCGATGCCCATGTAGGCGCGCTTGCCGAATCCATCGTTCTGCTTGTACTGCTGCAGGGAGTTGGCCGGGACGGCGGGGAAGCTGCGCTCATTTCCTGGGCGGACGGACTCGGCGAAGTAGCGGGTGGCGCGCATGGAGGCCTCGATCACGTTCTCGGCTCCGGGCACTCCGGCGGCTGGTCCATTGGGATAGAAGTCGGCATCGGCGCTGCGCACGGGTGTGCCCATGCCGTAGACGGAGGTGTGGATGGCATCGACGAAGTCGGCATCGCCGCGGGCCAGGCCGGTGAGGGTGTGGCGGGTCTTGGCCACAATCTTGGAGGGGTCCAGGCCGGTGACGCGGCGCAGCTTGTGTCCGGTCAGGCGGGTGAATTCCTGGGCACTGGCACCGGCAACGTGGGCACTCACACCCTGGCCGATCAGATGGATGGTTTCGAAGGGCATGTCCAGTTCGCTGACCATCTTGGCGATCCACTTGCCGATCTTGGCGCCGGTCTTCTCAATGTCGAGCATGGCATAGCGCTTGTAGTTGGTCAGAGTCGCGCCCAAGTCAATCACCTAGAGGGATGAGAGGATTTAGAGGATTTAGAGGATTGGACATCTGGAGATCCTGGCGGGGCGGGGCGGGGCGGTGCGGGGCGGAACGTACCATGATGCTGCCGCTCTGGGTCTTGGCATTCTTGGACTCCTCGCTGGAGTTCTCCTCGCTGGAAGTGCGCTGCCTCTTCTTCTCGTTGCTGTCGTCGTAGTCGCGTCCGTTGCCGTGCTGGCGCTGCTGCTGCAGGTTGTAGCGTTGCATGTAGGCCTGGACCAGCTTGCGGTTGGCCTTCTTCACCGTCTCCGTGGTCGAGGGCAGGCCAGTGATGATGATGGTCACCTCATCTTCGCCGAACTGCTGCTGCTGGTTCTGGTTCTGCTTCAGACGCGGGATCACTTCGTCCAGGGGCGCCACGATCTTGTCGCCGTTGCGGCAGCATGTGGGCACATACACCTCGATGTTGTTGGAGCTGGGCACAAAGGTCGGCTCCACGTTGTGGTTGATCTGCGAGAGATGGTCTGAGAGAAGCAAGAATGTATATTTCGAGTACGGGTAGAAGGTCGAATTTCAATACTTACAGATCTGCTGCAGCAGCTCGGCTCCCTTCTCCAGGGACATGTTCTCCAGACGCTCCGCAGTCAGATCATCGGCGGCGGGAATGGCCTCCAGCGCAGAGGCGGACAGCCACTGGGATGGCTTGAGGGCCTGGCTAACGGAGTTGTCCATATGGCTGCTGCTGCCTGGCTTGCCCATAACGGCAACGGCCAGCATGGCCAGCACGCTGAGCACTCTCATGGGATTCATGATGGTGTCCTTTGCGGGGGGGTGGTCCGGGTAAAGAGCGACTTTTCGACTTCGACTACGACTTCAACACTTAAGCTGCAAGTCGATGAGTGGAACTGTCTTACCGTTGGCCGGCCATCCGCTTATATAGCGATCGAATCGATCTGTTTTGCTTATCAACCGAATTGATATTTTCATATTTCCCATTTCTGCCCGGCCCCTTTCTGCCTCGTCAGGCATTTCTCCTCCGATTGGGGTTTCTGCAGAGTAAGGGATTCTTGTCGATCATGGGAACGAGCTGATGATTGTACGAGTACGAGTACGAGTACGAGTATATGTGTGTATAATGCTGTGTCTATAGCTGATGATGATGATAATGCGAGCGTCATAATTATTCAAATATTAATTTGTAATTACAATGTAGTCCCCTCAGCTGATTATGAATCTAAGGGCATTTATATTTTCTAATTCCATAACTTGGGAGTATAATCTGTGTGTACGTACTAAGTATTTCTTGGAATGGATTAACTGTATCCCTTTGCAGGTTCATTTATTCCCCCATAAGGGGCTTGTGTCTCTATGGCAGATAGAAATGGAATAGATAGATGGATTTCAGAGGTTACAATTAAAGAAAGATCTATCCATAACAAGGGAGAGGCTCAAGGTTAAGGGAAGAAAAACTGTTGGAGCTTTGAACTCCAACAATTCATTCATAAGCTATTCCAATTCACTTGCTCTTTCATGTAAAAGAGAACAAACGATGATATGGGCCAGAACTTCATTTCGTATCAAGTGGAGAGCTCCGTTTCCCATGGGTCCGATCTTAAAGGAATCATTTTGGGAGAGTTTCTTGAGAGAACTTCATTGGAAATTCACTGGAATGCTATCCCAATGTTAAATTTGCAGAAAGAATTCATTTGGGAACAAGGAAGTCCATCAATAGTTGGTCTAAACAGAATACCATAAAATATTTCTATATATACGGCATATACAATACCAAATGTTGAAATAAAGGCCTTGAATTATGTCCGCAAAGTAAGAAAAAAAACTGTCTATTATATCTGTCGAATAGAATCGGGTAGAATCTATCAATCTGTGAGGTCTTTCAACCCAATCTATCGATCATGAGATTATCTCATGCACTTTCCCACACGAAACCCGATCGATCGGCATCGATCGCTGCCTCTGTTCTGGCTGTGCCGTTACGTAAGTTTCCCATAAAGTTGCCCAATTCTTCAGTAGAGAAAGAGTGCCAGAGAGACACAAGCCGCATCATCATCAAGAAAATCGACCGACTGCTGACGCCACAATCCGCACAAAACTGATAGTGTGGAAAATACTCGAAAAAAGAAAAGAAAAGTGCAAATCGGTTCTAGAATTTCTGCTGATCAGCCAATCGATCGATTGCTTTCGTTGCTTCCGTTCCGTTGATCCGTGTGTCGATCCATGGCACGTGCGGGATCGACGAGGTTCCCCACTTCGGGACGGGGGCTATAAAAGGCACAGAAGCCGTAGCAGAATTATGCAGTACAACTTGGTACATCATCCAGTCCGAGTCTCTACCGATCCCCGATCACCGATCACTGATGAATCCTCTGCGCACTCTCTGCCTGATGGCCTGCCTGGTGGCAGCGTCGATGGCCAACTCCAACTCGGGCTCCTCGAGCTCGAGCCACCGCTCCAATTCTCTGAGCAACATCGATCAGCCCAGCAACTGGGTGACTCCTCGTGAGATTGAGGAGCTGCCCTCGCTGAAGCAGGTGAATCTGCGCAAGCTGCAGGAGATGAGCCTCGAGGAGGGTGCCACTCTCTTGGACAAGCTCTGTAAGTATTCCTCCCTCTCCCTCTCTTACTCTTTCCAGCTTTTCCCAATCTCATCGCTTATCCCAATTCGTCTGCAGATCATCTGTCCCAGGTCAACAACGTGTTCAAGCCCGAGTACACCCCGGAGCCCAGCCAGATTAAGGGCTTCATTGTGGGCGAGAACGGCCAGAAGGTCGAGTTCAACCTGAACAACCTGGTCCAGACGGTGAAGCGTCAGCCCAACTTTGGCGACGATGAGGTGACCATTTTCATCCAGGGCCTGCCCCAGAGCTCGTCGCAGGTGCGCAAGGCCACCAGCAAGCTGGTGAGGGCCTACCAGCAGCGGTACAACCTCCAGCCCTACCCCGGCCAGCAGTCGAGCAGCGAGGAGCAGAAGAAGTCCAGCAGCGAGGAGCAGCAGCAGCAGCGCCGCAAGCAGAGCCAGGAGCAGGACGACACCAAGACCGGAGACCTGATCGTGATCAATCTCGGCGATGCCATCGAGGACTTTGAGCAGTTCGCCACCCTCAATGTGGAGCGCCTCGGCAAGCTGATCGGCAACCGCCTCGTGGAGCTGACCAACGCCGTGAACGTGCCCCAGGAGATCATCCATCTGATTGGCCAGGGACCCGCCGCCCACGTTGCCGGAGTCGCCGGACGCCAGTTCACCCGCCAGACCGGACACAAGCTGCGCCGCATCACCGGCCTGGACCCCTCCAAGATCTACGGCAAGCCCGAGGATAAGCTCACCGGCCTGGCCCGCGGCGATGCCGACTTTGTCGACGCCATCCACACCTCCGCCTACGGCATGGGCACCCCCCAGCGTCTGGCCAATGTCGACTTCTACCCCAACGGACCATCGACCGGTGTTCCCGGCGCCGACAACGTTGTGGAGGCCTCCATGCGCGCCACCCGCTACTTCGCCGAGTCCGTCCGCCCTGGAAACGAGCGCAACTTCCCCGCCGTCGCCGCCTGCTCCTACAAGGAGTACAAGCAGAACAACGGCTATGGCAAGCGCGCCTACATGGGCATCGCCACCGACTACGATGTCCAGGGCGACTACATGCTCCAGGTGAACTCCAAGAGCCCCTTCGGCCGCAGCACTCCCGCCCAGACCCAGAACGGCTACCATGCCGTCCATGAGGCCTGGAGGCAGTCCGTCCAGGGCCAGCGCCAGGGACTCCGCCAATAGACCATCCATCCACTTCCAATACATCCAATCCGGATCCCCTTTCGAACCGGATCGCACAACCCTCATGCGAACGAACCCCCACACCATCCATCAGAGCATGCAATTTCCTTCGTCATCGAATCTCTAGATTACGCTTCGTTTTTTTAGCTCACAATAAAAAATCATTGCACTACTATTTGAGATCTGTTTTAAATGCAATTCTTCGGATCGACTTATGAAATATTGGGTTATATGGTATGCTGCCTCTCTTAGCTCTTGTGTCTGAAAAGCACGAACTAGTTCCACACCAATGCGGTGCTTAACGCCAGAGCCGCCAGTCCTCACAGGATCAAGGCTCAAAATATATAGATCCGATACTTGTTTTGCAGTAATAAAGTCCAGAAAAGATGCAACTAAAACAAGCTGTATGTATTTGAGGAACAATCTTCTTGTTTATGCATATCCATCATTTCTCTGCAAAAAATGCGCACCCTCGTACCATGGGAAACCGAATCACATCCTGATTATATTCCAACTCCTCTTTTATTAATGTTCAAATGTAGGCCGTCGAGGTTCCTTCTATACGTTACAGAAGTTTATCCCGTTACTAGCAGACCCGCGCGTTTCTCTGCTTGCTAATTGTAATTTTTTGACTAGTTTTTAATTTTGAGGAACATATTTATAGAAAAGTACAAATTTGTTTCTATAAAAACCATGCCACATATTCTGGCTATCATTGAAAAAAAACCACATGCAATTTGGTGCGCACATTGCGGAGATAGCCCCTTACAAATGTATTGCATAGATACTCTCTAGTCTATTAGATCTATCCCACAAATGAGAACACGGCTATGGATTTTGGATTACAAGATATGTTTATGTTTATTTGATACAGAAAGCATATTATCATTTATAATATATAGCATATAGCCGACATCGGTATGCGTAGAATTGAGCAATCGATGGAGCTATAGACAATATTTTTTGCTTACTCGCTGAGTTGGCAGGGCGCAAAAAATAGGTTCTCGAGATATCACTAAGCTTAAATAATTAACATAAAATTTCATCATCCTCATCATTTCATCAGCAGAACTAATCACAAATTAGAATAAAAACATTTACAACAAAGGGCATGGGGCATGGAGGGGAAAATAATTTGCGATGGCTACAGGAACCGGAAGTGCCCAGATTAGAGATGGGAGTGGCGTGAAATTCGATTAGAGATGGGGTAATGCTGGTGAATGCTGGGTGCATTGTGGTGCAAGTGTGCGTGTACGGGCTTGTGTATATATTCAGTCATTGCCACCTAATCCCGGCAGGCAGCCTGATCCGAGGGCGACCAGGTGCACATGCCACCGATGCCATCGTAGGTGAGACCCTTGGGGCAGGTGTATTCCCATCCGACGATGCCGCCGGTCTCCTCGAACCGGGCGCAGGAAATGAACTTCCGGCAGTTGAGAGGATGCGGAAAATTACCCTGGGCCCGGCACTCGATGATGCCCCTGCCATGTACGATTACCTTCGGCTCCGACTGGGATTGGGATTGGGATTGCAATGCGGACTGGGACTTGCTGGTGCGGCGCCTCTGGCCACCCTCCTCGTAGTCCAGGGCCGCCGGGTAGTCACTGCGGCGCCGACTGCTGGCTGTGGCCGTCACCAGGGCGGGCTTGCTGGGTGGGCGGCTGTACACCTCGATGTACTTGTGGGGCCGGCGACGACTCTGCTGGCGGCGCGACAGTGGCGGAGCGGAGTGTCCGGCCCCAGGGTTTCCAGTTGAGTAGTAGGGCGTGGCCACTGTGGTGGACTGTGGCCGACGTGGGCGTGGTACTAGCTGGCGACCTGTAATAAAAGGGAAATTGGATCGTCATAGGAGAATAGGGAGAGAGAGAGAGACGAGGGGAGGGGTAGGGGGACTTACGTATCCCCGGACCGAGAGCCAGTGGGGTGGCTGCGGTGGTGCTAGTGGTGCTGCTGCTGCTTGTGGTGGTCGTCGTGGGGCCACTGCTGGCGACACTCTCGAAGGGGATCTGATTGAAGCGGCTCGTGTGGATGCTGGATTTGGCCACCTGATCCTCATCGTCCTCGTTAGCATACAGATTCGTGGTGGTCTCCGTCAGCGGTGGCACAATGGTGGTGCGCGTTGCCGGGGGTGGTGTGGTGGATATTAGAGTGAGGCGGCGCTTGAAGAGGGGGTTCTGGGTGCGCGGCACCTCAGTGGCTGCGGTATACAAAAAAACATCTATCATTTCCAAGACAGAGCGTGACAGAGAGAGCGGCGTGGGAGTAAAAGAGAGAGAGAGAGAGAGAAACATTGGTTGTACACATTTCACCTCTGGCCACTCTGCTGCCTATGCGTATATTAAATGGAAGGTAAGAGCCTTGCTCACTGCCTAACCTTCTCTTTAATATACCTTGAGGCTGAGGCTGTCGCTGCCGCTGCTGCTGCTGGCGCCGCTAAACTACTCACCACTCTCATCTCCGCTGCTCGCTCCCGGCGCAAAGGTCGTCAGTCGACGCGTCTGGAACTGGCGTCGCAGCGCAAAGCTCGCTGGCTGGAATTTGTGCTGCTTTTGTGTGATGTCATTGCTGCTAGCGCTGCTGCTGCTGCTGCTGCCGCTGGCGATCGCTGCCGTTGTCTCTGCAGATGATGAGCTTTTGGCTTTAAGCTTGCTCAGATAGCCGTTGCTATTGCTGCTGCCTCTGCTGGCACTGGCTGCGGCTGCTGCAGACGTTGCCCCAACAGCAGCTGCTGGCGAAGTTGTGGCGGCTGTTGCTGTTGCTGCTGCTGCTGCTGGAATTGTGGTTGCTGCTGCTGGCCTGCTGCGCAGTCGATTGTACTTGGAGGTCGTTGTTAATTCTGCAATTTGCGTGGTCGTTGCTGCTGCTGCTGACGCCGACGTTGGCGTATTAATAATGCGCCTGCGCACACTCAGTACGGGGCGCCTCGAGACGTTGGCAGTTGTCGGCTGGCGCAGCTGCCGGTCGGAGGTGCGATTAGCGGTGATTAGCGGTACATGGAAAGAGAGAAGGAGGACAGCAAACAGAGTTCCAGTTAGCTTTCGGTTGCAAAGGGCATTTACAGGGTATTCACTTTTTATCGCGTGTGTATTCTACTTTTTCAGACTTTTTTTGTGATACTTTTCGTGTAATATTTTTGGTACATTTTGTGATTTGTGATATTTCGTTTTTTTGTTTGATCGTGCATTTTTCCTGGCGGTGCAGTTTTCACAGTTCAACAACAATTCAAAAGCGCGCTACATGCTGATAAATAATTGTAAAATAAAATAATTAGTTCATTTTAATCAAAATATACTTGTAGCATTAGTATTAGTAAATGTTTTAACTAAAAAGAAAAGAAAAACTAAACAATTACTAACATTTGTTTGTGCAATAAATTTTAAGGCATTTTGGCGTTTCGTTTGGTTTTGTTTGTGTTTTGTTTAGAGAGTTTTTTCAAGAGATTCCTACGCTTATCGTTGGAAGTATCAGAAGAGAAGGCCCTTCAAAGTACCCGCCAAAGCTGTACTTTCCATTCCTATTTCTATTCCTGTTCAGCCTTCCAGTGTTCCAGTGGATCAAAGTTGAAAATGAACCCTTTAAAGTACCTCTCTGTGCTGAACGCTGTACTTTCCATTCCAATGCCTGTCAAGAGCTCTAACGGCGGTTGCCCCCCCCTTCCAGTCGATTTGATTGAATGCGAATGTCAACCACAAACGAGAGCACATGATTGTGTTGAGAGCAACAGAAAATGCAGTCAGGCATTTTAATTGAAGGACGTTCGAGTGCAAAATAAATACCATTCGATAATAGATGTGGAAAAATACCCAAGCAAAATGCCAGTTGCGTTGCGAGTAACTTGTGCTAGTTTCTGTTGTTGTTTTTGTGTCCGACAATGTTGTTGACATTGAAAGCAGCTCCAAGAAGGAGACACATAAAGAAATAGAAAACGAGCGAGAGAGAGAGGGAGAGAGAGTTTCTCTACAAGAGCTTTGATCAATGGCCCTCGACGCAAGTGTCAATGTCGCTCGAAGGGCAATGATGATGGGAAGACACAGAAACAGACACAGAGACAGACAGACAGACAGACACGCCTCAAGACAAAAAGCTTGCATAACGGAAACAGACGAAGCAAGTTTATCCCCAAAGTGTGGCACACGCATACGCAGATGATTATCTCTTGAGTGGGTGCTCGGGCTTTGGGGCTGGGCAGATGGATGACACACTTTCAGCGTTGAGAAGTTGGAAGAGGATGGCCAAAGAGCTTGCATAACCGAGTCCGGTGCTCATCGCTTGGAATCGATTGGAAGATTGGAACGCAGCAGCCTGCGGCCAGATCTGGTATTTGGCAACTCTGCTGCCGACTGCATTCCAATTTGATTGCATAATCCCGTAGCACCAAAGCTGCTGCCGCTGCCGCTACGGCTGCTGCTGATGCTGCTTTGCAGGCAGATGCGCGCTGTCAAACTGGTTGGGAACCTTAATTAAATATTGTGCAAGTGATGGAGAGTCCAGCAAATGATGCGTACAGGGCGTCGTCATCTGCGTATCTTGTTTTTCTTTTTTTTGTTTTTTTGTGAAAGTTGCCTCTGGGGCGAACATGTGCAAATCAAAAGACTCAAGAAACAAGAGTGAAAGCGTGCCCCTGGAATTGGAAGGGCTTGGAAGTGAGAGCTTCTTCAAGGTTAAGTTGCAGCTGCAATGCTAGAGAGAGAGAGAGAGAGAGAGCGACTTTTCATTTGCTCAGAAGAGAGCGAAGAGAAACAAGAATGAGAAAACGGGAGTAAAGTGGTTGGCGAAAGCTTTACTTTGTAAAGTTTGTTTTATTGATAAAAGATCAATAGAGATGAGCTTTTAGAATCTAGATTCTAGAAAGATTTGCCTAGCTTTGTCTACTCTTTGATGTTCTCCATCTCTTCTGCTTGACATTCAAAACACAAATCAAAAACTCATCTAAAGCTGCGGTAATCTTTCTTGGAATCTCCCACTGGAAGCCTCATTGGCATTCAGCTCGCGGACAAGACAATGAGAAGACAGACTCGTATCCAGCCTTTGCTTGGGCTTCTTTTTATCATTCATTATTACGAGAGTATTTACTTTTACTGCATCTTTCGAATTGGGTTTCCATGCACTCTTGACATCCACTCGAGGATTTCAAAGACAAAATCACACGCCGCCGCCGGCACCGTCTCTTCAAGACACTTGAAAAATCGTTGAACCGTTTTAATGTTTCTCACGTTAACGACTCTTTTTGTCAACCTGATTTCGGAGATTTTTTGTTGGTATTTTTGTCAGTTTTTTTTGTTATGCAGCGCGTGATTTGACTTTTGGCAATTATCATTTGAGGGAGGGGGGAGACTGCTACGTGGAGTAGTTCCAACCAAGCCGACGACCATTACGATTATGAAACATGTCTCCTCTGTCTGCTCAAGTCTTTTGCAAATTGTTTTAATGTGAACTCGTTTTTTGTTTGTTTTGTTTTCCTTTTTTTTGCGCTTTTGCGCTGACTTTGCACATCTTGTGCGGCGGATCCAACGAAAGTTGAAACCGATTATCCGGACGAGCCAGGGTACATATGTATGTATGTACATATTACATACTCATATGCACGAAGCGAAAAAATGTTCAGTCCAGGGAAGGATTTCGAAATGATAGACACTCAAGATGATGATGCAAAAAGATTGCATCCAAATTAAGGTTTCTGAAGAATGGTATACAAAATATCAGATATTTATCGCATTTACGATTCAAAAGTAATCGATAATCGCTGTAGCTAATGCAAGAATATTACAACTACTTTTTGCATGACAATAATAAATATATAATACCATCCCGATTTCTTGGTGTGCACTTTAAGTGAGTGGTATTTTATTTTTTTTGCATATTCATGAGGCATGAGGCCTGACATTTCAGAGCAGGCAGAAGAATGCAAAGAGGAGACCCCGATAATGAGATTCTACAGGTGACATTTGCAGGGGGATTGCCTCACGACATCTAATGATCTACCAAACGCTTTTCCTATAACTTTAGTGATCTATAACTCTTAGAAAACCCCAAAAAGCCAACTGTAAATCTAGAAAATATTATGTGTTAAAAGCGATATTCAATAAAGAAATATATATACAAATATACAAAACTTGAAAGATTTGTTACCATTATGTATATAGGGTATAAGTTAAGGGACTTTTTTGGGGGATTGGTGTTGGGTTGTTGTGTTCTGTTGTGGCTGTTGTTGAAAAAAGATATGTGGTATAATTGGTTTCTTTTTGTTCATTATTTTATTTGTTGTGCATAAATATTTTACAACTAGAGCTATACTTAAGATATTTGTTTCGGATCGAGTAATAGAAGAGGCGGAAAAATAGTGGAGAGAAAAAATAAGAGGAAAAACTGCGCATGGTATAAAAAAAAACAAAAGCAACATTTTAAAAGAACTTTAAGGTATAATCATCCACTGGGGGTCATATTGACTGATTGTTTGATTGATTGATCGATTGAACCAAGGAAAGACTTTTCGTATCTGCATGGTTGAATGTATATATGTGTGTGCTTGTAAGTATATGTGTGTATGTGTATGTGTGTGTGGGTGTATGTGTTTGTTTGTTTGTTTGTTTAGGTATGGCAGCTTGAAGAATACGAATTGTTTAAATAATATATTAGAAAATATATATATATAGAAATGAAAGTAGAAGTAGAATCATCCGAAAAGCAGGCAGCACTTGAAAATGGAAAATTGTAAGAAATTTGGAAAAATCAGCGCCTAAAAATGGTGTTTGTTTTTTGTTTGTTTTTGCTGTTAATTCAAAGACAAAGCAACGCAGCCAATTATTTACAAGGGGGGCGCAGTGGCAGCAATGGGTTAAACGCTCTCTTCTTCACGGAGAGAGGGGGGGAGGGGGTTCAGTTGGTTCTCTTGGGATAAGACTAGAAATAACTAACTACGTGTGTGGGGGGGGGGAGTTGGAAGGGTGGCTTAGCGGCCCTACTGAGCCGGCACCACTGTGCTGGAATCGTCAATCGATGTGGTTGTGGTTGGGGCTGTTGTTGTTGTTGTCGTTTTTTTGCGCAGTCTTCGGCCACGCCCCTTGCGACCCGCCTTCTTCTTGCGGTGCACCACATGGGTCTCAGTGCTATAGCTGACTATCTCGCTCACGCTGCTGCCAATGCTGCCATTGCTGGCAATGCTGCCATTGCTGGCAATGCTGCCAGTGCTGCCAATGCTGGCAATGCTGCCAATGTTATTCGACAGCTGTTGTTGAGTGTTAATTGTGGTTGTTGTTGTGTCTTGTCCACTAATAGCGCCACTGCCCAGCGGCAGCTGTTGATTGTTGTCAATTGAGGTGGTTGCTGTAGTTTCTTGTTGTTGTTGTTGTTGTTTTTGTGTCTTGTGAGTATTGGTATCGGGTATTATTGGTGCCTGCAGCACTGAGGCATGACGCACAGAGAATGCCGAATTCGAATCGTTACTGGTGGGGGTGGCATCGGTGGCATCGATGGCATCGGTGGTGCTCTCTTCGGCCCCGGCCCCGGCACCATCACCAGCCCCCTTCGACTCGGCCAGCGATTTCTGCACCTTGCTCAGTATGACCTTATCGAGATTGGCTATCGAGATGACTAGGGGAGAGGATTCGTTGGACTCGGGACGCAGTAGGGGTACAATGGGTCTTACGTATGTGGCCTGGACGGCAGCGGCAGCGGTGGGTGGCACCACTGTGGTCTCACTTTCGCTTACGATGGTCGTTGTCTCCTCTGTGTCGTCCTGGAGGATGCTGTTGCTGCTCAACTGCTTGCCCTTGCGGGCCGAATCGAAGAGGCCCTCCAGCGATATGGTGGATGTCTCCAGGGCACCGCTGATCACCTCCGGCAGCAGGGACTTGCCATTGCGATCTGCCTCTGACTCTGTGTCCGCTTCGCTGAGTGGCAGGGTATTCCGCACGGGTGCGGAGGGGCTGCGGAAGGCTGTGGGCTCGGTGGGCGTGTAGTCGGCAACGGTGCTGTGGCCATCGTTGATCTGAATGGCGCTGCCATCGACCAGATGCACGTACTTCACCACACTGATCTCGCCCAGCTGCTCCACGTGGGGCAGCGACTCCACCCGCAGCACGCCGAAGTCCTGCTGATTGGCCTTGGACTTCCGCTGGGCGGCCTTGGCCTGCTTCGAGTTGATCTCCACAATGCGATTGATCTCGATCAGCTTGTGCTTGGGCTCGGCAATGGTGCTGGTGTGCAACGGGGCGGGGGCGGAGGCGGAGGCCGGGGCCTTTGCTGGCCTACTGGTGGAGGTGGAGGCCGTCTGCTCCTCACCCTCGCCCTCGCCCTCGAGCAGGGTGAACACATGCAGGAGTGTGGTGGCCGGCGGCGGCGATTGGGTGGTGGTGCTGCTGCTGCTGGTGGAGAGCTGTGCATCCTGTGGGGGTGAAGAGGGGGCTTCATTAGCATTTATCTGTGGTGGGTGTGGAGGTGCGGTATCGGTATCGGTATCTGTTTCTATGGTTGTTTCGGTGGTTGCAGTGTCTGTGGTGTTGGGGGTGGTGGTGCTGGTGGTGTCTGGCTGTGTGGTGGTGAGTGATGGTGTGCTTGGTGTGGTTGTCACATAGCCCTGATCCTGTTCTCTGGATCTCTCCGTGGTCTCCATCTCAGTACCAGTCTCCAACTCCGTTACCACTTCCGCCTCAGTCACCGTTTCCGTTTCCGTAACCGTAACCGTTTCCGGCTCCACCTTGACCAGCTTCGGCTTGAGTGTCGTGTGCTTCTTGCTATGGATATCGAAGATCTTCTTGTTCCTCGCATTCAGTGCATCGATGTTCAGGTCCTCGATCAGGGAGTTCTCGCTGGCCGTTTCCGTGGCCTCCGTGGAGGGTCCGGTGTACTTTCGTTCGTAGCTTCTCGTGTTGCTGGGTATGAACGGGGCCGGCTTCAGCGGTGTCAGCGGTGTGGTGCGCTCATAGTCGCTGGCCACTGGCCTCAGGGTCAGGTTGGGCGTGGCCACGCCCGGCGGCCGATTGACCACGCGGGGTCGTTTGGTGCTGCCGCCAAAGCGATTGCCAGAGCCAGGGCCAGTAGCCGTCGTGGAGCTGGACTGACGACCGCGTGGATTGAAGGGCACATTGCCGCCCGGTCCTGTGGCACCACTGGCGGTGGGGGCGAAGCTCGGACGACTGCCGGGCAGGGCGCGATTGTCCTTGGGGCGGTAGGGATTATTGAACTTTGGCTTGGGCGTGCCGCTGCCTTCCTCGGCCGTCTGTGGCTTTGCCTCCTCCTCCTCGTCCTCATCCCCTTCGTCTTCTTCCTCCTCCTCTTCATCGTCCTCCTCCTCGCTCTCCTCGTCCTGGCTCTTCGCTGGCTGGGGCTGGGGCTGCGGCTGGGCTCTGGCCTTGGGCACAAAAGGCCTCCTCAGGGCTCCGCCGGCGGCGCCCAGCGGGCGATTGTTCAGCGGCTGCTCCTGCTGCGCCTCCACAGCCTCCTCGCTCTGCTCCTCCTCCTCATCGTCATCATCCCCCTGCCCATCCCCTTCCTCGTTGTCCTCGTTGTCTCCTCCCACCTTCTGGGCCTTGAAGCGGTCGGCTCCGGGCAGACGCGATCCTCGAGGATCGCTGCGCACGAATCCCTCTCCCCTGTTTCGGACACTCGAATTGAATGGATCGAAGCGTCCGTTCTTGCGCCGCACAAACTTCGGTGTGGGTCGGGAGCTATTGAAGCTGAGTGGCGCCTTGGTGGTGCCACCTGTTGCCGCTGCCCCTGTTGCCCCTGCTGCCCCGGCCGGTGTATAGGGTCTTCTGGCCACCAGCTTCCGCTTGAAGAAGGGAGGCCGCGAGGCGACCTCTGTGGCTGGTGGCTCAGTGCTTGGATGGGACTCGGATATCTCCGATTTCTGTGACTTGTCCGACTTCTCGGCCAGCAGCTTCTTCAGACGATCGTTGATCACGCCCTGGTCGCCATTGCCCCGCGCCTGTTCCGCCTTCACCTTGTCCCTCAGTCGCTGCAGCTCCGAGATGTCCTGATCCTCGGATCCCGATTTCTGTGCCAGTCCCGAGCCCGCCTTCAGGCGTGTGCTCAATACCCCATCGAGGGGCTCGCCCTTGGCCTGCTGCTCCTTGAGACGCTGTCGCAGATTGAGCAGATCGTTCTGGTTCTGGTTCTGGTTCTGGCTCTGATCCTGGTTCTCGCTGGTTCCTGCAAATCGCGTGTGGCTGGGCACAAAGGGCTTACGGGTGCCCTCTTCAGCGGCGATCTCTTCAGCAGCACTGGGCGTGCTGCTCTCTACGGGTCTCAGCTTACGCACAATCTTGCGGAAACGCTTGGTGTTCACTGTACTGGTACTGGTACTGGTATTGTTGCTGTTCACCGTGGTGTCGGGGGTGGTGGGTGTTGTTGCTGTTGTCGCTGTTGTCTCTGTGGTCTTGGCTGTCTCTGTGTGGGTTTCTGTGTCAGTGGCGCTATTAGTGGCGGCTGTGCTGTCCGTGGCATTGATGGGTCGTCGGAATTTCAGTACGCGTATGCGCTTCGGTGTCGGCCTGCTGGTGGTGGTTGTTGTTTCCGCAGTTGCCGCTACCGCTACCGCCACCGCTACCGTTGTCGTGTCTGGGCCTTCTTCCGGCTCGCTGGCCTCTTGGCTATCCCCAGTCTGCTCTTGATCGACTTGGATTAATTTAGTTACCTGCTGCGCTTGCGTGCGCTGGCGCAAGCCAAACAAGCGACGTGCCGTCGTCGAGGGTGGGGCTACTGTGGTGGGGCTGGCTGTGGTGGGGCTGCTCGAGGCCCTGCTGCGGCTCAATTGATACCGATTCTGAAAACGTCGTTTAGAATTAACTTCAACACTCGAATTTGCATTCACATTCACATTCACATTATTCCCAATATTATTCTCGTTATCATTATCATTATCAATATCATTTTCATCCCCTGGACCTGGACCTGGACCTGGACTAGCATCGTTTAGATCATCATTCACATCATAATCATCACTATCTTTAGCCTTAGCTTTATCTTGATTAGGTTTAACAGTGACCTCTGGCTGTGGTTTCGTGTCATTGTTGTTTGTATAAATGTTTGACTGGTTTTTGTTTTTGTTTTGGTTTTGGTTAAGCTTGAAACGATTTAACAAATAATTGGCTACGGTGCTGTTGCTACGACTAGGACTAGGACTAGGACTAGCCAGTTTCAGTGCTGGTGCTGGTGCTGTGGGGGTGCTTGTGCTTGTGCTGGGGTTAGTGTTGGTGTTAGTGTTAGTTTTAGGGGTGCTACCATTTACCCTGCTATTGCTGTTAGCATTGGATACCTCTACGGAACTATCATCCTCATTCTCATCTCCATCCTCTTCCACATCCGCCTCAAGGTCGTCCTCGTCTTGTTCTGTTTCTGTTTCGGTTTCTGTTTCAGTCTGAGTTTGGGTTGGAATTTGTGTCTTGTCAGTTGTCGGTGGTCTGGGTGGCTGGGTAGTCCTCTGTCTGCTGGCAAGCAATTGACTCAATCTCGTTGATGTTCTGGGTGTACTAGGTGGCTCCTCCTCCTCATCTTCCTCCTCATTGTATTCCTCTTCCTCTTGCTCCTCCTCTTCGGTCTCTGCCGCTTCCTCCGCTCGATGATAGAGATTCCTGTTGAGGGCCACCAGATTCCGTCGCGTACTGGAGCTAATCCTCGGCGGTGCCGCTGTGGTGCTGCGACGTGTCGCAAAGCTGACCGGCTTCAATGCCCTGTGGCGGTTCGTTTGAAGGAAGCCAGCGCGGGCCGTGGAGCTCTCGACATGCTCCTCGTTATCGTCATCGTCATCGTCATCGCCATCATCGCTGGCGGCATCGGCGGCGGTGGTTGGTGTTCTGATTGTTGTACCATACCGATTACGTGAGCGGTTCAAGGCCGCGTACGGACGACGTGTGCTTATCGGGGTATCATCGGCAGCTTCGTTCGTTGAACCCCCCCGTTGAACCGTTCTGGCAGTGGTTGTCGTCGTCGTCGTCGTCCCATTGAAGCGTCTCCGTATCAGAAGTGGTCGCCGTGGAGACGCCGCCACACTGGCGCTCGTGGTTGTTGATCCACCGTCGCCTTGATCCACTTCATTGTCATCGCTTGGCTGGACGCTGCTGGATAATGGCTCCACTGTGGTGGTTCTTGTGCCATTGAAGCGACGTCTTATGACCAGCTGGCGACGTGGTATCGGTGTTGGCCGCTCCCGGTTGGCCTCAGTGGGTGTTGTTGGTCTAGAACTGACTTGGTCTTCTTCATCGGAGATCTCATTGTCATCGGGTTGTACGGCCAACAGCTCCTCATCCTCCACTCCCTGCTTCTCCTGCTTCTCCTGCTCCTTCTGCTCAGTGGTGGTATCCACCTGTGGAGTGTCTTCTGTGGAGGCTTCGTCATTTTCCCTCTCCGATTTCGAATCTATTTCATTGCCAGATTCTGTTGTTGTTGACGTTGTCGTTGTCAGCCTGCGGTTGAGAGCCTTGTAGGGTTGTCGTGTGCTTCTGCCAGTGGATGTTGTTGTTTTGGGGGTTGTCGCCTCTGTCGTTGGCGTTGTGCCGCGATTCCTCAGTCTGTTCAATGCTGCAAAGCTGCGTCGTGTGGTTGTCTCCACTTCTGCTTCTGCTTCCGCTTCTTCTTCTGCCGTTTCCGCTTCCGTTTCCGCTTTTGTGGTTGTTCTGATTGTCGTCGATCGACTGCGGAAGTTGTATGTTCTCCTAGTGGTTGCTTCTGCTGGCTGCTCCTCCACCTGCTCCACCTGCAGCCTGGTGGACAGCGTGAGACGCGTGCGATTCAACTTCGCGTAGGTGCGTAGGCCTCGGGCATCCTCTTCGCTTCGCTGGGCCGGCGCAGGCGCAGGCGAAGCCGGATCGGTGGCGGCATCCTCCAGCAGCGAGAGGCTGACGATCTTCGAGGTCTCGTTCGACGAGGCCGTCGTCAGGGGTATGGTCTTGAAGGTCTTGCCCCTGCGTTGCGACTTTCCCACCCCATCCTCATCATCATTATCATCATCATCGTCATCGATTTGAGCGGTTAGCTCTTCGTTATCGTTATCGTCATCGTTGTCGTCCAATGTCTCCTCACCTGATCCGACCAACTTTGCCCCCGGGTGGCCTACTGTGACCCGGGGGTTTTCAATAAAAAATGACCGAGTTCAGCATTGATCTCCTTGGCCTGCTCCATGGCCAGGCGGTGCTCCAACGGCTCCTGCGGCCCTGCCTTCTCCTTCTCCTCGTTTTCCATCTCCCCATCCTCCCCATCGACTTCTACGGAATTATTGAGCGTATCCTGGGCGCTCACATTGAAGACATCGTGGATCTGCTGACGGATGTTCACAGTCACGCTCTCAATGTCCGGCGGGGCCGGGGACTTGTCTATGTACGTTATGGGGGAATCCTTCACATACTGATAGTACTTCCGGCGATGGTAGATGGGCAGCGACAGCTGCTCCTCCTCGCTGGTGTCCTTGTCCTGCCCAGTGGCTGGACTTCCTCCTGCTGTGCCCTCCACTTCGTTGCCCGACTGCAGGCGGTTTAGGGCGCTGTTCAGTTTCCGCTTCAGCAGACTCAGATTCTCTTCTGTGGTGGCTGCCGTGGCAGATGCTTCGGGGGCTGCTTCGGTGGTTGGGGTGCCTATGGGTCTCCGGTGGGTCAGCACACGTCTAGTGGTGGCAGATGCCGCCGTGGACGATGTCGCTGGCGTTGTGGGTGCCTCTGTGGTGGCTTCCGTGGAAGAGGCTTCGCTGGTTGCTTCGCTGGTTGCTTCGCTGGTTGCTTCGCTGGTTGCTTCGCTGGTTGCTTCGCTGGTTGCTTCGCTGGTTGCTTCGGTGGTTGCTTCGCTGGTTGCTTTGGTGGTTGCTTCGGTGGGCTTGGAGCCTATGGGTCTCCGGTGGGTCAGCACACGTCTAGTGGTGGCAGATACCGCTGTTGTTGGCGCCTCCGTGGACGATGTTGTGCCTGCCTCTGTGGTGGTTGATGTGGGACGCTTGAAACCAGAGAAGCCACTGCGACGAGTACTGGCCTCCACCTCGATAGAATCCTCTCTGCGAGTGGTCGGTGCTCGAGTGCCTGCAGGGGTGGTTTTGGGTCTCTCTGTGGTGGCTCTTGTGGGTCTTGTTCTGCGTGGAATGGCCCGAGCTGTGGTGGAGCTGGCTTCCTCTGTCTCCGCCTCCGCCTCGATCTCGTTGCCAGCCTCGTACTCAAACTCCTCGATCTCCTCATGCTCGATCGTCTCCTTGGGTTTCTTCAGCAGACGGCGTCGTGTCTTGGTCACTGTCGCCTCCGGTGGGGGCGCCTTCTTGCGCTGTCCTCGCGATGAAAAGTCGAGGGCCAGCAGCGAGGACAGATCGTTGCTCTGGAACCGCACTGTTCCGCGATTGCGGGTGATCACCCGCTGGGTGGTGCTCGCAGGGGGTGCCTGGCTCACCTCGTCGTAGATGTACTCGTACTCCGCTGGCTTCTCCTCCACGGTCTTGGTGTGAATGCGCTTCACCACCTTCTGGCCGGCGTCCAAGGTGCGCACATAGGTGGTCCGTGTGCGGGTAACGCCATTGCCCAGGGATTCGGTCTTGGTCGATGTGCGATTGCGGACCGCGGCCCCGTTCAGGGGTGCGCGACTGTGGGGCTTGGCAGCTTCTTTGGCTTCCTGCTGGTCTGCCTTTGCCTCCTGCTGCTCCTCCTCTGATGCTTTTGGAGATGGGGCTGCTGTGGGTTCCACGCTTTGCGACTCCTGGTGGATGTACTTCGATCTCTTGTTGGCATCGGCAGCCAGCAGCGAGGATAGATCCCCCTCCTTGCCTTGGGGCCTGAAGCTGCCCCGCACTATCACGCGACGTCTTGGCAGCCTTGTGGTTGTCTCTGGCTGGCTCTCCTCGTCCGCCTTCGTTGTCGTTGTGGCCGTTGTGGCTTCTATGGTGCTGGGCGTCTTGTTGCGGAAGAAGGAGCGTCTTGTGGTGGCTTCGGTGGTCGTTTTTTCGGAGCTGCTGCTGCTGCTGCTGTCCACTTCAGGGGTGATCCTTATCGAAGGATCTTCCGTGGTGCTTGTCTTGCTGCCACGGAAGAAAGAGCGTCTTGTGGTGGCTTCGGCGGTCGTTTCCCCCTGCGTTTCTTCGCTTGTGGAGCTGCTGCTGTTGCTGTCCACTTCAGGGGCGATTGTTGTCGAAGGACCCTCCGTGGTGCTTGTCTTGCTGCCACGGAAGAAAGAGCGTCGTGTGGTGGACCCTTCTTCTGGTGTATCCAAATCTTGTGCTCTGATCGTGCTGCTGCTCAGCGGCGTCTCAGTGGTTTTTGCTTGATCACCTCGAAGAAAAGACCGTTTTGGTGGTTCAGTGGGGCTTGTGTCTTGGATGATATCCGTGGCTGTTTCTTCATTAGAGAATTGGGTGGTTTCCTCCACAATGGGAATGCCTGGGAGGTTGTCTGGGGAGCTGCTAGCAAATGGCTCAGTGCTGGTGCTGAGGCTGCTGTCGCTGTCCTCCATCGTGAGAGTGGTTGCCTCCTCGAAGTCCAGGATCTGTGGCTCAGGAGCACCTTCCGTGACAATCTCCGGTGACTCCTGCTCGGTGGCCGTGTTGCTGTCATCCGCATTGAGGGCGCTGGCGGCGGGTGCCTTCGTCCTGCCGCGTGCCACCGCTGACGGCTCATCGTCGATCACTTCGGCGGCCACATTCTCGTCCTCGGTGGTGGTCTCCACCACAATCTGTCCGCCTCGGGAAATGGGCTGGAAGTTGCCTGCTGGCCTCGGGGCCTCCCCCAAATCCCGCACGAAGCTCGAGCTGCGGCCTGCGGTGAGGTGTGCGGCCCCCTCGGTGTCGCGGCTAATGGCCTGGTACCGGATCTGCTGGTCAACCGATGAAGCTCCTCCTCGGCCGGCCGAGCGTTGAATGCTTTGATAGCTGCGCGAACCCGAAGAGAAAACGGTAGATGATGACTCAATGGCTGCTTCGGACTCTTCCTCCGCGGAATTCAGTCGGCGAGTGCGGTATTTGGAGGGCAACTGCTGCTCCTGATCGTCAGAGGACAGCTGCTTGCCGGCATACCTACGTGTGTCCTTGTCCTCGCCGGCCAGGGCATTGGGCCCTGTTCCGAGCCCAGCTCCAGCCGGACGTCGGGCTCCCGCCGTCGGTCGCCGCACCGAGCGCCAAGTGTACTTGGTCTTGGCGTGGATCTCGTCTGCGTCTGCGTCTGCGTCTACGTTTACGTCATTGTGGGATTTACTTATAATAGTTCTAACTACGTCATGCCTTAAGCTATTGCCACCTTTACCATCTACATCTACATCTACATCAACATCAACATCTACATTGTGGCGGTGCTGTGGTGCACTGGCTGCACTGGTATTGGAGGTGGTTGTTTCGGCGCTAGGACTGGCACTCACCTTGGGCCTATCCACTTGGGATAGTCGTGTCTTCTTCACTACATTCACAACTGCATCTGTTATATGTTTTGCGTTTGCGTTATCGGTTTCGTTATCGTTATCGTTATCGTTTGCGTTGGCGTTTATCGTTTGGGTGCTAGAAGTGGGACTTTGGACTGTGGGTCGTGTGCGACGTCTGGGATAACCGAAGGGTCTCGGACTCGATACGCTACCCAGCGCATTCGGATTAGTGGTAGGTGGTTCTGTGGTGGATGTTGTCTGTGTGGTGGTTCTTTGTGGTGGCCTTCTACCAGAGTGGGTGGTTCTAATGCTATTTACGTTAGGGTTGCTAATGCTATTCAAACCGTTTCGACTAGCATCGATCGCAGCTTCTGGATTGTTGTTGCCGTTCTTTGTGGTTGTTGTGGTTGTTGTCTTAGGCGTGGTTACACGCCTGCGATTGGTGGCTGCATACTTTGAGTATTGTGTCTTAGTTTTTGTTACCTCGCTGTCGTCACTGTCGTCCACGTCCACGTCATTGCGTTCGGTGTTGCCAGTGATTGTGGTGGGTGTTGTTGTCTCCAGTTCGGGCTCTGTTGTCGTTGTTGTCATATGGGGGGCAACGTCTGGGACAAGTGGGATGGTGGGAGAGGCATCGCCCAGTGGCTCATCGGTTGCCAAAGGGTCGACTGAGTCAATGCTGGGGGTGGATCCTAAAATAGGTGTGCTTGTGGGTGTAGGTGTGGTTGTGGGTGTGGGTGTGGGTGTGGGTGGGGCTGTGGGTGAGGTATGCTGGGTGTTAGTGACGGCTGTGGTTGAAGTGGTGCTTTCGATTGGTTCAGTGTCGTTAGTTGTAGTTTCTGGTTGGGTGGTGCTCGGGGACTGGGGTTGAGGTGTTGTTGTGCTTTCTGCTGTTGTTGGTATTGTTGGGTTCTGTTTCGAATTGTAGCTGCTGTGGTTGTTGTTGTTGTTGTTGGTGCTGGCCTTGGCCGTCTCTGGGCCGTTGGTGGATGTTGTTTCTGATGGTGTTTCTGTGGTGGTTGTTGTTTTGCTGCGACCAATGCTCGCATATTTACGTGTATTTTGGTTGTGGCTTGTCGGACTTTGTTTGCTCTGTACCGTGACATTTTGCTGCGGCTCATCCTCCTCGTACTCCTCCTCATCCTCCTCGGGATCGGCTGCTGCAGCATCCTCTGCTGCTCCGCTGCTCTTCGTGGGCCTTGCGCGCTCAAAGTATTTGTAGCTAAAAGTGAAACGTGAGACAGGGACAGATATCGGAGGTAGTGAAGGAAATTCTCACCGATTTGTTGTCGAACTCAGGACAGACTCCGTTGCCGGGCTGGTGGTGGGGGCTGCCTCTGGCCTCTCCGTGGTGCTGCGTCCCCGTGTTCGGCTCAAGGTGGCATAGGACTTCACCTGGCTGAGCGACTGCACCTCCTCCTCCTCCTCCTCCTGGGAGGCTTCTGCGGCTGCGGCTGGGGCTGCTGTGGTTGAGGGCCGGGAGCGTCGCAGGCTGGTGTACGAGGGCGTGGCAGCACTGATGGGTCGTCGGGTGGTGGTATCCGGCTCGGACAGCTCTTCGACAGCTTCCTCGGACTCGGCCTCGGCCTCGGACTCTCCCTGGCTGGACGAACGATGGCGATTGATGGTCACATACTGTTTGCGCTCCTTCAGGAAGCCATCGAACTCCGTGAGCTTCTCGATGCCCTCGTTCTGCGGACCCTGGCGACTGTTGCCCCTCAACACCGACGAGTACTTGGAGTAATTGGCGTTGGAACTGCTGCTCTCGGTGCTGGTCTCTGGGGCTGCAGCTGCAGCTGCAGCCTCGCTGATCCTCAGACGATTGCGCGTGAAGGAATTGAGAGTCCCGGGCCGACTGAGCACACGATCGTAGAGGGACTTGCTGATGGTCGAGGGTGTGGTCGGCGCACCGCTCGCGGAGTTCTCCTTGAGCGTGATGGAGCCGTCCTTGTTTCGCAGCAGATGCTTCTCGAGCTGCTCCACTCCGCCTACCTTCCGGATGAGATCGATCAGCTCTTTGATCACCTGCGGATCCTCTTCCCCCGGCGACTGCTCATCGTCGCTGATGCCGCCCTCCTCCTCGTACTCCAGCTCATCCTCAGCGGGTGGCGCTGCAGTCGAGGTCGTGGTCGAGGTCGAGGTGGTGCTGCTGGTGGTGCGTGGCGCGTAGATGGGTCGTGCTGGCGGCGCCGCTGTCACCCGATTGGGTCGCACTGTGGTCGTCGTCGTCGTCGTCGTGGAGGTCACTGGTGGCGATGCTGTGGTGGACCTACGTGGGGGATTGAGAGGGGATTAGAGCGCGGTCATGAGTCAGTCCCTGGCCAGGCACTCACTTCTTGGTCTTGCAGGGCACGTTGCGGGCAAAGTCACAGGAATCCGCAGCCGGATTGAAGTACAGTCCCGAGGGGCATGTGAACTGGTGGGCCACGATGCCCAGGCCCGAGGGGCCGCTGTCCAGGCACCAGTAGTACTTCTTGCAGTCCCGCGGATGCTGGAAGAAGCCCTCCTCCTCGCACTTGAAGTCCGAGCCCGGATCGGGTGTGGTCGGCGGCGGTGGTGTGGTCGAGCCTCGTCCCCCGATGTACAGCGAGGAGCCCTCGGCCTCCGTCAGCCTGAAGGTGGTGCTGGGCGGCGGTGGGGCTGCTGTGCTGCTGGTGCGACGTCCACCGCTTGGGCCTCGCCTCGAGCTGGACGGCGTCGGCTTCGGGGCATCTGTCTTGCCGTTCAGGCGATTCCTATTCTGTCCAGCGTTGTCGCGGCTGCGGGAGCGCGATGGCTTCTGTGGTCCACTCGGCTTGGCCACCTCGTTGATGCCCAGACTGGGGAGGGAGGCATGATTCGGATTAGTGAAAGCTGCAAGGAAGAGGAAGAGTTGGAAGAGCCCACACAACATACCCAAGGGCATCCACCATGGCCTCCTTGGCAGCCTCGATCAGGGGATACGGCTTGCCGTTGCAAGTGCCGCGGAAGTCGTCGTTGTCTATGGCCCAGAACATGATGCCGCCCAGGCCATGGGCCACCACGTACTCGGCCTTCTTCCGTACCATGGCCTCGTCGTCGTAGCCCACCCACTGGTTGCGTCTGTAGGCATATGGACCCATTACATTGGCATTCGGCTGCACCACCGTCCACTCGGGGTCGTCCTTGAGCGTCTGGCAGATCTGTAAGCGAGCAGGAGCACGAGGACGAGCGGAGAGAGTGAGAATGATTCGCTTGACAAGAAGGGAGAGAGCCAACCCACCTCGTAGTACGCCAGGTAGCCCTTCTCCCGGGTGGCGTCGCCCTGTTCGCCAGGACCCTCCGAGGGGGCTCCCAGCTCTGTGCTCTCCTCGTTGATCAGCGTGTAGGATCGGCCATAGGTGGGAATGCCCAGGACGAGCTTATCCCGATCGGCGCCCGCCTTAAGGTAGTATTTGATGGAGAAGTCCTGAAACGAGCAGATCATTGGGGCATTAGATTTAAGTGGGGAATGAGATATATGTGATCTATGGCTCGTACAATATTCAGCTCTGCATCGTAGTTGTACTCGGAGTCCTCCTCCAGGGAGTAGAGCGGGGCGTGGTGGTTGACAGAGGGTTCGTGCGACGAGTGGAAGTCGTAGGTGAGGACATTGAACCAGTCCAGGTACTTGTTCAGCTTGGGCACATCGTAGCCCTTGTCGATGTACTCGATGCCCGCTGGCACGGCCATGGTCAGGAGCAGGCGAGTGCGTCCCGTCTTCTGGGCCTCGCGCTCGAACTCCGCCCGCAGTTCCTGGACAAACTGGGCGTAATTGTCGCGGTCGCGGGACTTGCCGCCCTCCCGATGGGCCGGATACTCCCAGTCCAGGTCGATGCCGTCAAAGTGATTCTGTCGCAGGAACTTGAGGATGTTCTTGATGAACTGCTGGCGCCGCTCGCCGCTGGCCACCAGCGGAGAGAACCGGGAGCTGGCCTCGTTCCACCCGCCGATGGCAATCATCGTTTTCAGCTGCTTGTTGTAGGTCTTGAGGCCGGTGAACTTTGCATAGCCACCTGGTTGGGGGGTGGACAGGGGATGAGGGGATGGATGTAGACAGACAGACAGGAAATTAAAATCGAGTTCAATTAACATTGGATGGGGGATGGGAGATGGGGGATGTGGGATGGGGGATGTGGGATGGGAGATGGGGAATGGGGGCTGGGGCTTACCCTGCTCAATGTCCTGGTACTTGTCGAAGGGCTTCATCTGATTGTCCTTGGTGAATCCACCGAATGCGTAGACCAAATGTGTACACAAATATGGATTAATGTTCTGAGGATTGAACTTTGCCGTGCCCGGACGGTAGACGCTCCAGTTCGTGTAATAGCAAACGACACGACCCTCGCTGCTGGCCTCTGTTCGGATATCGAATCGAGTCGGATTGAAATTATACATATGCATGCCATATATCATTCCCAAAATCATTCAGAAACCCTTTCGTAGGGGGCCACTTACCATTTATGCAATATGCGAGTGCGCAGAGCAGGAAGAGCGTTTGCCAGGCCGCTCCACGCCGGAACTGCAATGGAAAAAGGCCCAAATGGAGGGACATTTGTCAAGTTAATAATTGTTACATATTTTAATAATATTTTAAAACTAAATAAATATTAAATTAAATTTTTTAATTACATTTTTCAAAAGACAAACTGAAGGAAATTAAATATAATTCACTTTGAATTTGAAATATGTGTACTTAAATCTGTTAAAATAAATGGAATGTACATATAACGTTTGTAGAACATATATTTAATTTAAATTTAATTTAAATATTGTAAGGAAGTGATCTTGGCTGGGGTACATATCTAAATCTCCCGGGGCCTACCGCTTTCTTACAATATAAATATATTTAATTTAAATGTGAATATATGTAGGTATTTTATTTATTTTAAAACCTTTTAAAATAAATAGATAATATCTAATGTGTGGAAAAAATATTTAATTTAAATATGAATATATTTTATTTAAATATAAATATATTTAATTTAATATAATATATATTTAGAACCAATATTTTCATATTAAATGAAAAAACTTTCTTTTCACAGTCTGCACTCTCGGTACAATTTCTATTGGCATCTATTAATTTTTAAATCAAAGTGAAATATTTCGGTCCTCAGGGCTTATTTCTCTCGGGGTGTGGGTAATTATTTTCGCTTCAATTTGGCTCTCAAGGCGGAAGCAATTATCATATGTATACTGGCTGGCTGGCTGGCTGGCAGCAGCATTGACACAGTGACATCGATGGACAGATCCGCATAAATCTGGGCGACACACAAAAGACAAAAGACACACACTGGAAACTGGAAACTGGCAACTCGAAATTCGAAACTCGAAACTGGAAAAGGTTCCCATGAAGGTCGTCGTCTATCAAAAGTATGCGGCTTACATAACCGCATACTCATACCCGTACAAGAGATGATCTGTGGAGATGAATTTCATATGCAAATTGGACTTGATGAAATGCAAATGCAAATGCCATTGGGAGGGACACGCCCAGTTGGTGTTACGAGCGAGTGTGTGGCATAAGGAAGTTTTCTGTTTTGGCATAACAGAAATTAGATCATCCCAGAGGGCCACAGTCTCCAGTCTCCAGCCTCTGACTCTGTGACTCTCTGACTCATGGCTCGTAAATAAACGGATATTTAAAACGGATTTTCATATTAAAATGCCAAAGTGTTACAACAGCCACAATGGGCCCAAAATCTGTTTTCGGATTTTGGTCAGCAACACACACACACACACACACACACACAGCCAGCAGAAAGAGAAACAGCTAAATTACATAAGCAGACGCAAAAGCAAAAACAAAAACTTGTAGCCCCTAGACGACTTCGATTGCGTATGTGTGCGTGTTAGCCATGCCGGTTTTTTGTTGGCCCAAAACACACACGTGTGTGTGTGTGTGTGTGTGTGTGTGTGTGTGTGCTTGTGCATTCATTCATCGAAGTGAATTGTACATGAAATAAATTGATCAAGTCCCCATGTAAAACATCATCAGCGGCAGCAGCGAAAACATCTGCCATCAAGACATCTCGGAACAGGTTGAACCATCCATCCATCCGTCCGATCCACCGCTTGCCTTGTCTTGTGGCTCTCATAACTAATTAGCAAAGCCCCCCCTCCCCCCCCCCCCCCAGTGCACAGTCGTAAATACATACATATGTACACTCGTATATACTCGCACTTATATGATATTTGTGTACATGGGATCTCCGATGAATCAAAAGTGAATTTTCGCTAATCAAAAAGTCTGTCGGGCCGAAGTCGAAACTTTCTATTTGTCAAAAGTTTCTGCTGACAGCAATTATCGATATAAAAATAACTTAAATCATATAATATTCGGGTATCGTGTGCCCATCTATAAGAAAAATGCACAATGATCTGCGAGAGCTATCGAGATGCGATGTTATTCGATTTTTGGATATTTGCACGAAGGGATCCTTTGAAGGCAGTAGAAAAGCACTGGGATAAATATCAGAGAAATAATGCAAATAATACCAGAAAAATATCAAACGAAATACTATAAAAACGCCAGACAAATGTAGAAAAATATGCCGAAAAAATGCTAAACAGATATATCTAATACATATTACGTATGTATTAGAAAAATACCATAAATAGATAAACTATCAGAAAAATAATAGAAGTAAATACCACTAAAAACCATAGAGCTATAAAAAGATATACTAGAAAAATACTATAGATATAATATCAGAAAATCAAAGGAAGTGCATACTAAAAATATACCAGAAAAAAAAAAAAAAATGACATAGAAATTCTTCAAGAATAATACTAAAATAATACTAAATAGACGAAAGATCTTCATGTGGAGACCAAAAGATTTCGTAAGAAATCACTATCAATCAATCGCTGTCATGCGAGAATGA
Organism: Drosophila helvetica; assembly: GCA_963969585.1. Lineage (NCBI taxonomy): Eukaryota > Metazoa > Arthropoda > Insecta > Diptera > Drosophilidae > Drosophila > Drosophila helvetica. Next base: position 2,416,921 of record OZ018401.1, on the reverse strand, counting down.
GAGAGATAGAGATAGAGAGAGAGAGAGAGGAAGCTAGAGAGACGCTCAAGTGTAGAGACAATCTTTCAATCGAGAACTTAAGATTCCAGTCAGATCAGGTTTAATGATTTGTGAAACTTTGTATTCAGAATCGGACGACAATACTTAAATGTCGACTAAAAAATACTAAGAAGGAGAACCTTTGAGAACTCTTTGAGAGCAGACCCCAACTGGAGCTGAAAGCCACTGCAATGCTTTTTGCAATACAGTAATGAAGAAAATGTAGAAAACCCATTCAACACACTTTGGTGAGGATTTGAAGCTTTCCCCCCTTAAGCCGTGAGCCGTATGCCGTATGCCGTAAATCGCAGCCGTATCCATATCCGGCAAGCTAGTTGCCACTCAAGACATTCTATGGATATGGCGGGTGGGGTGGGGGGATACGTCTGTAGAGTAGAGAGGGTAATGGCACATTTACCTACTGACGGGCCAAAAAAAAGAAAAATAAAAGAGTGTTCAGACATTGATTGGGTCATTGGACCAGCATAAAGCTAAACAAGAAATGTTTATGGAACTCTTTGGCCATTTACATTTACATTTATATATAGCCATCATTTACATGGCTGTTCAGTGCTGTTTCAGCACTGTTGTTGTTGTTGTTGTTGTTGCTGTTGTTGCTGTTGTTGTCTCTTACGCATTGCTTAACATTTCTTTATGGCAGCGACTGCAGCAGCTGCTTACATAAAATTGCATGCCAAAAAAAAAAAAACATACATACGTGTATCAAAAAAAAAAAAAAAACAACGACAACAGCTTGAATGAAAATGAAATGACAACAATTTGGATTGTACAATGCGCATGAGCACTCGCATTGATTGGCCGCCGCGACTTGGCTTGACAAATTTGTCGATTTTACGCAAAGTGAACACAAAGTGCCACCAGCAACAGCAACAACAGCAACAACAACAACAACAACAACAACACTCAACAGCAACAACAACAACAACCAGGAGCAGCGACAACAACCACCAGGCGTCTGTAACACATGTACTTAAAGGCAAATGCCAGATTTGCCAGATTTGCCAGAGTTTTGGTCGAGTTTGATCTTTAAATGGAGCTACTGTGCTCCATAGAGGGAATATGTACCGCTCTATAGAGCACACTTGCCAAATATCCCATTGAGCTTTACAAAACGAACGGATCATTGCATTCTATTCATCTGTAAATACGACAGGACTATGAACTACAATCAGTCTGGGGAGAGGTCACAAGCCAAGATAGGCCATGGGTGGGGTTACAGAAAGATTTGTAGTACTAAACCTAAGGAGTTCTTGAAGGCAGGGACCGCAAAGAAGAGTTCTGAATACAAATTTTAACTTAATAAATCAGTGTGAACGACATAAGCTAGTGGTATTTAGCGATATCAGAAAAAAATTTATAATTCCCAATTTGTGTGGAAAAAAAAAAAAAAAGGTTTACTTTTTATTGAAAAATCAAAAATAACACTTATAAAAAAAGTGTTACTTTTAATTCTTATTAAAAAATCAAAACTAACACTCATTTTTAATTTTTATTGAAAAATTATTATTATTTATGAATTGTTTCAATAAAAATTAAAATATTTCCATAAACATTGGGAAACAATTGTTAGACCAAAGACCATATAAAATTTATATATTATACAATATATATATTAAAATTTATATCATAAATAGTTATTTATATTGTCTTTGGTTAGACCAAAACTTATAACAGTTACTTAGATCTCCCCAGGCATTAGTGTATCGAAATCTTCGGCTTTGCTGGCATTATTTATCGCCTGGTTTTTGGCTTAGTTTCTGCATCTTTTAATTGCGAATGGCTGCGAGTGGCTGGCAATTAAATCAGAGCTAAATGCGGCCTGGATCTGAATCTGGATGTGGATGGACAGGCGGCAGGCAGGCAGGCAGGCAGGTTGTGTGATGTGATGTGATGTGTGTTGCTGCAGGGCGCCCCAACACACACACACACACACACACACACACACACACAGCACTCAAGACACAACTGCAACTGCAACTGGAACTGGAACTGCAACAGCCACTGCCACAGCCACAGAGGCAGCGGGCCAAAATTGAGAATCGTTTTTGGCCGGATTTACAGCCAGCGGCTCTAAAAGACTGCGGCACAATTTATGGACAAGTTGTTGCTGCCGACGACGACGACAAGTTGCAACACATGAAAAGATACAAAGGCAGAGAGACAGATCAACTGTGGCACATATACGAGTACTCGCCTGCAACTGCAACTGCAGCTGGATAGCCCGTTGCTTACGTAAGGCGCTCGCTGCATTACGCTGCTCAAAAAAAAAAAAAAAAAAGGAAAAAAGACACCACACAAATATTGCGTACATATTTGCGATTTCCCAGAGGCTGAGGTGGAGGCTGAGGCTGAGGCTGGGGCTGGGGCTGGGGCTGGGGCTGTCTGTTGGCTTTGCATAAAATCTGGATCTGCTGGTAACCTTGAATCATGAGAGAAGAGAAACCACTCGGTTCGGTTCGATTCGATTCCATACGATTCGAGTAGTTGCTCTCGAATTGGGAACAGGTCGCGCCTCCGGACAATGGCCTCCGCGGATCGGCTCGGCTGGAGTCCATACCCTCCGATTATGTGCCCTGAATGCACTCATGAATGAGCTGCGGGGGGTGTGGCAATCACAAATGATTTAAATGTACGAGTATTTTCATCGCTTGAGTGCCTTGGCATACAGTTTTGAATGCATATGAATGCCGGTTGCACTCATTCTAAGCACTCATTAATTACTGTACTGCAGGCCAGTGAATTACCATGAATCAGCGTCAGTGTGTGTGTGTGTGTGCGTGAATGAATCATGATGAATGAAATGCAATTTTTGGTTCAATCAATCTTGGTCCAAACATTCCACAGACAAGGCACGGGCCCTACCTCAGTGTGCCTGCAGCTGCATCTCACGTGCACTCAAAGTACTCATACTCGCACTCACATTCGCACTCGCACTCACACTCACACTCATTCACATTCCATGACTGGCCATAAAACGGGTGGGTATATACTCATATGTATGCTGTAAGGTTCAGTTTCAGGCTTTAACTGCAACTTAAAATTCAAAGACGGTTCCGCTCCATCTCTCGTTCTCCCTGGCTCCTCCCTGGCACCTCCCTGGCACCCCCCTGGCACCCCCCTGGCTCCTGCACCGCCGCTGTCGCCCTGGCATTGACTGGAAATTTCCGCTGCGGCACGTAGAATGTGCCTCACGTCATGTCACGTTTCACGTACCGCCGCGCGTCACAATGTCAACGCCCCACAAAAAACAAGAAAACAGAAAAAAAACGTACACGAAAAAGAGTGGCAAAAGATCAATGTCTGCCAAGAGTTGCGTATACGCCCTGTGTGTGGCAGTGGGAGTGTCATCAGGGAGGAGAAGGTGCGGCGGCCCAAAAGCTGAAGAGTTTTGCAAACAAAACTTTTGGCATTTGAAACATTTTCACGGGATCTGGAGCACCAGCAGCATCTGTCCGGCACTAAGGCATACGAGTGCTCCCTCCACCATCCCATCCAATCCAATCCTGAGGGTGTGCCCCCAACAATGGCCCCAGCCACACAGCCACACAGCCACAGATCGGGCGATAACTGGATGCATTTAACTTTTGCATTTAGCCGGGATTTATGCCGTGCGAAAGCCAAGCTCTGAGCATTGTTGGCCAACATCAAGATTACCGTGCGAAAGATTTTGCTTTGCTTTTACCCCATTTGCTAGGGTTTTTGTTTTTGTCATCGCCAAGCGCCAAGGCAATTTCAATTAAGCAATCCAAAGCCACGACACAGCCAAAACTGAATCATGGCCAGCGGCTCAGTTGGCCCGAAAGAACAAACAAACAAGCAAACAAACAAAAAAAGAAAAGACCCATGCACAGGGCGAAAAGCGGTGATCGATCAAATTGTGAATGAAATGCGGAAGGATCCAAGAAGGAAGCCCCTTCGAAGTGAGGATGGATCTGGTATTCTTGGGTTTATTTCTTCAGGCCTCCAGCATAAAGAAGCCAGTGATGTGATCCATCAAGCAGGCCGTCAGCAGTTTGGAAATAACTCATAAATTGACGCGTCGAAGGTAAAAGATTTTAAGGAAAGGATATGGAATAAAATAAATTAAAATTGAATTAAAAAATAAATTTAAATTTAAATAAATTAAATTTCTAAGTTCTTTCTCCACTTTTCGGGGCAATGAATGATCTCTGAGGGGGCTGTTGGGCCTCTCCAAGATGAGTATTTCGCACAGTGCATGTCCAGCGATGTCACGACTCCCATGAACTTTCATCAATGGCTGACCGAATCGTTCGGATGAGTGAAAAGCGGATTGACCAGGCCAAAACACACACAGGCACACATGTAAAAATTAAAACACAAAGTAGCCAATTATGGAGCAGAAGTCATCCAGTCATTGACTCCGGCGGAGTGGCTCTGCGGGAAACCAGTTGGCCCGGACTCGACTCGACTTGGCTTGGCTTGGCTTTCCTTTGACTCCTTGACTTGGCTGCTGCTGCTGCTGGTCTTGGCCTGGCTTTCTTAATCGCCATTTGGCGTGACAGGCGACGAGAGATGCGAGTGCACCCAAAAACAGAAAACCAAAAACCAAAAACCGAAACCGAATCCGAAACAGAAACCGAAAGGAAAAGCGAAAGTTGATGTCGCCGGATGCTGCCGCTGCTGCTGTTCGGGTGAGATTATGTCCATCTTTATTTCTCTTTCTGTGCGATCAATGGATCAATGTATTGTGGGTCAGCAAACGGCGACGCACCCAAAAAAAGAAAAGCCACTCGTCAGTCTCTGAAGCGGTTTTCCAGCTCTCTCAAAACGCTCACGCACACACAATTGAGCCATAAAAAGTCTATCAATAGATTGTGAAATTGAATGATTTTCTTACATCTTCATCTTCACTCCGTCTGTAAACCTGTAAACCTGTAAGACTGTAGCTATGGCTGAACCCCACTGAAAGCTGTCAAGGCCGGGCGAAATAGAAATCTCCTCTTTCATTTCATTTGATTTCATTTCAATCAAAATGCCACCAGGCGATTGCCAAGGCAGCCCCCCGAAATCATCTTCAGCCCGATCAATGTCAATGCTCATTCACTCCACTTCATTATTCACTCGCATTCATTCGCGTATTCATAAGGAATGCATCGATGTCAAAATTTGCATCAAGCATCAGGCATTTGGCTGACTGCAGAATTCAAGTTCATTCAGCTGCGAGTGCGAGTGCGAGTACGAGTAATAATCCCCATTGTCTGCATTACCTTGATGTGGCCATATACGACTGGGGACCATGGGGCCATCATCATCCTCACGATGCGATGGTAAGGGGCACAACAATGGGCAGGCAGGCAGCAGGCAGCAGGCGGGCATCAGGCAGGCAGTTCATTAAATCCAATCATACGCCAAAAAGGTTTTTCGGCTAGCTTTTAATGAGAATTTCGCTGAATTTGATGGCAGCTTAAGCACATGAGAAGAGTGGCTACCATACCCTATCCACTGGCTGTATTAGAGGGCAATTTGGAATCAGTTTGAATAGTTTTCTATGGCTATCATGGAAAGGGTATGGGCATGGGCATGGGTAAGAGAATTTCGCTGCATTTTTGGGGCTTAAGCTGAAAATATGTTTTCCTTTTTTGTGAGCAGCGCAGCGTAAAAATTCAATTTAAGGCCTGAATGATCTAAGCAGCAGCAGCAGCAGCAGGATGCGAATCGATTCGATTCGATTTGAGGCAATCCGTCCACTGCTCCACACGGCTGCTGCTGCTGACTCATCGCGAAGCCATTGTGATATGCTTTCATATATATATATATACGATGAATAGATAGATAGATTGATACCAGAACTAATCCGTTCCGATTCCATTGACGCACACAATCGATGAGTCAGACAAAGACACCGATGAAACGTGAAATGTCAGGTGAAGCCTGAGGACGTTCTCTTCTGGCTTTCAATTTCAATTTCAATTCAAAGTCAAAGTCAAAATTAATCTCCATTTAAATTCAAATCTCAATTGTCGCTTTGAAGTGAGTGATCTCTGGTGTTGGCCAAAAGCACTCCATCGAAGCTGGTCAAAACAAACAAGCCGCATAACTGATATGGCTAATGAATAAACCATTATTTTTCCTCCTTATCGATTTGCATTTGTCGCTGTTAATGGTGCAGTTTTCCCCATTAACACGAATGGCCATCGGCCAGAGCCGGAGGGGGCAGAGCCAGGTGTTTGGCGAAAGTCCAAGCCAAAATCAACAAAAAAAAAAAGCTGATACAGTGGGAGAAACTGGGAGATACTAGGGGGATTTTAAATTTAATAAATACGATTATTAAAGATTTTCAGATGCCTAAAGGCAGTTTCCAGAAGAGAATCTGGCTGTGGAATAGATCATCATCAGTTCAGTGGGGAGAAATCCGAATGGATTCGTTATTCCAGTTGTTTGTTCAACTTTCCCTGCGCCTCCTCACATGTCCAGTGTCCAGTGTGGCCAGACTGGCCGTCGTGTTTATACCATAATTAATGGCTAATCGCCTTAATGGATGGTCTGATCGCACCTGATACGGCCCGGCCAGGCCCGGCCTGTCGTGCCAGGTGAAATGTGGAGTCCGAGCGGAGGATTTATGAGCGGAGGATTTGCATGTCGCCCGAAACCGGAAAGTCATCTCCGCCACTCCGATCCTTCCCCCTTTGACGGCTTCTACTGCTGACATTTATCATTTGAGTTGTCAAAATGTACAGTCACGTCAAAGGCATACAAATAATTAGCCAATAGCCAATAGCCATGGGTGAAAGCTTTCAGCGCAGAGAAGTAAAAGAAGCTACTCGGGAGGGAGAGTCAATAGAGGAGATCAGGGATAAACCAGGGGATATCTCAAAGGAAGAGGAGGCAGAGGAGGCAGAGCTGCTGCCTGCCAAAAGGTGAGGCATTTCTGTGGCAAAAATTGCCGTCAAAATGCCTGAGTGGGAGTGCGTGTGTGGCGCACTTCAAAGTGAAATCGAAAGTCGAGGCTGATTGACACCCTACCCATTCCAATCCGCTCCATGGCCCACCAGGGCACCCTCAGGGTGGCGGTGGCGCATCCACCAAAGAGTCGCAACGCGTTTGCTCTGCAATTAACACTAGCGGCGCCACCCGGCACCCCATCCCCCATCCCCCATCCCAGGCGATAATTGGCAAAGTAAACGCTGCAAAAAACCACTGGCTGCAGCGACTAACGGCAGGTGTTATATGGCACCCCTCCCCGTGCCCCTGTTGGCTTCTTTCTTGCCAAAAATTAGATAGTTGTAAAAAGAGTTTGGGCGCTCGCTCATTTGAGCCAATTATGTCATATGCACACAATAAAGCGCCAATAAAAGAAATCCCCCAGCCACCAGCCACCAGCCACCAACCACCACAAACCAACGGAAGAAGCAGCTCCATCTCGCAGACAGACAGACCATTTCTTATGTAACTTTTATGCCCTTTTAAGCACAACTTTAGTATACAATTTTAAAATTTTACAATTTTATTTATACCTACACACACTCGGACATTTTTGTTGGTTTTTTTTTTTGGCTGCCGTTTTGAGGTTTTGCTTACTTTCAATTTTCGGTTCGGTTTTCAGTTTTCAGTTTTCGGTGGAAATTATTCAGCCGTGTGCTGCCTGCGCATCCGGCAACAAACCAGGCCGAAACCCAGCCAGAAAAAGCAAAAAAAAAAAAGAAAACAAAAACAAAAAGATACACGCCAGAAAGAAAAATGAATCGTGATGCACATTCAGGTTCAAGTTGAGTGGCAGATGGAACAGGGAGATGGAGATGGAGATGGAGATGGAGATGGGCAATGGCTAATTTGGATGCTGTGGATGCTGTGGATGCGGCGGCCGTGAAGCTGTGGCACGAACTGCGGCAACCAGCGGCAGAGGTCGAGAGTGGCTATGGGTTATGGTTGATGGTTGTTGGTTTATGGGTTATGGGCTATTGGCCATAAAGATAATGCCCATTGTTTAAGCCGATTAGATGGCTCTCGAGTTGGCCCCAAACTTAATTAGCTCGAAGCATGACTTGGGCTTTGCTTAACAATATAACAAATTTGTCGATCATCAAAATGGAAATTTTCGGGGACTCTTGGCAGGCAAACAAGATGAAATATGAAATACGAGTATGTATGAAAAGGAAGGAAACTCCTGGATGTATTGGGTTTTTCGCACAAGTTCCCCGTGCCTCTGGTCTTCATCCTTGTGGCAATTAGGGTGACCATTGTCCCCCATTGACCCCCAAGCAGCAGCCAGCAGTCAGCATTCGACATACATCAAACTGATTTATTTCTTGTTCGTTTCGTTGTCGTTGTGGAGTCGCCAGCCACATTCTTTTAAATACCAATTGGGGGTCAGTTAGCCGTCGTCCGTTGGTCAAGAGTCTGGAATTTTCAGCAAGTGCTTTTGTTGTCCCCCAAACGAGTTTAAGCGGCGAGAGTGGAATGGAACTTGGCCCGGCCTGACTTTGAGACAACTGTGAGACTGTTACCTGGTGCTCTGGGCTGGCTCCGATCTGGCTTAATAAATTAATTTATAACTTTTGCTTTTTTTCACTCAGACACGGAGAGACCTGCAAAACAAGTTGACCTTCAGGCCGCATAACCGATACATGAATATATACACCAATATATGTGTATGTATATTCTTTTTTTGTTTCTCCATGGCGGATTTACAGTTACGTGTGGAGTGACAATGTCCAGCGGCTGGTTTCAAGGGTGGGAATCTGATTGGGGGACGAAAGTATCCAATTGAAAGCCCTCAAAGCTGTGCTCTGATCCTGATCGATGCATGTACGTGGTGTGTGTGTGTGCTGCATTCTCCTATCCATTGGGAATGAATCCCTCCCCCTCTGGCGTGGGAGTGTTAATGATTTGCATGTCCCCAAATCAAAAATTAAAATCAAAGCTGAAGCTGAAGCTGAGGCTGAAGTCCCTCTGGCCCACTTCCTGGCTGTCGTTGTCATGGAATTGAATCATCCCGGCGGTCTCTGGAGCATGGTCTCGGTCTCTGTCGCTGGCATGCAGCCTCTACCCCTGCCCCTGCCCCTGCCCCTGCCCCTACCCCTATCGCTGGTGCCCTCCTCTGATGTGTGGCTGTAGCCTGCCTGTTCGTACGTAACAAAAGCAGCAGCAGCAGCAGCAGCAGCAGCAGAGGAAGAAACAAACCAACAACAACAAAAAATGTTGCAAATTTTGCAATGAGGTTGAAAACACACCACACGTGTGTCTGTGTGTCTGTGTATCTGTGTATCTGTGTATCTGTCAGATACAATTACCAAAGCGATTGCAGTGTGATGCGACTGGGAATGCTGGAATTTCAGGCCAATGCGGTTTAATAGCACAGCAAAAACCGGTAACTTAATGTGATCCCCTCAGACTCTTCTATAATCTTTTTTAAATAATAAAATAAAAAAATACAGTTACCAAAACGCATCAATTCCCCCCTTTCCAGCCTTCCATTCACTTTTCCCTCGCTCCCTGCTGCTCCCTGCTGCTCCCTGCTGTCCGTCTTTGGTGAATGTCGACTGGTTTCACTTTCCGCCCGTTGAATGCGAATGCGAATGCGAATTCCGATTTGCCAATCCGAAAACCTTTCTATAGTCGCCTATAAACACGGATATGGGTGCCATGGAGAAGGGGGAGAAGGTGAGCGGTAGGTAACCTTCGATGCTCGGGGTTCAAAGTTGATGTGATTGCAATCCGAGTAGGAGTGTAATCTGTCTTCTGTGTGTCAGAGGGAGGATACCATATGGGATGCCGAATTTCAGTCTTAAGATACAGATCCTGAAGGAAAGGAATCCCACGTAAGAGTATTTAAGAGGCAACTTCTTGATTATCGGAGAGAGGCACGGCAGATGCAGATGCAGATGCAGATACAGATGGATGGAAGATTGGATGGCATGGCATGGCTTGGGATGGCTTGGGATGGCTTGGGATGGGTTCAGTTCATTGTCATTGTCTTTGTCTTTGGGTGCGGAGAGTCGACAAAGCGTTGGCGTTGGCGTTGCACTATTGCTCTGTTGCACTCATCTCCCCTCTTCCCTCTCCCCTGTCGCTTGGCTGGTTGCATGAATGTGCAAATTTGTGTCTGCCTTATTTTCGGGCTGGGCCCCGATTTCCGCTTGCCGGAGAGAGACAAAAGCCTCGAGCAGATTTCCTCTTCACACGCATTTTTGTGGCCTGACGTCAAGCATTCGCCCGGAATGATGATGATGATGATGATGATGATGGGCAGGCACCATCCGATGATGATCGCTCTAATGATGAGGAATCCGTTGGCTAGTTAGCCGCAGCAGCAGCAGCAGCAGCACTTGTCGCCAAACGTGTTTCGCCCCCGCGCGCCCGCCAAAAACCAAACCGAAAAGCCAAAAATAAGTTCAAGCCGAAAATTGTCAAAAATACAAAACAATTCCTAAACAAGTTTTCTGCGCATGCGCAGCCCCGCAGCCGCCACAGCGAAAAATTTGCATGAGACCTTAGGCCCCAGCCGCCCCCCGATTCGGGGCATACATATTTGAGGGTATACATACTCCGAAATACTCCCATACTGCCATACTCCTATGCGCGTAATACCGAATACCCAATACCCAGGCGGATGTAAGACAAAAAGAAATTAAATTGAATTTCATTCGATGTCTCCTCGGGGCCCCTATTGGTCGGGGAGTAAAAGTATCGAAAGGTATCTCCGATTGAGCTGCTTATGCATTGCATGCCTCCTGGTTTAGGGTCCACGAGCGAGCATTATGTCTTGTATCTTGTATCTTGTATCTGCAGCATTACCTTTAATATGCATGCAATGTGCGAGTGCGAGTGCGAGTGCGAGTAGGAGTAGGAGTATCTGCCTTTCCGATTCGATTTCTCGAATCGTGTTTGAAATATTTGCACTCCTTTGCGTTCGATTAGCATGGGAATTGCAATCGACAGTCGTCTTCGCCCGCAGAGGTGTTAATCGGGTAAAAGTTTTCAGAATTACATAAGCCCCCCAAAAAACATACACCAAAAACCGAAGGCGTTCCGCACTTGGGTGATAACTAATCAAACATTTTTCCATGGAAAACAAAGAGACGAAACCCTTGGATATCGCAGATATCATGTCCGCCAAAGACTTGTAACTTTTACTTTCAATGGGTGTCGATTCTTCTGGTTGAGTCCGACTAAAGTCGGAAGTTTCGTCAGCCTGGCATGGCATTAATTATGCAATCATCCAAGAGACATTTCAATAACAACAGAGAGAAAAACGAAAACGAAATCAAGTCGAGTCCGGGTCTCCGTCTCCGTCTCCAATGAATAATTAAATTATTCAAGAATGAAGATGAGCCCCAGAACCCGTTTGTCGCGATCTCAAGAAGCGATCTTTATGGGCAATAAAACTGTGCGATCCCCCCCGAGAAGTACATATATATCTGTGTGTCTATGTGTCTATGTATCTCTGAGGCGGTGCCTTGTGGCTGCAGGGACAAGGAGTCTCTTCCTGGATCTAGAAACAACTTTCGGCTCTTCAAGGTTGTCTGCCCGACGTGCTCACACTTCCTTTTCGCTCCCTTTCGTTAAACCCTCCAATTTGGTGCCCGTTTAACGTTCCGTCCTATCCCGTCCTGTCCCCCGTCGAGGCAGGAAACTGTTGCCACTTGGCCTGGACTAAATATTTACGACTCTTGGCCAGATTTGCGCTAATTGCGTACAAAATGCGCTCGTCGCAATGCCAACAAAAAAAAGCGATATAAAAATGATTTCTCAGTTTTCTCAGGTTTTTGCACAGATATTTTCCAGTTTTTCAGTTTATTTTTTTTTGTTGTTTGCTCCGTTTCGGGCAACCCAACAACGACTTACCGGAAGCATTTTGGCGGCTTTTGCTGCTGGTCGAGGTGGCAAGGCAGTGGCGCTCCTTTGCACTAGTTGTTGCTATTATTTCAGTGGCTGTTGTTGCTGTCGTCGCTGTTGTTGTTGTACTTAGTCGCTGCTCTAGTTGTTGTCCAAGTCAAATGCAACGCGGCGGCGGCGACGGAAAAAATAACGCTAGGATTTATGTGTGAGATTTTGGTTGTCGTTAGATTTGAAAAATATTTGCTCGAAAAGTGGGCTAAATGCTGTGGCTGTGGCTGCAGCTGAGGCGGCTGTGCCTCTGGCTGAGTGCATGTTTTTTATGCAATAAGCACAGATCTCGGATGGCTATATGCTCCACTGACCACCAAAGCCAACAACTACAGCAGCAGCACCAGCAGCAGCACCAGCAGCAGCACCAGCAGCATTGGCTCTAACAAGAGATGCAGCCAGAAACGAGGCCGAAAGTAAAAACTGTTACACACGTCTGCGCATTCAGTTTTTCACTTTCGACCAGGCGCGGCGGCGTCTCTTTTCAACCACACATATATCCCAATATATGTGTATAACTAATATCCATAGAAATCTATCCATCTATCCGTCTATCCGTCTATCTGCACATTTTCCACATTCACTCGATGGCACGATGCACGCAAAAAAAAAGCAACAAAATCGAACAAACTTTGAGCAGTCAGTATATTTTAGTAAGTATTATGTGTCTCTCGCTGCGATACGAAATGATATATTTTAGTATGCACGGCCAGAGGCGAGTTACCGCTAAGGCCAACAATACCGTTCAAGAGTCGCCGTTGCACTGAATTCGTTTTGTGGCCAAAAAGCGTGGCCAACGCCAACAGGCCAGGCCTTAACAGAAGCCAAGCAACCGCCAGCCAGACAGGCAGACAGCCAGCAGCAGACAGCCAGAAACCAGAAAGAAAGAGTGGCTCACAGAGTGACGAAGCGATGGCTACCCTCCAACCCATGATGGATGGATTGTCCTGAAATCATCATATTATGGATACGGGTATGTGTACCTATGTTTTCTGATATTTATCTCTATATTTGCCAGCGGTTACATCATGTAGCAATCCACTATTTCTGTGGCTCAGGTAAACGGAGCGGAGATATGTACATATTTTACAGGGTCTAGGCTACAGTTCTTGATAAAAGCTTTTCCACCTACTCCTATGGTATTCTGCCAGTCCCAATTCATCCATGAAACAAGCAAAAAAAAGGTCCTTTGCTAACCTTTAGCCAAATATCTTCCAATTGCATTTAACTATCAATTGTTTAGAGTTTCAGTTCCCAGAAATAGATGTCTGAATTAATGGGGATATCACTATCCACGTTGCCGGCCAAACTCATGGCCAAGTTCATAATACCCTCTGTGGTCAGGGGGTACCAGCGTAACCATAACTTGTTGGAGCTGCTACCGGAGTGGTGCGCAGCCGCAAAGCGGCCCCTTAACAGCGGCTGTTATGCTATGTTGACCGTTAACATAATGCTGTTAACTTGAATGCGGGGAAAGCCTGCGTTGCTGCTGCTGCCGCTGCTTTAGGGGGTCCTCGGGGGGGATGTTCTTCGAGAAATGGCTATAATGAAGTACTCGTAACTCTAATGAAGTTTCGCGGCAGCCAGAAAACTGATCAATTATGGCCACACTTTTGCGGCTTCAGCGATTAATGGCCAGGCCAGGCCAGGCCAGGCCGGCCAGGCATTTGGTCTCCATTCAACGCTTGACTGGCGAATATCTGACTGACGGAGAAATCGTTGCACAGATCGGCCAATTATCGCAAATTGAGCTGAAACGGATTGTATAATATATGATAGAAGTTCTCTCAAAAGACAAATTGAAAGTCACCCAAAACGAGCGGAGAAGAGATACATAGATGATCATTTATAGGTATTAGTCGTACAGAGAGAGGAATGGAATTGAAAGCCTACCTTATAAATGAAGTTGATTCCATTGCGGTGGGGAATTCACAAAAAAGTTATCATCTATGAGGGATTTTGTCTGAATTTTAAAGGATTTCTTTATATTAAATGAAGATTTCTTGGTTTTCGGCTGGAATGAAAGTGAAAATACTCGTACCCCTTTCGCACAGCCTCCAGGCACAGTTTATTGATAATGCCTGCCCCAAGGCATCTGTGTGAGAGGGTTCAATATTGCAACAGGTGATGGCTGCTGGCTGATGGCTGATGGCTGATGGGTGACGCGTGATGTGGGGACCGGGGAATCATCTTGGAGATGGTCTTAATGGACTTCATTTGTTGCGCACCCAAAAAACAGAGCGAGAAAGGGCGACTGAGAGTGAGAGTGCGTGCAAAAGAGATGGGTAGCTCCTCTATTGGGTATTTCAAATACATTTGGGGCTTGGCCGGAACTCAAAATAAATTCAATATTCCAATATGCACATTGTCCGTGTGTGTGTGTGTGTGTCTGTGTGTGCGACAGGGCTTAATAGTTTTGTGGTTGACCTTTGTTGAATGGTGGACCCCCCCACCGCTCCCTCTGCGAGCCGAAGACCTAAAGAGATTACATAATGAGCATTAAATGCTGTCATCGAAATGCCAACGGCTGCCAAGAGGCGGCGCGAAATGAATTTCAAATATTTTATCAAGCGATTTGCTTATGTCCATTGTGGCCTGTTGCCTGTTGCCTGTTTTTACTGTTACTGTTATTGGGTCTACTGTCTCTGGGTCTTTCTCCCGCATGCCAGCCCCTCGTGCCCCTTTCCCCTCTCTTATGCCAGCCAGCTTGCTGCTCTCGAATTTGTATTTGGATATTATTACCCTGTACCCGTAGGGCCGAGAGGCTATGCGGCATTTGTGGTTGATCTTTACATGAAAGCATGTAGATGCCATAAAGATTGCATGTAGATACCATGTAAGTACAGTCGAACTTCTCTATAACGAACTTCCCTATCAAGAAGTTTTCTGTATAACGAATTTATTTCCAGAACACTGCAATTTCGTGTTTAAATTTTTATAAATTTATAAATTTTCAGTACGTTTTGCTCTCCGTATAACGAATTTTTGTTTTCCTTACAGCGAATATTTCTCTATTACGAATTTTTCCACGCCCGTAACTAGAGTTCTCATACGCTTCTCGCAATCTCGCTATAACGAATTTTTCTCGAATTATTTTGATTATGTTTTCCTGCAAAAACAAAGCTAAAAATGTATTTGGGTAAGTCCCGAAGCTTAGATTTGAGCTTCCCACACAAAAATACTAATTATTTTAAAGACAATTTCATTTTACGAATTCTGTATAACGAATTTTCCCTATAACGAATTGTTTTGTTTGTCCCCTTGCGATTCGTTATAGAGAAGTCCGACTGTAGTACAGATGTATGTATCTAGCAGATAAAATGTAGATACCATCGGGTCGTCTCCTCCTTCCTTCGAATGAGGTATCCCACAGTCGAATATATCGACCCTGCTTTGCTTTGGTTTGGTTTTCTCCGGTTTGGGGACCAATCAATCTCACATTTGGCTATGGGGTGGGATGGGATGGTAGGACGATATTGATAATCATGAGGATGACTCACGCCGGCTAGTGGCTGTTAAATGCATCCGCTGCATATGCCTCCCCCCCCCCCCCCCCCTGGCTCTCTCTCACCTGAACTTGCATATCTCCTGCTAATATGCATGCGGGGCACGTGTGGCACGCGGACAAGAGAACGGAACAGACTCGAAGGTGCCACAGCTTCCGGTGTGACAATGGAAGGAAGGGAGCACCGGCCAAGGGGGCTGACAGAGAAGGGGGGGTGCAGCCAGA
The DNA here is from genome assembly GCA_963969585.1 of Drosophila helvetica. Taxonomy (NCBI): domain Eukaryota; kingdom Metazoa; phylum Arthropoda; class Insecta; order Diptera; family Drosophilidae; genus Drosophila; species Drosophila helvetica. The sequence goes on along the minus strand of OZ018401.1, from coordinate 2,401,284 downwards.
ACCGTTAAGCATGAGTACCCCCAGTACAGTGGGATACAGCGACAATGACGTGCGAATTGTGAGAGTGAAAGAGGAAGAGGTCACATTTCCAACGAAATTTCGCCAACATTTAGGACCGTTTTGGGGAGTATTAAGATAATTTATACATTTACGAGCGCTGTATAATTAAATATATTTCTAAAGAACCTTGGGAAACAAAAACCAAATAAGAACATAAAATATATGCCTGCCAGGACACAGACGTGCTCGGACCCTATTTTGGCCAATAGTTTTAAAATTTGTTCCCTTGATTTAACGAGTTCCTAATATAAAATGTTTGTATCCTTTGAGGATTCCTTCTTTTAACGATCGTTAAGGATCCCTACCGATCTGCCGATCAACCGAGCAACCGATCCATTCCACAATCCGCTCCCTTGGAACTTGTAAATCTTGTACATATATGCTTTGGCTCCTCATAAGCCCTCGCAACTCTTAAAATAGAAGAAAAACGGAAAGAAACAAAATTATTACGGACTAATGACTAATTGACTATGGTTCTATGAGGCGATTCAGGTCCGTGTGCAGACACTTCCAGGCAAACTCCAAGCGACCCTCGACCAAAGTCAGGAAACACTTTTGCGGAATGTTCCGGAATAAGGAGTCGAACGGGCCATAATTCTTGAGGCACGTGATGTCGCCCAGGATGATCAGCTTCTGCTTGGCACGGGTGATGGCCACCGTGAGGCGGCGCCTGTCCTCGAGAATCTCGGCGGCGCGGCAGCGCTTCTTCTCCGTGGGGTCGCGTCCGGTCTTGGTGCAGCTGTAGATGATGATGTTCTTGTCACGGCCCTGGTACTGATCCACCGTGTTGAACTCAACTCTGGAGTCCAGCCGCTCGCCCAGTCTGCGCAGCAGCTCCACTTGGGCGCGATAGGGGGCGATGACGCCCACGGTGGACAGGTCGTATTCGGCGATCTGCAGCTGGAGAAGCAGGTGCATCACGACGCCCACCTCGCAGGTATTGGTGTACTGTGAGACGCGTCGACCTTCTGGACGCTGGCCCACATTCGCCTGTTCCACTTCCGGATCCTTTTCGCCGTATTTCAGATCGATGTTGGAGTCGGCCTTCCCCAGCCACTGCAAGCCCTTGGCCACCGCCTGGCAGGGCGCGGAGCAGTCGCCGGTGTCCACCACCACGACAGCATTGTCCAGATGGGTCTGCAGCACGCGCTGAGCCCACAGGGGTGCGTTCCGCAGGGAATTCAGCTGGAGACTGGCGTTGGCCACATTCTCATTGGCGCACTTTAGGCCATCATCGTAGGTGAGCTTGTTGGCCAGCCGGGTGATTGTGCTGTTCATGCGGTACTGCACGCACAGCACGGCCGTGCAGTCGGGCGAGTCGAGGCGTTCGAAGAGCGACTCGTCTGCTCCGCGCTTGCGGGCCTCGCGCGACTTGACGACCGGTGGCAGTTGGTCTGGATCTCCGACCAGAACGAAGCGCCCGCTGTGGCATAGGGGACGCAGAATGGTGGGCAGCAGCACCTGGGTGGCCTCGTCCACGATGCAGTAGTCAAACATGCGGTTTCGGAAGACGGGGTGACCCATTCCCAGGCAAGTGACGCCCACAATCGCCGGCGTCTCCAGGACGCGCGCCAGATTGTCGACGGTGCGGCAGCGTCTGATTAAATTGGCCTCGCTGATCTCCTCCAGACGCTCGTTGATGCGGGAGCTCTGGCCCAGCCGGAGCATGGGCAGGCCATAGGCCATCAGGCGATTCATAAGATTGTCCACCGCCGAGTGAGTGTGGGCCGTGATCAGGACGCTGAGATTAAGCAGATGCATTAAACGGACCAGGGCGACCAGCGTCTGGGTCTTGCCGGTCCCGGGCAGACCCTTGATCAGAAAGTGGGTATTGCTGCTGAGGCAGCGCATGACGGCCTCGTTCTGCCGCTTGTTCAGATTTTGCAGAATGTGAAGGCCCTCGGTAAGGATGGTGTCGGGCAGGGTGTCGAATGGCACGGGCGGCTCCAGGGCCACAATGATGGAGCGCAGTTGCTTGGCGCGTAGGGTGGGGGCGAGGAGCATTCCCATGTTGGTGTAGTTAAATGCGCTGGAGCTCTGCGAGTCGTGCTTGTCCATGATGAAGGTCTCCTTCGCATACTGCGGCTTGAGGTCGCGATCCAGGGCGACTGTCAGGCGGCGGCACTCCAACGAAATGATGGTTCCAGAGGCAACGGCCAAGCGCGAGGTGGTGCTGATGACCACATACTCGCCCACATCGAACTGCAGAAGAGAACAAGAAGGACAAGAGATTACACACGTTCCACTGAAGGGGGATGTTAGGCAGATCCCTAGATCCTAGATCATACCCCAGAGAGATGCAATTGTATGCTGGAATCAACCTCGCGCGCCAGCTCCAGGTTCTGCTCAAAGCGGCCGTCTGTTTCGAGCGCCAGTTGGCCAGGATATAGCTTCAGATGGGCAATGGCTCGTCCCTGCTGTTGGCGCGACACGGGATCCTCCGTCCAGATGGTGTGTTGCTTGAAGCTCGCGCGCGAGTGCTTGTCCTCGAGGGCCAGTATACCGCACCAGTGGTGGAAGAACTTCTGATCCTCCTCGGTTAGATGCTCGAGCAGTCTCGGCATGAGGATCCTCATCGAATGCGAGTCGCCCAAGCGCAGCGTGTCATCGCGCTGGGCGTAGCTGGCGCACAGCGTCTTGTATTCGCATTGCTCGCATGCGCTGTGGTGGTGGATGGGCTCGGGCAGGCAGAGGTCCTCGATGTCCTCCTCTTCGCCGACCGGGCTCTTCACCTCTTTGATCAGGTATTTGGCCAGATCGTTGCGCATCATGATCAGATCGCGCATCTCGTTGCGCTTGCCGAACACCTCGCGCATCATGTTTTCGCGCAGGTAGAGCAGCAGCCCGGAGCGCGTCTCAACGCCCAGAGCCGAGTGCATCATCTGGTAGAGGATCAGCTGGCCCGTGTGCTCCATGGAGAAGGTGGAGCGGCCCGTCTTTAGCTCCAGGGGAATGGGATCATTGGCTGTGGTCACGGACACAGAGACGTCCACTTTGCCCTTGAGGCCTAGCTGGGGCACCCACAGGTTCTCCTCGGTGTTCTCGATATTCTCAATGCGTCCGCGAAAGTTCGCTGGCGACGGAATCAGAGGCGTCTCCCCGAGCACGTACTGCTTGGCGAACCTGACGATGGGATCGACGAATCTCTTCATATCAGCAATTACCTCCTCCTCGGTGAGGCCGCCCGCATAGAGGGACTGGACCATGGAGGGGCTCTGCAGCATATAATTCAGGATAGTCTGCACATGGGAGCGAGTGTACCGCTGATCGGAGACCACACGCTGGAACAGTTCATGCACCAGTGTGCCAATGATCATCTGTCGAGGAGTTTCTAATTAGTATCCCCCCCTTCGGTCAGCGATTGTCTGAGTACTCACCACACGGTTGCTCCAGTGTAAGCCGCGGAAACGTTCCTGCAGCACTGTCTTGCGGCGGCAGAAGAGGGAACCCATGACGGTGGTGCCGGAGACCAGAAAATCGGGATTGGTCACGCAGAAGCCGTCCTCCTTGTCGACCACATAGGCGCTCTGCGAGGGCTGCCACTTGGCCAGCAGCGAAACAATATCGCCCTTCCTTATGTCAGCGATATTCCATGGCGAATTCACGATACACTCGGCCGTTTCTGGATCCTCGGACTTGCCTGGGCTCTTTTTCACCACCAGTTTAACGCTCTGCGATTTCATGTCCATTTCAAAGTCCTCGATCACGCAGCGCTGCCATGTGGACAGGTCCAGTTTGTGCGAGGACACAGCCGCATCCATCGCCTCCTCTAAAGCACTCGCATCGAAATCCATTTCCTCATCCCAGCAAATGTTCTCCCAATCGTCGCACAAGTCCTTGTCATTCTTGAACTTCTTGATCTGCCCTTGGCTGCTGCTGGGTGACACAGAACCGTTTTGCTTGCTGGGCGTCAGCACGCGCTTCGCTGTCGGTGCCGGTACCGGTGCCGACATTGTTGCCCGAAAATTTGTTTAACTATTTTGTTTGAGTCAAAACCGAGTTGTCAAAGATTTTTGGCGCAAATATTTAGAATGAAGAAGAACTAGGGATGCATCGATAAAATATACCGTCTTATTTTCAAAAAATACCGATGAAAACACCAACTTAGCCCATCTAAGCCCCCTTTTTTTTAACAGTATAGAAACTTGAGTTAAATCGTGGAAAATAATACTAGTAATAATAATAAAAGTTCTTCTTGTAGATTTATCGTATCCTTATCTTTACTTTAACAAATAAGAACGATATCTTTCCCCTGAACTACGCTAAAATTCTTCAAGTTTCATAATTTCGTGGAGAGTATTGTAATACCCACTGGTCGACAATGGGTTAATAATTCTCTGTCCATGATCGGAAATAATATACATCGATTTTGATATTCCGTTCAATATTACTTGCTAGCTAGAAATCTCAGAACTGAATATATAGTTTCATCCGATTGATGAATCAATTTTTTATATCACTGGCTAATTTTAAGGCCTCCATTTATTGCATTTTATATAAGATTTCATGTATTTTAAAACAACTGAGTGTAAAATGTTCCCAAATGTTTGGTAAAAATGTTGCTACATGGTGCCTACTACACATAGAGTGATTATACAAGTTTAGTGGAAAGCTTACCGTTTTTTAGTGGATTAACTTAAATATTGTTTAATATAGTATAGTAATATATTAATACTCATATACTAATCGCCATGGAACAGCGAGTGTGAAAAACCGTTGGCGCCAAATAGAATTTCTACATTGGTGCATTGGGCAAGATAAGGTAATACCATGAAAAATATAAAATTTACAAAATGTGTGGCTAGACATGGTGTGTAAAGCAAGCAAATTAGTGTGACCGCGGATTCGAACCACGAAAAAATATATTTAGACAATTTTGAAGAGAATATGAAACAAGAAAAACAGTGCAGCGTTTTTTCCAATAACTGAATTTATTTGTTGGCGCCTATTTTTTTGGTATTTATTTATTTATTTGACTGGATGGCGCCATCGCTGCCACACTTTAACCTGCGGACGTTACCCAACCCTGAGGCTATCATCCACAAGCATATGCTTTTTCGCTGTAAAAAAAAAAAACAACACGCCTTGGACGAGATGGAATTGACTAATGAACGCCAAATCCATTATAATTCCCGCCTTGGCCAACTCTTGCAGAAAACATCATCCAACTTGCGTACCTATCATGCATTCCTGTCCAGCCAGGCACAACATTTGCTGGCTCCCGTGAATCATTTGTGGGACCGGTGCCAACGCTACCGACTTGTAGCCGGGTGCGTTTAACGTCGAGTCTAACTAGCCTAGCCCATAGCTCTAACTAATCGTACATTTCTAAGCCACAGCACCGATGAGCGCTGTGCGACGGCCCTACTCTCCGAATGCCAAGATGCCTATCAGTCCATTTGCCATAGCATGTGAGTTGCGTTTTAGTCCTTGCCAGAAGGTTCTAGAATCCGTTTCATATGATTTTTTTCTGTACGCAGCATGCAAATGAACGAAATGCTAGATGAAATGGCCAACGATGTGGCCGACTTTGACACGGAATGCCTTTGCTTGAGCAGAGAGTTATACCCAGAGCCCTGTCCCACATCTGTGGCCGAGTGGGGGGAATGGCTGAATGAATCTTTGAGCAGTTTGCAAACTCAAGTCAAGTGCCTCGAGATTGTTTCCCACCTGTTCTTGCCACCAATTCTAGAACAGCAGACGGTGGACGAGTTCAAAACCTATCTGCAGCTGGACGAGCACCAGGAGGCTATGCTCTGCATGGGCCTGGCCAGAGCCGAGCGACAGGCGACACATCCGCTGCTGATTTCTTGACACACGAGAAAGAGAATGCTGTATATATTAACGCCGGTCAATCAAATATATTTTCATACGAATAACCATTAGTTGAACAAATCATCGAAGGGGTGGGGGCATCTCCCGGGGCAAGATCTCGACATGCCAGCTGGAATTTGCAACAACAATTGCCATTTCGAACTGGGCACTTTTTGGTGGCCTTTTCTGATAACGATGTGGCTCCTGCCCTGTCTAAAGCGGCTCCGCTTTGGCTTTGGACCTGTAGCCCGATTATTATTTTCACAGAGCACAAAACAAAAACAAAAAAAAATTGTATAAATAAATCCAAATGCAAAACAGTTTGGGTTTTGTTTTTTTCTCAGCACTGAAATACTTGACATTTATTTATTGAGAACACATTTCCACATTTTTTGCGAATTTGGGTCGATTTATTTTGTTTGCTGCGACTTTTCTTAGTTGCAATCGACGGGTTTGCGCCTCGTGCAAGCAATGTGCCAAAGTATCTGTAAGAGGCGGTAATATGCAATTAGAACTGGTTTCGTTGGTGTCTCTGCAGGTGGTACTAACCTTATAAGAAAAATATCAAGCACTCCACAACATCGGGCGGCGGTGCTTCCCTAGCGAAGCCTTCTGGCTTCACGTTCAGACTCCAACAGGGTGAGGATGTCGCCCTCGCGGACGGGTCCCTTCACGTTGCGGATGATCTGACGGTTCTGCTCTCCAAGGAACTCCACTTTGACCTGTGTACACTGGCCCTGGGAGCCTGTGCGGCCGAGAACTTTCATGACGCGTGCCCAAACAACTGGTTTGTCCATGGTTTTTGTTGAATTTCTTTGATTCGCCGCAGAGACTTCACGTGTAGGTTGCGCTTCAATTGGCAGCCGCAAGAAAAAAGGAAGTAGGGTGGTTATCGGTCGAAATACGTGAAGTGGGCTGCGCCTCGTTTCGATAGCCGATAAGTTGTGCAGTGCTGTAAATGGCAAATGGTTCAACAAAAATCAACTAAAAGTTGTTAAAATCTAATCAAAATTTTGACTTTATGTTTAGATTAAATTTACAGCGAGTTTGTAAGGTTGATTTAATTGTTATTAAATAAATAATTGAGAATTCTCGAAATGATTGACAGCTCGAGTGTTTTACAGCACTGTTTTAAGCCGAGAGCTGTCGCACATGTAAAAAAAGAACAATTGCCGCTGACATTTGTCGTTAATTGTTGATTAAAATATGCCAAATTACGAACAAAGCCAATTAAATGAAAGTTTAAGTGAATCGAAATCAGCTGCAGAGCTATTAAAAAATATTGACACCGTAAGTCAAACCATTGGCGGCATTCGGCAGGAATGGCTGGCAACCCTAGACGTGGCACCACGTAGCCATTTTGACAGTGAAAGTCGGCTGCCTTCGTGTGCTGCCTTCGGCTTGTTGCTTACCATCACTTCATCACTCTGCCAATTTTTCCTGAGCGCGACGGTTGTGTGAGAGCGTGCGACAGTGTCGTTTTCATTTTCTGGCCTTTATATTTCCGTTCCTCTCGAGCACAAGTGAAAAGCATCAAATAAACCATGAAGAATCTGATGTTCTTAATGCTGATGGTCCTGCCCATCGTCATTTGCACCTTCTCAGCACGTAAGTACACAAACCCCGGCCATGCAGCCGCCGCCACCTAGAGGCCGAAGGGTCGGGGGCGCATACGTGGCACTGCCACTGCTGCTGCAGCTGCTGCTAGGTGGGCCGCCAGGTTTTCAATCCGACTTGGAGCAGCTCCATCTGGAGATGTGACCGAGTCGTCTCTAATTTAGACCTTCCCTTGGCCCATGGCCACCAAAAGTGTTGAGTTGGCATTGTCTTTCCCCTCATAGTCACAGTCTGTCTCCCTCTCCCTCTCACTCGTACTCATGTCGCTGCATGTATGTGTCTCTCTCTTCCTTGGATAGCAAACAAATTCGGAGCCTATGCCGCCGAAGCTGTTGAGGACGATCTGGTGGATGTGGACAGCGAAGAGGGAGCCGTGACTGGTGAAGATGCCGATGCCGACGAAGACACGGACAAGGAGAGCAGTGCGTCGCCGAACGCGGACACCTATCTGCTGTTCACCAAGCCTCTCTACACGCCCGGTCAGCAGCTGGATCTGCCCGGTGGCAAGCCCGTGGAATTCCTGATCGGCTTCACCAACAAGGGCGCCGAGGAGTTTGTGATCGAGACGGTTGAGGCCTCGTTCCGTTATCCCATGGACTTCAACTACTTCATCCAGAACTTCTCGGCGGTGGCCTACAATCGTGAGGTGAAGCCCGGCTTCGAGTCGACCGTTTCGTACACGTTTCTGCCATCGGATCAGTTTGCTGGACGTCCATTCGGACTGAACATTGCCCTGGCCTATCGCGATGCCAATGGCATTCAGTACAACGAGGCTGTCTTCAACGAGACTGTTCTTATCTCTGAGGTCGATGAAGGACTCGATGGCGAGACCTTCTTCTTGTACGTCCTTCTGGCCGGCATTGTAGTCCTGCTCCTGGTCATTGGCCAGCAGTACTTGCTGGGCAGCTCAGGCAAGCGCAAGCGTGCCGCTGCCAAGAAGGTCATTGAAACTGGCACAGCCAACGACAGCACCATCGACTACGACTGGGTCCCGCAGGAGACGCTGCGTGCTTTGCGTAAGTTTGGATTGATGGATACACCTCTTTGCGCCGGTTTTAATGTTTTGTTCCACAGAGAAATCGCCTCCCAAGTCGAAAACGCCAAAGACCTCACCCAAGCCGGGCAAGCAGGCCAGTCCCAAGGCGGCCAGCCACCAAAGTCCCAAGCAGCGCAAGGTGAAGCGTTCCGCGGGCGATGACTAAATGCAAAGACTGGGCTCCAGGACAGAACAACACAGTCCGACCTACAACTCCAACAGAAACAACACCAGCAACAACCCTCCCCCCCCATTTCATCCTGTAGGGAGCAAAGCATTAAGTTTCCCAGATATTTACGAGTAGAGATATATATCATTTTCGATCATATATAGAAATATTATCATTTTTTTTTCGTTTTTCGAGAGATTGTTAGTGTTAATCCACGAAAAAAACCACAACAACAAAATGAAGACAGTCCCTGATTTCCATAGAGTGAATTTCCACAAAGTGAATTTGATGATTCCCAAACTATTTCTGCACATACTCCAACAACCACAGGAACAAGAGAAAGGAAAACTAAAAGAAAATAATAAATGTTTAGATAACTTTCTTGTGAATTGTCTTCGTTTGTAGAAGACACGTTAGAGAGATACAGATAGACAGTTAGAGAATGTTTGTAAGGAAGAGCAAAGTTTAAGTAAAACTATAAGAAAACTAACAAAGAGAGAAAGAAAAATGTAAGAATAAATAGAAACCTTCCAATTGTACGATAAATTTAGACCTTATTATATCATTATTAATTGTTTGTTCTTATTCTGCTTCAATTTCTGATCTTTACCGTCGATTCTTTTTCTGTTAGAACGAAATATGTTCAAGTGTTTTTTTTTTATACAGAGAAGTCGTTTTTATTCGACGGATGAATAAAAAGAGACATTTTCCAAAAAAAAAACCAAAAAAATATGCAATTTTTATTTAGTTTGTGAAATTTGTTGGTGGTCAAGAGATTCCAATACCAGCTAAGTACAGGCATACTTATGTTATGTATTAGAGACCTGTATTAGAGACCGTTCATCCGAATCGATTCGGATTCTGTCGGATTCGATATTCACTTCGTTCGGACCGTTAGAATCTGCGATTCAGCTTTCTAATATCATCGAACATAACGTCGTCCAAAACGGACTGAACGAAGCAGGTCTCTGAATTTGGTTTTTTGTTTCTCGTTTACTCGCCCCTTGATTTTCTGGTAGAGCGAACGAGAAAGCAACACACAAATTTGCCTTACACTGAAACAAATTTATTTCATATACAACACGATAATGTGTAATTTTCAGTGTAAAAAAAACGTTTAATGCGCATAACCGAAGGGACACGAAGTAAGTGCTCGTAAGACTTCACGGAAAACGACCGCCCCAGTCGCTCACAGCCCATAGTTTTACACAATTTTCCCATATTTAAGCATTGTTTTTCGCAGTAGTATATGTTTTTATTGGAAATACTGGAAATAAGGATGAAATGTGAAATACCAATGGTCTTGGCGGGTTTTATATACATACAGTTGGGGAACATTCCCTAAATGGGAACATCGAATGCTTCCGCGCCCTCTTCGTCGGTCTCCTCCCCGCTATCCTCGTCTGGATTTAAACATTTATAGGTCAAATACGTTTTATCGATGGCTGGCATCCTGTCATACTGCAAGTACGAAAGTTCAAATTGAGAATACGTGTATCCGTTTGTCTTACCTCGTCTAATAATGCATCAGATGGTGGGTATCCGTATCGCCGTATCTCCAACGGACCTTGAGTTGAGGCATTTCTCACTGATTTCAGTATTTCCAGTGCATTTTGCAGTAAGTCATGGGAGATGTCGCCGTATGTAGATCCCAAATCAATAATCTTAAGTTTTAGACAACCTCGCAAGATGTCAAGAAGTGGCCCAGACATATCGGTAATATCATGGCGTGAAGTAATTTTCAGACTCTCGAGATTAGTCATGTTAGCCAAGAGGAAGAAGCTTTCTATGTGTTTGAAGCCACACGCCAGACTTGTGATTGAAGCAACCTGCACGAGGAGACGAGCCTCTTCAGAGTCGATGCTAGTGCGCTCCAAGACTAAATTCTTTAATTTAGGTGAGTCCTTGCGGGAAAGTGCCCGGAAGAGACCTTCCAGAGAATCCCTTGCGGCGTAAAAGGAGAGTGTCAGCTCTTCGAGGTGCAACGACTCGGCCAATGCCCTAATCCCCTGGGTATCTACGACTGAGAGCTTCAAGGACTTCAGAGTCGGAATTCGAGAAACAAGGTCAAATAGGGTAACCGAATCCTGATCGACAGGCAGACTGGCAGAACTTATAGCGGGCCATACGATTCCGCGCATTTCCCACTCCGTAGTTTCACTTAATTCGAACGAGCTATCGGTTATGGAGAGACTCTGTAGATCGTGATTTCTTCTCATCGCTAGGATCGCAAAGAACTCTCTCAATGAGCCAGCTTCATTGTATCCATATATTTGGATATGGTTCACGGATTCAAGGCGGGCCAGAGGTCCTATCGCAAGGCTATTTTGTTTAAAGAAATCCATTTCTACGTGCAATTCCTCTTTTTTCCGATCGAACGATATGTCATAGCCGTTGATCGATAAAAGAAGTTCATCTTGACAGGCCTCCAACATTTCGACGAGGATATCAGACGATTTAACGTCGACAGCACCGACAGGATCATTACACCATATACGAATTGTCTTTAACTTTTTGCAGGATTTTATAACTGCCAGCACCCCAGGGAATATCTGGCCGAGCATTTCATCCACCTTCAGAAGCAGGTCTTTGAGTTCGGGTAAATGAGACAGGAGCTGGATGTCCAGAGGATCAGCGAACTCACATTCCAAAACACACAAAGATTTCAGTTGGGCCAGTTCCTCAGCCACCACTGTATCGATTTTACAATTAAAGAAATGTACGAATTCTAACGTCTGCGAATGCCCCAAAGCCAGAGCTGCCAGGAGGCGCTTGAGGGATCCTGTGGACAGTGCACATGAAATAATCAATTCTTAGCGAACGGCTGTCAAGTGTACCTGTTCGGGGTGATCCTCGAACTTCAAGCGAAGACAAGCCTGGCAGAGTCGCCAGTGGACTGTAGTCGGAGGCATCCACGTTTTCCCCTTTCATTAAAAGCACAAGTTCTCCCAATGGACCGTATGAAATTGACAAATTAACTAGCTCAATCCACATCATCTTCTTTGACTCCTTTAGAATTGTCAGAACTTGCTCGGATATTGCCCCAAAGTCGTGTCGGGACAGTATCTCCAAGCGCCTGAGTCTGGTCAGCTGGGACAACTGCCCAATGCTCCGGGGATCCTCAAATCCACACTTCACTCTGGTTAATGTTGCGATCTGGGCTATTGCCTGGGCTTCATTGTGGTCCAGTGGGACATCGTCTATGGATAAACACGTAAACACATGTAAATACAATACCGTGTACAATGCTCACCCTGTGCATCAATTTCCAACTCGTTCAGATTTAGCTTGTTTTTGAGTTGGCATGTCACGGTGCGAAAGGCTTCTTTGTGCTCAGGATGGACTTGGGGAGCGTAGCGTAAAACGAGTTTGGTCGAATCTGCGTCCCTGACGGCGCTGCTAAGGCAGCTCCAAAAGCGTTCCTTGATCTTTGCTGAGTTATTCCTCAGCCGGGCATACATCTGTCCAAAGTCTATGTCTGCGGTGTTGATTCCGCTGATTTTGATATATAGACACGTATCCCACTCAATGAGCAGTCCAGCAAACCACTCGCAGCTAGCGGCGAAGCTATTGAGATCGGCATAGTTGATCTCGTCGATGGCATCTGGTCGCCCGCTCTCGCAGTTGCTTCTTATGCACTTGAGTATTTCGAAGATGCAGAGGTCTGGAAATTCACATATGCTCACTTGGCTCATTTTTTGTGTATTGCTTTTAATGACACCAATTGATTCAGCACAATCGCGAGTCGGGTCCAGTGTTATGTTTCCCAAAAGAAAATGTTTTCCATCGGCTGTAATCGGTTATACTATCAATGTTCGATCACGTAAACAATTCCGGGTGATTCATGGAAAAGTATGACTAGTTTTCTCTTAATATCACTATTTGTGTATTAGTTAATACGGCACCAAATGCATTCTTTATTAATACAACAAGCACTTCACAATTACTGTTAATCAACGAGATTTTCCACTAGCTGTTCAAGTTTGATTTAAATACAAAGTGCAGCGGGTGTAATGTAATATGCACAATTTATTGTTTATAGATATTGGTATATGACTGTGCATCAGCAAGCGAGAGAGCGAAAAGATAAGCGATAGAGGAGAGAGCTAGAACAGCTCGGGTTGCTGCTTATTACGAGTATGAGTACGAGTACGAGCGATAGACGAATATATAGCGCGAGAGAACAACTAGAGGATATAATATATAAGCTGTAGAAACGAAGAATGCTGGATAGATACATACGAATCAGAGATCTGCACCGGTCCACCGCAACTACTAGTGTACCGCATTCGTACATTCGTAAATGAAATTTCAGTGGCCTTCCAAGCGCAGACTCATTCCCTCTCTCTCTCGCACACAGCCGTGTATGTATATGTAGGAAGTAGATAAAGACATGTAGAAAAGGCAGATGTAAAAAACGTATGTAAACAAATATGGAAACATCAAATAGATCAAAATCTCCGAAAGGGTTCGAATTAATTTTTTTTTCTTTTTTGGCTAAAATTCAATTTTCCCTTTTGCGAACATGTAATAAATTACATATATCGTAAGCTCACATGCATATGTATACACTGACTGAGTACCGGGTATAAAGTAGAGCCGCGGCCGTAGACGCGGCTCACAACGTTCCCTCTCGTTGTTTTAGAGTTTCCCGAACAATAGCAAACCCTTTTTCTAACGTCTAAAATCGTCCGGAAACTAGGCCTGCTACTCCACTCGAGTCGTGTTGACTGTTTAACCGTTGATATTGCACTTGCCAGTGGGTACTGCTCTTCCGGTTCCAACTGGGCTGCATTCCATGTCTTGATGACTACTACGACCTGATGATTAAGTTCTATATTCGAGTACCACTTCCCTTGAGAGGTTCAGGATAGATACAGGTCATATGCAAGACTTTTCAAACATGACTTCAACTTGAAATGCAGGCAGCCAAACTCCTTTCAATTGTTTCATTAGGAAAAAGTATTTATTTAGTACACGTTATAATTGTTTTTATTCATATATTTATAAATATTTGATTGGGGTCGCAGGAAAGCATCACGAGCTTCTTCAGGTCATCGATCAATCCTTGCAATACTTGATGTTGCATCGCCCGATGGTCAAGGACGAGCATGAGCTCAACAAATCGCTGTAAATGCCAGCGGTAAAGGCGAAACCCATGCAGGATCTGCTGCGCGAAGAGCTGCAAATATCAATTTTTATTTAAATAGCTTGCTTATGAGCTCAATAGTATGCCAATTACCTGCTCAGAGAGATGTCCTTCTCCCACCGTACGGACGATCGAAGCCAGTGTATCGATGGTCTCAAAACAGGATCATCTGCGTTCTGCTCCAGCATAGTCAGCGAAAACTGCATCGCATTTTCAGCGCTCTGATCGACCATTGCGTCTCGGTATGTCCACAATCGGATTAAAGTATGGCAGGGGATTCGTTTTCGATGCGATGGCCTCCGCTGAGATGCTGGTTAAGCTAGTTTTCTGACTCGTATGTGGTTCTGTTGATCCCTGCACCCGGGGATGGACCTTAGTACAGATGAAAGTGAACAATCTCATCTTCGAGGTTCTCGCATAAATCTTCCAGCGCATAGAAGACGCAATTCATCTGGTTCGGCTCCTCCGCATGTGTCATATTCAGTTGGGGAGCCATTTAATGGATGAAGTCGAGCAGCACAGGCAGTATCTGCATGCATCGCAGCTGGTCGCAGCCGTGCATCTCGCTGGATCAGGGTCCAGCTGATCCGGACTGGAGACTGGCTATCGACTGTCGATCGTCGTGTCTGCGCAAACTAGTCACTGCGAATCCACACAGCATGATAATGACAGCGAGACGCATGACGATGACGATAAGGATAACGATAACGATAACGAGCACTACTGCCAATTATCGAGCCGGCTCTCCAGAATCCAGAACGCAGAATGCAGACGGAGATAGCCGCATTGGCACCGCAGATTCTGCCCGTGCTGCTCGAATTTATCCATCAAATGGATCTGCACCTGAATAAGACTTGCGGAGGAGCCCAACTATATGAACCGTGTCTTCTATGCCCTGGAAGATTTATGTGAGAACCTTGAAGATGAGACTGTTCACTTTCGTCTGTACTGAGGTCCATCCCCGGGTGCAGGGATCAACAAAACCACATACGAGTCAGAAAACTAGCTTAACCAGAATCTCAGCGGAGGCCATCGCATCGAAAACGAATCCATTGCCGTGCCTTAATCCGATTTTGGACATACTGAGCCACTATGGTCTATTAGAGCGCTGAAAAATGCGATGCAGCTTTCGCTGACTATGCTGGAGCACGGCGCAGGTTATCCTGCTTAGAGACAGGCCATCTACTCTTTCCTTGGCGGACTGTCGATCGTCCTGTCTGAGAATATTGGTCACTGTATTTCCCGCGATTAACGAACGGATGATTCGGACCGTGGCATCCGCGTAATCATCTACGATGACGATGACGATGACGATGACGATAATGGTTCGGATGAGGTTCAGGTGGATAACGACTATGTCTTTGATAAGGAAGAGGCCATATTAGCCTTGAGGGAGTTCGCTGTGAGTCGTTGTGAGTCGAAGACATCCGCAAGGCATCCATCGAGTCCCTCTGCGCATTTCTGATTTCCCTGGGGGATATGGACGATCTGATGCGTGCCTGGGAAATCCTCATGCCCAACCTTACATACCTGATCAAGAACGACGAGGAACAGGACGTGGTCTTTTAAATACTTGAAAAGATTGGTGAGGTCTTTGGGGCCGTCAGGGAATCGGCTTGGCCCATGGCTGAAGAACTAGCAGAGGCTGTCGTTGGAGGCATCACAGATGTGCTACTCAATAGTACGGCATTGAGTACAATTTTGTTTTCTCGAATAACTTTTTGTCCAAATTTTTTTTTTACAACTTTTTTTTTCTTACAATTTGTTTCTTTTTAAAATTTGTTTCACAATTTTTTTTTCTCAAAATTTGTTTTTTTTTTATTCTTTTTTCACAAAATTAAATTTTTTCTAAACATTTTTGGGAATTTTGTTGGATAGACCCGAACTGGAGCCCGGACTCTTTACTACTGAATAAATGTTCGTTTTATGTAGTCCTAGTAATGTGGGGCACGGCCTGCTTTGATGGCGAGTTTTAAACATATTTTGTGTGTTCCTTTGGAGTTTCAATTTTTATACCCAGTACTCGAAGGGTGAAGGGGTATATTAGATTGTTTGAAAAAGTGGATGTGTGTAACACCGAGAAGGAAGCGTTTCCGACCCCATAAAGTGTATATATTCTTGATCAGCATCAATAGCCGAGTCGATATAGCTATGTCTGTCCGTCCGTCTGTCCGTCCGTCTTCATTACCGCCTATAGCTCAGAGACTATAAAAGCTAGAGGAACACAATTTTGCATCCAGACTCCTGTCCTATCACACTGTGACAAATGCATTTCAAAATTTCGCCCCGCACCCTTCCGCCCACTCCAAGAACGAAAATCATAGAGAATGAGCATATCTATCAGGGTGTTGAATCTGGATCAGATCGGATCATTAGTATAGCCAGAAGGAACAAATGAAATTTCAGTGGCCTTCCAAGCGCAGACTCATTCCCTCTCTCTCTCGCACACAGCCGTGTATGTATATGTAGGAAGTAGATAAAGACATGTTAGGTTAAGTTAGGTTAGGTAGAGGCGGTTGCCAGGCTCGCCAGGAGCCCACCACACATAGGCCGATTACAGCCCGTTGTGATACCGCAAGAGAATCTTTTCCTTTTCCGCGTCGTGAGACCTTAATGTCAGCAGTAATCCCATCCGGCTGCTCTTATGAAGTTTGCTATCTTGCTGGGACAGATTGTGGACATTTCTGAAGTGTCTGCTATGAAGGGCGAGCCTATATGTTGTAGCCTTCTTCTGCTGAGAGCTGGACAGGAGCAGAACAGATGCTCCACCGTCCCTTCTTCTTCCTCGTCTCTGCAGCTTCGGCCAAAATCGTTATATGGGGCGCCCAGCCTGTTTGAATGGGTGCCTATTAGCCAGTGTCCCGTAAGGGAGCGTATGACTGCGCTAAGCCTTCTTCTGCCGAGCCTGCATAGCTCAGAGGTGCGCTTTCTGTCTATAGTCGGCCATGTTTGCCGGGTTATTCGACATCGTGGTACCGATTGCCACATGTGTTCTCTCAGGCGCTTATATTGCTCTTTTATGATGAGCTTACAGGTGGCCATAGGCATACAAATATCTTCCTTATCTTGAAGGAGGGGGATAGTAGTGCCAGATCTGGCCAACTCGTCTGCTATGCAGTTACCTTCGATGTCCCGATGACCCGGGACCCATATAAGGTTGATAGCAAATTGCTGAGCCATCTCGTGAAGAGATTTGCGGCAGTCTGCCACGGTGGCCGAGCTCGAGGAAATCGCATTTAGCGATTTGATCGCGGCTTGGCTGTCGCTGTATATGTTTACATTGGTTACCAAGATGGTAGCTTCCTGAAGGCAGTTCAGTGCTTCCCTGATTGCAATGACCTCCGCCTGGAAGACGCTGCAGTGATCTGGAAGCCTGAAGGAGTGCCGTATGGTTAGCTGTTCGGAGTAGATTCCTCCTCCGACTTTGTTATCCAGCTTCGATCCATCTGTGAAGATGTTTATGGCCCTTTGTGGGCCTGGATGTCCCTGGAGCCATTCGTCTCTTTTGGGGATGATTATATTGAAGGGGGTGTCTGTGTGCTCCCTTGGGACGCAGTAGTCTGTTTTTGTGGGAACAGTACCGCTATTCAATATTGATGAGTGACCCATGAGCTGTGGAGCCCATTGGTCAGAGTCTCTCAGACGTATAGCTGCCATTTCTGCACGCTCTTCTCCTGCCAGGTCGAGGCTCTGGAGGCATAGGATGGCATTTAATGCATCATTCGGTGTGGTGCGAAGAGCTCCACTGATGCTTAAGGCAGCAGTTCTTTGGACTTTGCTCAATTGTTTGGTGATCGTCCTTTTTGATAGGGCCGGCCACCACACTGTAAATCCATAGAGTAGTATAGGTCTAACTATTGCTAGATATATCCATTGGACTATGCTTGGGTTCATGCCCCATTTTAAGCCAATAGCTTTGTTGCATGTATAGAGGGCTATCGTAGCCTTTTTACTCTGTCCTTTGTGTTCAGGCTCCAGTTTAGCTTCTTGGCAATTACCAACCCTAAGTAACTGGCACTGTCGCTGAAGGAGAGCCTGCAGCCGTTTAGTAAGGGGGGGTTGAGAGGCGCAATCTTATATTTATTTGTAAATAACACAAGTTCCGTTTTCGAGGGGTTAACTCCCAGACCTCGAGTGATTGCGGGTATTTCCCCGAAAAGATAACCGCAACGTCATCCGCGTATGCCACAACTTTGCAGCCCCCTCCCTCCAGGTCACATAGGATCTTTTTGACTGCTATGTTCCATAGAAGAGGAGACAGGACACCACCTTGCGGTGTGCCTCTGTTGACATACCTTGACTGGGTGGACGATCCCATTGATGAAGTCACCGTCCTGCATGTGAGCAATTGATCGATGAGCATCACCCAGTGACGGTCCACCGCCAGATCAGTCAGCGCTTCCGTAATGGCATCCGGCACGACATTGTTGAAAGCTCCCTCGATATCGAGAAAGGCTATTAAGGAGTATTCTTTTAGGTGAAGAGATTTCTCTATCACTGAGACTACTGCGTGAAGTGCCGTTTCCGTGGATTTTCCTTTTCGGTAGGCATGTTGTGAGCCTGATAACAACTGGGGACTTATAGTTGTCCTCAGTTGTAGCCCGACAAGTCTCTCAAAAGTTTTGAGAAGAAAGGACGATAGGCTAATTGGTCTGAAGTACTTTGGAGTTGAATGTGAGGCTTTTCCCACTTTGGGAATGAAGACTATCTTTGCCTTAAGCCAGGCATGTGGTATTTTTCCCACCACTAGTATCTTCTTGAAGATACATTGCAGCCATTTGATGGCCATATCGCGGTCCGGTCCGGGCCTGGAGATTTGAATGGATGTAAGGATGTGCGTCATCAAAGTTGCCGAGCCTTCATTAGAGAGGCGTGCCGGCTCGGTGGTAGTACACCCGGGAAAGTGAGTGTCTGCCCAGTGTTCCTCCCCGTTAGCGCTTTTGGCTCTGTTGAAGGGAGTCCTGCAGCTTTTCCGTAGGATATCTATTGGTTTTGACCACCAGGGGGGTTTATTTTTTCCCTTATGTCTGTTTGGGGGGCATGCTGCCGTGAAGGCTTGGTTGCATGCTTCAGTGAGCGTGGGTTTTGGGCTCTCGAGAGATAGTATCATCTCGATGTACCTGTGGTCAGAGAAGGAATGTTCATTTAGGACTTTCCAACTCTTGACTGTGTCTGACAGTTTGTGAGACACTAGTGTGAGGTCGATAACCTCTTGCCGGTTCTTTATTATAAATGTAGGGTCATTTCCCCGATTACAGATTAGTAGGTTAGAGTTTAGGATGAAGCTGAACAGTGACTCACCCCTTACGTTTGTGTCCGAGCTCCCCCATTGGCTGTGGTGAGCGTTGGCATCGCAGCCTATTATCAGGCCTACGCTTGACCTCTCGCTATCGCTGGCTAGCTTGCGAACGAGGTCACTCGGAGGATCGCATTCCTCGTGAGCCATGTAGGACGACATCAGTCTAAGATGCGTCCCCTCCAACTCTAGGCTTACAGCCGTGTTGTCGCCATTGCTAAAGTTATGGAGCAGAAAAATGTTTAGGTGTTTTCTTGCAAGAATGCAGGTACGAATTTTACCTTATTTTTGGGTTACAATCAGCTTGTACTCCTTCGTCGCCAGTCCACAGACCTTATCTCCTACTATCCAAGGCTCCTGGACTAGGACTATGTCGGCTCCGCTCTCGATCAAGCGGAGTATGAGGGAAGCAGATGCTGCTTTACTGTGGTGGAGATTTATCTGTAGGAGTCTCAGAGACATCTTCCAGAATCCCCACCACTGTGATGTCGGCGTCTGAGTCGTCGGATACTTCCTCGCGACACATTGCCTCAAAGTCGAGCAGTAGCTCTGCATCGGACGAGTAGCCTTCTTTGGCCTGCTCCAGCTCGTTGTCGGGTGCTTCTATCTCCGAGGCAACGTCCTGCTCGACTGGCTTGTCGACCGGACGGGCCTCGGTCGCTGCGTCCGACTTATACACCTTTATGGTGACCGAGCTGGAGCCGAAGTTCAGCTCGCCCTTAGCTGCCTCTATCGGGGCCAGCGACTCCTTGTTGAGTACGAGCACAGCCTGGTTCATCGGTCCCTGCGTCGTCTCAACCTTTACTACCTTCCAGTTTGAGGTTGGATGTTGTGGATTGCACCTCTGCAGCATTTTGAGGATGCGCTCAGGCTCCTTGAAGGTAGCCGGCACCCATAGTCTTGCCCGCGGTCTACTGGGCACCTCGCTCCAGTCTACTGCGACGAGCTTCGCCCCAGCGTAGACCTCTCCGATCTGCGCCACCGCTGCTTTGTACAGCTTCACGGAGCGCTCGTCTTCACAGGCAATAACTTTAATATTGCCCTGGAACCACCCCATGTCCTTGCAGACAGGAGGTGGCCCGGGGTCATTTTCGAGGAGCTCGAAGCAGCGGTCGGCCAATGCCGCTTCCACCCACTTCCACTGGCTCCTAGGTATTTTACCCTCCGCGCTGCCCTTGTCAAGGACGCCGATTAGCGTCCTCTCCTTGGCAATCTGCGCGAAGGATATGTTTGGGAGAACTCTAGACCGCTTTTAGTCGGTCCAGGCATCTCCTGTGAGCGCTGCCTTTTCGGTAGTGGCGCCTGTTGTCGCTCCGCGGTCTCGCTCGCACACAGCCGTGTATATATATGTAGGAAGTAGATAAAGACATGTAGAAAAGGCAGATGTAAAAAACGTATGTAAACAAATATGGAAACATCAAATAGATCAAAATCTCCGAAAGGGTTCGAATTAATTTTTTTTTCTTTTTTGGCTAAAATTCAATTTTCCCTTTTGCGAACATGTAATAAATTACATATATCGTAAGCTCACATGCATATGTATACACTGACTGAGTACCGGGTATAAAGTAGAGCCGCGGCCGTAGACGCGGCTCACAACGTTCCCTCTCGTTGTTTTAGAGTTTCCCGAACAATAGCAAACCCTTTTTCTAACGTCTAAAATCGTCCGGAAACTAGGCCTGCTACTCCACTCGAGTCGTGTTGACTGTTTAACCGTTGATATTGCACTGGCCAGTGGGTACTGCTCTTCCGGTTCCAACTGGGCTGCATTCCATGTCTTGATGACTACTACGACCTGATGATTAAGTTCTATATTCGAGTACCACTTCCCTTGAGAAGTACAGGTCATATGCAAGACTTTTCAAACTCGACTTCAACTTGAAATGCAGGCAGCCAAACTCCTTTCAATTGTTTCATTAGGAAAAAGTATTTAGTACACGTTATAATTGTTTTTATTCATATATTTATAAATATTTGATTGGGGTCGCAGGAAAGCGTCACGAGCTTCTTCAGGTCATCGATCAATCCTTGCAATACTTGATGTTGCATCGCCCGATGGTCAAGGACGAGCATGAGCTCAACAAATCGCTGTAAATGCCAGCGGTAAAGGCGAAACCCATGCAGGATCTGCTGCGTGAAGAGCTGCAAATATCAATTTATATTTTAATAGCTTGCTTATGAGCTCAATAGTATGCCAATTACCTGCTCAGAGAGATGTCCTTCTCCCACCGTACGGACGATCGAAGCCAGAGTATCGATGGTCTCAAAACAGGATCATCTGCGTTCTGCTCCAGCATAGTCAGCGAAAACTGCATCGCATTTTCAGCGCTCTGATCGACCATTGCGTCTCGGTATGTCCACAATCGGATTAAAGTATGGCAGGGGATTCGTTTTCGATGCGATGGCCTCCGCTGAGATGCTGGTTTAGCTAGTTTTCTGACTCGTATGTGGTTCTGTTGATCCCTGCACCCGGGGATGGACCTTAGTACAGATGAAAGTGAACAATCTCATCTTCGAGGTTCTCGCATAAATCTTCCAGCGCATAGAAGACGCGATTCATGTGGTTCGGCTCCTCCGCATGTGTCATATTCAGTTGGGGAGCCATTTAATGGATGAAGTCGAGCAGCACAGGCAGTATCTGCATGCATCGCAGCTGGTCGCAGCCGTGCATCTCGCTGGATCAGGGTCCAGCTGATCCGGACTGGAGACTGGCTATCGACTGTCGATCGTCGTGTCTGCGCAAACTAGTCACTGCGAATCCACACAGCATGATAATGACAGCGAGACGCATGACGATGACGATAAGGATAACGATAACGATAACGAGCACTACTGCCAATTATCGAGCCGGCTCTCCAGAATCCAGAACGCAGAATGCAGACGGAGATAGCCGCATTGGCACCGCAGATTCTGCCCGTGCTGCTCGAATTTATCCATCAAATGGATCTGCACCTGAATAAGACTTGCGGAGGAGCCCAACTATATGAACCGTGTCTTCTATGCCCTGGAAGATTTATGTGAGAACCTTGAAGATGAGACTGTTCACTTTCGTCTGTACTGAGGTCCATCCCCGGGTGCAGGGATCAACAAAACCACATACGAGTCAGAAAACTAGCTTAACCAGAATCTCAGCGGAGGCCATCGCATCGAAAACGAATCCATTGCCGAGCCTTAATCCGATTTTGGACATACTGAGCCACTATGGTCTATTAGAGCGCTGAAAAATGCGATGCAGCTTTCGCTGACTATGCTGGAGCACGGCGCAGGTTATCCTGCTTAGAGACAGGCCATCTACTCTTTCCTTGGCGGACTGTCGAATATTGGTCACTGTATTTCCCGCGATTAACGAACGGATGATTCGGACCGTGGCATCCACAGATGATTACGATGACGATGACGATGACGATAATGGTTCGGATGAGGTTCAGGTGGATAACGACTATGTCTTTGATAAGGAAGAGGCCATATTAGCCTTGAGGGAGTTCGCTGTGAGTCGTTGGCACTCGATGGCGTCTACAAAAATATTGATCATGGCCAGGAAGACATCCGCAAGGCATCCATCGAGTCCCTCTGTGCATTTCTGATTTCCCTGGGGGAAATGGACGACATAGACAGTCTGATGCGTGCCTGGGCCATCCTCATGCCCAACCTTACATACCTGATCAAGAACGACGAGGAACAGGACGTGGTCTATCAAATTCTTGAAAAGATTGGTGAGGTCTTTGGGGCCGTCAGGGAATCGGCTTGGCCCATGGCTGAAGAACTAGCAGAGGCTGTCGTTGGAGGCATCACAGATGTGCTACTCAATAGTACGGCATTGAGTAAAATTTTGTTTTCTCGAATAACTTTTTGTCCAAATTTTTTTTTTACAACTTTTTTTTTCTTACAATTTGTTTCTTTTTAAAATTTTGTTTCACAATTTTTTTTTCTCAAAATTTGTTTTTTTTTTATTTTTTTTTCACAAAATTAAATTTTTTCTAAACATTTTTGGGAATTTTGTTGGATAGACCCGAACTGGAGCCCGGACTCTTTACTACTGAATAAATGTTCGTTTTATGTAGTCCTAGTAATGTGGGGCACGGCCTGCTTTGATGGCGAGTTTTAAACATATTTTGTGTGTTCCTTTGGAGTTTCAATTTTTATACCCGGTACTCGAAGGGTGAAGGGGTATATTAGATTGTTTGAAAAAGTGGATGTGTGTAACACCCAGGAGGAAGCGTTTCCGACCCCATAAAGTGTATATATTATTGATCAGCATCAATAGCCGAGTCGATATAGCTATGTCTGTCCGTCCGTCTGTCCGTCCGTCTTCATTAGCGCCTATAGCTCAGAGACTATAAAAGCTAGAGGAACACAATTTTGCATCCAGACTCCTGTCCTATCACACTGTGACAAGTGCATTTCAAAATTTCGCCCCGCACCCTTCCGCCCACTCAAAGGACGAAAATCTGTGGCATGCACAATTTTAAAGATACAAGAAAACTAAAAACGCAGAATCGTAGAGAATGACCATATCTATCAGGGTGTTGAATCTGGATCAGATCGGATCATAAATATAGCCACAATGAAGAAAACCATTTCGAAATGAATAGTTCCCTCTCGCTCTCTCTCACACACCGGATTGGGTGCTGTGCCCATTCGTCCAGATGAGCGCCTAGATCTCAGAGACTATAAGAGCTAGAGCAGCCAAACTCCCTATCCATGCTCCTGTGATATCACTTCAGTACAAGTTTATTTCAAAATTGGGCCACGCCCCCTTCCGCCCCCACAAAGGACGAAAATCTACAATTTGAAGATACCAAAAGAAGAAAACCAAAAACGCAGAATCATGGAAAATAACCGTATGTACCAGATTGCCGAATCTGGATCGGGTGGAATCATTATGATAGCCGGGTGTATCTGTGAGACGCAATATCGACTGTAAAGTCTCTGTAAAGTACAGGCGCAAGCTTTGCTTTCCCAATACTTCCACCCCTTAATGCCCAATATCGACTGTGGCTTTGCTTTCCCAATACATCCACCTCTAAGCTTTTTGCCAGTACGTTTTCATTGCCGCCTGCCACCATTAGCCGTGCTGCTGCTGGCATCGCTGTTAATCCTGCTGTTGGGGTGTAGCACTTGTTGTCCTGCCGCTGTTCAGGACTCGCACCCACATCGACAGATGATTCAAACTTCATTCGTCAACAGAATCTCGTGCGGTGCGGTTCAGTCTCAGCCCAAGCCTCAGTCGCAGAGCTACATTTGACAGAGCAGCCCAAGCCCCAGGGAAGACATTTTTTTTTGCGCGTAACCTCTGAAAGCGTGGTCAGTTTTCAAGATTCAAGATTTCAGAAATCAATCGTGCAGAGAAACCAGTTGAATGCGTGGAAGCAACTAAAAATTTTTGTTTGGTTTTGTGCTAATCGAAGAAGTTGCATTTCGAACACTTCGAAAGCGAGGTTTTGGTAATTGAGCGACAAGTTTTGAATTCCAAATTTAAATTAAACGCCAACAGAACTCTACCCAAATCCTTGTCTGAGTGCAGTTCTGTGTGTGAGCCTTCAAATCCAGATTGCTGCTCGAATTCCTTGAGGCACCTAACAACGCATCTAACTGTGGAGCGCCCAAAACTGTGGAACGGAGAGCGAGACAGTGAAAGAAGCACCGCAGCAAAAGGTGAGTTCTGGCCACAGCCATCTAGGAAATGGCCAAAGAAGGAGATCGACAGATACTATATACACCTGCATATGTAGGCATACTTTTGGTACTGCCGTTCCTTTAGTTACAATCTAATCTACGTACAAGTAATGGATTATTCGGGAATATACATTTCTGCGGATAGATTCGCTAAGCTATCTCATGGGAGGAAATCTCAGATTCGATGTATTTAATCATACCATACATAGGTATACCTATTTCCTTCGACTGAGAGCCTTATGAATATTTAAGATGTAGGTATTATTGCTTTAGAAATACATATGTATTTTATTTTTGGGCCATAAGGCGACCTATGTATGGTAGTTTTCAAAAATGTAGGGGTGTGCCTTTTCCGATTCCTTTCGACATATGTATGTGTGTATGTGTGTTGTATGAGTATGTATGTACATAAATATACGTAACTATTAGTGTTCGTTCATTTTACTTTCGCTCCATTCCTGTGCCTGTCAACGAAATGGTTGACTGGAGTTTGAATTTCTGTCGAGTTTAGAGGTAGAAAATGGAGTAATTAATAATTAATTATCTCTTCGGGCTTGAATTCGTAATTAATTCGTCCTGGCTTGTGTTCTACTGCTCTTTCATCTACTGCTAGGATTATGTTTGATAAAATGAGGAATTAAAAGGCCAAAGGGTATGGATAACTATTCTGTTAACACAAAATACACGAGTGTGTACCTATGTAAATATAGGAAATAATTTAATGACAAAGTACTTGAAATATATTACTTTTACAGCCGATACAAATAAAAAACTGAGGTCCCTGGGGGATACTTTGCCCTATAGGGAGACCTCAAAAGCGATGACTAGGACTTCTGCCCTAAGACCAGCGGATCCCATCTGAGTATCAGGAACCAAAATGAACTGCAATCAATTCTCCATATAGACTTGAAATATAATAAGACTACGACTGGGTTAATGAAGGAAATTTGTAATTGGGTTTTAGATGAATTGTTCAGTGAATGTGTGAGTCCCTTGAATAATTATTTTGGGTTTATTAAGGACTCAAGGTTCAGTTCTCAACAAGTGTTTGAGACCTGGAAGCATCTGGGTTTCCATAAATTCAATTCGGGCGATCCACTAATTCAGCTTCCCTTTCGCCTCTGCCATTTGTGTAGACGAGTTCTCTGGGGCTTGTCTCTTTCAAATAATTTTCAAGCAATTTTACTTAATTGCCTTTTGCAGATAATAAATCATTTTCTTTGCAATTTGCGCTGACATCAAAAACCCGCTCTTAAGTGGAGGTCCTAACCAGAATCCAGCCCCTTCCGGGCACCCCTTGCGCCGACCTTCCATTCCAATCCGACCTTTAGATGGCCTTAGATGGTTGCTCCTTTTTTGTGTGACGTTATCTGCTTTTTGCTAATTAACTTGGCTTGTTGCCTCTTTCCGCAAATACAGACAAAGTCATACGCACACACATACACACACACACACACACTTACACACTGGGTGACAGAGAGGGGGAGGAGGGAGTGTGGTACATACAGATACAGTGGCATGGAGGAAGCTGAATAAGCAACGTTTTGAATTTCTTAGGAATTTCAAAATCTTATTAAAACATTCGAAAAGGAAGGGGAACGAAAGGCTTGGGTCTCCTTTCAACACCGCCTTCCTGTTGCCTGAGCGGGCGTGGCAGGTGCACCATGGCTGAGTGTGTCCTTGTGTGCGTCCAAAATTGATTGTAGTTAACATTTTGTTGTTTTCTTTCGATTTTGATTTATTTACTTGATATTTTGTAAATTCTTGCACATATCACTCGCGAGTTGGTCGGAAAAAGGAAAAACGAAGCAAATGGGAAGAGGGGAGAAGATGCCGCGCGGTGAGCGGCTTAAGAGTGTGGTTAAGGGTTAAGGGTTTCATTTGGCCAACTAGGCGTATGTGGAATTTCAATAAAGCCATTTTACCCGAGTCTCTCTTCCGCTCCCTCTCCTTCTCCTTCTCCTTCTCCAATATTTTCACTACGAAATTCGTTTAGGTTTGCGGTTTTCCTTTTGGAATATTTTCTGTAATTTGCATAATGATATGTGGATGTAAGAGTGGTATATTTAAATACATATATGGCAATAAATAATTCAAGCGAAATGAGATCAAATGCGGCGATGAGACGCAAGAGGTGGTATTTGGTGAAAGCCGAAGAAGATTTTATGAACTTCTGAAGTTCTTAAAATATTGCGGCAAAGGAAGTGGGATGGTAGCTAGTGGAGGGACAAAGATAAAGATATGTAAATGGGGAAGGATACTGGGGAAGAAACTGAAGAAGGAAACCTGCTAAAGTTAGAAGAGAGCATAACAGGAATCTGTTGGAGAGGCATAAAGGTCAGAGGAAAATGATGATAACAAAAGAAGGAGGAAATGGGGAAAAAATGGGAAGAAAATAGAAGAAAAACAAAATAAAAGATTTGGAAAGCAAGTAAATAAATAAAAAAGCGACTGGAATAATGGCCAAAGTTTAAATCGACAAAGGATAAAGTTGAGTCAATAAAAGAAGAGAAAGGGGCAGAATTTCCGGAAATATTTTTGAAACAGCAAAAGCGCAGATTAACGACAGAGAGAAGTAATGAGAAAAATAACAGAAGAAGCGAAAATTGAAAGAGAAAGAAAAGTGGATAACCCAGCTGTGATCAACCAAGAACCAAGAAATCATTCCCTCCACATTTCCGCTAAATGTACAACTACTTTATTGTTCCACTTTATACAAATTTGAATTTGCAACCAGTCTGTTGCGTACTGTACGTACAGAAAAATAGTACAACAAAAAATCCTGTCTAAACATGTGCGATGACAACATTTTCCACACCCGTAACTGGAGTGAAAAATTATAATTAAATAACAACAGAGGTAAAAGTGTGGAAGGGTGAAGGGTGAACAGTAGGACGTACTCCATAATACTATCTTAATGGACGAACTAAAGTTTCAGCAAACCGAATATTCCGACCAACAAGGGAGGAGGTGGGTGGTGGCAGGGGGAGGGGGAATAGCATAACCCGAGGGCAGGGCTCCAAGTAAAGTGGAGTGAGGCAGGATAAAGTTAACCAGAGACGACAACTTTTTTGTGCATGATGACGACAAGAGAAGACTAATGGTCGTGTACGACTGCAGACATGTGGCTGTATGTGCCCCTGTGGGGCACAGGGCGTGTGTGTGCCAGGATGTGTGTGCCAGGATGTGTGTGTGCGCCTGTCAGTTGTAATGCGCTACACAAGAAGAAGGGAGAGAGAAGAATGAGAGGAGTTGTAAAGCAGGAACAAAAACTTATGCCCAACCAATAAATACGTACATACATACATATATATATATGTAGTACGCAGTAATAACAATAGTTCCCAACCAAACAGTCGCATCTAATGGAGCTCTCTCTCTCGAATTGAATACTTTGGATTCCCATTCCCCCGACACATCATTGCAAACTCATATCAAACATTTGAGTAATTTCAAATATATTTGTGAAATGTTCCCCCATGAAATAAGTTAGTTGTTACAATTAAATAATACATCATTCGAATTATTTAATTGTGCGTCCCAATCTCTTACTGAAACGGGAGGAGGTGAGGAAATAAAGATGAGGGAAGTGGAAGTCGGAGCCGTTCAAATTTGTTAAGCTGCATATCTAAAATGGTCTATATATTGGTTGCTTAAATATCGATTTGACAATCAATTGTGTGATCAAATAATGGACAATCGATAATGTCCTAGTACATACACAGGCAGGATCCGGTTTTCATACGTTGCGTGTATTCTGCTATTGCATTTTGGGTGCCGCGCGCGAGTCCTTACAGCAAGCTTAGATCGATCTATTCTAGAGCGCTAACGAAAAACTGAATTAAACGAAGACTTAAATTCTAAAAAATTATTTATTATTATTTTTTAAAGATTTGCTGTCTCTGTGCTTTATTTTTCATAGTTCACAGCGAGTTAACTCCGAAATAAATGTCCGCAACATCTATGGATTTCAAGCGAATTTTAAGATCGTTCGGTTCAAAATCTGTAGAAATTTCTGTGGCATCAATTCAGCAATTTTTCCAATTTATCTGAAACAACCAAAAGTTGCACTTTTTCAATGTCTGATTTTACTTTATATTTTTTCAAATATAATTTCAATTTGTGATCTCTTGTGATCCTATTTTAGTCCCACAAGTTGTTCTTTAAAAAGGCTCTTCTAAGTAATGGTAGATATTGGTCGTTCATACCCCGACACGTAAATAAAGTTATTTTCACTGGATAGGTATACGTATTACCACCCAATGGGTGTGATAACAAACAAAAACAACAACAAATAATAATAAAAGTATCATGTCTCGAAACAATATGTCCCCCACACATATTCATGCAGCTACACATAGAGAAACGAGTAGACAATGGCGTTGCCAGAACAATTTCAAAGCTGAAAAGAACTGTGGGGTGGCAGTGGGTCGGAAGGAGACGGTTGGTGGGGGTAGGGGGTGTGCGAGAGCTGAGAACTGTTGTTGTTTGTCCCTGCAGCCTTTGCTGAGCGGGAGCAGTATTCATAAATTTTTGAAATACATTTTTACAGACACTTGCACGATTCTATTCTATTCCGCACTTGATGCAGATGAGCTCTCCACGAGTACCACGCGCTTGTACAGTGACGAACAAAAGAATACGCTCGAATCGCTCCATCCAATATAGGCACATACTATTTCGTGAATTCAATTATATTTAACTGTAGCAAAAATAGATATTTATTATACTTTTGTATTTAATAAGAAGAAATGCAGTTTGAAGACAAGTTCTACCTCTTTGAGAACACCATTTAAATACAAAATATATATCTATATATAACAAATTGGAAAACATCACGAAAAGACTCAACATATTACTCAATCTAAAATATATACAAATTTACCAAGTACATAGATATGTGACCGCCACTGTGGGTTGTGAGTGCACTCGAACTCGCATCTCGCGGCATCTACTTCCCGCGGCTTGTCTTCCTTTGAATATCTGAAACAAGTGTCCTTGTCCCGGCTCTGGGCACTCGTACAACGCTCATCCGAATATGTGGCTGAGTGGCATACACCTCTGGGATGGCAGTAGTAAATGGTTTATTTGCTTATTCATGCCACTTAATTCCCCCCACCTGGGACTCGTCTGCGGATTATTTTCAGTTGTCTCGACGGCACGCTGTTACTTAACCAAGGAAAAATCCTATTTGAATCAACTCTTGAATATTAATGTTTCTGTTTGAATTAATGTTTCTCTTTGTTGTTGTTAAACCGCGTTTCGGGGTGGTATTGGCGGAGGCATTGTTTCACTCCGTGAACTTTGAACTATTTTTCTTCATGGTACATACTATTAGCCGATAGCCTAGTCGATATACCTGTCCGTCCGGCTGTCCGTAATGATGAGAACCTTGATCTCAGATACTATACGAGCCATAGCAACCTGTGATACCACACAGTTTGAAGTAGAGCCGCGGCCCTTGACGAGTTTCATCGAGAAATGGTATTTTGGAACGATTGATTTCGAGCGGTTTAATATGTTTCGGTCCTTGAGAGTAGCCTTCCTTGCTTGGACATATTTGGTGAGGCAACTGAGATAATATTAGAATTTATGCTGCCACTCTGTGCCTAATCTTCTTGACGTGCTGCACTTTCATTAGTAAAGGAGAGTGAAGGAAACTGTTGCGAAAAACTCTTGCATATTTGATAAACATTACATAGAGAATGAAACATCAATTAAACTTTTTCAAGCAGGCACCATTATAAAATATTAGAAACTAAATAAAAGTGCTGGACAGAAAAGTGAGCGCAGCATCCACTCTGATTCCTCTTAAGTACGAGGAAAAGCACTGAAAAATGGTCGAGTAAGAGTGTGCGAAAGGGAATGGGATGGGGAACTGGAAGGGGAAGGGGAAAGAGCCACTTGCTTAAGTGCCCTTGTAAAGCGAGATGAAGGGGTGTTATGCGTTGGCGCACTCCCCTGTCTCGAGAAAAAGAGAGGGAGAGAGAGAGAGAGAGGTGAATCAATATTCGAGTGGCCTGAGCTGCACAAGTGCATCCGTTGAGTACTCGCATTTCTTCTTCAACATTATTTCGCTGATTCGTTTATGGCATTTAGCCCGGCTTGCCCTGAACCCATTGCCATTAAAAGGTCCAGTTTTCGCCAACTTTTTCGGCAGGAGCTACTAGCAGCAATACTAAGTGATTCGAGTAATTTGGGAAGTGCAATCCATTTGTAGCCTACTTTTTGGTGCAAGTCCGCCTGAAAGTCCTCATTAAACAAACATTTATTTAGCTTGTGCGGTGATGGTTGATGGTTGATGTGCCTGTGTGGAAGGAGGTTGCAGTACCTAAACTCGATTTGAGCCTACATTTTAGGGCTCGATTTCCCTCTCATACACCCAGAGCCACCCCTCTCATACTCAGAATCCGGTACTAAGCGAGTATATTTCGGGGTATATTCGACTGACTCCCCTGCCGTCTAGTGGCGTCCCCTACCGAAGTGAGCGAGACATCCCCCAGTCTTCCGAGATCCGACTTATGTGTCACGCCCCTTTCCTACTCCTTTTCCATGGTGCTATCGTGGCCCAGGGCGTGCGTATTGCAACTGTCACTGTCTGACCCCCGATTAGTAAGGTGGCAGTCCAATTGTCGCACAGTCGATTGGAGATCCCTTTCTGTCCTGTACTTTGTACGGTATTGTCCCCCCGCAGCCAAACCTACACAAGAGCAATAACGGCCAAGGGACACGCCTAATTTGGGCCCTTTTTTTAGTAAAATGTTAATTACAGCGAAAGACTGGCATGGCATGGCATGGCATGGATGGTGGACAGTGGCCCTGCTCAATGGTCTGTCAAATATTTGACGCTGGATATGGCTGGAACGGGTCACAACTATGCCTGCACATTGCGTAACCTATGGACTGAAATGGTCAAAGGACATGCACACTGAGAAACGGCACCGAAATGAGACTCTTTTTCGGCGCTTTTCAACAACATCACCACTAACATTTCTCTGCTACCACTCGCTGGTCGGCTGCCAAGTGCATACCATGGATAATTCGTATTTGTAGTTGGGAATGTTGAAATGGGAGTTGGTTGTTTATATTCTCCTTTCGATTTCATACATAATGGATGCCGTTACATAACACTTAAGGTTTTCCTTCAAGCTTGCTCTCTTTTCTGGAGAGTTTGATGGGTTCCGTGATGCATCTTGCTTGTGCGGGACTCGAAGCTTAGCTCAGAGCAAAATCGCTGCTTTCTTCGGAAAAATGATAAGATAGATAAGATGCGTGGTATTTTATCCTACATGAATCCTCACTCAAAGGGATAATCTCTTGTGGTATTTTGGTTTTAATTATAGGTGTTTCAACTTTTATAATCCCATGGGAGGGTCGATTTTCCGTACTGCAAGTGATGGCCAAGAATTATAGTGCACGCATTTTAAGCTGATTCCATTCTTATGATTTTTCGACTAATTTTGATGATTGATCGGAGCGAAAGTTATGCTGATAAACGCTTATTATTTGTGTATGCTAGTCAGTCGGAAAATCGGTATTTCCGGCCCAGCAATATGTATGAATAATACCTTTTTATTTCAGCAATGAAGACAGTTAACGACTCTACTGTCGTGTACAGACCTCTTACATACATGTGTGTATGTAGTATGTACAAAGGTACATATGCATGTAAACAACTGTTCGCCTGCAGGAGCAGGAGCAGGAGCAGGAGTTTTCCCTTGCCGTTTCCATTATGATTTCTATTATTCGCAAGCTCTGCACAAATTTCGATGAAAATGAAATGAAATAAAGATTCAGCTTAGAAGAAATGATGATGATGATGGCAGGCAACAGCTGACGCTGGGGGTTAAAACATTTGTGTGTGCGTATATGTGGGTGAGTGGGAGTGTGAGTGTGGGAAGCCATAAAGCGCACATGGCCCCATGGAGTAAGTGGTCAGCCAGCTTCGAATGTTACGAAATGTGTGTGTGTGTGTGTGTGTGTGTGTGTGTGTGTCTGTGTGTGTGTGTATTCTGACAGGTGGTGGTTCGGGGTGGGGGCTGCAGTTGTGGCTGGTGTTTTGGTTATTTGAGGAGCAGCTTACCAGAGAAGAAAGGAGCCGCTGGACATATGCTTAACCCATAAAGAACTCGAACTCATGTCGGTGCGTGTGCGGGCGGGGATGCGTGTGCGTGTGCGGGCGCGGGCGCGGGCGCGGCAGCAGCACTCCCAGTGCGGAAATGTGCTACGTGTATGGCTGTCGATTAATGACCCATCTGGCTAACTAAGGGTTAAACCTTGCTCACTCGTGTGATACTATTTAAGGAAGAACTTTCTACCGCTATTTTCGCTTCCATTAAACACACATATGTACATACACACATGCAGGGGGGTGGGGCTTGGACCGGGAGCGAAGCAAGGAAAAGTTGTTTTTGCCTTCGTACGTGTCCACCACACACACGCACACAATGCAGACCCCTCCCCCCCACTCACTCTCTTGAGCTATGCTCCACAAGTGTCGAAAAGTGTGCGCTCTCCAAACATTTTTATTCTTTCTTCCTTTTATTTCTGCTTTCTGCTCTCCCCTCGGGCCAAGCCCTCGTCGGTACTTGGCATGCTTGTTGTTCTGCTCCTCAACATGGCTCTCGAGTCAAATGTCGAAATGAGCAGAGCAACACCGAGCAGAGAGCGCAGGAGAGCGCAGGAGAGCGATAATACCAAAATCAGAAGAACAGGAACCTTTAATACTCTCTTCTCAGACAAACAAACAAAGAATGAAGAGTCGTGGGAAGGAGAGAGAGACTGCGAAGAGAGCTTTCGCTGTTCTGCTGATATTTTCAATGCGGGGGACTTGGCGACTGCAGTGCCAATGCAACGGTTCTTCCTCTCTGCTCTCTCCTTCCATGCAGGCAGAGCATCGAATCTCACACTGCTTTGTGTCGTGCACTGCTTAAACGATGTAGCAGCCGTATCTCGATAAGCATGTGTACATTTTTAGTTTTAGTTAATGAATAATCATTTGTTCTTTGTGATGTTGCCCACAACGTTTGCTAGCGACTGGACTACAGATATTTATAGCCGAGCCAGATTAAGTACTAAGAAAACCATATCTTTATGCCTTTAAAGAAATGATCGAGATTCTTTATGTATGGACGTTAGTGTTGTAATTCAGAGAAAGTGTGGCAGCTCTCCCTCCTCCCTTTATCTCGCTCCAATTAGTGGCATCTCAAGCAAACACTCGCTGTGTGTGTTTATTTGTGTAGATGTGCGGGAAGGGGGGGCGGTAACCGAAAAGGCCTTCGGCTGTTTTGCTCTGCTTTGCTTTGCTCAGCACTGCTTACCCTCCTCTACCGCCGCCTGCCTGTTGCCTGCTGCCTGCTGCTCGTGGTTTGCTGATTTCTCTTGACTTTTCCCTTTGGCTCTCTCTCCCACTAATTGAATATGCATATTTAGCTGTCAGTCATTTGTATTGCGTAACAAACCAAAACCAAAACCAAAATCAAATGAAACATGAAGCCCCAAAGCCACCCACAAAACCCTCCCTCCTCGCCTCCCCTCACGAACCAGAACCTCACTACCAAAACGATTTGCATTTGATTGTTCTGAGAAGAAATGTCATTTATCATTGCAATATTTCTGGGGAAAATGCACTCATCAATAACAGCATGGGAAATCCCCTTATGGGAATATCATTCGCATCATTCGAATCAATACACAGTTGCACTGATTGCCTCCTTGAATAAATATTCGTTGTTTTTTTTTGCAGAATGATTTTCAATTTTATTGCCTTTTGAAACAAAACTCGCACATAAAAGTCAAACATTTTCGTATGGGAATGACCAGCTAGTCAATATTGACAATTAGCTGCGATAATTGAGTATTTCAGTATGGGAGGTGTACATATACATATACATATAGTAGTATTTATACAGCAGACATCGGACAGCATAGCAGCAGAACAGCTTCCTATCCTATTGCGTGCCTATACGAATAATATAAAATACAACGCCATGTCATACGATTTTAAAAACAAAATTTCCAGAAATATGTATATTGCCTTTGAAATCCAGAGTGAAGAGAACACTTTCCACTTTCCCGTGGTTGACTTCCCTGCCACGTGCTCGCACTCGCTCTCGCTCTCGCTCTCTCTCCCGCTCTCGTTCTCGTTCTCGTCCAGGGGCGCCCCCTGTCGGAGTGAGCGAGATATAGCAACGGATATGGAAATAGCAACGTGACGACTGGCTTAGGTCCTTGCCTAGAACTGGACAGACACCTGGACATCTGTAGGACAAAGTGCGAAGGGGTTGCTCAAGTTGGCTCCTGCCAAGTTGGCTAGTAACTAAGAGGTATTAAAATTATAACATTGCCATTCCACAAGATTGTAATCGATTTTCATGGGAAATCTCTATTTAAATCCCGTAAGCTGTAGCCCATGTGCATGCGAATTCAATGGTTTAATCAAAGAAAATTCAACTCTGAGAAAACAATGTTAGCAAAATTTTCCATATTCCGGATAATCGGATTCCCTTGGCTTTAGCAGCGATACTCGTACATATGTATCTCTTAAGTTGATTACTCGCCTTGAACCACTTTGGGGCTGGGGTGTACTTCAGCTCTAGGATGCTGCCTTGCTGACTCAAAAAATCCTTACAAATTGAACACTCTCATCAACTGCAGACTGGCAGCAACCCTTTGGCCCCGTTTTCCCAGCCTTTGCCTCTGCCTCTGCCGCAGCCTCAGACGTACCTCGCTCGTACCAGCCCTTCAGCATCCCACAGACAGTCAAGTGGCAATAAAGCAATAAGATTGTGAGCTCCTCCATGCTCTGGCTCCAGCTTCCGTCTCCCTTGCACGATTGTTTGTTGCTAACGTGCGTTTAAATTAATTTAATTTTATTGCCAATTTCCATGGAGAGTCCACAGAGGACGGGTGCTGGGGTGGCAGGAGAGTCAGGCAGGAGTGAGTACAGTAGCTTACCCGATGTTTAGCCAGTGGGATGATGGGCGATGTCCGTTCAGATACCGGATTATCCATGACTGGGCAGTGAGGCATCTTCTGTCTGATTTTGTGGCAGTTTTAATTGCTAGTCGCTTCGGACTGGAATTAAATGAATATTACGAATTCATTTTCATGCATTCGCTAAGTTTTCATGCTATTCAATCTACATTTCACTTAATAACCAGGTAAAAAGCTGAAACAATGATTTGTTGTTGTTATGGCTATTAAAGTGTTTTGTTTGTCAAGTCAACTATCGCGTATTATCTCGTTAGATGAGAAGCAAATATGTGACTGAGCCTCGTCTGGAGAACACTCTTACTTCATAGAAATACATCTATTATTATTCTTGTTTTTCTGGACTCCCCACGCTCTCAAGGCCCCTTGTATGTCGTTTCAACACTTTGTCTATTTCGCTCTTCTCCTTCTAATGGTGACGTTACTCTCTAACGTAAGAAATGGGGGCACTAAATTGTCGCTAAATAAAATGTCAGCTAATACTCTTCATATCGAAGAACAGAGCTGTTCATGACAGGATGGGGGAAATATGTGTATACACCACTGCAGTGGTGTGAAAATTAATAAGGACACTTGGCAAAATCTCTATAAAATTACTACTTTCAGTCGCAATAATAATAGTAATAATACGATAATAATTTTTAGAGGTGCAACCTGAAGGTTGAAGGGAATATTATTAGTTCCTTGACTTTGGCGCCGCTCAGTGGAATATTTTCATCCCGTTGTGGCCTTCATATTCGCATTTTCATACTCGTACACCATCCATAATTGAGTTGTCCTCGCAGCGTGTCCTTTTTTGCCGCTCTCTTGACCATTTTTTGTCCGACAACATGACAAATTTATCCTAAAGTTAATTTCCTCTCCACCTCCTTCTTGTGGCTGCTGACCCCTTTGCCCTGTCTCATGAACTTTGCACTGGGTGTATGGGTGTGTGTGTGTGCTTGTATCTGTGTGTATTGGGAGTTGGGATGTTCATTATGTTGATGGTATCCTCGGCTGTGGCTGTGGCTGCGACTGCGACTGCGGCTGCGGCTGCGGCTCTGGGCTCAATTTGTATACCACATTGATGAATATGTATAAATAAATTTCTATTGATTTTTCATTATTTATATTTAATAATAAATAAAGCACACGCTAGCCATCTCATCTGCCGCTGCCGCTGCCGCTGCCTCTGTTGCTCTCGTTCTCGTTCTTGTTCTCTTGGGAATGTGTTTCGACCACATTGATGGTTGGCTTTTTTTGGGGTATACACGGCCAACAGTGCCCTGGAATGCAGCCTGGGGAATGCCAGGGAATGCATTTGGAATTACCATTAAATCATAGGCAAACAGATTTATCCGACTGTTTCTATTCAACTCCAAGTTCCAAGCACTTTATTTTGTTAAATGTGTCCTTGCCGCGGTTGTAAAAAGAATTAAACTGAATTGGGTGTCAGCTGGCGCACCGCCCGAAAAAGTGTGTGACAAAAATAAAAAAAAATATACAAAAAATATTCAAAATGTCTGTCCATCCCTTTGCTAGCGTAGAGCCCACAAACAGCTGCGGGAGCGGCGGCAGCAAAAAGATAGAGGGAGAAAGCAATATTGAAAATTTATTTATAGTAAAATACGCTACACTGCACCTGTTTGCCGATGCTTTCAACACTTGGCCGCGAGGCTGCCCATCTGTTTGTGTGTGTGTGTGTGTGTGTGTACTGAACAGATGTTTGTTGGCGTCAGGAGTGTGTGTGTATGTGTGTGTGTCTGTTTTTATGTGTGTATTGATGGGGTGTAAAAATGATTGAGTGTTTGAACTAAGCTTTTGTGTCGTTGTCGGCGCCATCTCGTCATCAGTGGCAGTGGCAGTGCCTGTGGCAGCCACATCGCGCTGTGGGAGACTGGCTCACGCCCCAAGCCGAAAACGGAACCGGGTCTCCCGGAAAGCTTGTTTAAATGCGAATTGAAAAACACAGCTGGGAAGCTGAAATGGGATGCGTGAAAATCATATAAACTTCAAATATGTACATATATGCTTTCCAGCCTTAAGCATTTAATCACTGCAAAATCATGAGTATCCGGTTTCGATCAGTTTACTGTTAATATCTAATCAACTAATCACCTTTTGGCAGTCATACAAAAATCTGAAATTTTCAATTCATCAAAGCGTTTTATCATCTAAGGCTGAAACAGAAATTACAAGATCTATTTGACTGAAATAAAGTATGTTCTCGATATAGAGGTACATATATTTATATAAATTTATTTTTATTTTTTGTGCCTTCTCTTAGATAATTGAGTTTGATTTCGGTAAATTCCTAATGGTCCTTGAATTTATATTTATTTATTTTATGGACACATTTTTATTTATTTAATACACATGACTAAATTTCTAACATGTTAACCAATGAAACGACATTTAATCTTTCAAAAGTATTTTTGATGTTGTACCAAAACCAATTTAATAAACTAAAAATATATTAAACATATAATTGGACACTCCATATTCGGCTCGTGACTCCATGGAATATATGGTATTTTTGTTGTTGTCGATTCTGCGTCCCTGTGCCTGCTCCTGTTCCTGTTCCTGTTCCTGTCTCCGCACTTGGCCCGTGTCAAAGTCTATGTAAAGATGAGTGCCTCTTCTGCCGCACTTCATCTGCACTTGCACTCTTTTGAGTCGGATTTTTAAGAACGCCTTCGACTCCAAGAGCCTAATGTGCTGCTGCTCCTGTTACTGGTCGTTGCTGGTGCACAGGGAAATTACCATCGACAAGCTCCCAAAGTGGGGAAAGCGGTGGCGAAGGAGAAAGGCCGCCGGGAAGGGGTCTACGGGTACGGGCAGTGTCATCAGTTTTCCTTCGAGCCGCCCTCGGGAATGTTTGTTTGTATGCACTTCAATAAAAATTTAGCATACGCTTCACTTCACTTCACTTGGCACACGCACACGTACACGCACACACACACGCACACACATACACATACACATACACACCTGGATCGCAGGAAAACATTGCTTTGTATCATTTCCCTCCCGTTGCTCGGAGACAGGTGCGTTGGCATTGGGGGAAGGGGAGAGGGACTGGGATTGGGATTGGGATTGGGAGGGGCGAAGCATTTTTCGATTATATATTGCCTTTGCTTTTTGGCTCGTTTTTCAATCTAAATGTCAGCACATACCAGCCATGTGGGTATATGTGTCTCTCTCTGTGTGTGTGTTGGTGTGTCAAAATGGCTGCCAGCTGGGCGTGCGTGCGTGATTGTGCGTGCGATGTGTGTGTGTGTGTGTGTGTGTGTGTGTGAGAGTGCGCGTGTCGAGCCAAATTACTCGAGTTGAGTGGCGCACTTTAAGAATGAAATAGCCCAAGAAGCAACCGACACGCTCCAAACAAAACTTTACTCTTGCCCCAGCATCCCCGCATCCCCGCAGCAGCCTTCGTCTCCGTCTCCGCCTTCATCCGAATGCCATCCGACGCCGTTGGAAACTTAACCCAAAAACTCTATACATCACATACATACATATATGTGTGTGTGCACCAGTGAATTTCCTTCCTCATTTTCTCTGAAAACCTGTCACAATTATCGCTGTGCAACTGCTGACGCACCGCGCAAAGGATAATATTATAATAAGAAGGAAAGACGGAAAAATAAATTAGCTCAAGCAAGAGGACGATACCCTGTAAGGACATTAGAATTAATTGCTATTTTAGCATTCGAAGAATGCAGAAAAATCACCGACAAAAAGAAATGTTAAGAAAAGCCAGTACTGTATCAAAAATGTGTATAGCCAGAAGAAAATGAAAGATACTGAATCAAAGAGCATTGTAGAGCCGCAAAAAGATTTCCATTTGGACGGAGAATAGAGAGAGAGAGACTTCTCAAGCCCGAAAATACTAGCCCTAAATCTAGCAGATCTCTACACATTCTCAATCTCTCGGATAAATAAACCAAATAAACTTTAATCTAACATACAAAATAATTCTGTTAATTTTTATTATAAGTAAATAAATTAACTTCTTGTCTTCTTAATTCTATAGCATGCATTTATTTCAATGTTTAAATAGATTATATGTATATTCGGTGAATCGCAGTCGAACTATATTGGATGGCCAGTATAATCCACTTTAAACTATTGCTGTTTCTTTATTGGATGAGAGAATTTTGTGGCAGTTTTAGTTGTTTTATTATTTGCTGAAGAATAAACAAGCCTGGCGACAATTCATAATTTAAGTACGCTCAGAATGTGTCTGTATGCGGTTTTCTTACCGTCTGTATCCATGCTACAGTGAAAGCTTTCCAGTCACCCGTCACTGGGGCATTTGTAGGATATCAAGTATACGCCACTTGGCCCCTTCCTGGGCCCAGAAGTATTCCATTTCGTCCTCGGCCCACCGCAGCCCTCCGGCTGCCTCCCTCGGGTGCCAGCTTGCTTGGGTGGCAGCTCGGTTGGAGCCAATCAGTTCCCCGCCCATAAGTATGCAATGTTCAATGAAAGTTTTCAGCAAACAAGCTGCAATTGGATATTTGTTGAGCCTTGATTGTGGCGGTAACTAGCTAGCCCTGGCCATAAATGGCTGGCTGGCTGGCTGGCTGGCTGGCGAAGGTCTCGGGACTGAAAATCAATTGAAACTATTGTTTCGTGTAGAGCAGACGACAGAGACTTTCCCAGGAACAAAGCAATTACTCGAAACAGTTCTCCTTTAAACATTTCCTTATAAATCAATCACCAAGTGGCAATTACCTATCTGCGGCAAGCCCAAAGATTTTCCATGGGATGGCATCAAACTAATCAACACATTAATAATCCCCATTTATCGTATATTCTTGGACCATAATTATTAATGTTATTTAAAGGTATTTATACCAGTCCCCGCTTACCCTGTGATACCTTTCCTTTTAGCTGGGACTGAGAGTGGGCATAAAAAACAAACCGGAAACTTTGACGCTAAAAATTAAGGAGCCATAACAATAGCAACAAAAAATTATGAATAAAGGTATAAAAGTATTAAAACGAATGCGTTAAATTCAGAAATTCAGGGAAAAGAAATGGCCGGAGAACGAGTGAGTGGCCCGTCGCTCCGGCAGTGAAAGAAAAGCCCGACATGTGGAAAGATACGAGTACTCACGGGGAAAGTACAGAACATTTCGGTTTTAATGATTTGCAGCTGTTGCCTCTCCCTTTTCTCGTTCAGAAGTATGCTACATTTTTCTCTGGCATTGTGGCGCTCCTTTGAGCCGAGGACTTCCACGTAAATCACTTGAAGTACGAGCACCAAAGTGAAACTTTTCGGATGCTTCAAAAAGAGCTTTAAACCAAAATATTGGTGCCCAATTTCGTTTGGCACTTGGCAATTTGAGGAGAGTTTCGTTTGACTGAGGAAAATTTGGCTTCATTACTACTAGTATCCTTCTATCGGTGTAATAGATTGGAGCTGCTATTCTCGTGTTTAGTTTCAGATACTATTACTATTAGTATGGGCTTTTCCTCTAGCCTCAGTCTATTCCCACTCTTTCTCCTTGAACATACCTGTCTCCTTCTCCATTGCTGTCCCTGTCCCTGTCTGCCTGCCTTTATGTTTCTCTATCTGCATCTCTGCATGGCTATTAGCTAATTGTCATGTATTCGAACGAACCCACTTAGTGCGCACATTTAATATGCATTTTCAACCATTTTGATGGACATCAAAGCACTCCGAGACAAGTCCAATAATGCCGGACTTAGCCAGATGTGTATCCTTGCTTCCTGCCTCCTGCCTGCTTCCTGCTGCCTGCTGGCTGCCCCATGGCTGCTTCTATCGGCTCGCTGTTGCCTCATGTATATTTATACGGACTGTAATACGATCCACTGTATCCTTCCATTGACGGACGTACTATTATTCATATAGTAATTTATTAGCGCACTTTTGATTAATAACAACAATGGGAGAGCGGGCAGCGGGCAGCAGACAGAAGACAGAAATTACAGGACCTTAAAATTAATTAGTCTTTGGTACAGGCTTTGCTTGGCACAGCATCCACACAATATACGATATGCATTTAAATTAAATTTTTAAGCGCCTGCTTTTCGCAGGAGTCGATGTGGAAATGTATGGAAATGAATATGCGACATTTTGCGTACATTTTCGCAGTTCAAATTGTTGATTGTTTGTTCAACGAAAATGTCCATCAATAAATAATATGTAGATTTTCCACCCCCAGCTCTACCCTCTCTCTCTCTCGCTCTCTCTCTCGCTCTCTCTCTCTCTCTCTCTTACTGACAAAGTTGCAAAGTAATTTCCTTTCTTCGCCTCCATTTTGCTGTTTTATTTTTTATTTCTTATTTTTTGATTGCTGGGCCTAGCGGCTGTTGACCTGCTCTTCCATCCACAAGTATGTACCGCACCTTAACCCCGCTCGTGGAGTCGGAAAAGCCGCAGAAAGCCAAGGTGAAACAGGTAACAAAGCACATTACCCGAGAGAAGGACAAAAACAGGCAAGGAATGGAGGCAAAAGCAAAAGTTGATGGAAAAGGAAATTCAAGTCACGACATTTGCGCCTGGAGGGCGCATGGCGTCCAAAAATTCAGCAAAAGCTCATGGAATGCCTGGTAGCTGGCTGCCCAAAGACCGTTACCTTGTGTAGACACAACCAAGTCCCAAATATTCCTAGTATGCAGTGCATATCATCACCATGATAAGATTCCAATTCGAATTCAAATGAAAGTGAAATCAAGCT
The DNA here is from genome assembly GCA_963969585.1 of Drosophila helvetica. NCBI lineage: Eukaryota > Metazoa > Arthropoda > Insecta > Diptera > Drosophilidae > Drosophila > Drosophila helvetica. Next base: position 2,358,786 of record OZ018401.1, on the reverse strand, counting down.
TCAACCATTGTCTGACTGGATTTGGCAATTGATTTGCCATGGCTAAGGTAGTCTTGATTAGATCGTTTCCTGATTACCAACAATTGCTGGGCTGCTGGCTGATACCATGATACCATGATACCGGAATGTTGCAGAAGACCCTCTGCGGGCACGGGTATCTGCATTGGCCAGTCGAAAAGTCGCGCTTCAATTACTTTCAGTTGGGAAATTCTTTCCGCTCATTTTCTGTTGGACTTCCTTCCTCATCTTTACTGCCTGTTCACCCCTTCTCGCTCCTCTGTCCATTGTTGTTGGTTTCCTGCCTCTGCTGCGGCATCTTCCTGCTCTTCCCGCAGTCTGCTCTCTCTCTCTCTCCCTCCATCTCCATCTTGTAAATGAAAGGTGACGCCGTATATTTAAATTTTGAATGCATAGTTGAAGTCCCGGAAGGGAGCGAGGGCTGGCTGGGGGTGTGTTCGTCAGTGCCCCTTTCCATCATCGTCTTGCTGCTGCTGCTGCTCCTTTTGTTGTTGTTGTTGTTGCTGTTGTCGTCCTGGCATTATATCCTGCCCCATGGTCCGTCAGTTTTTATTAAAAAACTCATTATATCTCGCTCAGCAGGAAGATGCGGTCTATGACGGGGCCCGGGGAGGCGGGAGGCGGGCGGCGGGAGAGGAGCAAAGAAAACGCGACGTTTACATTTATTTAAGAATTTCCGCAATAATCATAAATAACACTGTGCTACCGGGGTCTCGCACATCTCACGAAAGGATAAAGAATCTTTTTCTGAAGCCTGGCAAAATATTTTTGAAAAATTCCAAAAATTTCGATTCGGTGACTGCGCACTTTCATATTTTTCACTCGGCATCTGCAGCGCGGATATTTACGAAAATGGATGGATTGAAAAGAGAATTGTACGACCTTTCACAGGATTTTTGAATCTTGTCGATAGAGTGAAGATATTGGAACCCCCGAACCATATCTGTCTCACGATAGTTCTCCATAGTTTACTGTTTATGGGTAATTAATTAAATACTTTTAATGGGAAGCGTATTTTATCGACACCCAGGGCAGCGGGGCGTATGCTTAATAAAGATATTTCCCAATTAGCAGTAGTTCCTTTTATTTCCCTTCATTGGTTGCGGCGTTTTTCCATTTCCCCTTCTGGCGTCTTGGCGCACAATCATTTCCCCCTTGATTGCCAGAAACGTTGGCTCAATTTAAACTGATGTGGCTCTGCTAGCACCTGTTCTTGGCCATCGACACAGGGCAGCTTCGATTACTTCTGGATTTCCCATATTTAATTTTCCCTCCCCTTTTCCGCTGACAACGTTTTGTGGGAGTGGGAGTGGGACCGGGACTGCCGTCTCTTTGTTATCTATTTTTGGGGCTGCAAACTTTTCAAATTTCATCTTGCAACTTCGCCATCATTCAACTTCATTCATTCTTTCCCCCATTCCCCCTCTCATCGAACATTTCCTTGGCTCCTTTCTCCCTGCTACCATTTGCGATGCGCTCAGCTGGGGCTCACCACTTTTGCTTGTATTTTTCTCCTGGTTTCCACGAAAGTCCTGCCCAGTGAGAACCGATTGAAAACTATTTTGCGACATAATCATTTCTTTAAAAAACGTTTGTATATATATACATATATTTAGCTTTAGAGAAGAGTAACAAGAGAGCACAAAAGCTCTTGTGAAGCACCTCGAAAAGGACATTCCCTGTTTCAGGGGATTTATGTGCGGGGATATACGATGTACATAAATAAGCTTTTGATATTATCTTGAGGGATTCTTTCCGAAGCAGAGATTTTTAAACCTTTCACCTTTAAGACCCTTTAGGAGTCAGCAATTGGAAATTGTTTTCTTCATTCTGGCTATACAAATTATCTGATTTGATTCAGATTCGGCAATCTGGTTGATAGACATTCTGTCTGTTACATTGAACTGCACTGCTGCACCCTTTGAGTGCCCTTTGAGGGATGCAAATGCCAGCAGGATTGTGGATTGTGTAACCCTTTCACAGGAGAGGCGAAAACTAGTTAATAAACTATCGCATCGCACCATGCCACAAGTCCGCTGGCTGCTGTTACCTTTTAAAGTATCCTTGCAACGCGGAAAAGATAGATATTTCCTTACTTCACTTGCGATTATATTCGTATTCGGGAAGCACTAATGGAAAACTCGATGGAATTAGCTGGATTGGCTCGTACAGCGGGTGGATAAAGAAATCAATCATTTTCATATTTCGAAATTCAAATGACTATTGACTTTGGAAAATGGAAAATGTGTCAACAACTCCAAGTGGCTGTCGAGCAAGGGTATATAAAATTCGGCACGTTGCACCACGAGTTGATGCATTTCTGCATATTGGATTCCTCTTTAGACTTTCTCTCATTCCATCTCTCCTTTTCTCTCCCTCTCTCTCTCTCTCTCTCGTTGCCTTGCCACCGCTCTCTTTTGGTCAGCGAATGGTTAGAATGCCATTTGCCAGTAGATTTGTTCGCTGGTTCATGGGAGCGACTGGAATGCCATTGCAGGAGGCGTTGGAGGCGCTTTAAGCCAAACAAAAAGTGTTTATCCTCTGGATATTTAATTGGCTTGCCTTATATCACTTTTGTAATTAAACTGGAAGTTTTTAACACGCAAACCTTCCTTACGAATTCAGCTATGACTTGAATATTGAAAATACCCAAAAAGGAGTAGTCGGCGAGTCCTTTCTGCTCTTATGGGGATGCTTCTTTCGCTGTTCTTGTGTTAATTTGCAATATCGGAAAAGCATTCAATGTAACAGCGATAACGACAGGGAGAAGGAGATTGGGTAGGGGCAAGGGGCAAGGGGCAAGGGGCAAGGGGATTTGCTGCACCAGAAACCTGTCCAAAGAAAGAGAGTGAAAGAAAAGAAACAAAATGAAGAGAAAGAAAAGCAGGGAAGTAGCAAACTATTAAAACTCTCGGCATGCGGACACTGTCAGCGCCTAGACACCTAGACACTGGCGTTGCAGCTGCATGCAATGTGGCAAGTGAAATGGTGTTTTCCCCCACTGTCTCTTGTCACCTATCCCCACACCCTACCCCCCACCATTTTTTTCTCTCTTGCTCTGTCCGTCTGCCCGTTGGGGACTATGAAAATCGTTTAAGCAACCAATCCTGACAGCCACGCATCCCCTTTTTGCTGAATGTCACTGCCAGGATTCCAGGCTGCCGAGCTAGAGTCCTGTCTGGTATAATCACTGCACAAAAGGCTATTTGAGGATGCTTAAATCTACGACTAAGCTGGATGAGAGAGTAAGGACTGAAATGACGCAGGACGATGGATGCGGCTCTGGGGAATGGCGATATCGGCTCCATATTTTGCAAATTAGAACTATTTCCATGCTGCTTGCATATACGAATATTTTTCAGAAAAAAGTCATACTTTTGTACACCAGATTTTAATTGTGTAGACTTTTCCTGAGTTTTTACAGTAAACTTTTTGGCAAATAATATATCAATACTTGCCAATATTACATTTTTAAGCCTGAAAAGTTCTTGATATTTTCAAGAAAATTTGAAACTAGATTTGAGCCCCAAAGTATATCAGAAAAAGTCGGCTTATTTTTAGAAGTCCTTGTCCTTGTCCTTGACCTTATTATATGCAACATTTTTGTTCCCCAAAATTGGTTGACAAAGAATTTAGTGAAAAATGGGAAAGTGGGAGGGATAATCATAGATATGCTAATACATATTTTAATCTTAAATAATACGAAAATGCCAAAATGTTGAATTCTTGTTTTTGATTTAAGTATTAAAAAAATGCTACCAAAAATTAAGGTCGAGGCAATTCACACGTTTCGCCATAATTCGGTTTTCCTCTGCCATATACTCGCAGTCCGTATAAAAGAAAATCAAAATTGCGTTCAATAAAAGAGGATTCGGCCCCCAATACGCACTTTACGACAGGATAACGATTTCTTTGTCATAAAGGAGGCAAAGCGAGACCAAATTCAAACGAGGCACGTTTCGCTCTCTGGAATATCTGGAATTTCGAAAATTAGACTGAATAAAACGCTGCTCATCCTATATTTTTAGATACGAAAGACGGGGAAAGCCGGAAAGTGCATTTTCCAATTTTTAAAAATTTTTTTGTGAGGCTGTTCAAATATTATAAATCAGTGCTTAATATTCCTAACAATATGCAAAAAAAAAAGGTTTTTAAATATTTTTCCGCATTCCTTTTCTTTGCAGGTAAAGCAATGTACTTCTTCCTTATATTTAAGTCGGGTAAATACAATACACACGAGGAGAGATTTGAGTATTTATCGAATCGATTCGGTGCGATTCGGTATTCACTTCGTTCAGTCAGTTCGAACCAATGTCTCAGCCTTTTCCTTGCATTGAATCGAAGCAGGTAAAGTCCTTTTTACATTATAAATCAGATAATTTGCAGTGTTATTTGCTTTTGCCTCTGCCTAACAAAATATGCATTTGTGTGCGAGAAATGAAGAGAATATTCCTCGCGGCAGGTCCTCGCACTCGGTTTTCCATCATTCTGTCTGATGGGAAAGCTTCTGCCATGCAGAGTTCTGTGTGCTGTTGTCTGTCACCCCAGAAGGATCACTTTCCGTTTCATTTCAAATTTGATTCAGTATTTGAATACCCACCTACGAAACTCATTGGAGAACGACCGACCACAAAGCATCCGCTGAACGATAAACAATTCAAATTGAATTTCGCTGGCTAAATAATGGCCAAGGAACCGGTTAGTTGTGGCGGTTGTGGCGTGTCTGAAAGGGAAAGGACATTTGCGGCAGGAAGCCGCTGCCATTCGAGGTAAATGAAAATAAAATGTGAAATAATCAAAGCGCATGTGATTTGCATAATTTGTAATGTGGAATTTCCGCTCACATGGCTCCCATTTCCTGTTACACACATACATATACACTCTTTAGCATCTATCGCTCTTTGCCGACCTGGCAACGGCAGCTCTCTCCCTCTCCCTGTCCCTGTCCCACTCCCTCTCAGCGGCGCAGGCATCTCTTCCCTTCCGCTTGGATAACTGTTTAATATGCATAAACTTCACCGAAAGCTGGAGGACACTCCTCTCCCGAAGGAGATTTTTGGATGTTGTACTCGCAGCCTTCCGTTCGGTTAGCAAGCCAAAGCCTGGCTCTGCCCCCAGGCTAGCGTGGCGGTGGCGGTGGCAAGGCACGGGGCAAGGGGCACGGGGCAAGGGGCACGCGGCACGGGGCACGGGGCAGAGTGCTGTGCTCTGTGTTGTTCTGCCCTAATTGGTTGCCGCTACTCAACTGGAGAGAAGAAAACGGCGAACAGTGACGAGCTTTATGTACCCGTTTTTCTTGCAATTTTCTTGCTTAAAACATTCCGTTTTCTTTTTTGTTTTACTGTGGAAAGTTTTCCCGTTCGCTTATCCATTTGTAGGGAATTTATTATTTGCTTTATGGCGCACAACTTTAAAGACTAATTGGGCGTATCTTTATGGGTTTCGATTTCATCCAAAATCGGGCCGCGTTCGTTTCTTTTTCTGCCTAATGACGGGGCGGGGGGCATTTTCTCTCAACGATTTCCTTTTTGTATTTGACTTTGACTGGCTAAGCACTTGTTTTCAGTTGAACTCGAGTTTATTGCGCACTTACTGCTCAAAAACTACCTGGAAATGGGCCAAACTTAAGGGGAAAAGTCTTGCCGTGGTATGTACATGTATGTGAATTTCCACTAAAGTTTGCCGAACTGTTTCCAGTCAATTTAGCCAATCTCTTGGCAGTGTCCCTCCCCTCTTTGCAAAGTTTTCTGATGGCTCTCAGCTATAAGAATATGTGTATGTGTACATATATCTGTAATATGATAGCTATGGCCACCGTAATAAAACACGGTCCAAGGAAAAGTTTCGGGATAAATTCTTTTCCAAGACACAAGGCAGCTTCTTCTCGTATTCAGATCTTTTGGGCAAACCCCCTCCCCTCCATCAGTCGGGCTGATGGCAACAACTTTCTGACATACTTTTGAATATGGAAAAATTAAAAAATAGATGAAAAGAGAGCACTTTGCGTTTTCGTGCTCATAGCTGTCGCAAAACGATTCGGTTATCGATTCATCGCAGATCACACATAACAGAGGATTTTTCGCGCGCTACACAGTAAATTGTGCGCTTAACAGCACCAAATGGTGCGTTTAACAGGACATACGAAATACATACAGCACAAAATTTGCGAAAACGGGAGCACCCAAAAGCGAAAAACCGTTTTATTGTAAATAGTATTAAACATTACCGTGTGAAAACGTTTGAAAATATTAATATTGTAATATTAAATGTAATAAAATGTAATCCAAAGTCTGAGAAATGTGTATATTAAATATTATGCATATCTGCATCTGTATAAAACAGTTTGTGGAAGGCTCTTCAAGATTTTGCATAGTTTTGGAGCATTTTCCGGAGAAAGATTTCATATTGTGCCGCAACGCCTTTTCCCTTTTGTGGAGCAATCAAATTTCTTGTATCTGTGTCCCGCATACGCGTATTCGAGTAGAACTTTTCACATAAAACACTTTATATTTCACACCCAAACTGTTCTATTTCGACCTGATTTTTACACATGAATTGATAAACACACTCCTTGAGCCGCACCCCCCACGTTTTTTGTAGTTTGAGGCTGTCGCCATTGCCGTTGCCGTCCCTATTGTTGGCTTAGTTCTCATGTAAATCAGCGTCGGCCCTTGGTTCGGCTCGTACAAGTATGAGCAGTGTAAAATGTAAGCCAGTTGGCGGCAAATTTGCATACGAGCATGCTTAGGGGATGGATACTTGGGGGATGGGATGCTGGCAGTCGGCAGTCGGCAGTCCGCAGTCGGCTGGGAGGTTGTCTCAAAGAAGGAAGCTAATTTGCATTGGAGGGTCTGGGTCTGGGTCTGGGGCTGGGTCTGTGCCCCCGACAGACACTTTCAGCGGCGCAGAGTTCTCGAAAGGATTGATGTGTGTGTGTGTGTGTGCGTGTGTGCGATTATGTTTTGTGTGCCCTTTGTGGTTGAGTTTTCATTGCTTTCCTTTTTGGCGTTTTTTATGTGTCTGACAAAAAAAAGCCCCAATAAAGGAATGTTTTGCTTTGGCCTCCATGGCCTGTACCACATATGTATCTGCTAGGCCGGTAAACGCAGCCTTTGCCGTGCACTAATTGCGGAATTCGAATGAAAAAATTTAATATAGAATATAAAGAGATAATTTCAGGGCTTTATGTACTATATATACATACATATAGCAGGTATAACAGGTATATCAGGTATATTTGAAAGGGTGTGCAACTGCTTAACGCTATACTTTTCGGATCGTAATACTCTCCTCTGGAAGGGCATACGGATTGTTGTTTTATGTTTTATGTTACTTTTGTGTGTGCTTTGCATACTTTGGGGCGTCTTTAAACTTGCATTTTGAATACGTTTTAAATGCTCCTTTGTGTGTGTTTGTGTGGGTGTTTGGGTGCGTGTGTGTGGCTTTACGAGAGCTTGCGTGGGGTCGGCGGGATCAGTGCGGGGTGCGGGGTGTGGGGTGGGTGCGGGGCGCCACCATAAAATGAGTTCTGTTTTTGGGGTCTCAGTTGCGGTTTTTCACGGTCCCCTGGATACCTTTTTCAGGAGTGCTTGGGAAGCGCACTCCACGGCACGGCATGCGTGCAATTAAAAAAGGGTTTATGCCTGCCGAGGGACCTTTCCCCTTACCCTTACCCTTACCCTTCCCCTTCCCCCTCTGCACCCCGACCATTTCATTTGCATACTCTGCAAAGCTTTGGGGGCCGCTCTGGAGCAGCTGCGCCAAATTGATTTTCCGACTTGGGACCAAAGCGAATGCTCTTGCTCTTGCTGCTGCTGCTGGGGCCACTTAATTAACGCGTGTCAAATTCATTTCGCTCGCCGCACTAAAACAAGTATCATTTTCGCAGGATACACAACGTACGAGTATGTATGTATGTATGTATTCTGTTTGTCATTGGGCCACGGGGAGTCTCGGAATGTCTCAAAGTCAAAAGCGGCAACGTGACGGAATGTTGATGTTATGCTGCCCGGCATCCGCACATCCGCAATAACCAAGGATCGTCCAAGGATGAGACAAACAATGGAACCGAACAAAAACAACTTGAAGGAAGTCGCTGGAATTCAGGGACAGCCGACGTCTCAATCAACCGCCAAAGGATACTCTGACAAAGTATACGCTTATCCAGAGGTGGACTCCTCAATGTTGTACGTGCTATAAGGAATCGATAATAATGTCCATAATATTTGGAGTCGCTGATTGAACAAAAACGATTGATATTCTCATCAGTTTCCATTTCCATTTCCCCGATGATGGCATAACTGCTGTGCCCCGCATCCCAGCGAGGGTATACCGCCAGGCGTTTGAAAGTTTTTCTTTCTGAAACTTCTTCACTTTTATGATTACAAAATGTCTGAAGAACAATTGGTGGGGTGGGGGAGACAACGGGGGATAACGAAGAACAAAGCAGAACAACAGCGAAGAAACAGCAAGAACAACTGTAATATTAAGTGAAATTTATTTTATTGCAGACAACAGACGCCAAGTTTTGTTATTCGTCGACTCATTTCGTTTCGTTTACTTCCACCTTCCGCCTTCCGACTCGTGCCTTCGGCCTTCTGCCTTTTGCTTTCCATTTGCTGCCCCAAAAAGTATGCTTTAGAAATTAGCACAGAGGAAAAACAGACAGAGAAAGAGATTAAAATGGGGAAAAGAGAAAGAGAGAGAGAGAGAGAGATGTATATGCCCAAATGGACACCTGGTCTCAAGTGCCCAAAGGGCCGACAGGGTGGACAGGGGCAGAGGGGGGGGGGGGGGGGGGTGGGAGTGCACTCAACAATACACGCACACAAAGAGAGGCAAACACATAAAACATAATTGCAAATTAACCTTTTTCTGATTTACTCAGCACACACACACACACATACACACCTACAACAAGAGCAACAGAAGCAAACTCAACGAGCTCGAATAACTGTAATTTCATTTTGGGGGACGAACGAAACAGCATCACACACACACACACACACACACGTACACACAGAACAATCCATACCTGTCGGAAGGAGAGATATATAGAGGGAGGCGGGCCATGACCATGGCAAGTGCTACCTGTTGAAGAGACAGCAGGCGGGGAGAGACGAGACAGAGTGAGTGAGAGTGAGAGAGAGAGAGCTGCAGTGGCCACAGCACAATTCAAGGCATCCTAAATATGAGGTAAGGCATTCAATGCCAAACAGGCAAAGCCTTCTCCGTATGCATTCAGGTAGCATCCCCCCATTGGCTGCCTGGCCCCACCTCGCTCTGAATACACCTTGAGATAACTGTGCATTAAGTAGGTGAAATTATTAAGTTAACCGTAATGCCAAAATAAACACGGGAACAGCCAGAGACGGTGCTGCCACAGGGGACGGGGCTCCATTAACACAATTGCCAGTCAACAGGGCTGCCTTGGCTGCCTTGTCTGCTCTTGTCTGCTCTTGTCTCCTGTCTCCTGTCTCTTGTCCTGTCCCATCCTGTCCCGCACTGCCGTGTCGTCCTGCTGTCAACATCTCTGGGTTAATGATTTTTATGTGCATTTTAATGTGCTAACAGTTTTCATGCGCCAATCTCTCTCTCTCTTTCGCCTGCTGCTGTCGCCTGTGCTCGCGTGGAAAATGAGTGGAAAATAATGAAAATGAAAAAACGTGCAGAGGGGCAGTGGGGCAGGCGCGAAGCAAGGCAGTGTCATGGACGACGACGGGGACGGGCAGCGGACCTTGACGCTGTGGCATGTCACGGAATACACACACTCGCACTCGCACACGCACACTTACGCACACTCACCGCACAGACGAATAGCTGAAGGAACACACACTCGCACCACACACCTATGGCCAAAGCAATAAGTACACTGGCATGTAGCTATATTTTTTTATTTGTAGTTTGAATTAACTGTGTAAATGGCAGATCACAAATTTATATCTTGTTTCGATGGACATCTCCTCGCTCAAAAGATATTTCAGAGTTACATTTTTATTTTCAATATTTCTTAAGATAATTAATTTTTATTTTGAAAATTTCTTATAGAAGTTTAAATGATTTTAATAATAGAAATTATGATTTATATTAAATTATAATTTGCATTTATTTATAAGAATTATAGTTCTTACAGTCCCTGGATTTGAAGATATTGGAATTACATTTTTGTTTTCAATATTTATATAAAGAAATTAAATTTTATTTTAAAAATTGCAAAACTATTTTTGATTTGCAATATTTGTTATAGAAATTTCAATGACTTTTATAATACAAATTCTGATTTATATTATATTATATTTTGTATTTATTTATATTATATTTATTTTATTTATTTATTTAATGTCAGGGATAATTTTATATTAATGTATAAATGTATGTGTTAAGGTTAGATTATGTGCTATATAATTGTACTGATTTATGTATTCATTTTTATATATTTGTATTATTCAATCATAATTTGTATAATATAAATGAAATGATAATTCCTACGATCCCCGGACTTGAACGAATTAAATAAAGCGATGCACTGGAGAGGAATTCCAAAATCATTGGTATCATTGGGAACCCTGTCGAGTAGTCCTAAGCCACAATTTACATTTCTTAGGGTGCCCCCTGCCCCCCCTGCCCCCCCTGGCCACTTGTGGCAGCCCCCGGCTCAAACCCTATGCCAATGATCGTTCCAGTAAGGGCTGTTTACTTACGAGTATTGTTTTTGCCCGCCACGAGTGCGGGGTGTGTGAGTAATAAAATTGATTGACTTGACAATTTGTGTCGTCAGCAGGATATGGATGTGGATGTGGATGTGGGTGACAGGTTGTGCAGGAGACATTCTCGCCGCTCCCCAAACTCCGAACTGCCGCGGAGCAATTAAAACTATAATTATAATGCAAAAACATTACAGATATTGCAATTTGATTGATTTTAATGAAGTTTTGTTTTGGTTTAATTACGGAAACCTGAGAGCAACCATTGAAGCTAATGTTTACTTTTGATAGTATTGATTGGGATTGTGTAATCGCTTGCGATTGGATTACCGTTCGGCCATTTAGTGGAGTCCTGTCAGAAACGTTTAGTCTCCTTCTTTAATGTCTGCATATTCCTCTCTTGCTGCTGCAATTGTGGCTCACCTGAGAGGGAAATACTTAATGTACTCAGAGTGCCATAGCTATAATTTGTTGTTGGTTGAAAGTGGGCAAAGCAAAGTTTTGCTCTTCATTCGCATGCATATGCATATACATATATTTGAAAATTGAACTGTCAACAGCATAAACTGATTGCCCAGCAGGCGGAAAAGCAGGAAAAGCAGAGGCAGGCAGAAGACAAAAGTACGTGGAAAAAAGATGAAAAATACTGAGAAAGTAAAACTGAGAACGGAGAACAACAAGCGGGCGGGGCCAAGTGGAATGAGAGGAATGCACGAGTTGGCTGTATGCTGGCAAGTTTTCCGCTCTTACATTTTCCTCTTACATTTCCATTGCATTCTCGTTCGAGGGCCCATGGCCAGCGCCTGTTCAGCGGCTGTTAGCGACGGTTTTAGGACGGACAGAAAGATAAATAGTGGGAAAGTTTTAAATATCCTTGTTGGTGATTTTCAATTGCGGATAAAGCCATATCTTTAAGATATATTTTTCATTGAGCTCTGATTTGGAACAGAGATTACTACAGATGACGGCTGATGTCACTGATAAAATCGCCGATCGCATGAGGCCGAGCAGGGAGTTATTTGGCTATTCCAGGAACTGGAACTGCCCTCAAGTAGTATTTGCCCTGATATTCCTATATTTCTGCCATCTGCCAGGCATCAGAAAATCAGGCTGTGATCACAATCAATATTTGACGAAAAACCTAAATGCATTTAATATTTTATTGCATAATTTTTCAACTTCTACACCGATCCATAGCCACTATTATATAAGCCGGCTTTGCATGTACATATGAATTCTGGAACTATGTGGGTATATATCTTTTTGGGTGTGTGTATGTATCCGTGGAGGGGCCAGTCAACTGTTGATTGAACATCTGCGTTGCCTTTTCATTTGCATATTTATATTCTTGTTGATTTTTCATCGCCCAGCCTGGCCGGTTTTACTGTTCTCTGCTGTTTCACTGGCTTTTTCTTTGTTCCTCCCCCTTTGCCCACACAAAAAACACAAAAAACACAAATAAGAAAAATAGGAAGAGAGGAGAAAATTGTTGGTTTTTTTTGTCCATGTCTTAGGCAAACTTTGTCAATTGTTTTGCCACTTGATTTGCATAAGAAAATTGACACACAAATTTGTCGAAGCGCAGCCAAAGTTTTGCTCCTGATTCTGTTGATTTTGATTTTATTTTCCCCTGTGTTCGCTTATCCGTTACGAAAGTTATCAAAAAGCATGGAAATTAATTAGCCAAAATTACACAATTTTCATGTATTTTTCTTGCTCAGTTTTCAAAGCAATTAGCAGGCGTGTGCCAGTGCGAGTGCGTGTGCGTGTGTATGTACGTGTGCCTGTGCTGAGGTGAGTGTAAGTAAGCTCTTTGAAGCTCGGCAAAAACTTTCCTCTAACTTTTCCCCATGACCGGGAAACCGGGAAACGAGGAAACCGGGAAACCACTCCACCAAACCCTCACCCTCACCCTCAGCATCACCCTCACCAACCTCTGCCCTTTCCTTCTAATGTGTTCATCTAATTTATGGCTTCATAAAGCGGCAATTATCGAATTTCGGTCTAGAGGGGAACAGAAAATGGCCTACACTAGACAGCAAAAACATGAACTGTGTGTGCAGGTGGAGGTGAATGTGTGTGTGTGTGAGCAGTAATCGTTGCGGCAAGAAAATAAAATATAGGCATCCACTTGAATGCTCCCACAGGCGAATGCTCTGAGGGCATGATGAATTCGGTGTCCACTTGCGGGGCGGGGGAGAGCCTGTGAATGCCCCAATTTAATGGCGACACAGATTAAAGTGTTGCCAATTTCGGGAGAATTTTCATAAACTATTCACCTGGATAGAGTCCTGGAGACACTCAGAAAAACTGTGACTGTTCTACTGTTCGTCAAATGATTTTTAAATAACTTTCTCCAGGGTACTAGCGGATTCGTTTTTGTATCTGTCACTCGATTGTCCTGTTATTTGCCACCTTTCTGTCGAAAAGAAGCTTCAAAACTTGCAACGAAATCTCGCACAAATCAGGAAGTTTCCTTTTTAAAAGGATTTCCATACGACATTTTCTTTAAGAGATTTCTTTGACATCGCATTAGCTGTGTCCATGGGCTCGCTGAATCCTTTCGCTTGAAAGATTTCGCAAGGTTCCGTCCAAGAGAGCTTTGGCAGTCCATCTTGGATTTTCTCAGCGATATACCCGGGCAAAATAGATTAAATTTTCCCGAAATTTGGCGGTTTCTAAGCTTTTGGAGGTTTCAGGTTACAGCAAAAAGAGCTTTAAGAGTCAACCGCTGAAGCCCCGACCCCCCACCACCCATGTGGCAACACCCAAAACAGTGAGCAAAGTCAGAGTCTCTCTCCCACCATTTTCCCTTTGTGGCTTTAAGACAAATGACAAAAAAAAATTGTGTTCTTCGTCTAAATGTTTGCCGTCAGTCGCACGAACACACGCGCACCAATACGCACACACACACACACACACACACACACACGCATACAGGCACACCACTACACACGCATAACAACCTGGCGCTGCCACAGCACAAAGGCAAATGAGCGAAGGCAACGAATTTATACCCTCACCAAGGAGACTTTGAAATTTTAAAGTTATATATTTATCATATGAATTATATTTATATATTTATAAAGAATACCTCCCATAGCCATACCCATACTCCCATATACCTTCTGTTTTTATAGCAATCCTAGAAGCACTGCTTTATAGGAGAGATGGTTGGCTTGGGGAGGGTGTTTGCAGCTCCGGCGAGCCGGGTCCAAGCGTCCTTTACTGTTTTTGGGTCGTCAACGGACGGGGACAACAGAAACAGCAGCAGCAGCAGCAGCAACAGCATGGAGAAGCCAAGGAGATGTCCTCGTTCCTTGTCGTCCTCGTCATGGTTTGTCCTCCAAAAAAGTTGGGCACGCACAATATTTATTAAGCTTTTATTCAAGCCATCAAGCATTAGGGATAACGACGTCCCGTCCCGTCCCGACGGCGACTGCGACTGCGACAGCGACGTTGGCTGAGGCGCAAACTGAAGCTGCGCAGCGGCAGCTTCCGTGGCTTCTGGGAAAACCTTTTCTGCTTTCTGCCCTTGAATGATTCTGGCCTTATCCCAGAGTGTTTCCCAGGCCCGCTCCTTGCTCCGTATTGCTCCTTCCGCAAGGGCGGCGTCAAAGGCTTATGGGCAAAGTGGCCAGGGGAAAAGAAACGGTGGGAGAGGCAGTGTGACTTGGAGAAGAGAGCGAGAGAGCGAGAGAGAGAGAGTGAGAGAGAATTATGTCTGCCCAAAGTCATGAAAAAGTAGTCTACTTATTTGGGCCCAAGGCCCAATTGGCCATTAAGTATACGCCATGTTTTCGACTTAAAAGCAGTGACTAAAATCCAGATTGGAAAGTCGCTGGAAACTCGAGACCACATTTACTGGTTATAATTATAGCAAGGCGACGCGATTGCTACAGGCAGTGAGAGATATGATATAAGGAATGTATATAAGTGCGGAAGATGGGACTGAAAGAATGAATGATAAAGCGAAGAAATACGAAAATTATTTACATAAAGAACGTGAGCTTAGAACTACTATTAAAGAATGTCAAAGATAAAAAAAACCAAATAATGGAACCAGACTTATTAAGTAAGAAACATAAACCGGAAACGATGATTGCCAGCCAGAAAATTGACAGAAAAAGGCGGCTTAACCCATTAAGGTTCAAGGGTCACTGTGCAAATGAATCTGTTTATTTATGCAATAGAAAATAACTAAAAGCAATATGCTAACCAGCCCACCTGGCCGCAAAAGAAGTCCAATGAAAATTATTATTTAAATACCAAGCGAGTATATATAATAAAATAAAATAAATAAATATCAAATGTATTTGATATGTAATATCTCAAGGTATGCGTATTGGGAAACATTTCGGCCCCTTAATGGGCTCAGAGATACTAAATACATATTATCTATGTGTATATTGACGCACACTGAAACTAAAAACCAATTTAAATGCACTTGAGAGGCCACAGGATGCAGTCCGAAGGACGAGATGCTGGGTGAAAGGAAATCGCTGAATTCAATTTGAGCCATTTCCTGCTTTTGAAAAGGTGCTCGCCGAGTGCCATCTCATCCGGTCCAATCCCCAAAATTAAAACCTGCTTAAAAGGAAAAGAAAACAGAAAAAAAAACATTGGAGAAACGAAACGAAAGCAAAAGCAATTGTCTTGGAATGGGAGGGCGGGAAGGCGGGAAGGCTCTTTAAAATCAGTCTGAGAGGGCGATGGGGCGGAAGAGGGGGGCAGGGAGGAGACCTCGATGTTGACAGCGTCAATACCCCGCACGATGGCCCGCCCTTCTCCTCCCGCCTTTATTGTGCGCTTTTCCAATTGAATTTTTCAATTCAAATTGAAATTAATATTCGCTTTGAGCATATCAATGTACGCGAATACATCCATGCAGCCATAAATCCATACATACTCGTATATGTACATACATACATTTGTATGTACATGCATATGTATATGTATATGTATGTATATCTCTATGGACTGGCTGGGATTAGTCTGCGGCTCCTGCCTACTCCTGGGACGACACTTCAGCGGGAAAATCAATACGGGAACCAACGACAAGAAATTGGTTTTGATGAGCACTTCTCGGTCACAAATTAATAAAAAAAAATGTTCAAAAAAAGGAAAACCGAATCGATTTTTATGCCGGGAACGTCCGTTTTCCATCGAGTCGATTCGCACAGCATAAAAGGAGCTCGTATTAGGTAAATTAAGATAAACAAAATAGGATTTATATGGGGGCCATAAAGAAGAGTCCAGGCCGGGATCAGGCAGGGACATGGAGCCGGCATTTACGACAACCATTTGATTTACTCAAAAGAGGCTCGTGACAGAGGCAGAGGCAGCAGCAGCGGCAGCGGCAGCAGCAGCGGCAGCGGCAGCACTGTCAAAGCCAAATTGTAAATTGACAATGGGCCCATAAAAAAAACAGCCAGCCAGAAACCGGAGTATAAAGAAAACGAAACCGAAACGAATCGAAACGAAATGAAATGAAAACTGAATTGGAAGCGGAATCAGAAAAATAAATGGATATGGAAACGAGCAGCGACCCGCTGGGGTTGAAGGAAACCGCCAACCTCATCTAATAAACGCAATCATCAGCATCAAATTATACATCTTCCCATGAGCTGAATGCCAGTGCATCGGAAATAAATGGTAGATGAAAACTCCCCACTCTGAATATTATGGATTATTCTTTTTGGCTTTCCTCTGGCCGCACTTACATGATAAGAATATGTATACATTTGTTTTCATTTGTTTTCATTTGTTTTCTGGGTAATTGAATTGTACTTAGACATACAAAGGGCTAAGTTTTTCCAAAAAATAATTGTATAAAGAAGCACTTGAATTAAAAATAAAGAAAAATACTCAGCTTACAGTGTCCTTTGCTTTACACATTTACAAGTTGATTCTTTTCTTTTTTTTTGTTTTTCTGATCATCTTTTGGCACCAAATATGCATAACTATTATTGTTTTTTATCTTTGTCGTTTGAAGCTTTTTATTTATTTGCAATTCTGTTAAGCAATTCCTTAAATGCAGCTGGCAATCGCCCCTCAAGACCTCTCAGCCTAAGCTCTTATTTTCCATTTGCTTCCTGCTCCAGATTTCCTCAGCCGGAAGTGCACATCCTTGAGAGAGCCCTGGCATTGGCCAAGGAGCGAGAATAACTTCCGGCTGGTAGAATCAGATGAAATGTAGCTTTTTCCTGAGTGATTGAACCTGTTTGTCCATCGGCATCGCCCCATCTTAATGTATGCTGGGCTGTACTCTGCATTTAATCGTGGATTAGACTGAAAGTTTTCCCCTACCACCCCCCACCCCCCCTATAATGAGTTCTGAGCCCAAGGACTCTCGGGGCTTTACAATGACTTTGGCAGGAGCGGGTGAACGGGGAAACAGGCAACAGGGAAGGACAAAACAACTTTGGATCTGCAAGTTTTTGAGTGCTAAAAGTTTTTCGTTTATCTCTCACTCTCGTGTCTCAATGCCAATGCCAATGCCAACGCCGTGTGCAGTTTGCTTGTTGCCTTTAATTATGCCGTTGTTTGCCTCAAATTGGAAAACTGCAAAGACTCCAATCCGCCCAGAGGAGTGCCGTGCCAGATCCTTTGTTCGAGCTGCCTCGAGCGCGTTGACTCGGCGTCTTTTGTCTTTCCCGCTAACTATTTCCCATCAGCTTCAATTATTGGCTGACAATTGGATTGAAAGGAAACTGGAAATTTAATTGAGTTTTCGGCCATTGTATTTTGTTGATTCGAGGCATGCTTTCGCTTTGTACATTTCGTTACATGGACGAGAAAAGGCCAGCTCCCACCCCCCTTCCCCATTTTCTTGTGCAACCTTGCTAAAAATATCCACTTCATCTTCCTGTTACTTATCCGAGTAAATGGCTGCAGCTTACGCTAGTCTTTAAGCTCAGTCTGACAACAAGAAACCTATTTATTTCGAGTGCTTTTCCTATGTAGGCTGCTATTCAAGTTTCTGGCCTAACAATGAAAAACACAGCTTGGGCGTCTGAAAATGGTTTTATTGTTTTTCTAAATATTCTCCTTGCTCTCGACTAAACCAACTTTCGTAGCAGTTTTTCCAGTGCGAATGAAACACCTCCAAAACATGAATTTTGCTGCGTAGTTTTCTCTTGTGAGGGATATGAGGGAACAGGAAGAGGTCATTGGGTGCCAAGCCAGGACTGTACGGCGGACTGTACAGGACTGTACAACTTGTGGCAAGCAAATGGTTTTATACCAATCAGAATTAACTGTTTGACGTTTCTCAAATGCCAAAGAAAATAGCGAACTACTTTCGTTGGACTTGGGTCATCTTGGAAGACCCAAACAGTCGAAGGTCCAAGGAGGCCTCTATCTCACGGTTTGTCACTTGACGATCTGTTCCAATCAGTTCGTGCACAGCATCGATATTTTTACCAGCTTTTTAAAGTGCTAAAGAACCACAAATTTTAATCAGTAAATATTGAAAATGAACCCATCATTGGCTCAAAAGAATAACATTATCTAATCAATAAATCGTGAAAATAAACCCATAAATTCGCGAAGTTCTTGTGGATTTTAAAGTTACAATAAAGCCGAAAATGCTGAATTTTATCCATTAAATGGCGAAAATTCAATCAGATCAAATATTTATTATTTGTTCGGTCATGGCTATATCGACTCGGCTATTGAATGGCTGTTAAATACATCTGCATGCCCCCCTATACTTCTTCAAGAGAATCCTTGATAATAAAGACAGCAAATTTGAGTTGTAAATTGAGTTGGCAGTTTGGTTCTTTTCGGGGGATCGACATCGCACCTCCACATGGCCAAGAGAAGCAGCCAAGAGGGAAAGACCCTGGAAGGGGCCCTTGCTTTCTCTCGCCCCTCTAACCAGCTGCCTTTCACATGGTCTTTATGTCAGAACACGAGTATTTAATGGAATGCAGCAGTGCATATGGCAGAGCTCCGGGAACTGCATTCGAGCCAACGAATGCCGGAATAATCGATGTTAAGTACGATTTTCGTTGTCTCGGAAGTCCCTTAACAATTACAATTGGAGAGTAAAGATTTTGGAATCAGTAAATGGCAACCCGATTGCCAGAATCCCCATTGTTGTTGGGTGTTTCCTTGGAGAACGAGCCCCAGATGGGGCCTCGCCACTTGGCTATAACTTTGCATATCCTGCTGGTATTTATTAGAGGAAATCAGACTGTGCCATCTAGGACTCATGTGCAGCGCAATCACGTGTAGGCAATCCCGCAAAATCATTGCGCAATCGTTTATTAACAGGCAGAGCGGAGCCGAAATGAAGTCAGGGAATGACTGGATGGGAAAGGCATTTCCACTTCGCTGTGCTTGTGTGGGTGGCACGCGGTAAATTCACATGGCGTCTAATTGCGTGGGAAGACAATGCCTTTGGTACCTTCAGCAGTTCAGGGCCTAACTCCTATCAAATGCGGTCAAGTGCTTGACTTTGTAGGAAATCACTCTGATCCGCGTCTCCTGCAGTTTAGTTCTGTTGAGATTTGTGAATAACTTTTACTTTGTTGGTAAGCTTCAATATATTGTGGGTAGAACTGAGACATGGAAAATGTTGTTCATATATTCATATATTCACAAAATGTATGTAAATTTATTCAAACCGAATCGAGCTGCAATGCATTCATTGGTGATACTTTAATTTCGCTCTCTCTGCGGGCCAAATATTTTGATTACTGAACTGAGCGGTAATTGCCATCTGGTAATTATCAACTGCATTGTGGCCTTGCCCCTGGCGGCCATTGCATTACAAAAAGCATTGCAAATTCATGAATGGTTTGTTCATTTGCCGAATAAATAATAAACAATTCATTGGCCAATTATTCCGAGTCCGTTGTGGCGTGTGATAAAGACTGTTCCATAATGAACATATGTACGTATAAGGGCAGACAAGGGAATCAAGAGTCGCATCCGTTCAGCTAACGTCAGTTGGCTATCACAAAATTGGCATCGCAACTATGGGTGTATCCTGGAGAGGGCAGAGACAGAGACAGAGGCAGAGTCTGAGTCTGAGTCAGAGCAAAGTCCAGAGCCCGAGAGGTGGATAAATCAGAGTCAAAACGATAAATGACCAACCATTCATATCAGAATCACATTGTTCCATTGATTGATATGGATGGCAGCGAAATGCATATAAATGGCACACACGAGTACAAGTATGTCGGAAAGAATAATGTTTTGGATGTAGGCAATATAAACGGGCCATGAATTTGTCTCGGTAGCTGTAAATCCAAATCCAATGACAGGCTCCTCTCCTTGACAGTAACGGAATGCAAAGGAACGGAAAGGAAGGGAAAGCTTTGCTGTTATATTTTACTAAATTATATTATAAGCAAGTATTTTTATTGGTTGCCAACGCATACGACATAAAGTATTAAAATATATAGGAAACACATGGAATAATATGTAATATGGTAGGGTCCTTCATATTCGTTCTTGAAAGACATGCTACATGTCATATGATAGGTATTGAATCAGAGATCAAGAGTGTTTTGAATATTTATGAACACAACAGTTGGTTTCAAAGATATTCAATTTATCATTTATATTTGAAAAAAAAAAAATTTTAATTATTTATATTTTGACTAAAAAATAAAAAATAAGGTCTAGTTCGAATTTTTTAATTCAATGTTGATAATTAAGGAGTAATGTGCATATTTTAAATGTAAACTAAAAATTATTTATATCATTCTTTATTTATATTATTATTTATATTTATTTATTATTTATTTATTTTTATTATTTATTTTATCATTTATGTTATTATATTTATTATATTTTATTATATTGTTATTTATTATTTATATTATTATTGAACACAACAGTTGGTTTCAAAGATATTACATTTATCATTTATTTTTAGTTTTTAAAAAAATAAAAAACATAAAAAATAAATTAAAATTAATTATATTTTTACTAAAAAATAAAAAATAAGGGCTATTTCGTATTTTTTAATTCAATGTTGATAATTAAGGAGTAATGTGCATATTTTAAATGTAAACTAAAAATTATTTATATCACATAAACCGTAAGCAATAATTTTTAAATATTATTTAATACATTTTTCCTTAACCATGATTTCCTCAGCTCAAAATTTGCATTCAAACTCCTATTTGCGGTCTTGCCTTTAAAATTTCCACTCTTTTCTTGAGAAAACATGTTTTGTTTTTACTCATCAATCCAGAACTTATAACAGTTTATGGGCGACCATTATCAGCCCAACTTTTGTAATGATTACGAATTTAAATGCCAGTTCAGTTTGGTTCTCCCCAATAAGTAGTTGATTACTAGTCCCGGAAAAACCCACTGGAAAATCAGTACAGAAGTCCCAGCAAGATGTGTCCAACTGTCGATTCATAAATATTTGTCAATGTAATTATTTTTTCGCTCGTTCGTCCGTTGAAAATCCGCTTAAATGTAATAAAAATAAATTTAAATTGAAATACGCTTTGGCAGACCGACAGAGACCGACTGCCAGTCCTATAAACATAGACAAGCTTTGGGGGTTGGAAACGGGAACAGGGAAACGGGAAACGGGACCATCCAGGGACGGATGGGGTCTGGTTTCGGTTCGGGTTCGGATTTGGGTTGGGTTCGGGCTCGGGTGTTTTGAGTCTGATTGACCGTATCGCAGCCTATCTCCATCTCCATCTCCGCTGGTCCATTGGGGGTTTCGCATTTAGGGTCACCATCCCAGTCACAGGGCACAGGGCACTGGGGACAGGGGACAGGGCACAGTCCCAGTCCCAGTGCTGGTGGCTGTTCTTTTATAATTAAACCATTTTGAAGTTGATTGCGTTTACAATCCGATGGCGTCGCTAGGGCGGTTCTCTCGTATTTCACTGATAAATCAAATTTAAATGTTTGAGTGATACTCAAATTGACTGCCCGCCTGCCCGCCTGCCCGCCCACCTGTGTGTCCCTCCACGAACCGAACCGAATCGAACACACGACACACACACACACAAATTTCGAAAGCCTCATTGGGAATTGGCATTGGAATCTGTATGTATATTTTTTTCCAGCCAAAAGAGGAGCAGAGGCTGTTGGGCTTTGGACGTATTTTTAATGTTATTTAAATACATAATAAATCCGTCATTTAAATTCGGTTTCAAGTGGCCCCAAAGTGGCGAGAAATGTGGGCCTGTGGGCGGGAGTGGGCGTGGGCGTTTCCAAGTGGAATCGATAGTGGACCGCACTGGAAGCTTTTTTACAAAATCGAAATTTGTACTAATATATGTATGTATGTACATATGTATGTATGTTTTTCTACTGGATTAATAACACTAGTCAGCTTGACATTTCCTCAATGGCCAAAAAACACTTTTCCCATAGATTTCGGGATTACAAAAAATGTTTAAGCAATTAGGGTTTTCTTAGGCATAGTTTTCTTTAAGAATTTCTGTAATCTGGTATGTTTTTTTTCAGTGATAGGTCTTCTTTTTTCCCATTACTTCAGTTTCTTATATCTGGCTGTATTATCCTTTGCAGTTTTAAGCGGCTGATAAATCGTACTCAAACTTTTTGTAGCTGCTGCTTACCGTCTGGATTTAATCAAGCTTTCAAATTCAAATTTTAAAATTGTTTGCGGTACTTTTTTCGGAAATACTTATACTTTTTATAATTTAAAAAATCTGCAAAATTCGAAAAAAAATATTTGTGTGGCTTTATTTTTGGTTTTAGATAGGCACCTTAATTAGACGTCGTATAAGGTATCGTTGGTAAGAGTCGATGGATAAACGGCTAAGGTGGAGCCAATTTAGCTGGCTGGCTGGCTGGAGGTGAGTGTTGGAAAACATCATTATGTCACAGGCAGTGCCTCAGTTCTTCGACTGAAAGCCAGACTATGAGCCCCTATTTTGTGTTGTCTCTGATGCCATCTCTGTCTTTGTACTGCCGCTGCGCTGCCATTAATTTGATAACAATAAGATACATACTAGAGCATTATATACATATGTATCTCCTACTCGCACTGCCTGCTTCTGCCAGAAGGTTCTTCAATGGAAATGTTAATTAATACCATTAGAGTGGGTTAGCATCTTTTTCGCACCTGTTTTTCTTGCCAGGGGCATTCAGGTATATCGAGGCTCTCATGGTCGGAAGCCCTCGATTTCTGTCTCCATTGTTTTTCCCGAATTCGGTTAAATGGCTGGCTTCCTAGCTACATCTATCCATCTATCTATCTATCTTTCTCTTCCTTTGCTCTCTCTCTCTCGGACTTTTGCCAGCGGCTGTTAGGTCTATCTGTCAGCCCACAAGACGAGTAGTACTACAAAAAAATTACGTTTGGAATTTATGCCCTGGAGGATAGCAGCAGCTCGCCCCCGAACCTATCCTCTCCTCTCCTCATCTGCATAACTGTACGCAAAAGCTTGCACACAGAGATAGAGAACAAGAGAGAGTGGGAGGGGGAGGGGGAGCACAGAGGGAGAGCTCCACGGAACGTTGTTGGAGCTTGTCAATTTTCATTTTCATTTTCATCACGAGAACAGCCAAAGAGAAATTTAAATGAGTAGCTTTTTCCAGGCTACTCGCACTTTTTTTTTCGTTTTCTGTGTGGCAGGCAATTTCTTTTGTTGTTTACGGTTCTTCAGGCTTAAGTTTGTGTGTGTGTGTGTGTGGGGGTGAGTGTCAGAGAGAACTTTGGCTTTTTGCTAATTACAATCTTCTCACTCGCGCCAGGGGGTGGCGAGGGGGTGGTGGGCCATGGATGCCCAAATCAATTCGATCCAAAATCGAATGAAATCGTAGCAAATCGTAGCAAATCGCCTTCGGTGGCTATTAATAGACGCTCATTATTGGCATTTTTGGCATTGGACAAAGTCACACTCGCCCTTCCACACGTACACACTTGCACACTCACATAAATACACGCATACATATGTATTTGTTTGCTCCCTGGTGCCCTGGCGTCCTGGCCTCCTGGCGCCAGAGAAATCAGTTACTTCTCCCATAGAGAAGGCAACGTGAGACGGTCTGGCTGGAGCAATGCTGGGAAAAAGGCAACATAGTTCCATAAAATGAGCAAGGATACTCGTATTCGTGACTTCTCGTTCAAAATTTAGATATAAATTAGCATGGGACCTGGCTATTGGAACAAAATATCGCATGAATCACCTGCCAGAGATTTGGCAGGACATATCATATCATATCATATCCCACCCGTAATTGTCACTCTCTCATCTCTGGGTCGAAACTCTCATTACGCTGCTGTCACGCTGGAGTCACGCACCCCGGGCCGAACAGAAAAAAAATAACAAAAAAAGAAAAAAGTCCTTAAGGGCCAGAAGGAAGCAACCAAACGGAAGAGAAAAAAATCGTTTCCCTTTTGTGATTTTGATGTGCCTAATGCTAAATAACAATTTCATTTACATTTTCGGCACATTTCACTCCTGCCGCTGCACAGTGGGGCCTCCACCTGAAAAGGCGTGGCGAAAGTGAATTTTCTTCAATTCTCATCTGGTTGAGAAAAATCGAAATTGACTAATTTTCCAGCAAAAGTAGCAGGAAAGCTCTGACAAATGATCTATTAGATGCGTGTATTCATTTCGTCCAAAGAACTCATAAAATTCTTTGACTTCTGCCACCTCCTACCCACTGTGCGAGCTCAATATCCCCGACCCCGAAAGGTGAATTTTTCACGAGCCTCCTTGGCTGCCGAGAATATGCTGGTGGGGGTCCAGGGGGAAAAGAGCTCGCTATTGTTCTGCAAACTAGAAAGGGTTTTGCACATTTTATATATGTATATTTGGAGGTATGTAGGTATATTTTTTACTCTCTTTCATTTTGAATTCAATTGAGTTAATTGAGCCATTTAGGGGTGGTTTTTTTTCTTCTTTTCTGCTCTGCCAGTCTCACAGGACATTCGCTTTGTGCACCCGTTTCAAAAATCCTATCATGGACTGAAATATACGAAATAATGAACAAGGACTAATTAAAACGCGAAAGGCAAAGAAAAAAAGATAAACAGACAGGTGAACAATCCGGCCCTCAGGAGCGTGCAATGGCAATTCCTTTTTGTTTTCCAACTGAAACCAAAGAGACCCTTAGAAATGCAGATAGCGCTACAGGACTTTCCACAGAGAGATTCTGATAGTATTCTTAGGAAAATGTGGTTCAGGCATCTGCAATTTTTAATTGGTTTCATCTGCCATAAAGCAGAGATTCTTGAATATTAAATAAAAAAAACAAAAACAAAAACAAATCTGGTGTTCCTAATTTTTCCTAATTTTCCTTGAATCTTGAATCTGGAAGAGGATTCTGGTGTCAGGGATTAGATTGTCTTCTTTTGAACGGAGAGGATGATTTCCCAAACGATTTCGACGAAGCCGTATGTGACAAAGTTGAGCTTGTACCAGCCCTCGGGCACGTACTGGGGGAATGCATCGGTGCTAATCGTGCACTTGTCGTAGGTGAATGTCTGGGCCGCTATCACCGTTAGTTTGTCGGTGAACTGGGGGAAATTCGAGCAGTTGGCCACACTCGGCATGATCATATCCTTGTAGAAGCTGTTCATGGTCGCATAGAGGCCCTGGCGGGGCAGCGAATACGGCTGCAGCTTGTAGTTGGCCCCCCCATCCGAGCTGCGATAGGCGAGAACTTCCATTTCGAAGTCATCGGGCAACTGCACGCCAATGAACAAGGATCCGCTCAGGGCAAACTCCCCCCGGCCGACCCGCTCGATGCGTGGATTGACCTTCATGATGCTCTCGTCGCTGCTGCGGCTGCTGGTCTCTTGCAGCGAGTAGGTCCACGTTTTCTGCAGTAGGAAGCTGGTTTCAGTTTCAGTTTCAGTTTCAATGGCCTCCTTCGCTGGCTTCCTGGCAACTCACCGACTTGACGCTGAGCGACGCCGCCACCGAAATGCAGACAGCCAATAGAGCCAGCAAGGTGCAGTGCATGGACATGGCTGTGCCTCCGATCCGTGTTCGTACAGCACGCTCCGGCCGCAGTCCAATTTATACGCTTTTCGCGGAGCATGCGATTGGCCTTGTCGTGTTCGTAGCTTGTCCGCGGCCATCTGAACGATGATGTTCACAAGCAGAGATACTGTGACAATTAATTTAATTTGTATGTAATACTTGTATTTAATAATTACATTTGTTATCTTCACCTGAGCCATTGTAGTTTGAGTACATTATTAGGTGTTTTAGCAGATAGAATAATTTAAATTGTTATTTAAAATATTACGTGCTTGAATGTTAATCTGATAATACATTATCTGAATCAAATAACCGATTGTTCATAATGCCACAACTGACTTGTTACTCGCTACTCGTTAATCGCTACTCGTTACTCGCTACTCGTTACTCGCTACTCGTTACTCGCTACTCGCTATTTCACAACACACTCGTGCGAGACCGAATGACCGAATAAATTGTAAAACTCTTTCCTTTCTTCTCTCGCTGCAGATTTGAGCAAGATGCGTCGATCCTCATTCACGCCTGTCTTCAACCTCAGCACCCAGGAGCCGCTGATTGTCGTCGAGGAGTCGCACGCCCCCGAGGATGGCGACGATCAGGAGGGGGCCGCTGGCGGCTGCGATCCGGGCGCCGCCACCAAGCGCACGAACAGCGACGACTCTGAGCCGGACTCGCCAGTGAATCCGTATCTGCTATGCCCCTTCCCAGACATGCAGCAGCGCCGCAAGCACTCGCTGCCCTCGCTGCAGATAACCGAGGGGATCACGGCCAGCCAGGTGCGGCGCCTGTCAGAGGTGGGCGGCGAGACCGGCGGCCTCAGTCCCAAGGAGGTGGAATTTTTGGCCACGCTCTCGCAGAAGGCAAATCCAGCGGCCGGAGGTCGGCGTCACTCGGTGGTCACAATCTCGGCCGTGCCCCCGACGCTCTTCGGACGCAATCGTCGCGAGTCCATTTCCGGTGCTTCGATCAGGTAATTGTACCATTTCGGTCAGCTAAGGACAGAAACGGCAGAAAGGGCAGCAAGGACAGTCAGGGTGGAAAGGGCAGGACCCATTAGCGGGCGGAAGTTCGGGGAGCAGCGAAACGGCCATGAGACCAAAGCTTCCGTACTTTTTTCTGCCATCTCCCCTTCCAACAGAATATACTAGTATCTGCCTCATCTCTTGCCCCTCCCTCTCGCCATACGAATGCGAGTATCTGGCTCTATGTTCCTGGCCTAATTGAATTGTGCCGCCGGCTGTTCCGAAGCTCTTGTGCTGCGACAGCGAAATGCTGGTACCCCCTAGAGGGGGTCGGTTCCCCCTATGTGTACGCATGGGGAGGTTAGCTCAGTGGAAGGAAGGATAACTGGAGCTGCTGCAGGCATATTGGCAGTGTCATAAAGTGGGCCTGGCCTGGCCTGGCCATTGCCAAATAAAATTACAGTCCAAGGCATGATCCAGCAATCGAATGCCAATCGCCATCATTACTTTGTGTCTCTGGGCAAAGCTGGCACTCGAATGGTATACACCAAATAATATACTACCGAAAAATTCAAATAAATATTTCATAATATTTACTTCCCATGCTCTCTATTAAACACAAAATGCGCGAAGCGAGTGAGCTGGGGTTGGCGCCCGAGCGGAGTGATTGTGCAGGGGGCTTCTCTCTTAATATTAATAAATAAATAATAAATAAATATTAAAATATTTAGGGTACCAGATTAATAATCAGAGCTATCAATTTGATGCTCTGCACCATTTAATTTGAAGCCGTAAAATACATGCTAGAAACTTCTAAAAATGAACGGAAAAATCCCGAGTATTTCTTTGCATAGAATTTTAGTGAACCGAAAAAGTATTATGGCGAAATTTGTAATTGCAGTTTCGCCATCACTTTACAAAG
Source organism: Drosophila helvetica (assembly GCA_963969585.1). Classification (NCBI taxonomy): domain Eukaryota; kingdom Metazoa; phylum Arthropoda; class Insecta; order Diptera; family Drosophilidae; genus Drosophila; species Drosophila helvetica. The sequence continues at coordinate 2,331,230 of OZ018401.1, read as the reverse complement.
CACTTTGTGGCACTTTGTGGGAGAATACTGAATTCAACTTCTGACTGGCACCAAACGCACCAACCGCATAGCGCCTGCGGCTTGACATTGTACGAATTCTGCCTGCCCCGTGGTGGCAGGCATTTAAATTGCAGCCCTCTGCGGCATTTGACCGGAAAATTTTACCGTGTCACGTGTCCATTAAACGCTCAACGCACTTTACGACCCCAAGTACAGATGGCTATAGGAACAAAGCGCTCGACGATAGTAGTGTAGTGTAGTGAAGTGGAGGGGGAGCGGGTGGGCGGGAGGAATTTTTCAATTTATGCTAAAGTGATAACCGCAGAACCAGCAGCCACCAGCCACCAGCCACCAGCCAGTAGCTCTCTCCTCCTCTCTTTCCCGACACTGACAAAAACAACGCCATTTCCCAAGTCGATTTCTATAAATGAGGTATTTCTATTCAGCTTATGGTCCTTTCAAATGTATGTGGACTAATTTTTTAAATACAACATCCATCAAGTACCGACTAAAGGATAAATGGCATAGGAAAAGTAACGCACTCATATTTAAATTAAATATTTGGGTTTTAAATGAAGAGAGAAATTATTTAAATAGAATTCACTTTGATATAAATATACAAATTATTAAAAAACTACTCTCATGCGTGCCAAGTTTAGTCATTATATAAAACCCTTTAACATAAATATATAATATTCAATTTGTAGAAAATATATTAAACTAAAATATGAAATATATTTATTTTAATTTGAATATGAAATATATATATTTATTTTGGGCACACAAAATATTTATTTTAAATATGAAATATATTTAGATCAACTCGTTGATTCATGGCTAAAATGTGACCCGATTGTCGCTTAATAAATATGTCATGTCTAATCAAATTAATTAGTTGATAAATGTTGAATAGGGGCGACAGATCCAGATCACCAGATTTGACTACTTTGACCCATAGTTTTGGAAACTATTTTAAAAGGAATGCGTAGGCCAGCAAACATAAGAAAATTCGATTTTCCTGTAGATCGATTGGAGCCCAAAGTCTGTCAGAGTTTACTTGGCCTATTGCATGGTTTCATTTCTGTATAATGCATTTTTAAATGACATTTATATTTAAATATTTAAATTTATATTTATGATTCGGATTTTTTGGGTTTTAAATTGTCTCAGTATTACATATATTTATTATCTTTTGTTTTGTATTTGTTCGCAGTGGCAGTCGCCGGGGAAGCGTCATCGCCGGGCCCCCATTGACTGATCATCGCGGCAGCATACACAACTTGCAGCTGGACATTATGGACGGGATTGTGCAGCAGCGGAAGACGCGCAGCGGCAGCGGAGTCTGGACTGCGCCGGTGCTCCAGGAGGCCGATAGCAATGTGCCAGTTCAGACATAAGCGGACAACGGACGGACAGCGGACGCGGACACCCAAACAGACACGGATACGGACGCAGACGCAGAAGCAGAAGCAGAAACCAGGGCGAGATGGATGGACGGAGTGGTAATGGTAGGGTGGTCACTGGTCGGATACTGAGCAATATAAACACACACACACACACACGCGCACGGACAAACAACCAACACACAAACGAATGAACAATGAACATTCTGGAACGCTGCTACTCGAACTGGACCTTTATTAACATTTCTTGTTTTCCTTCTCGCTCCTCGCAGCTCGCTCTCTCTCTGCCGCTCTGCCTCCCTCAATCTCTCTCCCTCTGTTGTGCTGCTTCTTTCTGTGGGAAATTGCTTTTCGCGGCTGCCGCAAAACAAAAAACCACAAAAGCCGCTCAAAAACAACAAGAAAAAATGGCAAAAAAAAATTCGATAAAGGAAAAACTGCAGTTAAACAGAGAAAAGTTTAATAGACAGAGAAAGCGGGAGAGAGAGAAAGAGAGTAGGTTGAAACGGAAAAAATCGCAAAAAAAAAACAAAACAAAACGAAACGCAAACTAAAATGAGAAAAAAAACGCACCGCACCGTTTGCTGCTTTGATTGGCAACAATTTCGGTTAACACCTGTGCAATGTGCTAAGTACCCTCCTCCTCCGCCTCCGCCTCCATCCTTGCATTACAGCAGACGAAAGAACCGCCAGTCCTTAACCGAAAACTATTCTGAAAATGGAAACGAAACATTCCATTCCTTTCCATTCCATTCCAATGAAAAACCTTCCGATGTATGAAAGCTATTAATGGACTGACCGGAAATACATAGCTATTCAGGTGAATACTTTTCCATTTTTCCCATTTGCGTTTTTGTTTGAAATTAAGTGTATTCAATTTTCCAAAGCCTTCAACTATTTTTTGCTAAACATAAGGCTGGACCCCCTTAGGTTTATTTCCGTCTTATATCTATATTTATATTTTTTTTTTTGTCATATTTTATGCATTGTCCATGTTCTATGTGCGGTTTTAATGAACCCATTGCTGGAATGCTGCACATAAAACACACTCACACACACGTGCATAATGAAATGCAACCTTGTCCCAAGGACAGGCACGGCTGGGTGGGTGGTGGTTGGTGGGTGGGCTGTGAAATGGGGGCCAAGGACGACGGGCGGCAACAAGCGCGCAAGGCTATCACAGCAGCACCATGAACTTAACTGCCTGGCCACATTCCTTTAAACTTCCTTTTCCCAGCTGCCACGTGGCGTATGAGTAATATACTGCAGCAACAGCTGCATCAATGACAATGCCAATGCCGAGGCCAATGCCAATGCCGAGGCCAATGCAGGAGGCCAAAGAGTCGCGCTCGAGCAGGAGCAGGATTTTAATGGCTAGTCCACTGGCTGGAGCGGACCCACTTCGGTCCCTGGATTAATTTGCTGCTCAATAAAGCTAATTTAATGTGGTCGACTGCTCTTAATTGAAACGGATCTACGTACGATGGCTTGCACTGCCGCAAGGACAGTGGGATAGTGCCTTTCGGCATCCATCTACCAGCCTGAAACGAATTATCACAAATCCAAATCAAAATCAGAATGCAATATGAATATGAATATGAATATGGGGAACAGTTCTGGCCCATTGCCGTTGGCCAGACTGGAAATGCCTCTTTGAGAGGCAATTAGGGAAATTAATTCGCACATTCCAAAGCCGTTTCTCATCAGCATCAGCAAATATTTATGTCATACTAATTTAAAATAAATATAATCTTGTGTTTCTATGCTGACAAATATTTTTGTTATCTATTTACAGACCGGTTCGCTCTGCAATTCATAAAATGCTAAAAATAAAGGCCTACGAAAGAAATCCATATATAATCAATAACTTATGATAAATAAAATGAAATTAAATCAATATATTGTATATTCAGGAATTGATAAATTAGTAAATATTTAGTGAAGGAAAAACAACAACCTAGACCAGAAGGACAAACATTTATTTACCTACTTAGAATTTAGCAACTACTCTTCGTTTTCTTGGGTGTTGTGTAGATTTGTGAACCACCGTATGGAAAAACCACCAATTGCGAAAATGAATATGAAAATGAAAATGAATGTACTAATACAAGCCCACAGACTATATACAATCTACGGATCTGAACTCAAATCAATTCAATCAAAACGTGGAAATCCTCAGGGGTTTTTTGATCTTTTATAATTTATTCCACCAAAATAAAAATACAAAAATATATCCATCGTTTGATTCAATCAACAAGAGCAATCAAAATTCAAGAGAGTTGACAAATGTACCATGTACCTAGAAAGCAAAAAAACCACAAAAATAAACTAAAAAAAAAACCAAGGAAAAAACGCCGTAAGCTAAAACTATACAAAATATTAATAAACAAATTGCTAGTCTAAGATGAAAACATTTAGCCACTGTTAAGCAGCAAATCAAGTACGAGTGCCCTGGAAAATGTAATATTTTTGAACTTTGCTCGCTGCCTGCCCGGCCCAGCAGAGCAGCGAGTCCTTAGTTCGAGTTCCGACTCCTTAGTGCCACCTCCAACTCCACCTCCCACTCCACCTCCACCTCCACTCCTGTTCCACCATCTAGCAAACATTTTCCAAAATCAAACACAAATTCTGAACGAAAGCAACCTAGAAATGAATTTAGCCTTAAGCGAAAATTAAACAGGACCTTCCAGAGGTCACCGGTCACCGTGTCACATTGTGTCTAAGGCGAAGGCGTTTTATTTTAGACAAGTCTTGATGTTGTTATTACTTAAATAGAGATATATTCATATAGAATGTACCCCCAATCGTTTTAGGCCCTAGACTGTACATAGAATGAACTTTGCTTCTGTTTAAAAAAAAGAAAGAAAAATTAAGAATATTTTGGGATTTTCGCTGTTCAATGAAATGAGGCAAATCGCATGGAAAATACTCCCGAAATCATTTCAGTCTCTCTTTACTCTATTTGACTTGATGGAAAAATGGAAAAATGGAAAAATGTCGCTGGACGACGAAGAAAAACATATATATATATATACTATATATATCTAAATGTATGGAATAAAAAAAAGAATACTAGACAATTTTTTTATTATTAAACGTAGTCAATGATAATCAAGACAAGAAAAAAAGAGACAGAGAGAGAGAGAGAGAGAGGAAGAAGATGGTTTAGAAGAAGCCGAACAAGTGGGGCGGAAGAAGAACAAAAAATACAAAAATGATGTAGAAGATACATACATATATTTATTGAATGAACTATACGTTTACAAACATATTGACAAATCGATTATATAGTAAATTATTGTCACAACGCAAGAGCAATCAATGTTTAAATTAATTAAAAGTTACAAAGAGTTTTACATAAATATGAATTATACAAAAATACCATATATGTATTGTATGTACGAGTATACATCAACATATGCATAGATCGAAGATTGAATTCCAATGTTAATTTGTCGGTGAAGAAAGCAAAAATTAATTACTAGAGATTCCTCCTCCTTGGAGCCTCCTCCGATTGAAGACGAATGGGAAAATGAAGTGCTGCCAGCCACAAGGATATGCTTTCCTCGCATCTCATTAACTGGATGACAAAGGAGCGTAGAACAATGGCAGCTGGAAGGGGAACAAAGGAATTTGCTTGGCAAGTAGATTATCCCTTCACGAAACTGTACTTCGAAGCGGATTTGGGGCTGGTGAAATGCAATTCCGTTATATGTATTTTGGATGTATTCAATTGCAGCTGCAGCTGTCAATCAGCTGCCATTCATCTTGAAATTATGCATAAATCGGTTTAGCTTTAGCTCAAAATAGGTGGAGTCATCCGCAATCGTCTCCTCAGTGGAACATCAAGTTTACTCCAAGGAAAGAATTATTCAGTTCATATATCCAATGTTAATGGAGCTCCACAGATCCTTTTGGCTGGCACTCTTCACAGGATTTTTGCTTGTCCTCGAAGTGAAAGAGCCAAAGAGTCAGTTTTGTCTTAGTAATAATTCACCTGTATGTGTATCTCTCAATCTCTATTGTGTTTAAGATTACTTGTATCTCGTGCTAAATATTATGACTAAAGAAAAATAAAGAAAATTAAGGGTACAAGGAGCAAGTGTAACCCGGCAGGAGCTATGGACGGAGAACGGTATACACGGCAGAAATTAAAATTACTTATTATAACGATTACTTATAGTAGACGTAAGCGATCGCCAATTGGGGCATCATCTGCATACACAATTAAATAAAGAAAACGATTTCCTTAAATTAACAGCGGTCTAACATTCATTGGAAACCAAGCTGAAAGCTCAAAGCTCAAGCTCAAAGCTCAAAGGCTCTTCTTTACATCAAGCTTTTCCTGCTAACTTGTGCTCCTTGAACGTTTTAAGCTTTCGCGTGAAAGCTCGCCCATAAATCGAAAGTTTGAGTTGTAGAAATCTTGGGTGAGAGCTTAAGCAGCACAAAGCTTCCGCCAAAACCAGCTTAATCGCTCATTAAGCTTTTGCAAAAGCTATGCAAAAAAAGTTTTGAGTGAGCAAAGCGAGTGAGCCGAGGGCTGGTGCCCCAGTAACCTTATGCAAGATTATTTTGCTTTTTCTCAGATAGATGTCTGCAAAATATCTGCAAACTGGAAAATTCTGGAAGCCCCGATCAGTGCCCAGTTGGAACCCCTCCTTCCTGGAACTCAACCGCTCTGGCTCGGAATACCATGTCATACCCACATAATTAGCAATATATTAATTGAGTCCCTTTCATATTTCTCGTCTGAACAAACAAGTACATCCTTTTACGAATCGTGAAAATTATTAAACAGACTTTACAATTTTTTCTAAATATTATAGGGCTTGGCCGTGCAGTCCCCATCTGAAGATCATCAACTAGAATCGATATCTTATATGCGTACGGACTGACCCAGTCCGATGGACTGACCCGATCAGTGCCCAGTTGGAACCCCTCCTTCCTGGAACTCAACCGCTCTGGCTCGGAATACCATGTCATACCCACATAATTAGCAATATATTAATTGAGTCCCTTTCATATTTCTCGTCTGAACAAACAAGTACATCCTTTTACGAATCGTGAAAATTATTAAACAGACTTTACAATTTTTTCTAAATATTATAGGGCTTGGCCGTGCAGTCCCCATCTGAAGATCATCAACTAGAATCGATATCTTATATGCGTACGGACTGACCCAGAAGTCCCAACTCGTAACCAGACTTCTGAAAATGAAAGACTCTGAACCTCAGGTTGTTCTTGACACAGGGAAAGCGGATGCAGTGCTACGATTGCAGTGCTACGAAACCAGAACCGATCTCACGACTTGCTCAAGCCATTAAGCCTGTTTAAGGCCATTGTTCTTCTCGAGGCTAGTGGGACTGCATTTTTAATAAGAAGGGCAGGATTAGCTTGCAGGAGGAATATGTATACCCCTAAAAAATATATTTTTTTCGATTTTAAGACTGCATTTGGGTTACATCGCTCATTTGGCACTTCACCGGAACTGGTGTTGGTGTATAAGTGTATAATTGTGAGCTGCCGAGTTGTTTCTATTCAGTAACTTTAATGGAGGACTCTTGGACAGAGTAGAGCTTTTGCTGGAGGTACCAGTCCCAATCCTGGTTCAGCAAGTCGCCTCTTGGGATAACGATGACCACCGCGAACTCGACGAACGACGGAATGTTCTTGAGATAGGTGTGCCAGTGGCTGGGGGTCAGTCGTGAGCGGTTGAAGAACAGCTTCTGGCTGCACAGCTTCATAAGCCAATTGATCTCGAGGTAATTGGCCCCCTCGAGCAGCTCGCAGATGCTGGTCAGGCTGCCGCGCAGGAACTCCTTGTCCCAGTCGCTGGTCTGCACCTCGATCTCCTGGGCCGGTATGGGGAAGCTCTTGGTCACCCAGTCCGGCTCCTCGTCGCCCTTGTGGAACTCGGCCCAGATGAGGATCTGCAGGAGCACCGCTCTGCGTAAGCCGCGCAGCGGCAAGACCACATCCTTCGCTCCGCTCGCCTCGGGGCAGGCGTTGCACATGGCGCGGATCACCTTGGAGCGGCAGCGCAGCAGCTCCAGTTCGCCACGAATCAGTCCGCCATCTTTTGTTTCGAAGAAAATCATTTCGATGAACGAGAATTGTGTTCCGTACTCGTCAGGACTCGACTTCGTTCTGACTCGAAAAGTTCTCAAAGCCATGTAGACAGTTTGCATCTGAGTCCAGGCCCACTTGATGGTGAAATTTCGTTGGTTTCTCGCTTCAAAGTTTGATTGTCGTTTGACTGTTTTCGAAAAGACAATTTTGCCAGGACTGCGTGCTGCCCAAGGTGTGGTTTTTGTGGTTTTTCTAGTGGTGATAGTTCCGCGATAGGCAGATCAGGGTTGAAGCATTCGGAAAATCGGACAAACGCGATGGAAACGCAACTAAAAGTCAACTTTGTTGCCACCTCTAGAGCCTCTATGCCTCCCCACGTAAGTGAAACTCGAGTTTCAGTTTTCGGCCTGCTAAAGTGAACAAACGAGGTGAGTAAGAAGAAGAGAGCAGAAGCATTTTTATTCAAATTTGAAGAAATTATTATTATTATCTAACTAATGAGCGATTTACTGTTACCATTTTGCTTTGCATTTGTTTGTTTTCAGACTCATCAAAGATGCGGCCGCATCTTGTCTTCTTCTATCCACAGGGCTCCTGCCGTTCCCTTAGATAGTCCTTGGCGCAGCATCCTCCGGGGGTACGAACATCCTTGTCCAAATCTTGATGGATCAACGGGATATTTTTGGTAATATCAATCGGGATCGGGATCGGGATTCAGGGCTGATTAAAGCCTTAGATCGGACTGAATGTTTTGAACATTTAACGATGCTCCGAATGGATACCTATGTATATTGCTTGTCTTGGTTGGGAAAATGCCGTCTGATTTTCCTCTGAAATTCTGTGGTATCTTTTCCCTCTTTTGCCTCACTTTTTTGAATAATAGCCAAGACAATGGCTGAATGAAATATACACAAATCGTAGATTTGTGGCCATTGAATTGTTAAGAGCTTAAAAGAAAAATCTAGACATCTGTGCGTTGAGTTTTCCATTCAAATTCAATTCTTAAAATCCGAGGAAATATGTATATATGTATGAGTTCATATGTACTATATATGTACTTTGGATAAGTGTTTTCTCTACTCTCATGTTTGAACATGAATAATTATAGTAATTGTAATGGTTGCAATTTTTAAATAATTTACAATATTCTTTATTACCCTGTTCGAAATGTAGGCCAATTCGCGGGCTGACACCTCTGGCCAAGCTGTGTTGCCATACGTGTTGCGTGCAGCATGCAGCATGCTGCATGTTGTGTTTTTGTTTTGGACAATTGTTGCTGGTGTTGCCAGTCGCGGTTCGATGTGTTGCTGCTTCTGTATGTTGCAGAGCCGCTGATTTTATTGTTTTCTCAATTGCATGCAACCTGCTTGACAGCGAACCTGGTATGATGGCGCTCCCGTCAGGCTGAAACTCCAACAGGTTGGTTCTGCCTGAGGCCTGGGGGATGTGAGTCATGACTTGACCTACGGCAATCAAAAATCCACACTACTGCCATTACAGTTATAATCACGATATGAATCTGTTGAAATATGCGGAAATAGATAGACTATACAGATATATATGTAGATATGTTGAATGGATTAGACAGGTATTAAATATAATATAATAAATTAATATAATATTGATTCTTAGTGATCCCCCCCATAGAACCAAAGTTGAAATCGAACAAAACTCGAATCGGTAACCGACTGAACGAACAGCTGTTCCGTCAGTTTGTGCATTCGCAGAAGAGAACTGTTCTGGCCCGCCTATCGGGTGGCCCAGAGCTCTGAGGGTACACATATTGGAAAAATAGATTACCTAACCGCCTGCGCCTCCCCCTACTCATGCCAGATCCCGAGCGATCGCGATCGCGATCCGCTTTCAGCGACATCCCCGACGGGTACTGATTCTTCGGAATTCTAAAGACCACACTCATTGCTCACGTTTGTAAAAGTAAAAGTAAAAGCAAAAGCAAAAGCAACAAAAACAAAAACAGAGCTGAGAAAAGGCTGAAAATGTTGCTTTACTTATCGCCCGATACTTGGGGCTCTCGAGCACTTTCCTTCGATGAACACATATTTCCATTAAGATGTTCTGCAGAAGAAACAGATTTCGTGCAATTCTTTCATCAATTGACGTAACGATATCTACGCGTATTTTGCGCTGGCCTAGGGCCGGGCCAAAGGTCACTGGAGAAAGCCTAAAGAATAAGAGAAAAATACCAACAGCAAAATATATACATACATATATGTATGTATAAAAAGAGAGCAGTCCAAAGATAGTTGCATTGAATGGCCAAGGCCGAGACTTTAAGCGCTGTGCAACGTGCTTCATCTGACATGTCTGCTATATATATATATTTATCTTAAAAGCGTTCCGATCTCAGCTTTGATTCAAACAAATATTTATATTATATATTCTGGGGAGAGAACCCAAATAGATTGCTTATTTTAATTGGAAAACCCCCTGGAAATCTCACACCCGAGTCCGAGCCGCCCGCCAGCACTTTCTGCCGACGCTGCGCCTCTTGGGTGTTCCGTTACGAGACGCGGCTCAAAAAACAATACCAAAAATGATTAAAGCCTTTTCCATGAATTGCGTATTGAGTTCAACACATTAAATATTAATGAATTGAAAAGGTTTTGTGTTAAAATAAATATTTTCATTGTTATTCGATAATTTTCTGTGAAGAATATATTTTCGAAAATTAGTTTGGACTTCTACTTCGAGAAGAGCTGTATATTGTTCAATAGCTTGTGCCTTTAATATTCTTTTTCTATGTTAAACATCTCACCCCGAACCCCTGTCCAGCCCTGCCTCTGTGCTTTGAGCCGGCTTGCTCGCAGCCTTCGAACATGCTGCGAGCCGGCTGGCAGCAGCGTCGCGTCTGGTACTCAAGCGAGCTCGAACCGCAGCTTCGAGCCTCGAGCCTCGACTCGAACCTCCTGGTTATGGCAAGGTATGGACTGCGAGGGAAAACGGTCCAGCAACATAAACGGCATAAACGGAACCTCACCTCACCTGTTGCTCGCTGCCAAGTATGTCCCAATCAGAGTATGTGGGGAAAAAGGTGAGGCCTGGGGCTGGCCTGCCTTGTAGTTAGCTGCTCGTTTAAGCCGCTGTCCATACCTTTCCGACAATCTCGTCGCAGTCTGCAGTATGCAGTGGCCAGCAACATGTGCGACGACTGGGCAACATTTTTGTGCACGCAACACGGCGGCGACTGAGTGCCAGCAACATTTGAAGCGTGCACGGCCTTGCCGCCCCATTAACGCCCCAGACGCTCCGGAGCGTTGTCGTGTGAACACGGTCGTCAGCCAGAGCGGCAAAGTAGTTGTGAATCGTAAATCGTAAATCGTGAATAGTAAATCGCAAATCGTTATCCCCCCAAAAAAAACGCAAAAATTCGTTCAGCGTGTGTGCCGAAAGAAAAGCCGAAACGAACTGCTGCTGAGCGGAGCGGAGCGGAGGAAAATAGCGAAAATTGAGCGTAACGTAAAGATCCAAGAAATCTCTGGCTTGCCTCATATATGCATATTTTTTTTTGTTATTGTTGTTCAAGTGAGTGTGCGGGAAATATTTGCGCAAATTGATGTCACCATTTTTGATTTGTATTTTTTTTTCGCTGTGCTGCAGAAATGTAAACAAGAAAAATTGTGCCAATTCCACAGAAATAATACAATACAATACGACAAGATATATATACTATACTATACTATACTTTACTTTACACAAATGCAAATGCAAATGCAATTGAGAGAAAGAAACCGAATACGAAACCGAAACCGCAAATTAAGGCCACACAAAGGGGCAGGCAGGCGGGCAGGCGGGCGGACGGGCAGGCCAGAAAAGGAAGTTTGGTGGCCGGGTCTTTGCGATTTGCCAGAAAGAAAGCGAACGAGCAAACAGTTTGGTTTGCTGTCGGCTTTCGCCACTTTACGAGCAACTTCCTTTTTTGGCCAGCACCAGCGAAAAACCAGTCTCGAAGAGATCAGAGAGGAGAGGCAGTCCCAGACCCAGACCCAGTCCCAGACCAAGTCCCACGGCCCAAGTCCAGTCCAAACATCAAAAACGTAAACAAAACAGCAAAAGCAAATGCAAAAGCAAAAACAAATGCAAAAGCAGAAGCAGAAAAATTCGAGTATGTCTGAAAGGATGAGGGAGCCCCAAAAGTGATTTGCAAGTCCTCTCCAGCAGACATCCTCAAGTGTGACTCAAGCAGTATACCCTCACCCCGCACCCCACCCCTCCTCTTTCTCCTGCTCTGCCACCGGATAACTGGTGAAAGTTTGCCGCACTCAAAACTTAGAATTCTCCTCAGTTTGGGGCTCTCTTTATTTAGCTGCTTGATAAATGAGTCGCCGGCTGGCATACCCCGAGGCGGTAAATCATTTTCTGCTCGTGGCGGCGCCACTGACAATTTCACAAATTCATATACCAGTGCCAGGGCCAGTACATCGAGTATTTGTGGCAAATACTACGCAAAGAAAATATGTACAAAATAATAGTGAAGACCCTGAATGGGTCCCAGGCCTGGGACTGGAGTCCAGAGCAAAACAAAGATGGAAAGATGGAAAGATGGAAAGACGGCCAAAGGCGCAGAACTCCGCCAAAAGTATTCGTTCAATTGGTGGTAGAACAAAGTTCGTTTCTGGACTAGTTCTGATCTGAATTCTGGGCTTGTTTCTAGCTCTCGGCCAGATCTGAACCGGTTTTCAGTTGGGGCAACTAGTTTTCCATCCATCATTCATCCCAGCCTCCGAGCATCCCATCCGAAGTGTACTGTAAACAATGACTGTTTCCAGAGCCTCTGCAACTATCTGTTTATTTCGAGTAACACTCATTGCTTGGGATGATTCAATTACATTTCAGCCAAATCAAAAAGGCACCCCACCCATTTCCAGTTGCGATTTCTCGAAGTTTTCCGATCCGATCCGATTCGGTCCGGTCCTCGAGCCATCTAGAATATGCCAGGGAGATCGCATTACATTACAGATATGCAGATGCAATGGCAGGGGGAGAGTCGGCCCACTCCTCGATCTAGCCCCACCCCCCCACCCCCCGCACCCCGGCGGCCCCCTCTCCCATTAGTGTCGTGGATCTGCTGCCTTCCCTCGGTGCCGTGCCGGTTAGAAAGCCAATGGAACAAGTTTTGTTGACTGTGCAACTAATTTTCTAAATTGTTGTCGCTGATCGTTGAGCGTGGCAGCAAAAATTATACATACATACATATACATGCATGCATACATACATACATACATACCTATGTACATATGTACATCTCTACATATACTAGTAGTATTTAGCTGGCTATATCGTCCTCTCCCGTTTCGATGTAGATGCTTATGGAAAAATCAAACAGAACCGGGCTGGAAACCCCAATTGTTGGGCCAATAGAAGTTTCGGGGCCAAAATGAAAGTCTGCCAAAGTAAAAATGTGCTCAAAAGGTCTACGAAAGCAGTGAAAGAGTGCGAGAAAATGGGAGAAAGAGGAGTGGAGAGGAGCGAAGAGGAGAGTCTGGGGCTACTGATCGGCGGAGAATCCCTCCGCCCCCCAACACACACACACACACACACGCACACACGCACATTCATCATGGCATCCAGGGCAGGGCGGTCTTTCATTTGGGATTATGATTAATCGAATTTGAATCAAAGTTCTGGATATTTGATTTTATTCGTTTTTTGTGTGGAAAATATTCGATTTTGAACCGGCTTAAGTGCGTCGTCATCATGTGCAAGCGGGATGGCTAGCTGCAGTAAGAACAAGATGAGCAAAAGTGGCCAAGAAAGAGACAGAGAGCGGGAGAGAGACCAGTTAATGGATTAGGAAGCGGCCACAAAGGCACAAGAGAAACACACACACACACTCTACCCCCCGCCTGCCCACAAGCGATCATGAAACACTCAAAAACGAAGACAGGCAGAGAGAGAGAGAAGGAGAGAGAGAGCCAGCCGAATTTGATGGCCAAAGGAAAGGTGAAAAGAGGCAACAACTTGGCTTAGATGTTGATGATGACGACTGTGTGTGCCTGAGTGTGTGTGTGTGTGTGACCGTGTCCGTTTCTGTGTGTGTGTGATACCTGTTTTTTTTCACACACACACACACACATGCACACATGCACACTTATGTGTATACAATCACACACCTGTGTGGAATAAGCAAGCAGTGCCGTAGGCGACCCGATTTTCAAAGAGCGCCAGAAAGAGAGAGATAGAGAGAGCGAGAGAGAGAGAGAGACAGAGCCAAGAAAGAATCCATTGCCATGTCATTGCCATGCGCTCGAAAACTATTACAAATCTGTTTAAAATACAACAACAACTACGAAAAACATTAAGTTAAGATTAAGATTAAAGACAGACCCCAGACAGTACAAAGAGAAATTGAGAGTTCCAGATATTCCCCAACAGTAAAATACAATTCTTGCCCCCCCACCCCGCGCCCCTGCCCGCGCTCATTGAAAACGGGGAGTTTGATTTGATAACCTCTGCTGATAGCCTGAAATTCATTGGGAACTACCATGCCATGTGCCCAGAGATCTCCTTCCAGAGTTCTTATCAAAATATCAAAGGAAACTTTGTCTTCAATCCATCAAATATTGTCTTCAATATTTCGAAATTTCAATATCTTTATATGGCAGAGCAGAATGTGCAAAAACAAGGACAGGAGGGAGGGAGGGAGGGTAATCTTCGTATGTAAAAATGTTCTCATTAAGTTCCCAAGAGATCATGATGATGTTGTCTCTCCCTCTCCCGCTCGCTCTCACTGTCTCTGTGGACAAACGAAATAAGATTTTTTTTTTTTTTGCCGGTTGCCACACCTGAAATTCAACTGACTCTCAGTCTCTCCCGCTCTCTCTCTCTCTTACGCTCAGTCGAATACTTGCGCCAACGCAACGGCAGCGGCAGCGGCAGCCGCGCAGCAAAAGCAGCGAAAGAACAAGAACAGTAACAGACAGAACAACAGCAAAAGCAAAGGGAACAGGCAAAGGCAAAGGAAAAGCAACACCAAAACAGCGGAATAACGAAAGACTTCAACGGGGAAGGGAACTACATACGTCGTCGTGTGTCTCACAATCAGAGTGTGCGGGAGAGCGGGAGCGCATTCGCTGCCGACGCTGAAGCTCTGCCGACGCCAGCAGCGAGTTAGTTGGACGCCTGCCTGGCCGGCGCCGCAGCGGCGCTGTTGCTCAGTTGCTTTTCATAGGCGCGCCGTCGCAGTTTGTTCGCTGTTCGACGTCAGACACGACACGACACGATACGACACGCACGCACACACACTCCCACGCACACGCACACACACACAACCACAACAAGTACCGTTTCGCGCGCGCGCGCGCAATATTTGTATGGACCGTGCTTTAATCTTTACAAAAATCAATTTGGTTACTGTTTTTTTTTTGTGTGCTTCAAAGTTTGTGTTGTTTTGATTTGGATTTTGTTTGTTTTGTGGTGTGGCTGCCCTTTTGCCTGTGCATTTGTTACCTGTCGGTCTTGCCTGTACCTATACCTGTACCTGTGCCTGTAAGTGGACCTGTAAGTGACCTGACCTGCAGGAACAGCAGCGAAACATCAGCGAAAGAAACAGATTTAGATTTTTGCATACTTGAGGATTTGTGTTAACGGTGTTACGCGGGCGCCCATCTACCGCTCTTCCGCGCTCTCTCTCTCTCTCTGGATTACACACGCACGCAATCTCCCGCTCTCTCTCGCGCGCAGGCAGGTGAGAGGAGAGTGAGCGAGGGGCCCTGCCCTGCCCTGCACTGCACTGCCTGCTGGGTGACAGGTAAGCAACGAGCAATAACAATTTAATTTTAGCTGCATTTTCGTTGAATCAGAGAGTGGTTTTTGGATAACTGTTTTAGGAACCCTTTTTGTTTTTGTTTTTTTGTTTGTGTTTTGTTTTTGTTTTTGTTTTATGCCGGTTGAACGCTAATGAAGCTGTCTGTTCCTGTCTCTTTCCCTCCAGCGTCCTGCACTGCCTGTCCACTCATACGTGTGTGTGTGCGTGTGAGTGTGTGTGCTTGTGTCTCTTGGTAACAAGTTTTCCCCGAGTTTGCCACTCAATTTCTTTGGCTGCATTTGCAGCGCCCCTCTCCCCCACTCCACCCCCCCATCGGACTCGCTCTCTCTCTCTCTCTCTCTCTCTCTCTCTCTCCGACTCTTTTGTCGTTCTGTATCATTGCCTCTTCTTTTTCTGGTTCTCCTTCTTCCTGGTCTTCGTCATCTGCCTCTTGGCATGACAATGCATTTGGAACCAGATCTAACAAGATTTTCCACCAACAACAACAACAAATAAAAACAGCAGCAGGAGGAGCAGGAGGAGCAACAAGAGAGGAACCAGCATCTTTGCTTCTGCTTTTTCCTATTCCTCCTCTCTCTCTATCTCTCTCTCTCGTACAGTCTGTGTGTGTGTGTGTGTGTGTGTGTGTGTGCGTGTAAATGTTTTTGTTGTTTTGCCGCTGATTAAATTGTTTTGAGAACTTTCGTTTATATGTAATTTGATGTCCTATCGCCTGCCCCCTTCGGTGGGGCTGCTCTTATCTTTAGAACTCGCCACCCACCACCCACCACAGCCAACAGCCACCACCCACCACCCATGCCTCTCTCTCCATCTTTGGCTGTGCAATTAGGCAGCATTTATCTCGTTTTAAATTTGCGGCACTTTGCTCCGCTCAGCGGGTCCCGCTTCTTCCAGCAGAACCCCAAACAAAAGCCCAAATGAGGGGGGATGGGTGGAGTGCGGAGAGGGGGCAAATTTGTAGTTCAAAAAAGTTCCTTGGAAAGGAAGGGGAAACTTGAAGGGAAACTCTAATCAGAAGTTTGAATGCCTGCCTGCTGCCTGGATGCGGGACATCTTCCTCTAGATGGACATAGCCGATAGAACCTAATCCGAACCGTTCCTTAAGCATCCCAACAACATTCATCTGTATATCAACAGGTTTTACCATCTTTCATAAAGTTTTTTACCCTTATATTTAATTTCTGAAAAACCTAATACAACGTTTTCGGGGCATCTATTGGTATCTTCTACGAGTATCTCCAGCCCAATGTGTAGTATCAAATTGAATCATTCTTCTTCACAATGCCTAATCCTCAAAACCCCCGTAAGTGCACACCCACCCCCGCCCCGGAGGTGAGGTGAGGTGGTGTCTCCATAGCAGAGACCTACTTACTCAATTGTTTCTCGCTCACTTCACATGACAGCCCCGACCCGAAACACCGACAGCCCCTTCGGACGAATCAGTCTCAGCCCAGGCTTAGTTCCAATGATGGCAATTGAAATGTGCAGTGCTGCAGCGCTGCAGTGGCAGCATCTCCTCCTTGTGTACCGAGTACACTCGTATCGCTCGTATCGGGTATATTGGATTCGTGTGAGTGGCAGGTGAATGTATTCGTTGAATATTCCGCTCATCCGAAAGTGCTGATTGGGGCCCATGGACACTGTCATGGACATTGTGCTGCTCTCAAATGAATCGGCACGGATCCGGCTGCCATATCTTTTCCCCTAACATCCTGGTATCCAATTGGATATTATATTTTCGTAGGCTGCAGCCTTGGGTATCCCAAAGTCGGACCCAATGCGCCTCGTTGCCCCTTGTTGTTCTCTGTGGCATGTCATCATTAGGAAGATGTCGCCTGAATGCAGGCGCACTATAAACTCGCTTAGTATCTGGGAAGCTGCTGCTTCGACAGCCTCGTTGTCCACCCCCCCATTGTGCCCCCCCAAGGGGTGGTGGGAGAGAGGGTGGTATTCCAGCTTCTGCTTCTGTTTCTGTGCGGTGGGGCTCTAATGCATTTTTCATGCATAAATTTAGCAAACGTTCGCCAATCAGACAGACGATGCCTGCCGCTACTTGATGCCTGTCTGTCCCACTGTCGCACTGCCTGTCTGGCGATCTGCCTGTCTGTCTGTCTGTCTGCCTGCCTGTCGGACTGGAGTGTCTTTCGACTCAACTCGACTGCAGTTTTTTGGTATTTGTCATGTTGACAAATTGCAATGCCAACCAACCAACATATGTGTGGTGTGCAACGGGGGGAGGGGGGGTGCTGATTGAGGGGCTGGCTCTCTCTCACAAATCCCAAATCCATATGCAAATGCCATTGGCAGGAGCAGAAGGAGCAGAAGGAGCAGGCAGCGCCAGGTAATCTGCATGACAATCATTTTTTTCTTCCTCCTAAATGCACTGGGAGAAATCCTGCCTGCCTGCCTGCCTGCCTGCCACACAGTAATTGCCGCTTGGAAAAATGATTCGGATATTATAGGCCAGGCCAAGTGGGGCCTCCATCAGCTTCAGTCTTTGCTTGGGGTGCGATTTGTGCTGCCATTGACATTAGCCGCTGTTCAACACTGATGCCAAGGGTTGCATTTATAGAATAATTACTTGACTTGTATGGCAATTATGTAGAGAGCCGGCATTATTATAGCATTATGGCAGTGCCAATGCCAATTGATTTATTGAGTTCAATGGATTCGCCCGATCCATGGTTTCTCTCAGTACACAGCCAGAAGGCTGATTGCTCTTAAACAATCGCATTTTAATTTCCATCACAATCGCAACATTTCCCTTTCATTTCATTCCATTCCCATCCATTCCCGTATGCCCAGACATTCGCTATAGATCAGCGAGTATATTTTAGATCTTTTTGTTGTATTTGGCCCAGAAATTCCAATTGAGGTTTTTGCTGCCGCTTTCCGCTTTCCACTTCCGCAGTTGATTTCGATTTCCATCACGTCAATCATCATCGGAACGCATCGCATCGCTTCGCATCGTTTAAATGCTTCATTTTTTGGTCAGATATTTTTGTGGAACGAGGGAACGTGTGGATTTGTGTAATGCCATTATCGGATATATTTTCATATTATTTTTTTTATGTTTTTCTGGGCTTTAGCCTTGGCCACTCGACTCTTGTCGGAGATGGAGATGAGATCATAACCCAGTCATTTTGGCCTGAACTTTTGTTTGCTTTTCGCAGTAACTGGCCTCGCATTGCATTGCTCTTTCGCTCAGGAAAAAATAACCAAATAAGACACACACAAATTTTTCAACAAATTGGTGAAACGTGAGCGAAATTTACAAGCCATCGACATTACACCAGAGATCATGGTTTATGTTGGCAAAGGGTGCCGGTTCCTTGCCCCGTGAAAGTTTTTGTTTGTTTTTGTGGAGTAAATATTAAAGAGGAAGTGCTGCAATATAATTTGCCAGAGATTACAAATTACTGAACAGAGCAATATTATATATTGATATTAATTTGCAGAGAAATATAGCTTTATTTCTTGCGCTTTGCAGATCGAATTATTCTTTGCATGAGCTACTATCTCTTCCAATATTTACTAGTTATGCCCCCAGGATAAGTACTACTTTTAATGGCAATTTTTGTCAATTTCGCCAGGTGGTGACCCCGACCTCGCAAACGATTTATTGTCTCACTCAAAGCTGGCCAATCACTATCGAGTTCAACAGACATTTACGACTATAATAAGCAAATGGTAAATTAATTTTATTAATTAACAACTGCACGTACTCCGGCCTGGTACTGGACTGGTTCTGGCCTGGCCTGGTGCTGGGCTGACACTCACGTGAAGCATCATCCGTCAGATTGTTTTCCAGGAATACTCGTACAGTATATAATTTATTTGCTAATTATTTAAAGCCACATATTGCAAATAATGTGCTTATACAATAGACTCCAAATAAAAACAAAGAAATAAGGAAAAAAAGAAAAAAAAAAAAAGGTTGTGACTAGAAATTCCCCCAAGCCCAAAATCATTCCAGTTTCACTCTCTCTCTCTCTCTCTCCGCCCTCTCTCTGGGCCGCTCTTCGCGCGGGGGTTTCTGTGGTGTGCGGTTCTAGGTCCCCAAACAGGTCTCGAGACAACACGGGATCTCGCTTCAGCGAAAACACGCACACACACACACAGACACAGAAAAACAAAGGAGGAAAAAACTTAATTAGAAATAACAACAACAACAACAGCAGCGGCAGCAGCAGGCAAATAAAAATTAGAAATCTGGAAATGTTAAGCATCACATCAGCAGTTGAGTGGGGATGGGGATGGGACTGGGGCTGGGACTGGGACTGGGGCTGGGGATACGTGGCTTTCGTTCTCTTGCAAAAAAATTATAAAAAGCCGCTTGACTACACTTGATAGAGGAGGGGGTGCTGACTGGAGGGGGGCTGGGCTAGAGGGGGAGACTGATTGGCAGGCAGGGCCTTGATTACGGCTGTGGGCTAGGCTAGTAGTAGTGTGCGGGTACGGGAACGGGAACGAAGCGGTAACGAAGCGGTTACGAAGCGGGAACGAAGCGGGAACGGAACGGCTGTCATGTGAATGGTTTATGCTAATCGGAATCGGAATATCCGTCGTAATTGTTGCCCCAAAGATGAGCCGAATAAATATACATATATATTTATATATAGATGGACCGCAGTTGATCGAGAAAAGATCCCAGATCTAAGATCCGAATTCCAGTAGTCGCAGAGTCCCAGAAGCGATGAGTCAGCCGATGGCAGCTTGATTATAATTATCGATTGTATTTCCTTCTCTCTTTCTCTTTTTCTCTTTTTGATGAATGAAGAACCAGTTTGCTTTGTTCCGGCGATAACGATACGATTTGATTGATAGAAAACTAAACTAAAGCAATACCATCTGTATGCGAGTATCTGTATCTGTATCCCCATTGTTTGTGCAATTAAAAGATGGAAAACATTTACTGATTGACTCAAACGTCTCGATATCGGAAGTTGAAATGAGTTTCCTCTTTCCATTCAACCAATTGAGACCCAGCCGAGACCCGAGACCCGAGACCACCCCCCTCCCCAATGTGGGAGCTGCAACAGAAGCAGCGAGAGGTGAGCTCTTGGCTTGCTGCCTGCCACATGTTATCGGATCTCCCGGGACTGTGACTGCGACTGCGACTGTGACTGCGACTGCGACTGCTAGTGGATATTGCTCTACCTTTGGGCCATTCCATTCCGTTTTTCCCTGATATTAATTAGAACTCGTCTTGTTAGCACATTTTCGATGTCACAAACTTTTTGCTTGCCCCACTCCCCCCACCGCCCCCAGCCCCCAGCCCCTTCTGTAATTGAATATATTTTTTGGGTGAATGCTATGGCACATTGTATATGTATATGTATATGTATATCTATATATATCTGAACTATGGTGGCCTGCCATTTGGATTTGAATTACTGTCAGCTGGGAATGGGAGGGGAGGGGGAATGGAGTGTGGAGAAGACGAGACTTGGAAACCTTTTGCGCAAGTTAATGAATGAGCTGACATTTTGGCTGGGGTTGGGGTTGGGGTTAGGGTTGGGGTTGGGGTTGGGGCTGGGGCTGGGGCGGAGGCGGGGGGAAGCCAGCCATGGCAAAAGTTCAAATATTGGTTTGCATCAGTTTACACACAAATTAAAAGTACCAAAAAGTAACATGAAAACATAGGGGGCAGGTGGAGAGGGTGAGGTGGTGGTGGGGGCGTGAGTCATACTAAAAAGTTAAACTAACTAAAAAGTTTCACCGTTTCGCCTGGGGGTCCTTTCGGATCGCCTCAGTCCAAGGGAGTGAGCGCCGCATGCGGTAATGCGACTACGGGATATCCTGCTAATCGGTGTAAAGGAGTACACTGAGAGAAAAATGGCATGGAACTAAAGACCCATACAAACAAAAAATTATGGAATTAAATAGAATTCAAAAGTCTTTTTAACACTCTCCGTTTTTAATTGAAATTTAAAAAACTTTAAAAATAATTAAATATATTAAATATGAAGGAAATAAAATATCAATATTTTTTAAATAGTAAAAATATGAAATAAAAATAAATAAAATATAAATATATAAAATATATAAGTATCTAAAAAACTAAAATAAAAATATATTTCACTTAAATGTAAATATGAAATATATATATTTTTAAAATATATTTATTTTTAAAATGAAAATGTATTCCATTTAAATTCAAATATCAATTATATATATTTGTGAAATATTTTAAATATATTTATTTTAAATAGAAAATATATTTCAATCAAACATGCCCATGTTATTGTCTAAAAATTCGGTTGCAATGATTTCGCTGACTGCGAGATGTCCCTATTCTTCAGATAATAATCTTCGGCATACAGTACCATTTCATATAGGAACACAACATGCCCCACGAGGGAGATCCACGAGGTATGACAATACAACGAAATGAAAAACTTACGGACATAATCACAACTGTGGCCGATACGGACGATACGATTTGTGTGTGTGTGTGTGTGTGTGTGTGTGTGTGTGTGTGTGGGTGGGTGTCTGTTCAACATCGAATGGAAAAGGGTAGCTAAGAGGACCAGCGACCACAATGAACTTTGCCAAAACTCGAGGGAGAAAGGGAGATAGAGAGAGAGAGACGCAAGCCACAGCGAAATGTCAAAGGGCAGGGCGAAGATGAGGCTGCAGCTAGAGCTCCATGGACTCGAGTCGGTCTTGGTTTCCGTTCCGGTCTCGGTCTCGGTCTCGACCTTGCCTCGAGTGCCAAATAAAAGTCGATCATAAATATTTGCCTAAACAACAGACAAAGCCAGGCCAGGCCAGGGAATAAAGCAAACTTAAATTAGCCATCAGCTCCAGCTTCAGACCGAAAGTTCCCTCTTTGCCAGGCACGAAAAAAAACGGGGAAAAACAACCAACGAAAATGTGTGCCATAAAATGTAAATAACGGTGGAAAGCTGCAGCTCCGTCTCCGTCTCCGCAAGGAAAAGCAGCAGCTGGAACAGGAGCAGGAGCACAAGATGGAACATGGAAGATGGAAGACAATGTGGCAGGCAATGTGGCTGAAGAACGAGTAAGCCGGGCCAAGACCAGACCAGACCAGACCTTCAGACCTCCTCCAGATGGTCCCCTTCCCTTTCCATCCCGTTCCGCCCGTTTGTGTGCTTCTTGTGTAAAAAAAAAGAAGTTAAATGAAGATATTTGTTACAGTCAGTGCACCTTGAAATTGTTCTGCGGCATCTGCCCCACACCCACCTCCAGCCGTGTGGCAGGGCAGACAATCCCACCCATCTGTGCGGGTGACGCAGCATGGAGCTGCGGCCTTATCCGCGAGTGCCTTAGCAAGTAGCTTCAATCATTCGATCTTCGATCTTTGATCAGTGATCTGTGATCTGTGATTTGTGGCTGGGTACTGAGAGTATTTCCGCATTCGAATATATCCATTTCGCCCTCTAATCATCTGGCCACTCCAGCCCGTCCAGGACTGCTCCTTGAAGTCTTGTATATTATTTCCAGCTTTTTTTTTGCTCGCTCCCAGCTCTGATATCTTTTATGGCCATATCCTGCTGTTGCTCAGTGGCAGTGGCAGTTGCTGTTGCTGGTTCTGGTTCTGGCTGGGAGTGCCTGTGCCTGTGCCAGAGACAGATTATCATCAGCGGGCAACTTTATTAGTGTCATTAGATGCAGTCAAAGCGCACGGCATGAAGCAGAAATGGTGGCTGGCTGGCTGGCTGGATGGCTGGCTGGCCATGCCCCATGCCACATGCCCCAATGCTAGAGAACTCCACTTTATGCACCATTCGGACTCTTTCCACTTCGCTCTCCTCTGGCTGTTGTTTGTGATTGTACTTGCGCTTCTCCTTGGCACTCCCCCCCGCCTCCTCCCCCCTTCCTGCTGTCTGCTGCCATGAAACGACTAACTGCAAATTAGTAGCTACTTCTAGCAATTTATCTGCGCATTGTACGGGCATGGGGGAGCCGCCGTCAGATTGGAGCCTCATTATGAATACGCGTTTGCAGTTCGGACACTGGCAGAGACGGACGGACGGACAGGTGGACGGACAGGTGGACGGACAGGTGGACAGACCGACCGAATGGTGGGGCCATCACAGTCATCATCGTCATCATCATTGCTGCATCTGCAACTGCATCTGCAATTGTATCTCGAGGGCCCCGAAAGCTGGAAACGTTTGCACTGCCTCTCCCGCCCCCGAGAAGCTTCTGCACTGAGAGAAATCATTGAAATTGGTGCCCCTATTTTAGCCATGAATTAAATTTCATTTGACTTTGCTGAAAGAAAAAAAAAATGAATGGAAAATCGATTGTACTCCCAATCAATCGATTTTTCTTAGTTCCTTCTTATGCAATAATGGCATACATTACGCATACATTCTCCCAGTGTATTTATGATGTTTGTTTGTTGCATAAATTTTGTATGCTCATTATTTTCGGCTATGCGAGCGGGCCGAAAAGGTGCGGCTGCGGGTGGTAGTGCGGATGGGAGTGGGGGTGGGGGTGCTGCCTCCTGCGTGCATCCTCCTGCCACTGGATCTGTATCTGTATCTGGGTCTGTGTCTGGGTCTGTATCTGTGTCTGTCTGTCATTTCCATTATGGTTTAGTTTCACTGTAGTTGAGTGTCTTGTATCGCAGCTTTCAAGTTTCCAAGTTTTCAAGTGAGTCCAAAGTTTCCTCCACACACCGACAAAACTCCTCATGAGTTGTGTCTCTCTCTCTCTCTCTCGTGTGTGTGTGTGTGTGTGTGTCCGGTGGCAACCTAATTTTTTGGTTTACGTTCAGTTTTAGGGGGCTGGAGAGCAGAGACAGCGGCAGAGGCAGAGGCAGCGGCAGCGGCAAATGAAGGTAGCAAAATGACTAGCAGCCAGAGAGGGTAAGCCCTACTATTCGCTATAACCCCCGGCCCCCTCTCTCTACTCCCACACGCAGAGAGAGACATCCCCATTCTGCCACCACCGCCCCTCGTTCGAGAGCGAGAGAGAGCGAGTGAGAGAGAGAGGGGAAAAAACAATTGTTTCTTGTTTATGGCCCCAAAGGCAAACATTTTGAACATTTTCGGCTCTCTTCGGTCTTCAGTTTGCGTTTCGTTTCATTTCGTTTTGGTTTCGCTTTGGTTTTGCAGTTTTTTACTGCCCTTTTTTTTTGCTGGGCCAATTTTTCTTCGTCTCGAACGGAACGAAAAAAAAGAACTGCTCAAGGGAAAAGTAGGGAAAAGGTCAACAGAGACCTCCAGTGAAGATCAACAATCTCTCTCACTCTCTTTCCCTCTCTCTCTCTGTGTGCTTTTCGCGCTCTCAATTCCCCCCTGGCACTTGTCAGTGCTCAATTTTTCCGCCATTGGAGGACACTTCATTTTCCAATTTGCAACCATTTGAAAGCTAATCTGACGCAAAATACTCTTCAGCCAAAGGAAATACATGCTGAATACCTAATAAAATGTGGCCAAGAAATGTATATGGTCTTGGCCATCAACGTTCGTGGTCTCCCATTGCTGCCGCTCGACTTGGCTCGAGGAGCATTCAATGATAATAGTGCAGAAACCACATTCATGTCTTGTAATTTATTATTTAAAAATTTAATTTTATTTTCTATATTTTCGGGATAATTTAATCAAGCATTTTTGCTATTTTTATTGGTATTTTAATCGATTTTATATTTAAATTAATTTCAAATTTTTTTATTTTTTTATTTAATTCTCTCAATTTTTAAAATTTTTAGTTTTTGTTTGCATTTAAAAAGCATTGTCACCTCTTCTCCAAAACTTAAGTTGTGTGTGTGTTTTTTCCAATTTTTTTTTTATTTTTTAAATTTATTTTTTAGTTTTATTTGTATAAAGCTATTTTTTTTTTACTGCATCACAATTCCAAAAGCTTCTTCCCTTAAATATTTGGAAACTGATTGTTGTTATTATAAATTTTTTTTTAAATTTAATTTTTGATTAATTAATTCTATTCTTATTTTTGGTTTCAAACACAAAAAGCTTAAACTACATTTATCCATGAGGAGCATATCCATAAGCTGTGCAGAGGGTATCCCATGGTCGGAAGAGTGTTCTGTTCTATGTTCAATATTTCTCTTTATTTGAGAACTGTTTGCTGCTGCTGCCACACACACACACACACACACACACAGTAACAGCCATTTGGGCTGTTCCTACTGCCACTGCCACTGCCTACTGGCTACTGGCTTCTGCCTGTTGCTACTACTAATTACAGCCGCGCTGTTTCTCCGATTCTGGAGTTTCTGGTGTTGTTGCCACTGCCACTGCCCATGTTGCTGCTTCTCTTTGCTACTCG
Organism: Drosophila helvetica; assembly: GCA_963969585.1. Classification (NCBI taxonomy): domain Eukaryota; kingdom Metazoa; phylum Arthropoda; class Insecta; order Diptera; family Drosophilidae; genus Drosophila; species Drosophila helvetica. Next base: position 2,305,703 of record OZ018401.1, on the reverse strand, counting down.
ACTCTTGTTGCCATATGCTCGCCTTGCCTCGCCTCGCCTCGTACTCTTTCGCCTTGCCACTTGCCACTTGCCTCTTGCCATTGGCTCCATCTCCATCCATATGGAGCGGAAACTTTTTCTGTTGCCGCTGGCTGGCCAACTTGCTCTCTGCTGGCTGGCTGGCTGGCTGGCCTACTCGCATTAATAGTCAGTTAGTATGCACGGTAAACGCTCGCGGTCCAAAAAAAAAAGAAATATAAACAAAAAAAGTAAAGAGAACAAAATGCGCTTCACGTTCAACTTATTTTTTATGATGTACGAAATAGTTTGATACCAATTTTTTTTGTTATGGCTTTTGGCCAGACAAAAGCCTGGCTAAATGAGAGCGGGGGAGCACGTGAGCGGGGGAGGCAGTGGGCGGGATGGTTGGGAGGAGAACTAGCTGGCTGGATCGTGTGCCATGGCCAAAATCAAATGCAATTAATTAATAAAAAGCCAGAAACAAAAGAAGAACTAACAAAAACGAGAAGATCAACTTTTTTGGCCTGCAGCGGTTTTTCTTGTTTTTGGTGTTTTTTTTTTGTGGTTTTTCCGTCTGCACTCGAAAGTTTTCGCATAAAAGAGATATGTTCTGATGATGATTTTTGGCCAGCATTTTTCGTGCGGTAAATTATGGAAAATGTTTTGCACGAGGGCCAGGGTAGGGGCAGGGGCAGGGACGTAATCAAAGACGATTCTGTCCAGCCCGTAGCCCGGAGTCGCCTCTAACACATCTGCCAGACACAGACACAAACACAAACACAAGCACAGCTACACAGACACAGACACAGGCACAGACACTTAGAAAATGATTTCCGTTTCCTGTGTTCATTAAAGTGTCCGAAAAAAGAAAGCGTCGACCGCATGGATACACGACTACGAGTACAAGTACGAGTACCAGTACGAGTACGGAGTACAAGGCAGCAGATACTCAGATACTCAGATACTCATCGCCGGCAACACTAACAAAAAAAATATATGTATAAACCCAACAAAAAATTAGACATACGAAAAATAGAAAAACAAAAATAAGAAGCCAAGAGTAGATTAGGGAATAAACGAACAAATGCCCTTTTGTTGGAGATCGTATTTATGGGAACAAATGAGGGCTAGTCGGGGGTCGCTGCATCTAATGCCAGAGACAGGGCTCGAATCATTCCATCTTTGAGAATGAAACTCATTAGATTTCCTCGTATTCTGGTTGTCAAATAATTCAAATAAAACAAAGTAAAATTCCATTTGAATTGTATCTATATCTATAATTGTCCCAAGGCAAAACTCAATACTCGAAACAAAATACGCCAATTATTCAGAGTTCCATCAAATGTATGGCTTGAGTTTTCCTCTCATTAAATAAAGCAGAGCTCTTGTTGAAGAGAGTGTTGGGTTGGGGGGGGGGAAATGCGTAACATAATATGGCCTAAGTGGCCGGAACGATGCTACCCCGATGTCAGAGTAATTTTCTAATTTTGTTCACATTAATTTCTATTTGTCTATCAAACGATTTTCTTTCATTGCATACTCGTAGTTGTACCCCCCCCAACAGGAGGGGGGTCTTGGCCATTGAACATCTTTCTTTTTCGCACATGTTTGGCTTGAGAGAGTCTCCGTCTGAGTCGGAGTCGGAGTCTTCTGTGGTCTTTGTATTTTTGCTAGTCGCTAATGTATTCAAAAGATATCGCACGAAACAAATGTGGATACACAGATACGGCTACAGATACAGATGCACAGATACTTGTCAGTTGTTGGCGGCTTTTCTGCTGTTTCGCCTGTTGCTTTGAAGCTCCTCCTCAGCTCTCTCCCCCCCCTTCTCTCTGTCTCTGTCTCTATTGGCCAGAAGAGGCCACGCACACCGCAATGTGAATGACCCTTTTGTCGTCGTCGTCGTTGACGTTGGCGTCGGCGTCGGCGGCTCAGTTGCTGTCGCTGCTGGCGTGGCTGTTGCTGCCGCCGCCCGCCGTCTTCTCCTTCATTTGCTCTTTCGCGGGTTCGCCGTTCGCCGTTCGCCGTTCGTGTGTGTATTTGTATACCCTCACACAGAGAGAGGGTATTCGAGTCGTTCATCTACGGAAGCACCTAAGAAAATGAATATTCTGCCTTCTATGAAATTATTATGATTATTATTATGAAACTGACTGCAGAAATGCATCTGATATCATATACCTTTAGAGTTCTCTAAATTTTCTGATTGGTAAATCTCTGCAGAGTGTCTTTATACATACATATATATATATTTATTTATTTTAAATTTATTTTATACATTTTATTTGATTATATAAAATATTGTATATTATTTTATATAATTATATACACAAGTATTATACTAACTTATCTTTATTACGAATTTAAACTTGTTTTTTTTAAACATATTTAGTTTTTTTTTTTTTTAATTAATTAATTTTTTTTTATTTATATTTATTAATTTAACCCATTTTTAATGTAAGTGTAGTGTATATGCACTTCGGTGCAAAGCATTCAACAGCCATGCATTTTTTTCGGTTTACAGTGCACAGATTTTCCGAGTTTCTTTGTCGCCGCATTCGTCGCTGCATTTGCTTCCCACTTGGCTCATTTGTTTGGCCAGGGGAAAATAATAGAAAATTACGAAAAGCTCTGCGTACTCGTATGTAAGCTGAAACCGAACCCCATATTAGGCCCGGAGGGTGGCAGGGGGGGGGGGGGCCAGCCGGCTAACTGGGCAACAGGTAAGACCCTGCAACCGGCAACTGGCAACTGGAACCGAGGCCACGTAGCCAGCGGGTTGGGTGGGGTGGGGTGGGGAGGCGACTCGGATGGGGTGATCTATTAAAATAATTATCGATGCAGTTGGCCTGTAATCATTTTCTATGGCTTCCTATTTCACATTTCGCAGAAAATATTTGCTGCGGCAGTTGCTGGGGGCCTGAGTGTGTGTGTTTGCGTGTGTGTGTGCAAAGCGACTTTAAAGAGGGAACTGCACTGGAGGGAAATTGGGGAAAATTGCATGTGCTTTGGTTTGTTTTTCGTATCAGAATTGTGGCTGTCTGTCAGTCAGAATGCTTGCAAATTTATGGAAAATGCAATAGAAGATTTAGAAAAGAAATCAATAGAAAATCGATAGAAAATATATTCCAAAAAAAGATATACAATTTCCATTAATAGGAAGTGTTGTATATAATCTAGGAAAAACTTTTACTTTGAAGAAAACTTTGCACCAGCAATGACCAGCCCACAAAATGTAAGCAGAATCTCGCACTGGCTCCTTAAAGTGCCCTCAAAAATGGGTTAACCACACGCAAACACACACACACACACACACACTCATGCACACAGAGAGAGAGAGATACTAATTATAATCAATTCCCATAGGAACAGAACAGAACGGAACGGAACGGAACGAGACAGAACGAGGGACGTACTCTCGGGCGGGCCCAATGGAAGTCGTAAAATGCGAAAAAAGACAACGCAAATAAACGAACGTGACTGGAAATTATAAAATTAACACGAATATTGTTCATGTTTATTTCGGTTTTTGGTCATTTTGGCGATAAATTTCATTCTCCCGACTCGGCTGCCCTGCCCCTGCCTCTGCCTCTGCCTCTGCATGTCCAGCCATTTATAATATTTTGAGCGGAACTTCAGAGTCGATAAATACAAATAAACTTCCAGTCGGTTCTGCTCTCCAGTCCGTAAATGCATTCGAATAAATAAGTGAGTAAATATGCAAATCGGCAGTCAGGTAGAAACAAAAGCAAAAACCACAACAACAACAAAATAACACAAGACTATATTAACAAATAAACAAAAAATGTTTTGCGATCATGTGACGATATAATAGATAATAATTAATTGCCTTCATTCACGCTTGATGTTTGGTCCTACGGCTCCCAAGCAAGGGGCTAAACCGAACAGAAACCCCGACAGAAACAAGTAGGTCAATGTTCCATCTGAACTGGGAACCCATCGGAAATATTTCTATATATTTATGTCTCTATCTACAATGATTATCCATATCTCATCGGATATGATTTTTGTGGAATTTTTGAGTTTGGAGTGAATGATTAAAGACGAAAGTAGATGGTAGTCTAGTGGTCTAGATGTCTGGTACTTAGTTTTGGATCTAATATAGGAATAGCTCTTATTTAATATTTATTTTTGTGCTTAAAATATTAATTTACAACACAATATAATACAAAAATAAATTTATATTTTAAGCGGAGAGGTGCCCAACATAAAGCTATGTTTTTAAATCTAAAAATGACAAAAAACTCAACTAAAAAGAAAGATTTTAATTTTCTATTTGTATAATAAAATTTGGAATTAACATTTTAATTGAAAACAATTTTTATTTGAAATTTGTATTATAAAAGTTAAAGATAAAAGAGTTTTTTTTTATATTTTTCCTTACGATCCTTGTTCTAAGACTCACATATGGTCAGAGATGTCTCAATCCCAAACTATGATATTTCCTATAGTTATAGTCTTGATCTTAATTTTCTCAACTCCTGCAGGAAATTTCGAACAAATTGTGAACAAACAGTTGGTTTGGTAATCTTTAATGTTCACCGCAAATACATACATACATGTATGTATGTATGTATGTGCGAGTATTTGTTGACTCTGACTCCGAACATCTGGGCAAACAATATTCGTATATTTCAATGGAACATGTCGAGGGCGAGTTGTTCCAGCCGGTCTTTTTTTTTTTTGTTTTCTTTATATGTAGATGCGGCAAGCCGTGATTAATTGAATGGCAGAGTCCACAGCATGAGGCCATTTGTTTGGGGGCAGGCCCGGCCCGGCCCGCCCCGGCTCCAGGTCCAGGTCCCCTTCCAATATGGACGACCATCAAATCGCATTAGACAGACAACGGCCAACAGCAATATCTAATTGCATTCGCACGCATTTTTCAAATCGTTTACATGGCATTCTAATGGATTCGATTTGATTTGATTTTCTGGCGCTTCTCGTTGCCCGCTCTCGCTCTCGCTCTCTCGCTATCGCGCTAACGATATCTCGGTATCCGTATCGGTTCGGTTTTAGTAGCACTCCATGTGTGATTGTTTGCATTCCGACCGAATTTTGATTGGATTTTGTTTGTGCAAATGAGTAATGCATGAGAATATACGAGTACATAAGTACATGTACATGTACATGTACATGTACGTACTTGCTACAGAAATACGCGTATGAATTTGATATGAGTATCGCTGCTAAGGCCAATGCCAATGCCAATGCCAGAGCCAATCCATTCAAGTTCAATGTTGCCAAACAACAGCCACAATCAAACCAAACAAACCAAACAAACAAACAAACAGAGAAAAAAGTATTGGCCAACAAGTTTGTTTGCCGAAACGGAATGATTCGTTGGGGGAGGACGCGGCATTGTGGCACAGTGGCCGCAGTGGCATTCATCTCAATTTATTCAATGGCATTTTCTGCCCCTCAAGGATATTTTAAGATCGCCAACTCCAGGGGAAAAATAACTACGATTTTTCAAATTTTAAATTTCGGATTAAGTTCATGTTCCTAGAACTACTAGCTCGAAGAAAACGTATTTTTGGGGGTACAATTTAGTTATCATTTGTACATTTTTAATTGATTATTTTTAATTTTGTTTGTTTTTTAATTTTTAATTTAATTTAATTTTTTTTCTTAGAACTTTTGCTTATTTTTTTGTTTTTATTAAATTTGATTTCACTGTTGCCTGCTTGAATGTCAGCTGCCAAGAGGAGACTGCACTCCTCCTGGTCCGGCCCCTTATCCCCCCCCCCCATCCCCATGCTCGGTACGGTATATAGTCGTTGTTCCAAGTGCTAGTAGCTTGACTCTTGTGGCAGTCCATGTCCATGGTCAACTGAGCAATAGATCGTCATTTCACCTACCAATCCCAGTCCATCCCAGCCCAACCCATCCTCCAATCCACCAATTCCCCCGCAAGTCCCCCATTTGTCTGATTCAATCAGTTTGGATCTCCTCTCCTTCATATCTTTTTTTGCAACATTTTTATTATTGAAAATTGTTATTTTTCCAGATAAAGAAAGAGCGAGAGAGAGAAGGCGGGATGGGGCGGGAGAGGGAAGTGGAAATTGAAATTGGGCGCAGCTGGCTGGAACTGCGGCTGCTCCTCCTCTTCAATGGCGGGGGGAAGGGCGGACTCGGATGGGAAGAAGGGAGCGACAGTAGACAGTAGACTTCACTGCAGCATATATTTCCGCCTATGTTGGCTCCTGTCTATCTTCATTTTGATTTCTGGGCTTTTCTGTATTTTTTTCTGCTTTTTTTCTGCTTTTTTCGGGTGTGTCGCCTGTCGTGTCGCACCTTGAAAGGGCCAACAGCAGGCCTCAGTGAAATGAAAAGCAGCTCCAGCTAAAAATTCGACACTTCAGTTGAGCTTGCTGTCAAGTCAAGTCAAACTCCACTCCTCTGCACTCCTCTGCACTCCTCTGCACTCCTCTGCACTCCTCTCAAGTCAAGTCAAATCAAGTCAAGTCAAGTCGGTGCCATTCCATCACTCTTGGGCACTCCATGCAGGGTGCACGACTGCGACTGTGTGCGCCCGCGTATCTGTGTGTGTGTGTGTGTGTGTGTGTGTGTGTGTGTGTTTATTGGCTTTCACTTTGAGCGCAGATTTTTTCCCATTTTCCGCTCACTAATTTTTCCGGATGCAGTCCGTCGTTCTCTCTGTACATTTTCCATCATCTCCCATGGCCCGCATCATTGCAACTTCCTTTTTAACGAAAAAACACAGGCCAGCAGGCCCGAAATTGACCTTTGTCTAGGGCAATGCCAAAACTACACTCGAAGAAATCTCAAAGAATTTTCAAATTAAAAGCAGAGAACAAGCCATGAACATTTAATATGTAAAATGTATAACACCATAAAACTAAAAATATGTTCTTGAAATATATTTTATTTTAAAAATAAATATATTTCTTATTTAGAAGAAATTTATTTAATATTTAAGAGATATAAAGAGACATGTGTGATATTTTAAATAAATGTATTTCATATTCAGATATAATATGGTAAATATATATGGTACTTAAAAAATATACTTAAAATACAAATATTTAAAGTAAATATATTTAATTGTTTAACTAAATATCTATCATATTTTGATAGTTAAATAAAAAGAAAATTTAAATTTATTTTTAAATTTAAATTTAAAAATCCAAATGGATCTAATTTCATTATGTTTGCTTTTAAAATCCAAATATTTAATTTAAATATCGTTCCTGGGTTTTTTTTTTTACAAATATTTTTTTATCTGAATTTAGAAATCTCATTTCTTCGAGTGTACTTCTTTTCTGCTCCTCTAACAATCTTTTTGTCATTTTGCGATTCTATTTAGACATTAATTATGTTAGTTGGTGCGTAAACTTCCGCTACAAAATTGGAAAAGATGGGAGTGTGGAAATCCCTCACTAGGCTTCGAAAATTGAGGGGGTGGGATGACAGTCGAACGAACCATTATTCCCATTACGAGTATTCCCATTATTATTATTATTATTATTATTATTATTATTGGCACTAATCTGGTTGCTGTTTGGCATGATTTGGCCCACAGAACCGAACCGATTCGTGATGGTGATTAATGGGCTCTGGGCTTTGGGCCTTGGGCTTTGGGCCATGTGACCCACTGAAAAAAGTCAGTCTGGATTTGGTTCGTTGGTTCGTTGGTTCGTGGCTTTGCTGCTGGATTGGTGGATTGGCGGGACCTGGGCCGGGGGCTAAGCAGCATTTTGAATCCATTATTCCCACTCTTTCACTCCCTGTCTCTCTCTCTCTCTCTCTCTGTCTATCTCTTAATCTATGGCTAGACATCGTATATCGCATGATGTGCGCTCTTACATGTTCGTGTGTCTGTGTGTGTGTGTGTGTGTATGGAATGGATACCCGATATGTACATACATACATATGTATGTATATGGATACGGAATATATATAGTTACAGATGCCGTGTGAAAACAAAAGCGAAACTCTCTGTAGCTTAAGGCTGGCAAAAGCCAGTTAATGCCAACAGCAACACGACCCAGGCGAGCTGTCACTCATTCATTCACTCAGTCAGTCAGTCATTCAGTCAGTCAGTCATTCAGTCAGTCAGTCATTCAGTCAGTCAGTGGGCAAAAGTTCAAAGGGCACAAGCACCAGCAACAGCAACAGCACCTACTCAATGGAGGGTTTTGTTCGGATGGGGGCCAACAAATTGAGTGCACAGAAAGGGGATAATCGTGCCGAAAAGCCCCAGCAGGGTTTTCTCTTTCCCCTTCCCCCTTCCCCCTCCCTCTCCCACTCTACCTCTTTCCCTCTCTCTGTGCAACATGAAAAAGACGAAATCTTCGAATCCTGTTCGGAATCCTGTACGCGCTCCGCTCTCAAAGGCCGGGTTTAAACTGCAGAGAGTCTATCCAAAGAATTTGGTTGTTTGTGCAACAAACAGAAACAAAAAGAAACAGAAAGAAAAACCAACAACAAGTGGAAAGTCCTTCACATTGCGTAGAGAATGAACGACTTGGGAAGTACCCTATAATCGCAGAGAGAGTAAAGGCATCGGAGTGCTGCTCCTCTCACGAATTTATTTATTAATCGAAGAATATTAATTGCAAAATATACCCATATATATATATACCTTTTACAGGGTAGCAAACAAATATCAGCTTTATATATACATACGTATATGTATGTATGTGCATGCCTGTGTGTGTATTTTTTTGTGTATTTTTCGTGCCGACGTCCAAAAGTGGCAAAGGGGATTTCTGCCACGCAGTGTCCTCCTCCGAATCCCCGACCCCCCCCCCCCCCCCCTCCCCTTTCCGATACAATTGAGCCGCCTCCCAGCGGCCCGAAAATTGAAATCGAAGCCAAAAAGTGGGCTCCCGAGCTCCTGGATACCCTGGGCATGTGCAGAAAATCCAGATACAAATACAGAAAGATTCGAAATAAAATCAAAGGACCCACCGATCGTGTTTCAATGGCAGAAAATTCCTACTTCCTGGAACAGAACCTGCACCCTGCACCCCGCACCCTGCACCCTGCACCCCACACCCTTCAGTGGTATGAATATTTATCATTCTCCTCGTCCTCGCACAAGTGAATGAATGAATGGCGGAATTTGAGCCCAGAGCTCCCCTCCACTTTGTTCCGAAGGGGCTGGAAAAACAAGGGTCTGCACATGATGGCTGGGGGTGGCCGAAGAGAGGTGCTTGAGCTGGCAAGGATAGGGCCAACATTAGTTCCGCATCCCTGGAAAAAATCATATAACTTAAGTGAAAGACTGACAAAGACAACAATTGATTTATGCATGTCCAAGACGGCCTTCAGTTCTCTGAACTTTCTGTGGAAGAAAACTCGCTGCACTGTACCCATTGCAATTGTAATTCTATATATATTTGAAGCCAGAAACAAGTCCATCTATCCATCCGTTTGATATTCAAAATATTTGCTCAGACAGAAGCTTCTTCGGAGCAGAAACGATTATCAGACAATCTGTCATAGAAACATCGGCCATCGATCTGCAAGTATCGATATTTCTTCAACATGAAGATGCGGATAATCATTATTTACTCTGCTGCTGGCACTCGTGAGCTGCAATCTTTGGGGAAACCCAACACAAATTACAGCTACTGCTATGGGCTTTGCTTTGGATTCATTTCGAGCCGAACCAAGTCCAGTTTCAGGATCAATGCTATCCAGCTAGTAGATAATATTGTAGCTAATAGCGGGATAAAGTAGCGAGTAACTATTAACGTGTAGCCAGACCTAAGACACTGGCGAGTGTAGCGAGCAAACGAGTAAACTCGAACGAGTACGAGTACGAGTAAGGATTTCCGAACCAGCAAGGAGGCAGAGTATGAAATAATCAAGGATCATCGACGGATGCAATACTTACGCATATATTATTATATATATTATATGTATATATATATATATTTCGTCCAGCGCACTTAGCTTGTGTATTTGTTTGTTTGCTTTACTGTACTCTCTGCACCAACAAAAACGTTCTGAAAATGCAAAACTTGGCTAAAAGAGCACACGCATATACCTACATTTACACATGCAGATGATCGTATGTGTGTATGTGTGTGTGTATAAACTTCACCCATTAACACAGTTTTCGCGGCGATTTCAGTCGAGTCGATGATATTTAACCCAAATAACGCTGACAGAAGAAACCGAAGACAGTTAAGACCACATGACCACCATCGTGGCCAGAATGAGCCCGGAAGCCGAGAGCAGAGGGAAAGAGATAGGCGATACAGGTTAAAAATAAAAGAAAAATAACAAATTGAGGCGCTGCAGAAGAACAGAACAGAACGGAGAGTCGTGACAGAAGCAGCCAGCCCCGAAGAACCGCAGGGGAGCATTAAGACGGTTGAAATACCCTTCCTTCCAGAACGTTTTCATGGCGAAAATCCGGCGGAAGCACCGATGGTTTCTAAGGAAAATATATAGATATATAAGGGATGCAAATATTTGTGGGATTTAGCTTAGATAAAGGGACAAATGCCACTGTTTTATTGTTAATTTTTATTCGATATTTCGATATTTATTATTATTATATTTAAAATGATTAATGATCTCCGTAGAGCTCCGTCTTTCGTCTTTTCCACATCTGATGTTCGGTCGATTGGTTCAGCTGCGGCTTCAGTGACCCGACCCGACCCGAACCTCCCTGCCCGGGAAGGGTATCAAAGCGAATGCAAGAAGAAATTCTTTTAGCTTTGAGACCAGGCAACGAGAGAGAGAGAGAGAGAGGTAGTTAAAGATCCAGCGAGAGAGAGACAGAAACAGAGAGCAGTTAGGCTCGGGGTCTGGGGGTGGGGGACACATTACCTGTTTTGTTGTGCCGTGCCGCGCCCCCCCCTCCACCACCGCCACTTTGTCATCATCTGCTGCTGCTTTGTCGTCTAATGCAAAGAAAAACACAAGAAAAAAAGAAAAGGAAATAAAAACCATTGAATTTTTTAGCACGATTTGTCAAAAGCAGAAGCCAACACCGTACACCCCGCACCCCACACCCCGCACCCCGCACCCCTCACCGCACACCCCGCACCCCTACTCCCATTCCCGCCACATCACGCACAGAAATCAGAAATCTCGCAATGAAAGCCATATCAAAGGCGAAACAATGATGAATCAAGGTGAGAACGAGAACGAGAGTGAACGATGGGAAGAAGGCGGATGGATGGATGGATCAGAGCGGTGCAGGGCGGGGCGGGGTGTTGGGTGGTGTGTTGTGATGTGGTAGGTGGAAATTTGCTGACTAGTTGCTTCTGCCCAGAAGCTGGTGGAAAGCGCAAAGCACAAAGCACAGCGGGGAGAAGGAGAGCTAAGAAGGGGCGGGGTGGGGCGGGGTGTGGTAGGGTGAGGGTGAGGGTGAATGAAGGTTACGTATCCGAACCTCAATCAACATTTGGTTGACAATAGCAGAAGGTCAAAGAAGAGCCGAAAAGGGGGGGGGAGGGGAAGTGGGGAAAAGTGAGTGGGTGGAGGGGTAGCGGATTTCAGATTGAAAAGCCAGTTAATGTATTGCCAGGGGAAGGGATTTTCCCTTGAAGCATATTCGAAGGAAATCAATCGATTTCCGATTTCCGAATGTTTCGATTATTATTTTTTCATTTCTAATCGAAGAGACTTTTGGAATTTTATCCGCTGCTTAATCGAATGTAAGTCGGCTATGGATTGGGTAATCATACTATATTGTTTATTCTAGGGATCCTCAGGGTTATATATCTATTTTTTGTATAATGCAAATAATGAAATAATATTTATAAGAACATTTATTTCAGATTTGTATTATTAAAATCTGGATTTCCTATTTAATTCTCAATTTTAATAACACAAATTAATTTAAAATTTATTTTTAATTTTGGTTTTTCAAATTAAAGAACTATTTATACTCGAATTATGATAAAAACATTGACACAAATTATAAATATTTGTTTTGCTTGTGATCTCTGATTTATCTGAAGTAAATTTGGATACCAAAAATAAATGTTTTTTGTTCTAAGTCTCTCTGTAAAAACCGATTTATGTCTGAGGTGTGTCTGGGGGCTCGAGCAGAGTACTTTTTAGCCCCATATATTTGAGATTTGAGGGCAGAGAATATAATAGAAGAGAAGGTGCTGCAAAATGCCATCCCTCCCAAGGGCCTCCCTCCCAAAGCCCACCCTAAATCAATTCACGGGACAGGACTCTGCTTTCCTTCAGCTCTCCTTCGAAATGTCATTTATTTTCCGCTTTATTTCATTCCTCCCGCCGACCCCTCCTCCCCAGTAAATATACATATATTTATTTCCCTAATGTCAAAACAAAATTTAAATTTTTCCATTTTTATTTTGTGATTGTTTTTGTTGCTGCTGCAAACTTTTGTTTTGCTGCTTGAAGTACATGATGTACTTTATGATATTATTTTTATTTATTATTGGGTTTTCTTGCAGCTTCCTCCGTTCTGCCACACTTTTCTTTTCAATTTCGTTTGCCATTCCGCTTTCCGCTCTCCGCTGTCCGCTCGCCGCTTTTATACGGTTTTCATTTCAGCGAGTACTCAGTTTTGTTGCGGTTATCATATTTCATATTTCTGACATAATGCGCACCTGATGCCCGCCCCGCCAGTGTGGCCAATTGGCCAAAACATTTTGCGGTGCTGTCTGGTGTCTTCCATTGTCTTCTCCTTCCACTCCACTCCACTCCATCCAGTCCCGTCCCGTCCCCTCCCGTCCCTCTTTTTGGCGGGAGATTTCAGCGCGAACATTAGCGGGATTCGGGGATTCGGGGACTCTGGGTTTCGTTTTCGGGCTCGTAGGCCGTGCAATAAATCCCGATTCCAAATGATTTTCGAGGGGGAGTCGCGGTCGAGCTTAGAGATGGGATCGTTAGGCCGGTGCGGGTCCTGTGTTGGGGGCGGTGGCGGGGGCTCCCTTGTCCTCATTGCCCATTTCAATTTCAAGTTATGGCGCCTCTCCGATTGTCCCTCTTGCCCCCCTCTTGCGTCCATTTTCGAAAATGGCTTTGGCAATTTCTTGGTTGCCGCGTAATGAAAACGGACAGGTGTGCCACGGCACACGGCACACGGCTCGGCTTGGGTTCTACCAACCAACCAACCAACCAACCAACCAGCCTAGCCGCATCTCACCCCACCCACACCTCAGCCATCAATGGGTCCCACGTGCCCCTGCCCCTGTCCCTGCCCCTGTCCCTGCCTCGTGCCCCGTGTGGTTGCCGCTGATTCGCGTAACTTTTCATTTGCGTGGCGAAATGTCGCAGATGACGATGGTCCGTCCGTCCGTCCATGCTCTCATCTTGATGATGGGCGGATTTTCACTGAAATTTTCTGTCGCGTCGCCAGCCAATATGGATGTAATGTGAGTGAGTGGAGGGCCCAAGAATCAGCACAAGAGAATTTTCCAACTCTCATTTTAAGCAGAGATTTTTTGTTCGATTTTGTGATCGAATTGGGCCCTCATTTTGGTATCCAGGGAGGATTTGCCTCAGACAGGGGCTCTCTTAAAATTAAAATTAATAATATATAGAATATTTTGGCAGACAATGATATTATTAGCCATCTGCAGGTTTAATTGCAGATTACATTTATGTAGAGAACCATCGAGAGGGGAGAGAGAGAAGAAATTAAGCTCATTTTCAGGGTGGCCTTTCAAAGTGCCTCCCAGGGGGGTTCTTGAATTTTGATTGTCCTTGGCCCAGCTGAGATTTTATGGTACAATCTTGAATGATCTGCTCCGAGTCGATTTTTCGATCTATTCTTTGGCTGACTCCTGAAACCGAACCTTTTTGGCGAAAGGGATGTATCTTCGTGATTCCTTTTCCTTTTTTCGGTTTCTGTTTATGGCAGGGCCCAGCGACAATACGAGGGCTGCCTTTTAGGTCCTACTTTTATGATAAAATCACCCCAAAAGCACTCGTTTCAGGAACGGGAGTGGATAAGGTGATTTGAATGGCCTTCGAGGGGAAAACTGTCTACAAAATGTCCACCTAATTATGTGGAGAGCGCAAGAAAATGCTCAGATTAATGTTGTATTCCGTGTGGGATCGTGAATGGAATACTTACTTCAGTATTTTCCTTGGAAAAATCAAGCATTTAAATAAATTAAGATACCATATTTTAGCACATATTTGCTTACCCATGGCAGACTCTTTTCTTTTCTTTTATTTTATTTTCTATTCGTTTCTCACTTCCGTTTTTCACTTGCATTTTTGAGGCGCTTTTCAGCTGGATCATCGGAGAGACAATGCCTTTCCTTCCCCTTGCCCTTCCCCTTGCCCTTTTCCTACGCCTTTTGTCGGCATACTTTTTGGATGCCTTTTGCACTTCTCAATGGTTTTCCCTCTTTTGTTTTCCATTTTCTATTTTCCAATTTCTCTAGCCCCCAGCTATACTCATTCCTTGCTTGTTTTGCTTCGTTTTTTGTTGTTGTTTTTTTTGCTGTGCAATTTTCCTGCGATGCGTGAGCTTTTGTGTGTGAAAACAGGTTTCACTGATTTTCAATTTCAATTGTCTAACACTGGCACTGGATGCCCCCACCACTACTCATTTGAGTGTGTGTGTGTGTGTGTGTGTGTGTGTGTGTGTGCCTGGTGTCTATTTTGTGCCATTTTTATTTGCCCACATTAGCAATTTCTTTTGTTGACTCGTCGACTGGCATCGTCGTTGGGCCTACTGCGGTCCCCCACCCCCCCGCGGTCTGACCTAACCACACTCCACACTCACACTCACACTCACACTCTCCTCATTGTCATTGCATCTCCAGCCAGCCCCTCTCTATGCCCCATGCCCCACCCCCCCTCTTACTCCACTCTCGTTTTTCTCAGACTGCGACTGAGACACGATGTGAGTGATTTTTCACTTGTTTGCTCTCCGAAGCAAACCCCCCGAGATGCCAGATGCCACAGCCTTCCCTGCCCCTGCCACCACCCCCACCCCCACCACCGCCACCGTAGCGCTTATTATGATCTTCGGTTGCCATTGTATTTGATTGTGGCTCATTTTTTAATACTTTACTTTGCTTTACTTTACTTTTTATTTATTTATTTTTCTTCCGCTTTTTTCTCTGTCCTCTCGCCTCTCTCTCGTCTCTCTCTCGCATTTCGCTGTCGCTTTCGCTTCGTCGTGCAATTCATTTGTGCTTTAATTTAATGTAATCTGTTTAATGTTCTATTTTTGTTCTCTCTTTCTGCCGTGACTCTCCTCATCATCATTCTCCACTTTCGTTTTTCTTTTCGTTTTCGTTTCGGTAATTTCATTTGATGCTAAGCGGCGCGGCGGCGCCTTTTGTTACAACAAATTGAATTATTAGTTCTTTTGCCGCTCAATTGGCGAGGCAAATAGAGTAGGTACCCAGTGTTGGATAATGGCTTCGAGTGAGGGGGAAACCGAAACCATATCCAGTGATGGACAATCGAATGTCTTCGCGTCGATGAATATTCATGATATATATTTTCTAATTAGTTTCTAAGTAATATACGATATAAGAATATATTTTCATCGAGTGGGGAAATTCGTAAGAAAAAAATAGTTGATCGAAATATTTAATATTTTAATTTTACATATTTCCCACAAATTTAATGTATTGTATATATTTTAAAGTGTTTTGAACTTAGATTATATATAGACCGAACCTAAAAGGATCTTTCATATTTGAATTCCACTTTATTAGCAGAACTATTGTTAATTTTCAAATAAATAAAATATTATAAATTAAATATTATACATAAATATTGTCCGTTCAAATCAAAGTGCATTTTATTTGCCATTTTTCTCTGAGTGTAGACGTAGATTTTCCGCATATTTAAATAATCTTAAGATAATCATAATAATAATTTTTATCTACATTTTCTTTGCTAAAATGTAAACATTTTCCTCTCTCGCTATTTCTTTGCAGAGTTATGCGACAGTGAAAAGCAAAGTGAAAAACCTCGACAGAATGTGCAATTTTCCTAACGCCCGGGATAGCAACAACAACAATAACAAATAAAATTCCATGGGAATTCCATCACCCTGGCACAATATTAATTTTTATTTTTCAAGTGTCTGAAAAAAAATAAAAAATAAATAAAGAAATAAATTCGAGGAGAGGAAGAGTAAAAAGCAAAAGTTGAAAAACGGCGAAGGAAAAAAGTTTTTCAATTATTGTAAAAAAGTGTTAAAAGGCGCCGAAGAAAGGAGAGATAGAGAGAGCAGGAGAGAGCGGCAGATAATGGGTGCGAGCGAGAGGGCTAACAATTATCTTTCATAAGCAAAAAAAAGTTTAACTCGAAGGCGGCAAAACGGGCAAAAGGGCAACAAAAAAAAACAGAATCACCGCGACAACGGAGACAGGGACAGGGAGAGGGCCAGGGACAGTGGCGGGGGCACAGAGGCAGCAGAGAGGAATTAAATTTAATTAATTGCTCTTTGAAGTGCCTACCGCATGGCACAAGTTTTAAAAATAAATTATAAAATTTAACGCGTTAATTTTCGCTTATTTCATTAAAGCAGCCCCAATAAAAAAATATAATTTAAAAATAAGGAAAGAAAGCAGATAAAAAAATACATATCCGAGCAGGAGTGAAAGGAAGGAGCGAGAACACGCACGAGTGTCGGGCTCGACCATATAGTAGGTATACGAAATATACCGAAAACAGAAATAAAATCAACCGACGGACAGGGACACAAAAAGGCCGCGAGCGTGAACGACATTCCAGCCAAAAATGAATCCGACGCCCGTGGGCATTGGATTCGGGTTTGGTCGCAAGCCGCCCCCCAACAATGCAAAAATGCGCTCCCGCTGGCGATCCCGATCCCGATCCCGACCCCGACCCCCAGCTCTGACGGCTCTGACCGCCCAGGGGGGCGTGGAGAGCGACATTCCGCATACCGCTGGAGCGGAACCAACTGAAACAACATTCCAAGCCCAACAAAAACACATTGAGGACAGCAATCACTCGAGGATCCGCAGCAGCCATCCACAGCATCAGCATCAGCATCAGGATCAGGATCGGGAGCAACACCTCAAACAGCAGCACCGCCACAGCAAACAGCAAGGCCAGCTGACAACCCTGGCCATCCTGCTAATGGCGGTCGTGGCCATCAACCATCTGGACAGCCTGCTCCTGTGGACACCGGCAACGGCCACGCGGATCGAAGGAGCGCGTCAACGTCATGGATCACCAGGTGAGTCCTCAGTCGTACTTCTCTTAAAATACAACCATATATGGGGATATATGTATGGGTTAAATATTTGGGTATTTTGTGGTGATTTGTGATTTGGGTTCGCTTTTGGGTGAATTTTCTGGCAGTTTTAGAATCAAATAAAATGTGAAAACATATCACCAAAAATACCAACCAATTAGTAGAAAAATACCTGAAAAATTAGACCATTAAAATACCTGATGATGCCATAAATTTAACACAAAGTACTAGAGAAATACCAGAAAATTACATAGACATATACCATAGAAGAGCTGAAAAATATGTCATAAAATACTAGAATAATGCCATGAATTACCCGAAAAAAATACAAAGTATTCTATTAAATTATAAGTCTATATCGTCTCAAAAATAATAGCCCCTTATCCTTTTTAAAATATCCTCAAAATACATAATTAAAAAACCCCCATTTCAAGGCTAAAACCTCACAAAATATTCCATAAATATAAGTGATTTTTTTTTCTATTAAATTCAATATAAATAATTAATAGTTGATCTGTGATTACTTGAAATATTGGACAGACTTTTTTCATATTTCGGTCTCCTCTGTAGATGGGAAACGAATAATGAAAATGCGAAAAAGTCAGGGACCTCCACAGGCACTTCTGGCACTCGAACATTTTGTTTGATTTCCAACCAGATTCCGGGACATTCTCGGGACATATTTTGCTTTGTGGCTCGGCTCCCATCCCCATCCTTCGAGTGGCGGCAAAAGTGTCATTGATGCTTCGCTTTTGCTTTTAAATTCCTTGACATGTTTGATTTATAAATTAGGAGGGCTTTGTGACTTTTTCCCCATCCCTCGCCTTGCATTTCCCTAATCTCCCGCCGCCTTCATGCCACGAGTATATTGATTAGCACTTCACGCCACCAAATTAATGCACAAAGCGAAGTTTGTCTGTCTGGCCAGCTCTGTCCCTCCGACTCCCGATCGATCCACACGATTTTCCACCACCTCCCACATTTCCGCCATGGGAATAGGGGAATGGAATGGAGTGGAGTGGAATGGAGAAATGGAATGCCTGTGTGTGAGTGAGTGGCGGTAACTGTTCGTGTCACTTGAAAATCTTGCCCGCAGCATGACCAACATTTCCCAGCACCCTTCCACCCCTCCTCGCTCAATTTTCTACAAAAATTATGAACGCCGCAAGGGGCGAGGGCCCCAGGAAGACAATCTAAAGAAAGCAGTTGCCAGCGAGGCACAGGGACAGAGGGACAGAGGCAGTGATTGGTCTGAAGAGCGGGTGGGCGGGGGGCATGGGGAGAAAAATTAATAAAATTACAACAATTGTTGCAGACCAGAAACAAAAGCCAGCCCAGACACACACACACACACACACACACAAACAACAATAACAGCGAAAGAGAAAGGAAAATCCCTCGCCGCATTCCCCACAAATTCTGTGCGGCAAATGTCGATGGTGCAAAAGTGCGCCAAGTGGCAGCTCCTTGAGTGTTGTACGCTCTACGCTCGTTACAGGGTATCCTGAGGGTGGATTCTGCTGGTCCTCATTAGATACATGCCTTCATATGATTGTATGGGCACTTCCATGATGATTATTTATGGATTATTCCTTTTGACGAATATATGCAAAGACAATTCACTGAAACGGATCAAAAAATGATCAAAAATAGATATACGAATAGAGGCTCGTATATGTAATATATAGTAATCGGCAATCAGTATATCCTCAGTTAGCAGGAGTTGTATAACAGTGAAATATTTGAAGGGAAAACAATCGTTAAGCAATCGTTAGGCAACTGTTTCAAATGAGTTCTGCTCGGTTATACGAATTAGAGTGTTTTACAGTAAAACTGAAAATAATTCAGTGAAATGTCATCGAACAGCTTGTACAACAGCAGTGGCAAAATAAGTAGACCGCTTTTCCCAGCAAACAATCATTTGGCAGCTGTACAATTTCCAGCTGTTTATTACTTTGTTTATTAGCGGAACAATCATCCAGTTGCTTGGAATGCGGTCGGTTCTTACCAGATTTTGGCTGGTTGTATATTTGCTGATTATATGAGTGCTCTCAGAATGTACGTACTTATGTATAATACCACTTGTAGAAAAATTACCACGAAATATACAGCAAAAGTGCACCAATGTGCATCCATCTACTAGCAAAATATACTGGACAATCGCTTAGTACCAGAAATAATAAACTATATTATGTCCAAAGATACACAGAAGTAGAAGATTTCCCTCTACTGTCGTATCCAAATATTACCAGCATTATTCTTCGATGCACTCGCTTGGATATTTATATTAAAAAAAAAAAAAAACACAGCAATATTTAAATTAAATATTCGGTGGATGGATGCGAATAAAAATTGTACTTAAAAATAAATGTATTACAACGTTTTTTTTTAAATACGTTTCATATTTATAATAAATTAGAAACACTTAAAATCAAATATGAGAAATATATTTAATCTAAATATAAAACACTTTAAAATAAATATAATATATTCAATTTGTAGAAAATATATTTATTTTAAATATTAAATATTCAATTTGTAGGAAATATATTTATTTATAATATTAAATATAATTTATTAAAGTTGAGAAAATATATTTATTTTAAATATTAAATATTATGTTTTCACATTCGAAATGTTTTTTAAATTGAAATATATTTATTTTATATTTGAAATATATATAACATATAAGCATTTGCAATCTAAAAACCTTCTTAAAAAAACAGGGTCGATTCCTAGTCGAATCCCATTGCATGGGCTCTTTCCCACTGTCTTATAATAGTAGTTGGAACTGTTGGAGTTGTTGTTGTAGTTGTTGTAGTTGTATTTATTGTGGCTGCTGCTGCTGCTGCTGATGCCAGAAATTATGAATCAGGAAGTCTTAATAAGCGCAATTTCAAGTCGTTAGTCACACAAAGTAAAAATGCTGGAAGCTCGACCGCCAGCCCTCTCGCCCTCTCGCCCTCTCGCCCGCCCGCTCTCTCCACAGACATCATGTCTCTCTTTTTTTCTTATTCTTGTTGTAGCTGTGGCTGTGGCCACTGCAGTTGTTTCTACAGTAGTTATTGCTGTTTTTGTACACACACACACAGAAACACACACACACGCATCAGAGACTGACTATTAGCGCCTGTAGATGTGTGTGTGCGTGCATGTGTTTGTGGAGGAATAAATACGAGTATATGGGGGCGGTCGGTCGGTCATTCTGCAGTTGTTGCCGTTGATTTTAATTAAGTGAAACGTTTTAATGTGCGCCACAGATTTCCAGATTTTCAGATTTCAGTTTTGCCCTCCGCCCCCGCCCCTGACCCAGCTACCGCTTGCACCCCTCATGCTGGCGGCACTAAATGGTAGGGAGGGATGGAGCTGGAGATGGCGATGGCAATGGAGAGTCTGGTATGGGGGTCAGGAAAGAATTTCATGGGCAGCAGACTAGAGAAAAAAGCGGTACAAAATAGTAAACAGTAAATGTCAAGACAAGCGATCAAATTGCTTATTAAAGCAAATGAAATATGACCAGAGTCGTCGGCGGGTCGCCTGAGAGGGGGCTCAACTCGGTCCGTGAGAGGCTGATAAATGTTTGAGTGAGTTGTACAGTGGGCCCCCAGCTGATGCGACTGCATACAGAATTATACGAGAATTGTAGCCATTAATCGATCTGGATAATCGAAATTCTGCAAGGAATTAAATTCCATTCACTGACTTGTTTTGCTTTCATTTATCTAGTAAATTATTATTTATTTATTTATTATAATATTATTTATTTTTGAATTTTTCTATGCTAATAATATGATGCTCCCTCTGCTGGGCGCCCCACCATTAAGTGGGTCCTCCCTGTGGGTGCTGTGGCTCTCATTTCAAGCACAAAGAGCTCGATGTACAAATGTACGAATGTACATACATATTTTTGTATGTATGTATGTATAAATGACGAGGCATATGACGGACAATCGATGTTGCAGTTGCACCATCTCCTTCTTTGCCTGCAATTTGAGTCTCTTTCCCCGGGAATAAATCTGTGAGAGCAACAACAATTGCAAATACAAAGTCATTTAATGCAATTTGCTGATTGCGCCTCTACCTCCGACTCCATGCTGGTATATACCCTTCCAGAGGGTATTACAACGCTGGCAATGCAGTCTCTGTATCCTTTGGGATTCAGCCTGGGATCATGGCTATAAAAGGCCAAGAGTATTCCTTCAGGGTTCGGCCACTGGCTGGCCCGAAGAAGGGTATCAAAATCTTCGGCCAGCGATGATCCCATGCCAGCCTCTGTGTGTGGTTTTTGTTGCTGCTGCTACTGTACCTTTTGACATTTGAGTGAAGTAATTTTCTTCTTGTTGCTGGGGCAGCTGACAATGCAACTTTGCCACACACACACACACAGTCACACACACACAGTCACACGAACTTCACTTCCTTTTTTCCCCTCCGCAATGAAAGAGCAAAAGCCAAAATCAGAGAAATGGCTTTAATGGCATTTAATAAACATGGCCCAAACAAAATTTTAGCCCCTGCAGCAGCAGCAGCAGCAGCAGCAGCGCCGCCAACAGAAGCAGCAGCACCAGACAACAAAAGGATGGCCCAGTGGGGGGGGAGGGCAGTGAAGGGGAGTGCGGTATGTGGCATAGAGATGGAGGATTGCAGTGGAGTGGAGTGGAGAGGAGTGGAGTGGAGTGGAGGAGCGCCATAACAACCGGCAACCGGATCCAAATTCCAGTTTCAATATGACGCTGGGATGCTGATGTGAATGCAGCTCCAAGTTGCAGCAGTTTGAAGGAGTCATCATCCCGATGATCATTATAATATACGAGTATCATCATCATCATCATCATTATCATGAATGTGCTAGTTACAGAGCGACACCCATTCAATGCAAAGCCCAGGCAATGTCGTTGACAACTTGTATTTGGAATGATATTCGGTTCGAATATACCCAATATTCAGGACACCCAGATTCAGATTCAGGAAGATCCAGACACAAGATTAGCGAGGATAGTGCCGGGCATAGTTCCTTCTTCGTTGCACCATAACTATATATCTACTTATATGGTACTTTATTGGGTGAAGAGCATTCGCTGGACGATCTGGCATCGATTCCGCTGTTCCAGCTCGTTTTCTGCTGTTGCTGCTGCTGCTGTTGCTGCTGCTGCTGCTTGTTGCTGTTGTCATGTGGCCTTTAATCACAGACGATGGCTGCAGCAGTGCAGCAGCAGTGCAGCAGCAACCGCAGCATCAGCAGCAAAGCCACTGCCCCAGCCGCAGCCACAGCCAATGCTTCTGCTTCTGCCTTTGCTTCTGCTTTTGCTGGCTGGTTCTGGTTCTTCGTCACACTCACTCACATAAGTACATGCACAGACAAAGGCAGTTTGCCAGTGGGTGGCTGCTGGTGACCGCAAAGTTAATTGCAGTGTGTGTTGCAGTTCCCTTTTGTTGCTGCCGCTGCCGCTGCTGCTGCTGCTGCTGCTGCTACTGCTGTTGCGGTCGCTTGCCCCGTTGCGGACAAATAACTTTGCTAATACTTTGACCAACCCGAAAGCCACTCGGCAAACTTTTCCCCCATATGCCCCCACACGCAGACACAGGCACAGGCACAGGCACAGGAGAGCTCTCTCCCTCTCTCTGGATCGGGGGCCAACCTGGGACCTGGGACAAAACTCCAACGCCAAACAGCTCCAACTTTTCCAAAGTCGAATTTTTATCTGAAACTTAAACTAAAGTCAAGTACAATTTGTTCTCCATAACTAGACTGGACTTTATAACTTCAGTTTTCCATTAACTCGATTGTTCCGTCGCCACGGTAATTATACCAAAATATTATCTCTTCAATTTGGATTAAGTTGGAATTATTTGAATGGCCAATGCATTATAGAAAATCTGAACCGCTCTCTCATAATCAGTGTCAAAAATGCACCACAATAGAGGATGAAATTATTAATAAGGTGACGACGCATCTTCCGCTCTGCCAAGGACCATCCACGCTTTCTCGGCTCTCAGAGAGACAAGAGCTAGATAAGGCCTTCTAAGGGCTTCATTCTTATTTGATTTTCCCTGTAGGACTTGGAGTAATTTTCACCGTTATTCCAATTGAAGAATATCTCCATGGCAATTGAGGAGAGCTTTGAACTGCTTAATTTAATTTAATTAATTTGAGATAATTTTTTTCTTGCTATTTCATTTAGTAAAAACAAAAAATGTTGGCTAACTTTTAAATATTCGATTATGGTTGACCTTTCTGTGGAAATGCCTAAAATGTATGTATGTACATTAGTGTGTGTGTGTGCCACACCACACCACCCACCCACCCCACTTCCCACACCAAGAACATGACGATGGGTGACGATCTCAAGTTTCAGTCAATTTCCAGCTACGTAGATTCCAGACGGTTCTTCTTTCTGGCCCCAAACAAAATTGCCAGACTCCAAACCGCCAAAGGGGGGACTGCGGTGTGGTATGGGTCTGAGCGGTCGGTCAGGTGAAACCAGTTCAAACTGCAATAGTCTCAAAATGCAGTCGCTGCTGCAGTCGACTTTGCGCTTGGCTGCGCTATTTTTCTAGCCGGCCGGCTCTGTGGCTCTGTGGCGCTGTCGCTGTCGCAGCTTCGGGCGATGGTTCGTTCGCCCGCTCGTTTGGCCGCCATCCTTCTCTCTCTCGCTCTCGCTCTCAGCTTATTCGCTTGCCCGTTGTGCTTTTTTAGCGAACGTCGCGACGTTTCGCATCGTTCAACAACAAACTGAGATGGGGTGGATCGGTACAGCGCGATTTTTATAGAGAGAGCAAGAAAAAGAGAGAGAGAGAGAGAGGAATTGTTGGAGTGCGGAGTGGGGTCAGCTAGCGAATGCCAGGGTGGAGAGGGGGTAAGACAACGGGTGCCGGTAATAACATCATAGGTCAGCCGGTCGACAGTCGTTTTCTCGTTGCCTCTCTCTCCTCTCCCCCTCCCGCCCACACCTCCTCCGATGATCACATGTCTCGCTTCCTCTCGCTCCGCTCACAGGTATTTTCTCTCTTTGTTGTTGTTGTTGTTGTTGCTGTTTCCATAAACAATATTTTTGCTCGCCTCTTACACTGTTGTTGCTGCTGTTTGTTTATTGCGGCTTTGTGTGTGTCGTCGCCGTTTCTTTTATTCCGTTTTACTTTATTTCCCTCTCGTGCTGCAGCATTCGCACACAGCACACAGCATTCGGTGCCTGGCACCGGCGATCACCGTTTCAAGCCAGTGCCAGTGCCAGGCAACAGCAGCAGCCACAAGCAGTGCATGTGCACTGCACTACCATCGTGGGATGAGAGAGTGTGTGTTGGGTTGCAGTGTGAGCGAGAGGGAAAGACTGATTGGAGTTGTCTGCTGTGCTGAAGGGTGCGCTGTGTATGGGGTACATACATATATACATATACATGTGATACATAATATACATATGTATATGTATATCCAGATAAGTGATGGACAGCCATTTTGATCAGCTGTTTCACAAAACATAGTGTGACCGTAAAAGAGATTAGGGCCACACTTGCGAATTATTCAGAGAAAAAAAAAATTATAATTATCAGAATATCAATCAAACAGAATATGGATTCGACAGTTTCGCGCTCGTGGCATGTTTTTTTTCGTTTGATAATTATTTGTTCGTGTTTCGATGGCGCCATTTTTGTGGTATTTTGCTTTGAGGGTAATTGGGTTTGCTTATTCATAAAAACGAAGCTTGGACGACAAAAAGCAATGGATATCTACATATGTATGTGGACTGTCCAGTGTACACCTCCACGGATAATATAATCGAAACTCCCCAAACGATCGCAACGGGAGATGTACATTTCCAGCTTAAGGCAGCTTGCTCCCTCCCTCCTCCTCGGGTTTTAATCACTCACGACAATGCATTAATGGCACCGCACATTGCACAAATAAATCCCATCGAAACACACACAAAACACGAGATTCCTAGAAGCTCTCGAAACGGAAACTACAGATTGCCATTTGGCAGCAGATTAGGTTAGTTTTATTTATTGCTCTCTACGTATATCTGGTCTGTTTTGATCGAGCGATTTGGCTTGGGATTTATTCCGAAATGCCGCACAGAATTCGCTTAATTTGAGCAGCCTACATAAAAGTTCTTTATAAATATTGTTTGTGTTTTTTTGTTGTTCCACCGAACCGAATCGTATGTCGCGCATCTAAATGGTAATTTTCCTTTATTACGAGTATTTTTTTGGTTCATTTCGGGGAACAAAATACACCTGCAGTCGTTTTGGTAGTTTCCTGAAATTAATTTAAATAAAATACACAGTTGGATCGATGGAATTTCAATTATAGAAGCCAGAAACAAAATAAGGAAAAGTAATACAGAAAAGCGTGTTTCTGTATGGCACATTCTAGAATCTAGAAACATATTTACATTTCGGTTACAAACATAAACCGCTTAGCCATACACATTTGAATAGAAAATGAAACGTTTTTTCCATTTCCTATTATTTTCCACATTTGTTGGCAATAATTCTTCTTTAATTGACAGGCAGGCAAATCACTCTCTGGTGGAATCTCTCCCTGATACGAGTATACATATGTACATATAAATGTGTGTATTTTTCAACCGAATGAATCAATTTGCAATTCCGTTTCAACTGCCCCCTGCCCACAGCCACCCCCACCCCCACCCCACACACAACTCCTCAGTGTCCTAAGCTCAATGACAGATCACGTAAAACTTTGTAATAATAAATAAACGAAATGGAATGCCATGCCTGGAATCGCATTACGTTTGCCATCGCCATCGCCATCGCCCACCGCAGAGGCAACAAGCAGCAAGCAACAAGCATAATTAATAAATAAATAAATAAGCTGAATCGTCAGAGATGGGGCTGGGTGGGTGGTGGGCGGTGGAGTATAAGATTTCATCGGGAATTGGGACAGATTAAAGACGGATTTTCAATGAGCTAATGCTGCAAGGCAGGGCTTTTGGTTTGCAAATTAAAGTAGCATTAAAGTTTATTTGCACATATGTATGTATGTATTTGATTAGAAATTTGATTGCTCTTCGATCCGTATAATTATGAGAAGGAGTAGTAATTACAGTTAATACAGGGCAGAATAGAGTAACGAGTACGGAGTAACGAGTAATTAGATCTTAAGGCCTCGCTAACATCTACCAAATTGTAACTAATTGCAGAATAGAGTAACGAGTACGGAGTAACGAGTAACTAGATCTACCAAATTAAAACTAATTGCAGAATAGAATAACGAGTACGGAGTAACGAGTAACTTCACCTTCAGACCTTGCTAAGAACTCGAATAAATATTTTACAAAAAGCTAAACACATTAATATGTTATGGTATACAATTATTTTGTATTTAGTTTTGAATTAAATATTATCAAAGTAAAACATGTAGTTTTAATAGTTCTATGTAGTACCTGCCATTAGTATTAGTACGACTTTAACAGCTTAACTTCCAACTAGCAAATTGAGCTTGAAACCTTTTTAATTGAAATTTAAACAAAAATTGTTGATACATTTTGAAAACTTTGTTTTCCTTTCCGCCACCCACAACCATCAAACAGGAGAGGGTTGTGGGTTCTCTGTGGCTTAGTAGGGGTGGTGGTGGGGGTGGGGTTGGGGTTTGTTTTTTTGGTGGTGGGCTGGCGGGTGGTGGAAACGCTGGGGCATGCATACCTGTACCTGTACCTGTACCTGGCTACATGCAGGCATACATAGTACATCTGTCGCATATTTTATGCATTCTAACTGTGCTTTCTAATGCCTGTCCCTGTCCCTGTCCTCGTTGCCCCCCCCCCCGCGCGAGTGTGTGTGTGGGAGTGGGTGTGGGTGTGCCGGCTGGTAAAGTTAATTGTTTTTGAATAATTAATTACACACAGCGCGGCAGCAACAGCAACAGCAACAATGCAAATTTATGTAACCGACAGCGACAGCGATGATGACAATGACGATGACGATGACGATAACGATGGTGATGGCGATGCCGATGATGATGAGCTGGCACACCAGCCGGACAGCCTCAACAATAGGGAACGGAACGGAACGAAACGAGACGAGACGGAGTGGCAACGATTGTAAGCCATCAATGTCAATAATGCGATTTTGATGGGATTTTCGACAGGCATTTATTCAATTGGAAAAGGGAAAAGTAAAAAGGAAAGTTATCGTCCCACCGATAGGTGGACACAATCGATATACACAGTGATTCCAACTGATGGAAATGCTGAGAAATCGATGGTCAATTTGTGATGAATATATTAAGAAAAAAATAATATAGGAGCTAATAGATACATTTTACATTGTTTTCTTTCGGTGCATGCAACATGCCCCATCTCGAGGAGTCTTTGAAACTCGTTTTCCATTTAATTGAGCCCACGGCCAGGAGCAGAAGCATGAGCAGGACCTGTCATCCGTTATTCCACCATATCCCCAAACAGTATTAAGTTTTTAAATATTCTCTTTTATGTGTGGGTTGTTTTTGCTATTTTAATTTTAATTTTAATTTTTGTTTATTGGCGAAGGCTCATCCTCAC